>OZ030014.1:70679693-71399693 GCA_964023405.1 Apodemus agrarius
CCTGAAGGTAAGGAGCCACCTGAGAACTTGGATATTATTACCTTCTAATTTCCTTGCTCCCGTTGTATCCACATATGTAGTGGCATACATAGGTTTTACATTGGGAGTTAGGGCTTTCATCCTACAGACCTTAGCAATGAGGGGACTATTTCCCCTGCTATTTTGTATGGTTTTGGCTGCTCCTGGGGATTTGGCAGGATGCTAGAGAAATCCTAACTTACATCACTGAAAGATAACATGTTTCTGTTTCTCTCTCTCTCTCTCTCTCTCTCTCTCTCTCTCTCTATCTATCTCTCTCTCTTTCTCTCTCTCCCCTTTCTCTCACTCTCCCTTCAGTAATGTCCTCTGTCTTCACAAGAACCAAAAGTATATAATGTTTCATATTTTAATACACATATTTTGAAAGGTGAAAATATTTTAAAACAATAATTGAAGAGTTGTATTTCTTTTTACTTAGACATATTTACACTTATGAGCTATAATGTTTAAACCTTAAATATTTGTTTTTATTATTAAATATAAGTTTGTGACACTTGTAAAGAAATGACAATACAACATGTCACTTATGTTTTAAATTAAGAGATGTATGTTAAAGTTCCCTGGAGAGTTCTTCAGGCACAGGCAAAAAAAAAAACAAAAAAAACAAAAAACAAAAAACAGGAATTCCTATCTGATTACCTTCTTTGCCTTTCAGAAACAGGTTATAGAAAAGGAAGGAAGGAAGGATGGAAGGGAGAGGGAAAGAGAGGGAGAGGAAGGGAAGAAGGAGGGGATTGTTTATGTTTGCTTAACTTTGGATAAATGTAATTTTTATTGTTTGGTATTCAATATTATAAACTAAAAGTCTAAGTGGCACATACATGAATAAACAATCCATTTCTGCAAAACAAAAACTATTTTGTAACTGCAAACACTGGCTGTCAAATGGAAAATCTTCAGCTATGCTAATTTGACTTTGGTACTAATATCTGCAGTCCACATGATCACCATGTCTGCGACACCTTCAAGATCCAATGCCAGTGCTGGCCATTTCTCCTGTACAAGTGAGAATTTCATGTCCTACTTACAATAGAAAGATGTTCTTTATTCACTATCAAATACCTCTCCTCATCTTGCCATTCTTTTATAATTTGGTAAATAATTAAATCATGTCTACTGTCCATTTCCTCCCTCCCCACCAGGCGGTCTACTGCCACCTTCCTGGACCAGCATGGTTCCTAGCTGCATTCTAAATACTAATCCATAGTCCCACTGGTAAACTTGGAGCTCCCTCTTTCTCATTTTGACTAGTTGTGGCTTTCTGTAATGATCTCCTGCTGCTGCACAATAAAGCCTCCTAGGTAAAGGATGAGCTCCACACTGGTTCAGTGGGGTGAAAGCTAAGAAAGAACCTAAAGACTATTCAAGGTCAACTCACACAGAAATGCTCAAAGTGAGGTTGGCTTGCAGCTGATATTCTAGACCTACACCCCCAAGAAAAGCTAGCTGCTTCTGACCATTGACAACCACAGTTTCCTAAACTGGACTCAGTGTCCTCTCTTTGAAAGCTACACTTTCAACATCTGTTAATAACTTCAATAGAATATCAAATGATTCATCCTCAATTACTCAGTAACTTCAAAATCTCATGTTAATGATACAGCACAAAAATCATCTCCTTTCTCGTCTTGAAGAATTTAATCAGCATCAGACAGGTCAATGACAGCAGCTTTCTTCCTATTATGTTTTCAAAGGGTCTTAACACGTCTAGCTGGGCTTCATTTTTGAAGTTTCCTTTTCTCTTATAGAGTAACACATAACCTTGAACTCAACTCAGGGTAAAAGAGAAAGTGCTATTTTGGTACATTAATCATGAGCATTCTATAAAATCTAATTTAAAAAGTTCATAGTAGCGGTTTATCACAAAGCATGAATTATTAATCAATCAAAGTAAATAATTGTGTAGACTCAAATATTATCATGAAAAGTAGCCATTTAAGTATGTAACTAAAGCAAACTTTAATTAAATATACTCACCACTCAAAATACTATATTCATACTAAATATAAATATATATGTATATACTTATATACATATATACACACTCATGGTTCACAAAAATTTAATTACTTTGTTTTAAGTTGTCTTCTTGTTTTCTTGCACACAGTGGCAGCAAGCTGGCTACTTCAAGTGGTGACAGCACAATTAAACTATGGGACCTCTCAAAAGGTGAATGCATCTTGACATTTGAAGGACACAACCACGCCATATGGTCCTGCACATGGCACTCCTGTGGTGATTTCGTGGCTTCTGCCTCACTGGATATGACGAGTAAAATCTGGGATGTCAATAGGTAAGAAGTATTTTAAACATCATCCATTTATAGTGCTAGACATTTGTCAGAGTAGTGTTGTTCTCGATGCTGCCACTGGGAAACATTACAAGAAGCTGTTTGTTGATAAGATTACAGAGAGTGATGTAAATAATCTTTATGAAATCCATTTCTAACTCTATTGATCTTTGTTGATACAATAATTCCTTTCTGAGTGTCAAAAACAAGACCAAGCCTGTGTTAAGAGATTAAGTTTCATAAACTAGAAGCTGTTTATTAAGAGCTGATGAAAATGAATATTTATTTTAAGCAGAATTTTAGCTCTACTTTGCACAAGATTGCTGTATCTCTTAGTTTTCTTGACATGAATTTGATGGAATTGGCTTTTGCTCAATTTTTATTGATACCTTGGAATGTTTTC
This sequence comes from Apodemus agrarius, assembly GCA_964023405.1. Classification (NCBI taxonomy): domain Eukaryota; kingdom Metazoa; phylum Chordata; class Mammalia; order Rodentia; family Muridae; genus Apodemus; species Apodemus agrarius. The sequence goes on from OZ030014.1 coordinate 70,682,426, forward strand.
CCAAACCAATAATTTTTAGTAATTCTCAAACTGTAAGAAATTATAGATATGGAAGTTTTATTTTTATCTTAATTCAAAGCAGACATCTGTTTCTGTTTGATAGGTAAGAAAGATGCAGAAAATATACATTAAGTGATCATCAGATAGTAATTGTTTCAGGCTAAAGGTTATATGTCAGAATTTGAGCTTCATTTGATGTTGAAGCAATGCCCTGGTCTCAAATTTTAAATGATGCCTCCTGGGATGTTATGCAAACTATTGTCCCACATCCAGTATGATTTATTTTAAAAGATAATAACAGACCCATCACAAGGATTATGACTTAGAGTTTCACATACACTTGTTCCCTTAAATAACTGTCCTCTATCCTTCCTGAGTTAGAAGTGACATCATACTAAGTGAGGTAACCCAGTCTCAAAAGAATACCCATGGTATGCACTCGCTGATAAGTGGATATTAGCCTAGAATCTTGGGACATCAAAGATACAATCCACATACCAAGGATGTTCGACAAGAAGGAAGGAGTGGATCCTGGTGCTGGAAAGGCTCAAAGCATCAGTGTAGGGGAATACCAGAACAGGGAAGTGGGAAGGGGTGGATGGGGGAACAGGGGGAGGAAAAAGGGCATGTGGGACCTTTGGGAGGCAGGGAACCAGGGAAAGGGAAATGAAATGTAAATATAAAATATATCCAATAAAAAATTTAAAAATTAAAAAAAAATTAAAAAAAGAGTATACATGGAGGGTCCCCTGTCTCCAGCTGCATATGTAGCAGAGGATGGCCTTATCGGGCATCAATAGGAGGAGAAGCCCTTGGTCCTGTGAAGGCTCGATGCCCCAGTGTAGGGGAATGCCAGAGTGCAGAGAGGGAATTGGGTGGGTGAGTAGGGAATACCCTCATAGAAGCAGGGGGAGAGGGGATGGGATAGAGGGTTTTCAGTGGTGAAACCAAAAAAAGGGATAACATTTGAAATGTAAATAAAGAATATAAATACTTTTTAGACTAAAAAAATTAAAAAAGAAAAAAAAAAACCAGAGGGCAATTAGGTGATTGTGACCATTCAATCAAAGGTTATCTCAAGTTCCACATGTGAACGATTTCCCGAGGCTATGCAGCAGTTCCTAAGCTCCTCCGTCTCCCCCTGCATGATATTCTGTTTCCCTGAGGCTGCAGCTGGGCTAGGTAAACCTCACTGTGGCTTTGCTGTCAGAAATCTGGTAGCTGGTACATGCAGCAGGTTGCAAGGCTGACTGTGGGAGGTGCCTTACTTCTTGCCATGTCTTTCCCATCCGCATCTTGTAGATTTGCTATCCTCCCATTAATTCTTTTTTTTTTTTTTACACACATACACATAAACATATATTAGGTTAACTATCATAGAAAGAACATTTTTTTAAAGAATAAAGGTTAAGAAATCAAGTAATAAATGCTCATTTAAAATAAAAAGACAGAAGAAATAGAAGTCTAAATGTAAAAATAAAAAAAAAGGCAATAAAAACAAGAAACCTTAACAGTTGACTATATCAAGATATTCAAATGACAGTGATCTAAGTGCAGTAATTAAAATATAGCTTAATAGACAAAATCAATAATCTCCAAGTACAGAAGATTACAGAAAATTATAGAATATAAGGTTAAAATACAATAATCACTTTATAACTAGCAACAAAACTGTTGAAATTTGAAATTGAAAAGTTATATTAGCACACCCCCAATCATGAAATTCTTGATTCCTCAACAGCAATGCTGTTCTCATTGCAGCAGCAGAATCCAGTGGCAGGTTTTTTTTTTTTTCTATAGAAGTAGACACCCTGGAACATCATTTGGGGAAAGAAAATTTAGCTAACGGGTACCTCTTCTCCTTGGACTGTTCCCCATCTCTTTCAGACTACAGCCTCCAGTCAGAGAAACCCCATCAGCACCACAGAATTGCTGTGGTTTTGTGCTAGGCACAATGCTAGGCAGATGAGCATTCGTAATTTCTACCTTATTTCCTTTGTTATTTTAGTGTTCGCGTTTGTAGGTCTGCCCTGGATGAGCTTTGTCAGTTCCTGAGTACTCTTTTCTTATTAGTTGTAAACAACTTGCACAGTTGCAACTGTGCAACATGACAGTCCGGTCTGCTCAGCTTTGATCACTAAAGTAATAGGAACAACTTCTGGCTGTTACTAGATCTTGACAGACTCAAACACAGGCAGATAAATAACATAATCCGTCTGGGTTGTAGACGAACAACTCACTCAACTTTGCAAATCCTATGTGAGAAAGCATAGCTGTGAGTGATTTTTATTTACCTAATTCTATCTAAACTCGGGACAATTGTTTTGATTCTTAGCTGCGCATCGTTTTATTTGTGATAATCAGTTGTATGTAAGAATTCCTAGTTCTATTATGCTTCAATATCATATGATCAGATTTCATAAATATTTTCAATACTGAGTTACTGGAATTTCAGCACAATTATCTAATTTTAATTTCAATTCTATTAACCATATAGAACATCTAAACCTGACCATGATGAGGTTAGAAACTGAATCCCAATTAAATTACTCTTGATTAATGTCAAAATTGTTTTAAATTTAAATTTCTCATCAATATCTGGATCTCAATCAAATTCATCACCAATGCCAGAAACTGATACTGATCTTGAAGCTGCAATGCTACACACAGGAACAAGTAAAGGGAGCTATTGATTACTTCTGAGGCTGTTGATATCTTTCAGAGTTATAATCAAAACATGAAATTCTAATTTGTAATTACCCAAGGATATGTCTTGGTTCAAAATACTACGGTTTGCTTGAAATGACTTAGTGACTTAAGAGGAGAGGGTGTTTACCTTCATCATTTGGGGAATGATAGAAGCTGTGCTCTGTGTGTATATGTTCCTCTTCTCTGGATGGCACATAAGTCTCACAAAGAGAATACTTTGAATTGATATATGCCATCATCATCATCATCATCGTCATCATCATCATCCATTTGTCTGTTCAACAAAATGTTAGATCACTGTGAAGCATAACCTAGACAAAATTCTGGATAAAGCTTCATATTGGCTAAGCAACATTGAGATTCCCTGGACACTCTCTAAAGTACTGCTCAGTCTGTGCAAGGCTTCACCCTGAGGAGGTTCTCTAGCATATTTTGATGGTCTTCTCAACAACCTTACTCATGAACTGACAGATGTATGTATTTTGGTTAGAAATCAGTTTCCTACTTCAGCTTTAAAATAGCCCCTTTAAGGTCAGTCACTAAGCATTTTCCAGATTGGAAACACATGCACACATATACATACACACAAGCATATGTGCATGTGCACACATGTCCTCACACAAACACATACACACAAACTCATGCACATAGCTCTACACACACACACACACACACACACACACACGTACACATATGCCGGTATGCACACACACACATGCACAATGCATCTTGAACACAGTGTTCTTGGCATATGATGGTTTGCTTGCACGCATGAACCAAGAGTTTATCTGCAAGTGCCTGTGACGAATATTGAGTAGGATTTTCACATTCCATATTCATATTCAAGCTGTGTGACAAGTTGCTATCTTATCCTACATGAATCTATAAAATGATTAAAATTAGGTAGGAGTATTAAAAATGATCTCAGTCGGCTGTAAAAAAATAATTTATGTTTCTGTTTCCAGGCATTCATACACAACACCAGTGAGTAAGTGTTCATGAGAGGAGTTAGCAGTGTAGGGCCATTTAACAGACATAAGGAGAATTTCTGAATCAATCACTGCCCTCAATGAGATTATAAATAATTTAAAGATGTAGCAATTTTGAAGCAATCATGGAATTTTCATTGCATCTGCTCTCTATAATATCGCATCAGGTATTCTGGGAGACTCCTGGCCGTTTGTCTTCCAAGGTAAGTGTACTTGGCCAAGCAGCTCCATCAAATTGACACTTTGGTATTTGGAAGGCAGGCCGTGTGCCTGCACCACTTGTGACCGGAAGGAAAGGGAAACAGCCGACATATTGTTGCTTGGGCTGCCTCAGTGAGACTGCACAACAGCAAGAATGTAGAAGTATGCATCGAGGACTGACAGGAACAGGCGAGCTTGTAAAATTCAACAGCTTCTCCCTCCCAAATGATGGGAAATAATTTCAATGTCCTTAAATCTCAAGCGTGGTTTCAGATGCCTTTGAAGTTATGTGGAGAAGGAAACAAAGCAAGTGGAAGAACCACGTCCAATTTGGGGTTTTCACTCTGTTTTGTTTCTTAGAAGCAAAGTCATCAGGAACCTGCATTTTTGAGAGAATCACACTGACAAAGAATCCGTGAGCAGACAGGTAGTAATTTACCCATTCTTAAAATAGTCCAGGAAGCCCCAAATGCGCATCCAAAAGAAATCAAGTTCCAGTGTCAGCCAGTCACAAAGAAGAGTAGAGCAGAGAACCTATACAGACACAGCCATTGAGAATGGTTGACAAAGAAGAGCCTACTATAAAACAAAGTCAGAAGCCACGATAGAAACACTCAAGCCAAAGCAAACCCTGAAACCACAAAATAAAGCAAGCAAAGCGGTGGAGGAAGCTCGCCCCGTCGTGAGCAAGCCATGCTTCTCTCAAGGAACTTTCTTCAGGGCCAAGGAGAAGTGCCTTGATTTGCTTGCTTAGATGCTAAGGCAATTCACAAGACGGGGAGTTTGGTTTCCCACTTCCTTTTTCTCTGTTGCCATTTGTATAGCTGCTATTCTTTCCTTGTCCCATCATAGTACCGGATGTTGGCGGAAGTATGCAGAGGAAAGCTTTGCTTTACCTGGTTGGTCAGCTTACGGACCACGCTGACCCCACTGGAACCGCTTGAACACCGTCCTGTGGAGAACACGGACTGTGGACTACGAGCAGTGGTGACTGGGATTGTGGGTTGTTTCTCTTTCTAGATTGGTAAAACATCAGTGAACACTTTATAGGTGGAGGAAGATGCGTCTCAGTTCTTTGGTGGGCACAAAGCTGTATGAGAAACATCAGTTTCCTTTAGTTTTATACATATGTTCATAGAGTTAACTGCCTATATGCCCTACCAGATAGAAGCATGTACCTGTAGATGCTGTCAGTACTGTTAGAACTTCAGTCCCTGGTAACTATGAGCCTTCTGATGTAGGCAATGAGAACCAAACCCAGGTTCTTCACCAGAGGAGCAAGTGCTCTTAAGTACTGAGCCACCTCCCCACTGTCCCGGGATTATCATTTGTTTATACATCCAAAAAACCTGCCGTAAAGCCATTATTTCACTTATTATTCTAATCATTACAATAGTGTGGTAGTTTGAGTAAGAATGGTCGCCATAGGCTCATATATTTGAATGCTTAGTCACCAGGATGTGTAACCTGGCTTGGGGGGGGAGTGAACTCAGATTTTAAAAGCCAGTGCCAGACCCTGTCCTGATGCCTGCCTGCGGTTCAGAACATAATGCTCTCAGACACTTCCCGAGTGCTGTGCCTGCCTACTGCCATGCTCCCTGCCACTATGATAATGGACTAACCCCCTGAAGCTGGAGGCAAGGCCCTAATTAAATGTTTCTTCTATAAGTTGCCTCAATCATGTTGTCTCTTCATAGAAAGAGAACAGTGACTAAAACAAGTAGTTTAAAAAATATATGAATTTAGATGGCTTTGTATTGGAAAGAAAACATACCAAATGAGCAATAATGTGTTAGTTACAAATGACAAATTTTGTTTAAACGAAAAGAAAAGAAAAAAAGCATGAGAGATGATCAGAAATGACATTCATGAAAAGGATTGTAATTCCAAGGGGGTTATTCTTTACTATAAAGCTTACTAATATTTGAAAAGTCTCAACAAACCAACTACCCAATCAGGTACCCAAGATCCTCAGGCTCTTCTGAAGTTTTCTAAAATAATGTCAAAACTCATGTGCGTTGTCAAAGGCCAGTGTAACAGGGGTAAATTTAGCAGACAGTGGTTAAGGTCTGTGTGTATGTGCATATTATACATCTCAATGCCTTTCAGCTTCATTTTCAATGAAATGGCAGATGCTGGTAGCTTTAAGCACAAGGTCCGATCTGTTTTACATATTAATAGATGACTGTTGTGAGATTAGACTAAGGGAGGAGAGGAGCAGTAAAATCAGATAAAAGTGGAAAGGCCAGCTAAGAAGGCCCTGGCAATCCAGGCAGAAGCTGGAAGAGCCCGAGCCAAGCTGGGGCTGTGACAGCAGTAAGAACTATTTGTAGAAAAAGCCAACAGGAGTTTCTGAACTATGACGATCTTTGAGAGACAGAAAACAAATGACCTGTTACACATTTACATGACTAAGAAGAAAAAGGCTCACTCTCTTTATGCTGGTGCCTTTCAAAACTAGATATAAAGGGAGAAGTGCCCTCTGCCTGCCTCTAACGTTTCTAGGGAAGAGAATTGAATGCTCCTTCCGTCCATTGGCATTGCTTCCTACTGAATTTAATAATTCATCAGTCAATCAAAATCTTGGGCCAGATGAGAGGGGAGAAACAGAAGGAATCAGTTAAAAGTGAGAAAAGGAGATGTGAAATATGAAGATTCTGGTTCAGAGAGTTATTTTCTGTTAGTGAAATGTAGTATTCATTTCTTTTGGACAAATAATGTGCTAAGTTGAACTTCAGAATGAGAGAAAATTCTTTATTTCAGAACATTTCTTTATTAAAAAAGTAATAAAAATGGGACTTGATATTTATAATATAAAATATTCCATTAGTATATTTCATGTTCAATGGGACTCACTCACAAAGTTACCTATTCTGGCAAAAAAAGGACATATTGTACAATATTAATGATTTTAAGACATAATAATGTAGGAAGGAGTATTAAGACTCAAGGGCATGGATTATTTCTGCATTAATACTTGTCTTGTGTTGTGAAAGTCTCCAGTTTGCCTTGTTATACTTGAAAAGGCACCCAGGGCATATATTAGCAGACTGCTAAAGTGATGCTTAAAATATGATTATGCTATATTAAAAGCAATGGTAAGATGCCTCTTGTGAGTAATTTGCCCTGGTCCTACCCAATAATGAGTCAACTCTTCTGTCGGCAAAGGAGCAATGCCTCCTTGAAATACAGATCTGGAGAGATATCCAAGTGTGACACATAAAGAAAACATGAAAATAATGTTTGTATTTTAATTCCTCTCTCCAAAAAAAAACCCCACACATTACATAGTTGAAGAAGTACCTGCTTTATAATGGAAAAAAATATGAAAGCTAGCATTCATACTTTATTCAGAAAGTTTGAGCTTGGTTTAAAAATTTAACAGTTCTCTCATAACTTACATGGCTTTGTCTGCATTTGTAAGGAACGCCTACAGCAAGTGCCCACTGCAATAAACTTGATGCAAAAGTCCTTTTAGATCAATATGCATGAGTCAACAAATAAGAGGATGCATGTCATGAGTTCTTTGAAATTTAATCCTATACCTCTATACAGTATTACTATGTCATATAAATGAGTTGAATAGTTGATATGTAACATATTAAATGAGATGTTCCTTCTCCTTTATATCTTATATGCTGAATAAACTTAATATTAAAAAGAGTTTGGATGAATAGATGAGACTAATGATGTTCTAAGAGAATAAATATGTTCACTTATATATAATATATAAATGTATTTTTACTTTATTACTGCCAATCAAAATAAATCAAATATACCATTCCTATTAAAAGTTGATTTAATGGATGAATCTTTATTTTCCTCATTGCTATGAACTAAAAATATTTAGTATATTTCTTCAATATTATTTTTAACATAAAAGTATAGGTAGTCATAGATAAAAAATAATATGAGACAAAAACAAAAATCACATTTTAATGTTTAAGGTTTACATATAGATTTGAATATTTGAATATGCACGAAATTATCTTTCATACATATTAGCATAAATAAAATAAATTTAAATACTCTAATTTTAAAGTGGCATATAAATCTTTGATTATTTTAAATATCTAACAAAAAATAATTTTTACTTATTTATGATTTATCTAGGCCCCCAAATACAAATTATCTTCAAACGACTTACCTGGAAAAAGAAACACTAAGTATTATTATAGTCCAGAAACTTTGCTTAGGAATTTTAAAGCAGTTCTCAACTGAAAGTAAACACTAACTCTTGATTCAGTTGCTAGTGAAGTGGTTTCCCTGAACATCAAATAAAAATGAAGAAATAAATTAATGCTAAAATAGAAAGATTTAATAATTGGATGGAAATGAATCATCCCTGTGGATACTTTCTATGTTGGCAATTAATATAAATTACTTAAAGCACTAGAAAACAGAATGTAATAAAAGACTTAAATTATGGTACCTCACAAAAGCTGAAATCAGTTGTGCAAAATCTCAACTTTAACAATAATGTGGAACTTGGTAACATTTTCTTGGTGAAAAGTAGAACTCAGGAAGGTGCAGAGACAATTCTTTGTTCTGAGCCTTGATCATCTAGCCACCGGAGTGTGCCCCATGGGAACAATACTTTAGTGGAGTCTTCCCTTCGAGAAAAGTCATCTAAGCAGATTTCACCTGCACTTTCTTGCATTGTTTACTAGATTTCATTAAAAACACTAACACCTTCTTTCTTAGATGCTTATTGTTGACTAAATAATTCAACATGTGTTAGCTGTGTTTCTATCCCTGGACAATCATTGTCCACATTTCTGGAGCTGAGAATACAGCCCAGAACCCAAATTCAGTCTCTTATATGAGTCTTACTACACAGACCAATGCATTTGGTGATACCCACACCATATATGTTATTAGAAAACTCCTGGCTGTGCCATTGATTAGAAACTTAATTTGTTGTTTCTGTGTATCAGAAGGGAATACCAGCCAGAGTACAGGTTCTGGCAAGCACTAGTGATCCTAGTTCTCTAACTCATGCAAAAATTATGGGCCCTCAGGAGCACAAACCAGCGAGCTGGACGATGAAGGTGCCGATCCTTCCATTCTTTCTGTCCATTACTTTCTTCCTTGGAGTTTTGCCTTTACTACACATCTAAATAAAAGTGTTCACACAAAGGGTGCACTTCCCTGTGATCCCACTATGGTTTGAAGTAATCATATGAGTTGTTTTTTATTTTGACTGAGGAAGAAAAAATTGTACTTTATAACAGCATGTTACCAAGGATCACAAATAACAATTAGAAATAACCATACCGACGTGAGCTGTAATATAACTTTTTATAATTAAATTATTTTCCTCTTTGCAACAAAGTGAGTATCCAAATTTCATAGTTTCTTAAAGATGCAGGTGAGCTCAGGGAGATATAAAACTTAATTTTTTTAAATTTATTGGAAATAATATTGACACTTAAAAGTCAGTGTCGAAGGAACAAGATGAGTTAAACATGGGTGGCTGTGTCTTGCCATGTCAAAGTAATTTTTCTTTCCCAAAACTGCATATGTGCACATATGTGCAAAGGTCAGAAGTCAGTGTCAGGAGTCTGCATCCATCATTCTAAACTGTATTTTTTTGAGACCACATCTCTCACTGAATCTCGAACTCACTGACTCAGCTGATCAGATACCCCATATCTCCTCCAGCCTCCCCCTGCCCTTCCCCTCCCCCCTTGCCCCTGTGCAAGGTTATGAGTGGTGCATCTCTGCACCAGGCTTCTATGTGTACTGGGGATCTGAACTCAGACTTCAAGCTTGTACAGCAAGAACTTCACCAACTGAACCCTCTTACATCTACTAAGTATGCATTTTTTAAATACAAAACATTTTAATATAGAACCCTTATATTAAAGCCATAAATATATAAGAAAAAAGTGGATATTTAAAATTCTTTTCTCGATTTACTTTTCCCAGATAGCTGACAAGTTTATAATAACACCTAATTAGTTGAGTCTTAAAGGTGACCTATAATTTATTTTCTTGTCTACTTTCTAGTTAGTTATATGACAAACTAAATATACATTTTAGAAAACTCTTACTGCCAATGTTTCCAAAATAAATGGAAGTTTACTATTTTACATATATGAATTAATATATCAAGGACATATGAAAACAGTAATAATAAATTATGTCTGTAGCCAAAACATACTGCCTATGTGCTTAATATAAATCTCTCAAACATTTTTTTAACTTAAAAAAATGGGGCTATTTATATGTGTATCCACACTTAATTCTTGCTTTCATTTCCTAGTAAGTCACTTCTAGACTTAGAATATAGGGGTTCAGAGACATCTGACATCCGTAACAATAATTCACCTCTTCGTTATCTGCATTACCATGGTTTTCATTATCTTTGTTCATTTTTTTACCATCACAAACTAAGCTCCTGGTTCCCAGATGGAAAGAGAGTATTCTTTCTCCCCTAAAAGGACACTGGGATTAATCCCATCAAGCTAATAGCCCTGTTTATCTGGGTCATCACAAAAATGCCAACCACTGTCTCCTAGATATTATCCATATATTCACCAGTCAGACTTTACCTCTCACTCACCTCTGATCGCCTCTTCACTGTAGGCCTTGGAATTCAATGCCTCTCATCAGCAAAATGTTCTCTGTCTCCAACCTCTTCAATGTCCTATTTATCTTCTCGTTTTAAGCTGATGCTACCTGGAGGATATCGATTACTTTCCTAACAGAGCCTGTAACTCCCTCCCTTTAATCCTGCTAAGAGATTTACAGCTTATAATGAGTGAGAAGCATGGTAATTGAGATCTATGTTATTTTGGAATGTTCATGAACTTATTGTGTATATTTTTGCGTGTGTGTGCAGTGTGTGTGTGTGTGTGTGTGTGTGTGTGTGTGTGTGTGTGTGTTACATTTGTTCCTGGAATACTAACACAGATTCTATCTCCGTGTACCCGGAGGTTTGCTGGCAAATTGTTGCTACCAGCCTGGACCCCCAGGGCTTCAACTATAGCTAGGAACCTAATAAATGTTCATTTGGATCAATATATAAAGCGATGGCTTCTGTTTCCTTCTTGCTCTTCATCGTTGCTTCTGGACCACATCTCCTTCCACTTTGTTCTCCAGACCAGGCTTTATTGTAAGCACATTCGTCAAGATGAGACCATTCACACTTTACATTTCATCATATACTGCTCTCCTGCTCAGCCCATCACATTTTGACTAATTTAGTGCTTATTTACTGTCTTCATTAGTTTCAACATCAGTTTCTCAAAACAGGAAGGAATCCAATACCCTGCCCTCTGGATTCTTAACTTACTCACTGCCCAGTGCTCATCACCATATCCCTGTTTTGGTCCCTCCTTCTCTCACACAATATTCATTACCTCTGCTCTTAAATTCCATTTGTGTTAGAAACAGTTTCCAAAATGCCCCACCCCTTAATCACAGTCTTCTTCTTGCATGGCTATTTCCAATGAGAATAAGTCCCATAGGCTCATATAGTTGAATACTTAGGCTCCAGTTGGTGCAACTCTTTGGGCAGAATTGAGAGACATGATCTTGTTGGAGGAGGTGTACCACTTGAGACTTTAAGGTTTCAAATGACCAAGTGATTTCTAAGTTAGGTCACCCTGCCTAGTGCTTGGCCCAGCATCTGCCTCCTGCCTGCTGCCATCCTCCGTACCCTGACAGTGATAGACTTAGTTGCTTTGTCCTGTGTCTTCTTGCAGCAACAAAAAGGTAGGAGGGATACTGTGAGAAGATTGTAAGCTCCATCACAACCTCTTCCTTCTCTCACCTTGCGGATCCCCTTGCCTAGCTCTCGCTCCATGTCAATTCCCTGTGATTGTTTGCTGACCCTGTTCCTGAACATGGCTAGCTGAGCATGACTGAGGAAAAGAAAAATCACACTCTTGCTTTTTAGCTTCACCTGATATGTATGTATAACCTCAATTCATAACTAAATTCTAATGAGTTGCCTCTGACAGCTTAGTCCACCCACCAGATGAGTATTTACAACTTTCTCTTCTACCTTCCTATCTTTAGCACTCTCCCCAGTCTTTCCCCTCCGAGCTGAGGACCTTGTTTTTTCTTTCTTTCCTTCTTTCTTTTTCTTTCTATCATTCTTTCCTTCCTTCTTTCCTTCTTTCTTTCTTTCTTCCTTCCTTCCTTCCTTCCTTTCTTCCTTTCTTCCTTCCTTCCTTCTTTCCTTCTCTCTCTTTCTTTCTTTCCTTCCTTCTTTCCTTTCTTTTTTTCTTTTTTGATTTTTTGAATTTTATTGGTTCTTTTATATATTTACATTTCAGATGTTATCCCTCTTCCCAGTTTCTCCTTCACAAACCCCCTATGACCTTCTCATTTCCCCAACCTCTATGAGGGTGCTCCCCCACCCACTTACCCACTCCTGCCTCAATGTCATAGCATTCCCCTATGCTAGGTCATTGAGCCTCCACAGAACCAAGGGGTTACCCTTCCATTGATGAGATATAAGGCAATCCTCTGTTATATATCTAACTGGAGCCATGGGTCCCCCCATGTTTACTATTTGTTCGTGGTTTAGTCCCTGGGAGCTTTGGGGGGTCTGGTTGATTGAGATTGTTGTTCTTCCTATGGGGTTGAGCTCCTTCAGTCTTTTCCCTAACTCCTCCATTGGGGATGCTGTTCTCAGTCCAATGGTTGGCTGCAAGCATCCATCTCTGTATTTGTCAGGCTCTGGCATAGCCTATCAGGAGACAGCTATACCAGGCTCCTGTCAGCAAGTGATTCTTGGCATCAGCAATAGTATCTGGGTATGGTATCTGCAGATGGAATGGGTCCCTTGGTGGGACAGTCTCTAGATGGCCTTTTCTTCAGTCTCTGCTCCACTCTGTCCCTGTAGTTCCTTTTTATAGGAATTCTGGGTTAATATTTTTGAGGTGTGTGGGTTTTTATTTCATTGAGGAAATAGGTCTTACTTGCCACCAAACCCGCAATGATTACGTTTTTTCTCCCTTTTTTGGCTTTATCATATTTAGATCTCTTTGAGACTAGCTTGTATTTACTTAGTTATTCTGAAATTACTGTATTCAAATGTCTGAAATTTCAGTTGGGCCAGCCTTGTGACTGTACAGGGCATCATCAGAGGTGCCTCAGCAGCATGGGAGAGTAGAAGAGTCATCATCTAAGCTTTTCCTTGTCATAGTGGTATTGACCACAGTGGGTCAGTAACACGAGGTCAAGATTACATTAGAATAAGTGTGAGTAAATATCCAAGCACTGACACACAGGGAAGTAAATCCAGCAACTTAACTGGACTAAATGTTTGTGTCCCAGCCAAAATCATTGTTGAAGCTCAAGAGCTTGCTGCATGTAAAGATTTGGAGATAATTAAGTCATAGGATAGAGCTGTCATTGAGGGGATTGGTGCCCTTAGAGGAAGACACAGGAATGCTGTCTCTATGTTGTCCTTGTCCACCATGAAAGGGGCAATAAAAAGACAGTCATCAACAAACCATGGAACAGGCTAGATATTTTTGTCTTCTGACATTTTGATCTCAGATTTATTAGCCTCCAAAACCATGGGAAGGAGTTTTTTTCTTAGTTCCAAATCATCTACTCTGCGAGAACCCACAGTTAATAATACAGCAACCATTTACAAGGACAGTGCTCTGTGCATCTCTGTTCACATTACAATGACCTTGTAAATACAGGTGCATTTCTACATCTTATCCATATGACATCATATAGAGTGTACTCAATTCAGTTGATCTAAGATTGAAATACAACTCTTTATCATTTCTAGACTATAATGAGGACTGACTCAGGAAGGATTTTGAAAAGGTGCTTAAAATTCATCCCTGGAGTAATGTTAGAATATGTGTACATGGCTCTTTGGTAAATTTTAGATGATCATTATTCATTTTTACTGCTTTTTATTTAGAACTTATTCAATACAATATATTAACATAAGCTCACTTGGTCAATAATAATAACACAATTTTACCTATCATCAAAATTAGAAAATTAATATTAGCACAATATTATTAACTTATCTATTGAAATTAGCTGAATTTCATCAGGAATTTTTGTTTGCTTTTGAGTGAGTGAGTGTGTGTGTGTGTGTGTGTGTGTGTGTGTGTGTGTTCATGTATAGACTGAAACTTTTATCAGCTGGGTAGGTAAGGTTAACCAACATTAGCAGCATCATAGTCGATTATACACAGGTACGTCACTATTAGATTCTCCATATTTCTCTTCAATCATCATGCACTTCCCCCCAGCATAACCCATAGAAATCACTAAAAATGTTGTCCCTCTTTATAATTGCCAACCCAGTATTATATACCTAGAATCATACATGATGTCACCAGCGAGGAACAACTTATCATTTTTCAAATATTTAGCACCGAAATGCAGAAATCGCTTCAACTGTTACACATAACTACAGTTAATAGTTCATTCTTATTTCTTGGTGAATAATAATTATTGTAAGCACAGTCCAAAATGTGCTTGTTCATTCAGCCCATGAAGGGCATCTGGTTAGATTCTAGTTTGGGGATTTTACAAATAAATCTACAGTGAATACTTATGGGATAGATTTTGCGCAAATCTAAACCATCATGTCTCCAAAACAGTAATTTCCAGGTCGTATCATAACTATATATTTAATGTTACCAAAAAAAGAAACTGCCAGATTTTTCTGATATAACTATCTATTATGCTTTTATTGTCAATACCTGAGAAATAGGGTCTCAGCATCCTTGCCAGCATTTGTTACTATTACTGTGTATTTACTCCAGCCACTTTCAAGGCTATACATTGGTATTTTCTCATGATAGCAAACAGAATTTCTCTGGTGGCTGATAATGTTAACATGTTCTTGTGTGCATATTTCGTTTCACTTTCTTGTGAAAGGTCCACACTAATGCTGGCCTTCTTTCTGATTGAATTGTCTTCTTCCAATTAAAAACTTTAAAATCACACAATAAAATCTTTCATGCTTTTATTTATTGATTGATTGATTGATTGATTGATTGATTGCTAATTCTACATCTGGTTCCACTATCTTGGCAGCTCTCCTTTCTTTCCTGGTCTGACAATCAATCCTTTGCTCTGTTTTGCTGGTAACTAGCAAACAGACCCTTCCTCTCCTCTTTTATCTCACCAGGGAGCCTTCTGCTCCTCACTGGTTGGTGCCTCTTCACCCCCTCTATTCATTCCTGATGACTCAATTCTCCACCAGAAATTTACCTCTGGTTTCTCCCAAAAGTTTGAGTTGAAGATTCAACTATCCTGGCTACTTTTATTTTATTCTCTATTTTTAAGATTTACACTTATTTAACATCTGTAGCTATATATAGACACACCAGAAGATGGCAAAAGTTCCCATAACAGACGCTTGTGATCTGCCCTGTGGTTGCTGGGAATTGAACTCGGGACCTCTAGAAGAGTAGTCTGTCCTCTAACTGCTGAGCCATCTCTCCAGCTCCCTCCTGGCTACTCTCAACTTCTGACAGCTACAGTTTTCTTTCTGGCTAATTATTCATATTACAGTAAAATTTTGAGGTTTTACAACTTTAAGCACACACAAAAATGCACTCATCCCACATCTAATAAAAAATTTAAATGAAAATAAACAATAACAAAAGCACATAAAAATTACAATTTTTTTCCATGAAGGCAATATTGCTGTGACTGTATTCATTACCTTATGAATATTCAATTATTTAAAAAGTCCCCTCTTTCTCTTTAAATCTTCCTCCTTGTATCTGTCTCTGCACTTTGACCCCTTTGGTAATTTGATGCAGCTGCTTCACTGGTGCCTAAGGCACATGCATATTTTTTTCTGTTGTGTTTTTTGTGAATAATTTGTTCTATGTCATAAAGCATTCATGTTTCTGCTCTAGTTGTCATTCTCTTTATTGTCTCTCCGCCACATTTCAATCACTTGTTTTCTCTCCCTTTAAAAATACCTGGAGTCTCTAGTAGTTCATTCTGAGCTACATTAAATCATCCCCTCTCTCATTGTTTCTCTGAGCATTTATTCTTTCTTTCTTTGTCACTTTCTTTTTTATTATTTTTATTAGATATTTTATTTACATTTCAAATGCTATTTCCTTTCCTGGTTTCCCCTCCGAAAAACCCCCTATTCCATCCCCCCTCCCCCAGCTCACCAACCCACCCACTCCTGCTTCCATGTCCTGGCATTCCCCAATACTGGGGCATCAAGCCTCCTCAGGACCAAGGGCCTCTTCCCCCTCTGATATCCAACACAGCCATCCTCTGCTACATATGCAGCTGGAGCCATGGGTCCCTCCATGTGTACTCTTTGGTTGGTGGTTTAGTCCCTGGGAGCTCTGGAGGTACTGGTTGGTTCATATTGTTGTTTCTCCTATGAGGCTGCAAGCTCCTTCAGCTCCTTCAGTCCTTTCTCTAGCTCCCCCATTGGGGACTTTGTGCTCAGTCCAATGATTGGCTGAGAGCATCTACCTCTGTATTTGTCAGATACTGGCAGAGCCTCTCAGGAGACAGCTATATCAGGCTCCTGTTGGCAAGTGCTTGTTAGCATCCACAATAGCATCTAGGTTTGGTGACTGTATATTGGATGGATCCCCAGGTGGGGCAGTCTCTGGATGGTCTTTCCTCCAGTCTCTCTGCTCTGTACTTTGTCTCTATATCTCTTCCCATGGGTATTTTGTTCCCCCTTCCAAGAAGGACCAAAGTAGCCACACTTTGGTCTTCCTTCTTCTTGAGCTTCATGAAGTCTGTAAATTTTATCTTGGATATTCTGAGCTTCTGGGCTAATATCCACTTATCAGTGAATGCATACCATGTGTGTTCTTTTGTGACTGGGTTATCTCACTCAGGATGATATTTTCTAGTTCCATCTTATTTGCCTAAGAATTTCATAAATTCATTGTTTTTATAGCTGAGTAGTATTCCATTGTGTGAATGTAACACATTTTCTGTATCCATTCCTCTGTTTAAAGATATCTGGGTTCTTTCCAGCTTCTGGATATTATAAATGAGGCTGCTATGAACATAGTGGAGCATGTGTCCTCATTACATGTTGGAGCATCTTGTGGGTATATGCCCAGGAATTGTATAGCAGGATCCTCTGGTAGTACTATGTCCAATTTTCTTTCTGAGGAACCACCAGACTGATTTCCAGAGTTGTTGTAACAGCTTGCAATCCCACAAACAATGGAGGAGTATTCCTCTTTCTCCACATCCTCTCCAGAATCTGCTGTCACCTGAGGTTTTGATCTTAGCCATTCTGACTGGTGGAATCTCAGGCATGTTTTTGTTTGCTTTTCCCTAATGACTAAAGATGTTGAACATTTTTTAGGTACTTCTCAGCCATTCAGTATTCCTCAGGTGGGAATTCTTTGTTTAGCTCTGTGCCCCATTTTTAATAGGGCTATTTGGTTCTCTGGGGTCTAACTTTGTGAGTTCTTTGTATATATTGGATATTAGCCCTCTATTGTATGTAGGGTTGGTAAAGATCTTTTCCCAATTTGTTGGTTGCTGTTTTGTCCTATTGACAGTGTCCTTTGCCTTACAGAAGCTTTGTAATTTTATGAGGTCCCATTTGTTAATTCTTGATCTTAGAGCATAAGCTATTGGTGTTCTTTTCCCCACTTTCTTTTTCTTAGCTTCAGTTTATCTGGTATTATGTGAAGGTACTTGATCCACTGGACTTGAGCTTTGTACAAAGAAATAAGAAAGCATTTATTCTTAAATGCTTTACCCGGTACCAAAAATTGTTATTCTAGACATTTTTCATGTAAATTTCTTTGAATATAATTAAATTTCCCCTTTATATAATATTATATATGTATATATATATATATATATATATATATGTGTGTGTGTGTGTGTGTGTGTATGTGTGTGTGTATGTATGTATGTGTGGGCAATTTATATATCATGGTACTTCAACTCAAAGGAATGATTTCATACAATTACTTTATCCATTATCTTCCAGGGTTTGGTCTCTGTAACCTCGTCTTTGCATATCTGTATTGAATGTAAACTAAAGAAATCTGAATACTTTTTGAAAACTTTACAGACAATTTACTAACATGCTAATTATAATACAGAACAACAAGAATGTTCACACTGGGTCAAGATAATGTCTGAAATTGCTTATGTCTAGGGGTCTAGGGTGCCACTCAGCCACAAGAGTCCTCTCTGATGTGTAATTTCCCCTCATCCAATGCTAGGAGTCTCTAATGAATTTAAAAAACATCTTGTCAAAATGATCACAACTTTTCACTTTCAAATATCTATTTGTTTGCTCTATGAGAACTTCTGCTCTCACCTTGCTCATCAAAGCAAATAAACTGCGACAAAGAACTGAGACCGTGCTCGCTGCATGCTTGATTCTAAATACTATTACTGCCAGCCTCACGTGTGCCCTGGATTTTGATTATATAATGAAGCCCATGAAGGCAGGGTTTAGTCTGACAAAAATTAAATCACAGAAGAGGCGTGTGTAGAGATGTCTGTGATCCTACAAGCAGAAGGGAAGTATGAGAAGCAGTAGATCCTGAGTATTTCCTAAAATCAACATTAATTGAAATGACTTCTTTCCATCCAAGTAGCAAATCTTTGTTGAGTAAGTATGCTTCACCGAGTACAAGCACGTGTGTGGAAATGCAGCTGTCATTCGGAGGACACAAGAATACAGACTGTCATATCAGAAGTGCTGAAGCTTCTACCATGGCACACATCTATGCTTAGGTGATACAGACTGACACAGATTTCTTATTCATGAGTTCTACTGCATGGGAAAGCATTGCCTGAATCTTAAACTGTTATGGGATATGAATATATTCTCACTTAAAATTAGGTAAAAATGGGTCATAGCATATCAGAGGGAAGTCAGCAGAGGAGCCACTGCCTGCATAGCATACATTTCATGTGGATTCTGGCTCTCACAACTGTTCCAATATTTATAAGTATATGTTTATTTTCCTATTTCTTGAGAAATTTGGGGAAAATATTAAATTCCAATGCTCTTCACTCCTCTTCATGTATTCATGGCCTTCCATTTCTTAGGTGTCTGTGTCTGGATTGGCGCTCACACATTGGAGAACCATTGCCTTCTTGAACCTAGCTTCCTCACTTCCAGTCTGCCTGGGCAGCAATGAGAGAGAACACATTTTACATAGTCCCTCAGCAATGGCTCATGCCTTAGAAGCTTCTTTTGGTCACTTGGATAGTTAATATCTGTAGCTTCCTGGCCCTGATGCTTGGAACAGAACATTCTGTGTGGTATTTCTTTTTCTTAAGGAATAATTGTTTCTTATTTTATTGTTGACATAATTTTCTTTACAAAACATTTTTCATAGTTTTACTAATAATTTTGAAACATTATATTTTGACAATGAAGACTTTTTAAGTATTACTCCAATTTCTTAAACCCCCAAGGATAGTGAAATTATCCAGCTGAAAAATCAGAATTTTGTAATCTAAAGACTTGTAGACTCTAAATATGTAAGAAAATTGAGAGAAATTCTAGGCAGTATAAAATTGCTTTCTTTTGTGTTTAAAAACTGTAATATGTAAAGTTTGGCTAATGTGTTGACCCAAAGTAGGTACTCAATAGTAGCACAAATTATAATGAAGTAAATTTTAAAGTTCATCAAAATGTACCAGAAATAAAACGGGATAGCTGAACTCAATATCACAATAGCAAGCAAGTCTCTTTAAAGTGGAGTAATGCTTATGATTTCGATGGCAGCAGAGAATGTGACATTATGTTTCCAGATCTTAATATAAATTGCTACTCTAAAGGCACAAGCATGCAGACCGCAGAAATTATTAATAACAGGGAACCAAATGCCTGAGCTAGGCTTTCTATTCTTAATTTGATTTATATCTGTGCTCTTCCTTACCAGAAAGGAATTAAAGCAGTTTACAAGGATAAATAAAATATGACAAAATACAAGTTAAATTTGGAGGAGAAAACAAAAGATAAATTCTGTGGAAACAAAACAGAACCTGAAATATATCAAATTTTGTTTTGTACTGAAGCATCTTTATTGTTGATCCACACATTGAAATTTAAGCTTTCAAGTAATCAAGCAAAGAAATTAGTCTTTTTGTTTGTGTAACAAAAGATGTTGGAGATACACTCAGACTAGGATAAAGAAATAAATGTAATAGATTAAGAGAGAATTTTTTAACTGAAATTTCCATCAGAGAACAAATGTTCTCAATAGGAGACTCATAATTAACCTGGGATGCAGAGGCATGAGGATCACTGAACGTGCAGGAACAGAATGGTCAGCATAGAAAAGCCCCAGGAAATCCTGGACTACAGTATCAAGGCCATATCCTTATATCCTATAATAAATGCAGAAAGCTAAAGATGAGTTACATACAAAGTAGCCAACAGTATAATCCTACTAGAAAAATTAATTAGCAATATGTTTAACATATTAAAATATATTATACAATGCAGGAAAATGTGAAGACAATGAAATGTTTCAAAGAGGAATAATTGGTTTTTTTTAAAAGACCAATTAATAATGGGAAATGACTGTCATCCAGGCCTGATATCTCACAGCTGTAGTCCCCTTGTAGATATCAAATGGGAGGCTGAGGCAGGAGGACTGTGGGTTTCTAGCTAGCTTATGATACATGTACAACAAAGAGCTGTGTTGAAATGAAGCCAACTGACAAATTCTGAGGCTGACAGAAACGTGTGCTCACCAAATTTTACCTAAAAAATAATTGGACATCAGAAAAATCATACATACAGGATGAAATCCTTTGCCATGCTGTTGTGTCATCTCTGCATGTGGGATGGCAGTCAGCTAAAGAAAATGTGAAAAAGTCCTCACAGTGCCCACACTTTCTCACATGGAATGTCAGAAGGTCCTGAACTAAGTCATCAGCAGGCTTTGAGACCCATCCTGCAGATCAGCCTTCGGTGATTTTGATGACGACTGGTTGATAACATTTGGAACTCTTTTCCATCATTCTCAGTCAGCTAAGACACGTAATACTCACTACTCATTGGAATGGTAACTGCAATAGAAACAAGAGCCGGTTGAAAGAGATAAAGACCAAAACTCCAGGCAGAATGAGGAGGTGTTCTGTCAAGCAGCCTCATAGCTGTACATTTATTCTCATTTGTATGGCATAAATAGGCTTTAAAAATCACAAGTTTCTGTCATTAGATGTCCCAAATTACCCTTATCCTTATTGAATTAAGCCCAAAATATCCTAAAGACGTAGACACATAATTTTGAAGAGAAATTGTACTGAACCCCAGAAATAATAGAAAATGCTCAGTTATTTCCTGTTCCTAATTAAAAAAAAATGCAACAAGAAATACTGCAAATATGAAAAATGCCAGTATCAAAGGTAACCATGCAGAATTAAAAATTAATCCTACCTCTACAAACAGTAAATATATATTTAACATGTTAAATATAGATAATTTTAAATGTAAGTTATTTGCATACAAAAATTATATTTCTAATATTTAAATTTAGGGTAGATGAGCTAAAACATTGAAAACTGAAAGCAAACTAAAATTCTTGTGATAGCAAAGATACCTATTATAAATGTGATTAGGGATATGTAGACAAGTAGAAATTCTCATAGGATAAAATATATATATGTATATATATGTATATATACAGGAAATAGTATACACAAAGAAGTTCCCAGAGTTAAAGACATATTTAGGTCTTTGAACACAAATTCATGCCTGAATAATTTGCCAAATGAAAAATTTAAGACCTAGTACATAGACAAACACTTCTTATAGGCATATTCTAGTAAAATTTATAATTTAAAGGAAAGGAAAAATCCATAACAAATATAAAGTGACAAAAATGCCCAATAAAGTGATATCTCAATAGTCCTATGGTGTGACATGTTAACAGGAGGTTAGCTTCAAGTAAAAGGTTTTAGAAAAATGCTATAATAATACAAAAGTTTCACCTACAGAGACTTATAATCTTGACTTGTATTTTAGACTTCATGAATGTGAATTTTTGATTGCCAAGTTAATTTTTTTTTCTTTCAGTACACTGACTTTTTCATGCCTGGCCTTTGAGTGCATCAGATCCAAAGAGTCAGCTGTTAATATTTTGGGATCTCATTAAATTACCAATATAATGTTCTTGCTATTTCCAGGGCTATTGGCATCAGTGTGAAACTTTGCTTTTCGATTTGAGTTCTTTGAGCTTCTTTTGTGAATTCTCAGTCACATCTGAGATGCTTACAGGTATAGTTTTTCATACATTTCTGTATTTCCCCCCCCCTTTTAAATGTTCTCAGTGTATATATGTTGGTGGGAATAATGTCTCACATTTCTTCAAGGATGTTTTCACATTTTGCAACGGTATTTTCTATTGTTTTCTTCAAATTACACACCATCTTTCCTAAAGTATGATTTTCTTCCCTAGTGACAACTTAAAAATCTCGTACATTTCATCTAAATTGCAGGACATAAAAGTCTGAAGTTGCCAGTCCTTTCACCAAGTCTATCTGCTTACTGGCATCTCTACTGGCATCTGATCTTGCTTCAATTATTGACAACATTCTTTAGTATTTTAAACCGATTTCTTTTTTTCTTTCATTTATTTATTTTTTATTGGATATATACTATATTTACATTTCATCTCCCTTTTTCTGCTTCCCTGCCCCCCAAAGGTCCCACATGTCCTTTTCCCTCCCCATGTTCCCCCATCCACCCCTTCCCACTTCTCTGTTCTGGTATTCCCCTACACTGATGCATTGAGCCTTTCCAGAACCAGGGTCTACTCCTTCCTTCTTGTCAGACATCATTTGATATGTAGATTGTGTCTTTGGTGTCCCAAGAGTCTAGGCTAATATCCACTTATCAGTGAGTGCATACCATGGGTATTCTTTTGAGACTGGGTTACCTCACTTAGTATGATGTTCTCCAGCTCCATCCATTTCTCTAAGAATTTCATGAATTCATTGTTTCTAATGGCTGAATAGTACTCCATTGTGTACATATAGCACAATTTTTGTATCCATTCTTCTGTTGAGGGACATCTGGGTTCTTTCCAGCTTCTGGCTATTATGAATAAGGCTGCTATGAACATAGTGGAGCATGTATCCTTATTGCATGCTGGGGGATCTTCTGGGTATATGCCCAGTAGTGGTATGGCTGGGTCCTCCGGAAGTATCACGTCCAGTTTTCTGAGGAACTGCCAGGCTGATTTCCAGAGTGGTTATACCAGCTTGCAGTCCCACCAGCAGTGTAGGAGTGTTCCTCTTTCTCCACATTCTCGCCAGCACCTGCTGTTTCCTGAGTTTTTAATCTTAGCCATTCTGACTGGTGTGAGGTGAAATCTCAGGTAATTTCTCTAATAACTAATGATTGAACATTTTTTAAGGTGTTTCTCAGCCATCTGAATTTCTTCAGCTGAAATGTCTTTGATTAGCTCTCTACCCCATTTTTTGATAGAGTTATTTGGTTTTCTGGGGTCTAACTTCTTGAGTTCTTTGTATACATTGGATATTAGCCTTCTGTCAGATGTAGGATTGGTGAAGATCTTTTCCCAATTTGTTGGTTGCCGATTTGTCCTTTTGACAGTGTCTTTTGCCTTACAGAAACTTTGTAATTTTATGAGGTCCCATTTTTCTATTCTTGATCTTAGAGCATAAGCTATTGGTGTTCAGTTCAGGAACTTTCCCCCTGAGCCAATGTCCTCAAGGATCTTCCCCAGTTGCTTTTCTATTAATTTTAGTGTGTCTGGTTTTATGTGGAGGTCCTTGATCCACTTGGAGTTGAGCTTAGTACAAGGAGACAAGAGTGGATCAATTCTCATTCTTCTGCATCTTGACCTCTAGTTGAGCCAGCAGCATTTGTTGAAAAGGCTATCTTTTTTCCACTGGATGTTTTCAGCTCCTTTGTTGAAGATCAATTGGCCATAGATGTGTGGGTTCAATTCTGGGTCTTTAATCCTATTCCATTGATCCACCTCCCTGTCACTGTACCAATACCATGCAGTTTTTAACACTACTACTTTGTAGTATTGCTTGAGGTCCGTGATACTTCCCCCAGAAGTTCTTTTACTGTTGATGATAGCAATCCTGTGTTTTTTGTTATTCCAGATGAATTTGAAAATTGCTCTTTCTAACTCTATGAAGAACTGGGTTGGGATTTTGATGGGGATTGCATTGAATCTGTATGCTGCTTTTGGCAAGATTGCCATTTTAACTATATTAATCCTGCCAGCTCACGAGCATGGAAGCCTTGTCTAGTCCTTGATTTCAGTGGGATTGCTTCAAGTTTCTCTCCATTTACTTTGATGTTGGCTACCTGTCTGCTGTAAATTGCTTTTACTATGTTTAGGTATGGGCCTTGAATTCCTGTTCTTTCCAAGACTTTTAGCATGAAAGGATGCTGAATTTTGTTGAATCCAATGAGATGACTATGTGGTTTTTTTTCTTTGAGTTTGTTTATGTAGTGGATTACGTTGATAGATTTCTGTATATTGAACAATCCCTGCATCCCTGGGATGAAGCCAACTTGATCATGGTGAATGATCATTTTGATGTGTTCTTTGATTCGGTTCACAAAAATTTTATTGAGTATTTTTGCATCGATGTTCTTAAGGGAGATTGGTCTGAAGTTCTCTGTCTTAGTTGAATCTTTGTGTGGTTTTGGTATCAGGGTAATTGTGGCTTCATAGAATGAGTTGGGTAGTGTTTCTTCTGTTTCTATTTTGTGGAATAGTTTGAAGAGTATTGGTATTAGGTCTTCTTTGAAGGTCTGATAGAATTCTGCACCAAAACCATCTGGTCCTGTGCTTTTTTTGTTGGACGACTTTCTATGACCCCTTCTATTTCTTTGGAGTTATGGGACTGTTTAAATGATCTATTTGATCCTGATTTAATTTTGGTATCTGTCTAGGAAATTGCCCATTTCCTCCAGATTCTCCAGTTGTGTTGAGTATAGGCTTTTGTAGTAGGATCTGATGATTTTTTGAATTCCTCAGTTTCTGTTGTTATATCTCACTTTTCATTTCTAATTTTGTTAATTTGAATACTGTCTCTCTGCCCTTTGGTAAGTCTGGCTAAGAGTTTATCTATCTTGTTGATTTTCTCAAAGAACCAGCTCCTGGTTTTGTTGATTCTTTGTATGGTTCTCTTTGTTTCAACTTGATTGATTTCAGCCCTGTATTTGATGATTTCCTGTCTTCTACTCCTCCTGGTTGAAATAGCTTCTTTTTGTTCCAGATCTTTCAGGTGTGCCATTAAGTTGGTAGTATATGTTCTCCAGGGAAACTCATTGAAACTTTGGACCAATTGGATTTAACAGATATCATTTAATCCTAAAGCAAAAGACTATACCTTTTTCTCAGCACCTCATGGTATCCTCTCCAAAATCGACCATATAATTGATCACAAGACAGACCTCAACCAATATAAGAAGATCTAACTAATCCCATGCCTCCTATCAGATCACCATGGAGTAAGAATGGTCTTCAATAGCAATAAAACCAACAGAAAATCCTCATACATAGGGAGGCTGAACAATATACTACTCAATGATACCTTAGTCAAGGAAGAAATAAAGACAGAAATCAAAGACTTTTTAGAATTTAATGAAAATGAAGGTACAACATACCCAAATCTATGGGACACAATGAAAGCAGTGCTAAGAGAAAAACTCATAGACCTGAGTGCCTCCTTAAACTGATTTCTAATTGCTCTTTTGAAACCCTTGTTCGATGAGCACAGTATCCAGACCTCTTGGTGTTCTCCCTCCTCTCTATATTGGCTTGTGTGTGTGTGTGTGTGTGTGTGTGTGTGTGTGTGTGTGACTCTGCTTTCTTTCTTTGTGTTCCTCAAATCCTTCTATCTATAAATTGAACATTTGAGATGATGAAACGCAAACTCGGTAATGTTCTCCTGCTCTCCCATTATGCCGATAACTCAGTTGTGCTCAAGTATTTGATGACTGTATTGATAATTCAGTAAGTGAGTTTCCCCTATATTTGAAGTCTTTGAAGTTGCTTTGTTGAGGATAAAGTCATGGACCCAAGTGTGAATATCCAACCATGCCTATGTTACAAGGGGTTCTTCCAGCTTCAGTTTTACAGTATATCTCTCTAATGTTTTTCTCTCATAGCCTATGTTTTTCCTAGTATCACACCTAGCTGTTTATATCCACTAAGATTCTCCACTATTTATCCCAGTTAACACCTCTGTTTCTTTGTCAACATAAACATTTGTACAATCTCTTTACCTTGATCCATCCCTACATGTTATTTTTTTTTAATTTAGCCTTTTTTTTCTTTGCATCTCTTTGTTTTGTCTTTTATTTTGCCATTTTTGGGCTACAAGCCTTCTCCTAATTGTTTACGATCATCATCCCTTACTATTTTCTACAGCATTTGAATCATTCCCAGGACTTGATCTATATAAAATCAGACTTGTTAAATAGAGCCATAGAGCTTTCTGTTCTTATGGGTTGTATTGCTCAATGGGTAGAATGGATGGGTACTGTCTAGACAACAGTTGCTTCTTTGCAAAGGGTAGCATGCCTGTTTGATGAATACAGTGACACTAGTCTCCTCTTCTGGTATATCCATCTTAAGAGAAACCTAGACCAATATTTTGTGGGGCCCAGAATTTTAATATTGAATTTGGTGTATAACATCCACCCGATATTAAGGGCTTTGTCCTGCGTAAACTGTAATAAATTGGAACTCTGGGCTAGGATATGAGAGGGCATTGAACTTCATCTAAGTAACACTTGTATGGAGTTTCTACCACACTTATCCTGAGGGTTTAAAAATCAATTTTTAACGCAAACAGTGTAGCCTTTCACTATCATTGAATAAATTCAATCTATCATCTTAAGTGACATGTTCTGCATTAGTGTTACTTCCTTTTCCCAACTTCCAGAGAATTTAAATAGTTTAGTTTAGGCTGAAAGAATTCTCTCATCTGTAATTGGCTTGTTCAGAAGAAGGTTCAAATTTGTTTTTACAGCAAATTATACAATAATAACTTAAAACATATACAAACATGTTTTGTACATACTTGAACATACATTGATTCCCACCTACATGAGCATACAGGCATGCTGATATTCTGATTCAAGTTACTGACATTATTTATAAATATCAGGGCTAGCGCTGGGCAGTGGTGGTGCATGCCTTTAATCCTAGCACTTGGGAGGCAGAGGCAGGAAGTTTTCTGAGTTCGAGGCCAGCCTGGTCTACAGAGTGAGTTCAAGGACAGCCAGGGCTACACAGAGAAACCCTGTCTTGAAAAATAAATAAATAAATAAATAAATAAATAAATAAATAAATAAAATATCAGGGCTAGCAAAGAAAAATAAGTGTAAAGGTAAATTTCCAATAAATTGCTTATTTTATTCATCAGTATCTTTTAAAAGATTTGGAAAAATACTACTGGTTTGGAGAAAATATATTCAAATTCTATATTCAACAGGGGTTTATTTATATTTGAAATATATGAGTAATTTCTATGAGGATGTAACTCCAGTAATAACCAGACAAACAACAGGAAGCACTCTTTCAAATGTAGACAATGAGTTGGGATAGATACATCTCCATAGAAGACACACAAATAGCCAACAAATACATCAACAGTCTGTCATTGATCAACAGAACAGATGGGATTACAGTCCCATCTACACTGAGCTGTCAGTTTGTACCCATTTGGATAACCACTGCCTGAAGAACACTGTTTCCAAGGAGGCTGGAAAATTAAAGCCCCTTTCTACTGTTATTAAGAAAATAATAGATATTGCCACCAGGCCACCACTAGAGAGGCCCAGGTACACAGACTTAATCGGGGCCTCCCATTTCTCGGGTGGATCCACCAAGCTCTCTCCACTAGCCAGGGCCAGGGCCGCGGCTCGGCGGGACATCTCCATGCCCTCCAGCCTTGCACAAACTCGGTTGGGAGCAGCCTGCCCCACGGTTCCTGACAGCTACAGTCGGTCTCCACATTGCCACCAGGCTACTGCTAGAGAAACCCAGGTACACAGACTTAATCAGGGAGTATCATCACTCGGGTGGATCTGCCAGGCTCTTGCCACTAGCCAGAGCCAGGGCAGTGGCTTGGCAGAACATCTCCACACCCTCAAGCCTTGCACCAACTCGGTTGGGAACCTCCTTCCCTGAGAACCCCTCAGCAGTTGCAGAGGCAGTCTCTATTTTGCAGCCTGGTCATCTGTAGAGAACCAACAGTCGGGCCCAGCCTCACGGGTGGTTCAAACACCAGCCAGTGACAACAAGGCCAATTAATGACAGAGATAACCAGATGGCAAAAGGAAAATGTAGGAATGTTACTAACAGAAATCACAGCAGCATGGCAGCATCTGAACCCAGTTCACCAACAACAGGAAGCCCTGGATACCCCAAAAACAGAAAAACAAGATTTGGATGTAAAATCACTGGTCAGGATGCTGGTAGCAGAACACATAGCTAAATCTCTTAAACAAATACAGGATAAAATAGATCAAAAGTTAGAAGCACTTACAAGGCAAACACGAAAATCACTTAAAGAAATTCAGGAGAATATGGATCAAAACACAGAAGCCAATAAAGAGGAAATACAAAAATCACTTAAAGAAATACAGGAGAATGTGGGTCAACAAGTAGAAGCTATGGAAGAAGAAACACAAAAATCTCTTAAAGAATTACATGAAAACACAAACAAGGAAGCGAAAGATCTGAGCATATCCATCCAGGTTCTAAAAACAGAAGTAGAAACAAATAAGAAATCGCAAAGAGAGACAACTTTGGAGATAGAAAACCTTGGGAAGAAATCAGGGGCCATAAATGCAAATATCAACAATAGAATACAAAAAATAGAAGAAAGAATCTCAGATACTGAAAATACCATAGAAACCATTTATTCAACAGTCAAAGAAAATACTAAATGCAAAAAGCTTGTAACCCCAAACATCCAGGAAATCCAGGACACAACGAGAAGACCAAACTTAAGAAATATAGGTATAGATGAGAGTGAAGATTTACAATTTAAAGGGACAGCAAATATCTTCTACAAAATTATGGAAGAAAACTTCCCCAACCTAAATAGAGAGATGCCCATGAATATATAAGAAGCCTACAGAACTCCAAAAAGACTGGACCAGAAGAGAAATACCTCCTGTCACATAATAATCAAACCCCAAATATACTAAACAAAGAAAGAATATTAAAGGCAGTAAAAGAAAAAGGCCAAGTAACATATAAAGGAAGACCTATCAGAATTACACCAGACTTCTCACCTGAGACCATGAAAGCTAGAAGATCCTGAGTAGATATCATGCAAATTCTAAGAGAACACAAATTTCAGCCAAAACTACTATACACAGCAAAACTCTCAATCACCATAGATGGAGAAACCAAGGTATTCCATTACAAAACCAAATTTGCACTACATATTTCCACAAACCCAGCCCTACAAAGGACAATAGGGGAAAAACACCAACACAAGGAGGGAAACTACACCCTGGAAGAAGCAAGATAGAAACCTCCTCTCATCACACCCCAAAAAAGATAACCTCTCAAATATAAAAAAATATTTTCAAAAATGTCAGGAGTTAATAATTACTATTCCTTAATATTTCTTAACATCAATGGACTCAATTCCCCAAATAAAAAGATATAGACTAACAGACTGGATATGGAATCAGGACCCTACATTTTGCTGCATATAGGAAACACATCTCAGTGATAAAGACAAACACTGCCTTAGAATAAAAGGCTGGAAGACAATTTTACAAGCAAATGGTCTCAGGAAACAAGCTGGAGTAGCCATTCTAATATCAGATAAAATTCATTTTCAACCTAAAGTCATCAAAAGAGACTCAGAAGTTCACTTCTTGCTGGTCAAAGGGAAAATCCACCAAGAACTTTCAATACTGAACATCTATGCTCCAAATACTAGGGCACCCTCATTCATAAAAGAAACCTTACTAAAGCTTAAAGCACGCATTGCAACTAACACAGTAATTGTGGGTGACTTCAACACTTTACTCTCCTCAATGGAGCGATCAGGAGAGCAGAAACTAAGGCCGGGTATGGTGGCGCATGCCTGTAATCCCAGCACTGGGGAGGCAGAGGCAGGTGGATTTCTGAATTTGAGGCCAGCCTGGTCTACAGAGTGAGTTCCAGGACAGCCAGGACTATACAGAGAAACCCTGTCTCAGGAAAAAAAAAAAAAAAAAAAAAACAAGGAAAGCAGAAACTAAACAGGGACATAGTGAAACTAATTGAAACTATGGACCAATTGGATTTTAGAGATATATATAGAACATTTCATCCTGAAGCAAAAGAATATACCTTTTTCTCAGTACCACATGGTACCTTCTCTAAAATTGATCATGTAATTGTTCACAAGAAAGATGTCTACAAATAGAAGAAGATCTAACTAATTCCATGCCTCCTATCAGAACACTATGGAGTAAGAGAGGTCTTCAATAGCAACAAAATCAACAGAAAGCCCACATACACATGGAAACTGAACAATATTCTACTCAATGACACCTTGGTCAAGGGAGAAATAAAGAAAGAAATCAAAGACTTTTTAAGAATTCAATGAAAATGAAAGTACAACCTACCCAAATCTATGGGACACAATGAAAGCAGTGCTAAGAGGAAAACTCATAGCCCTAAGTGCCTCCAAAAAGAAACTGGAGAGAGCATACACTAGCAGCTTAATGGCACACCTTAAAGCCCTGGAACAAAAAGAAGCTAATTCACCCAGGAGGAGTAAAAGGGAAGAAAGCATCAAACTCAGGGCTGAAATCAATCAAGTAGAAACAAAGAAACCATACAAAGAATCAACAAAACCAGGAGCTGGTTCTTTGAGAAAATCAACAAGATAGATAAACCCTTAGCCAGACTAACCAAAGGGCACAGAGACAGTATCTAAATTAACAAAATTAGAAATGAAAAGGGGGACATAACTACAGAATCTGAGGAAATTCAAAAGATCATCAGATCCTATTACAAACATCTATACTCAACACAACTAGAGAATCTGGAGGAAATGGACAATTTCCTAGACAGATACCAAATACCAAAATTAAATCAGGATCAATTGGATCAGCTAAACAGTCCATTAACCCCTAAAAAAATAGAAGAGGTTATAGATAGCCTCCCAACCAAAAAAAGTACGGGACCAGATGGTTTTAGTGCAGAATTCTACCAGAACTTCAAAGAAGACTTAACACCAATACTCTTCAAACTATTCCACAAAATAGAAACAGAAGGGACATTGCCCAACTCGTTCTTCAAAGCCACAATTATGCTGATACCAAAACCACACAAAGATCCAGCAAAGAAAGAGAACTACAGGCCAATTTCCCTTATGAATATCGATGCAAAAATACTAAATAAACTTCTTGCCAACCAAATCCAAGAGCACATCAAAACGATCATTCACCATGATCAAGTAGGCTTCATCCCAGGGATGCAGGGATGGTTCAATATACAGAAATCCATCAATGTAATCCACTACATAAACAAACTAAAAGAAAAAAAACCACATGGCGATCTCATTAGATGCAGAAAAAGCATTCGACAAAATTCAGCATCCTTTCATGCTAAAAGTCTTGGAAAGAAGAGGAATTCAAGGCCCATACCTAAACATAGTAAAAGCAATATACAGCAAACCAGTAGCCAACATCAAACTAAATGGAGAGAAACTTGAAGCAATCCCACTAAAATGAGGGACTAGACAAGGCTGCCCTCTCTCTCCATATCTTTTCAATATAGTACTTGAAGTTCTAGCGACACCAATTAGACAACATGAGGAAGTCAAAGGGATACAAATTGGATAGGAAGATGTCAAACTATCATTATTTGCAGATGATATGATAGTATACTTAAGCGACCCAAAAAAACTCCACCAGAGAATTTCTAAAGCTGATAAACAACTTCAGCAAAGTGGCTGGTTTTTATAAATTCAACTCAAGCAAATCAGTAACCTTCTTGTACTCAAAGGACAAGCAGGCTGAGAAACAAATTAGGCAAATAACACCCTTTACAATAACCACAAACAACATAAAGTACCTTGGCGTGACTCTAACCAAACAAGTGAATGATCTGTATGACAGGAACTTCAAGTCCTTGAAGAAAGAAATCAAAGAAGACCTCAGAAGATGGAAAAATATTTCATGCTCTTGGATTGGCAGGATCAATATAATAAAAATGGCCATCTTGTCAAAAGCAATCTACAGATTCAATGTAATCCCCATCAAAAATCCCAATTCAATTCTTCATAGATGTAGAAAGATCAATTCTGAAATTCATCAGGAGTAACAAAAAAAACAGGATAGCTAAAACTATTCTCAACAATAAAAGGCCTTCTGGGAGAATCAATATCCCTGACCTCAAGCAGTACTACAGAGCAATTGTGTTAAAAAACTGTATGGTATTGGTACAGCAACAGGCAAGTAGATCAATGGAATAGAATTGAAGACCCAGAAATGAACCCACAGACTTATGGTCACTTGATCTTTGATAAAGGAGCTACAACCCTTCAGTAGAAAAAAGATTTCCTTTTCAACAAATGGTGCTGGTTCAATTGGAGGTCAACATGCAGAAGAATGCGAATTGACCCACTCTTATCTCCTTGTACTAAGCTCAACTCCAAGTGGATCAAGAACCTCCACATAAAACCAGACACACTGAAACTAATAGAAAAGAAACTGGGGAAGACCCTGGAGGATATAGGCACAGGGGGAAAGTTCCTGAACTGAACACCAATAGCTTATGCTCTAAGATCAAGAATTGACAAATGGGACCTCATAAAATTACAAAGTTTCTGTAAGGCAAAGGACACTGTCAGAAGGACAAAACGGCAACCAACAAATTAGAAAAAGATCTTCACCAACCTCACATCCGACAGAGGGCTAATATCCAATATATACAAAGAACTCAAGAAGTTAGACCCCAAAGAACCAAATAACCCTATTAAAAATGGAGTACAGAGCTAAACAAAGAATTTTCACTAGAAGAAATTCGAATGGCTGAAAGACACCTTAAAAGATGTTCAACATCATTAATCATCAGGGAACTGCAAATCAAAACAACCCTGAGATTCCACCTCACGCCAGTCAGAACATCTAAGATTAAAAACTCAGGAGACAACAGGTGCTGACAAGGATGTGGAGAAAGAGGAACACTCCTCCACTGTTGGTTGGATTGCAAGATGGTACAACTGCTCTGGAAATCAGTCTGGTGGTTCCTCAGAAAATTGGGCATGGCACTTCCAGAAGGCCCTGTCATACCTCTCCTGTGCATATACCCAGAGGGCTCTCCTGCATACAATAAAGACACATGCTCCACTATGTTCATAGCAGCCTTATTTATAATAGCCAGAAATTGGATGGAGCCCAGATGTCCCTCAAAGGAGGAATGGATACAGAAAATATGGTATATTTATACAATGGAATACTGCTCAGCAATTAAAAATAATGAATTCACGCAATTTGTAGGCAAATGGTTGCATCTGGAAAATATCATCCTAAGCGAGTTAACCAATCACAAAAGAATACACATGAAATGCAATCACTGATAAGTGGATATTAATGAGCCAAGAAGCTCTGAATACTCAAGGCACAATTTGCAAGTTAAAAGATTTCCAAGAAGAAGGAAGCAGAGGACCCTGGGCCTGAAAAGATTGGATCCAGTTTTGTAGGAGAGTACCAGAACAGAGAAATGGTGAGGAGGTGATTGGGGAATAGGTGTGGGGGTGAGAGGACTTATGGGACATATGGTGAGGGGGAACTGGGAAAGGGGAAAGCCTTTGGAATGTAAACAAAGAATATAGAATAAATAATAATAATAATAAAAGAATAAATAATAATAATAAAAAGAAAATAATATAGCACCATTGGGTGCTGAAAACAATTGGTATTTCTTATAAAACTTAAAGTTGTTATATAATCTAGCAATTCCACCTACAGTATATACCTAATTTATATATTTATATAAATGTATATATAATTTAAACTATGGTTTCAGAGATCTCTTTGCATCCATAATCATTTCAACATTATTCACATAATTCAAAATGTATAAATAACCCATGTGCACATGGACACAGGATTTGGCAAAACTAATGTGGTAATTTCAATGGAATATTATTCAGCTTCATGGGGGAAAGAATTCTGACACATGCTACAACATTGATGTTATTTGATGTCTGTTTGCTACATGAAAAGATACAGTTACATATAGTTTCTATATAAATAAGTTATTTTCATTAGTCAAATTGATGGAAGCAATGTAGATTGGCAGGTATTGTGAGGTTTTCTTTAATGATGATACAGTTAGGATAGGGTATGCTGGGCTTTATAAGTACAGAGTTCGTACATATATCTACATCGTGTGGATGTAGCACTACTCCAACTGTTTGTTTAAAGTAGTTCAGTTACTAAACTTGAAGTTACATATACTTGGCAACAATTAGATGAAACACCATTATTGATAAAGAAAAACTAGAGTTGGAATAATTTAATAAAAGACTTGTTGGTGGAAAAAATAATTATGGACCTTTGAGTTTTCCTAAAAGCAGGGATCAAATTCAATATATTTTTGATTCAGAAGCCAAACAACTTACAAGCAGGTGATAGAGGGAATGAGAGGAGAATCCGGACAGTATGGAATTGTCTTTGATGATGGAGCTTCAGGTGTGAGGCTTTTCACATCAGTGAGCTACTAGTGCCCTGGCTGTGGGGAAGAACCAACAAACTCCTTTTGACATTTGTTTTAAAAAAATCAAGTAAGATTTTCAGGAAAGCAAGACATGATAATGACAAAGTGATACATTTCACGTAAAAATATGCAGCATGTTAAGTAAATAAGTGTGTTTGGACCTACAATAATTAAAATATATGTTCAAGCAGTCAGCAAACATTTAGGTGGAAAAATGAACATGTTTAAATACTAACAACATAGAAGACAAAGGTGTCACTAATTAAAGAGACACAGTTGTGCATACCTGTCATAAGACATAAATGATGATCCTGATATTAGACTAAATAGAAACGCAGAAACAAGCATCACATATGCCATAATCCTTTTCTTAAATACTAACATAAGCAGAGCCTACATGACAAATTGGAAAGGAAGGAGTAATTTTCGTAAATCTGCCAAATGTTAAGTATAATTATTTCTGAGCCCCAAGATTAACAGGGAGACTCACTTTCTTTGATGCATCTGCGTATTTCCTAAATCTTGTATAGTGCACACTTAAATCTCTAATAATTAGAGAAATAAACATTTTGTGAAAACAGTCATGCATGTTTTAGACAGCACAAGTGTTTTAGTGAATCTCACTAACGAGCTGGTTGCTTGATCATTCTTTTTCTTGATTCTGAGTGTGGACTCTGCCTGGGCATTTCATCGTTATTGCTGTGACATGTGACCTCCTCAAGGCACCTCTGTTCGGGTCATTAAAGGAAGCTTGTGTGGAAGATGAGACACAAGCCCCAACACTTATTTCTTCTGCTTCTTTCTGTCTCCAAGTTGCTCTGGCTCTTACAGGTCACAGAACACTCTGAGATCCTCGAACAGTTCAGCTCTGGGGGCCAGAGTTTAACTGGACTCAGCAGGAGGTTCACGGGGCTATCTCAGCTTTTGAATAACTCCACTCCACTTGCCACACTTTTGCCTGTAATTTCAACTGTCTTCTTCACTTCCATTTTCTTAAGCTTTTACAATATGCTCAAAATATTTAACAATAGACATGCTCAACATATCTAACATGACTTTTTAAATGTCCACCCTGAAAGACCATAGGACGTACACTAGGTCCTACTACTTCAACAGAAAATGTATCTAAAAAAACCACTCTTGAGAATCCTCTGATAGTTTAGACATCTTACTGCATAAATTAATGAGCTCCTTTATGACAGGCTCACACCTGCACACTGGGTACTTTTTTGAACATATGCAATGCCCCGCCCCACCCTGCCATTCCATTTCTTGTCTCCATTGCCCAATCAAGCTGGTCCTCTTTATACGCTCAGATGGTCCAGGTGTTTGTTTCTTTGTTTCTTTGTTTTTATGTTTTTGTTGTTATTGTTCTAGTATAAATTCCATGTGTGAGAGAAAGATGTAATATTTGACTTTATGAATTTGGCTTATTTCTTAATAACATTCACAGAATAATGGGCACAGTGGCGTCTAGCAGCAGCTTCTTTCCTGAGGAACACCTATGCAATAACAGGGAGGATATCTGCCCTCTCTGCTTAGACATCCGCTGGGGAATTGGTTTTCTGTCACTTTGAATTTTACTAAGTAATCCCAGGTTTTAAAGGTAAATACAGGAATCAAAGAGAGAAACATCTTAAAACCCCACATGAAATAATTTATAATGCTATAAAGTGTTCCTATACAAATGCAGCTACTTGAAGGGAAAGGAAGAAAAGAACCTCTTAGCGTAATTTTAAAATCAATGTTTAATAACATCTACTTTTAGGTTCGATTTTTCTGGAGCGCCATAGCTGTTTACTGCTTTTCTATATGTTGTGGTTGTTCACATAACCATTGTGTGTGCTGATTCTTGGTCATATCAAAGGCTTATAGTATTATTAATGATAAGAGGGGTGTCTTGGCATTGTGCTTTCTTCATAACATCTCAATAGTTGCCTTCCTACTTGCATTTTTTAGTCTAAATTTTACATAAAAAAGAAAATATGCAATAAAGTCTGAATTGACTCACTTGGAATCTGTGATGGCCAGTAACAGAACCTCCTTCTCTAATTGAACTTATATAAAGTGCCATCAGCAAGTATCTCTGATTAGATTTCCATTAGAGAACTAGTTTCCTGTCACATTGAATTTTACCTGTTAAGAGCCATGAGACATTATTTTTCTTTAATAAACTTAATTTGCCTTAAAATGACAAGAGGAAAAGTATACAAATTAATAGGATATCATGTGATATTTCAATACATCAGTTGTATCAGGTTTAAATCAAATTAACCATAAAACCATCACCTCAACCCTTTATCACTTCCTTATGGTGAAATATTTAAACTCCAGACATTTGAAATATCATTTTCTTCATTTACACTAGAATCGTGCTCCTGTCTAAACTATAATCTAGCTTCTGCTGCTTAATTTCTCTTCATCTCCCATCATCACATTCTCCCAAACTTTTGAGAGCTGTTCTGTCTTCAACCTCACATGACTTTAATAAACCCAACCTGAGTGGGATCATGTGACACTTGTGTTTCTCTGTCTGGTTCATTTCATTGAGAGCAGTGGCCTTCATGCCCTGTCGCAAATGACAGATCTGATTATGTTCTCTACTGCTCACATCTGCAGCACAAACCCATGCTATCTGGGATATCTGAATAGGAAATGTGCACATTATATTTTCTTTATCCACTTACCATCCTTTTCGTTGCTGCTTCTTGGCTACTGTGAATAATGCTAAAGTAAGCAAAAGGTTGCATGTGTCTCTAGAATACTTACATTGTCCTATTGCCTCTGGGATCCTAGATGACTTGATAGTTCCAATGTTAATGTTCGAAGGGAACTTTGGTGGTGTTTCCCATGATGTCTGCCCTGCTGTACATTCCTGCAAGCATCACACAATGATCTTCTTCCCCAGTTTTTCATTCTTGTCTTCACATATTAACTACAGTCCTTTGGATAATCGCCATTGATGGATTAAGTCACAAGGGTCCCTTCAGTGTATACACATTAAAGCATTTGTAAAAGGGACTTCTCATAGCAAGAGGCCTGTCTCTCTTCATATCCTCTCTCTCTTGTGAAGAGAGAGAACTTGGAAGCAGGGCCTGAGTCTACAGCACACACTGGACCTGCTGACACTTAAGTCAGTCACCTCTTTCCAGATTCTATCATGTCTCATCATGGTTTTATTTACATTTCCCTGATGATTAATGATTCTGATCTGTTTGTTTGTTTGTTTGTTTATTTGTTTGCTTCGACACAGACTTTCTCTGTGTAGCACTAAATGTCTTGGAGCTCACTCTGCAGACCAGGCTGTCCGCAAACTCAGAGATTTGCCTGCCTCTCCCTATTCCTCCTAAGCCACTGGCATTGAAGACATGTTCTACCACTACCCAGTTATTCTGAATATAAAAAAATATAGTATGTTTAGAGATTTGTATTTTGAGGTAAATATTAATTTTAATTAATTAATATTTTAAAGTTAAATATCAATGTCCAATATAGCATATAGGGTTTCCCATATGTTTGCCTTAATTCTGTAGTAACAGGATTCTGCTGAGAACTTATATTTCACCTGACTCAGACTGGCAAGGATTGAATTCTTGTGCAATGTTACTTACCTTTTCATCTCAGTTCTCTTATCTAAGTGATAGTGAAATAGACGTTGGAACCAGAAGTTCACATGTAAATCTTGCCATTACCAAGTGCCACTAGATGTTAGACTTTGGGCAACTGCTAAAGTTCTAAGAGAAGCTCCTAGTAATACTGGAAACAGATTTCCCTGTTTAGATTAACCAGATCAGGTAATGTGTTTCAGCTGAACAAAAAGGCTAAGAGAATTACTAAAGCCTGAGTTCAAACATCATAGCAGAATTGAATTGATTGTGGACAAAACATGTAAGAAGCAGCTTACGTTAACATTTGCTATTTTAAATACTTAACAATAAAAGTCAGTGCAGCTTTTGTTGCAGTCTGAACTGCTTAAACAAAGCACCATGAAGTGCAATAGCAAAATAGGCGCTTTATTGTCTCGAGTGCTGTAACCACATTCTGAGTGAGAAGCTGTCTTCACTCTCTGCTTTGAAGATGATGCTTTATTACTGCTGAAAATCCACATTGTTGGTTGGGTGAACACCTCCATCAGAACTTTTGTTGAAGGAAGCCAGTTGAATTTGTAAAGAGTTTGTATTCATGAATCGAGCATATCACAACTGCTCCATTGCTAGATAGTATACTAGTGTACTGGTATACTCCAGCTGGGTGAGCTAGCTAAACAAAGTGTGTATAGGCATGTAGTACAGGAAGTTAAAACCTCACTTCAGTGGAGTATGTTGTAGAATGAAGAGGACCATAGACCTTCAACATGTCATAAATAAATTCATCACACAGAGTTATGTTCAAAGATATGTGCCCTGAATTAATATATGTAGAAAATACATTTACCCATTTAGCATGCATAATTATCCCCTTTCTCATAACACTGACAAAACTGGCCTAATTTCCATTAAGCATGACTACTGTTTTCCTAAACTAATCATATTAATGTCATACTTGTTTTGATATCAAAGAAAGTAATTAGTTTGTTTTTGATGATAGTGAATGTAGTGTGTATATATTAAAAACTCAGCATATGTTTCAGTTTTTATTTAAATTTTAATGTAATCAGTTGATAGTTTAGTGACCCAGGTCAGCTACCTAATGATGAGCGTAAGTACTCCTTCTTGAAGCTAATATATCTTATTATCTTTAGGCATCATTCTAGAAATTCTAAAAGGTGAGTTTGAAATTTTAATCAAAATTAAGTTGTAGATATTCTAAGGATCTCTTGAGAGCATATATATATATACATATACATATACATACATATATACATATATATGTATATATCCAGTTCTGATTATGTGAATACTATGCATCCAACTTGGTTATAGAAATAATGCATTGTATTTTCATCAGAGGAACATCTAAGAGGCATTAATTTGTCAATTTAACCATTTTCACTCTTTGATTTTTCTGTGTCACTCAGGAGGTAGAAGCAGGTGCATCTCTGAGTTTGAGACCAACTGGTCTACAGGGAGAGTCCCAGGTTAGCCAAGGCCACATAGAGAAAACCTGTCTTAAGAAACCAAATTAGACAAAACAAAATGATACCAAAATATAATGAACAATGAACAACAAACATAAATTAAAACAGAAAATTGGGAATGCTCTACCTCAATACCCAGCTATACCTGTTCTGGGTACACATTCAAAAGATGCACTACCATACAACAAGGATACTTGCTCAACAATGTTCATCGCAGCTTTATTGTAGTAGCCAGAAATTGAAATAACCTAGATGTCCCCCAACTGAAGAATGGATAAAGAAATTGTGATATAACTACATGATGGAATACTACACAGTTATTTTTTAAAATATCAGATTGACATCTTTATTATTTTGTTAGTTATTTCCTTTACTTGCATTTCAAATGTTGTCCCCGCTTCCTAGTCTCCGCTGCACAAATGCTCCATCTCCTCCCTTCCCCTTTGCCTCTAAGAGTGTGCCCCCCCACCAATCTACCCACTCCTGTCTCACCCCTCTAGCATCCCCCATCACTGGGGCAACAAGCTTCCACAGGACCAAGCACCTCCCCTGTCATTGATGGCAGATAAGGGAGTCCTCTGCTACATATGTAGAGGGAGCCATGAACCAACTGACTCATGTATATTCTTTGGTTGGTGGTTTAGTTCCTGGGAGCTCTGAGAGGTCCGGTTAGTTAATATTGTAGCTCTTGCTATGAAATTGCAATCCCCTTCAGCTCCTTCAGTCCTTCCCCTAACTCTTCCATTGAGGTCCCTGGGCTCAGTCCAGGGTTGGCTGTAACTATATGCATCTGTCTTAGTCCAGGTACTGGCAGAACCTCTCAGAGGACAGCCATACCTGGCTCCTGTCTGCAAGCACTCTTTGGCATCAGCAATAGAGTTGGGGTTTGGTGTCTGCAAATGGTTTGAGTCCCGAGATGGGACGGCTTCTGGATGGCCTTTTCTTAAAGTCTCTGCTGTATTTTTGCCCCTGCATTTCCTTTAGACATTAACAATTCTGCATTAAAGGTTTTGAGAGGCGTGGGTGGCTCCAACCCTCAACTGGGGCCATGTCTATCTACTGGATGTTGTCTCTCCACTGTAGGGTATTTTGGCTAATGTCATCCTCATTGGGTTCTGGGAGCCTGTAGCATCCCTGGCATCTGGGACTTTCCAATGGTTTCTTCCCCCCTGCCCCTGTTCTCCACTCCCCACTGCTACATATTTCTATTCATTCTCCTAGTCCTCTGGACTTCTCTCCTGTCTCTTCCTATACCTGACTATGCCGCAATTTTCTCTTCCCCTCCCCTCTCCCACCCAGATCCCTTCTTTGCCTCTGAGGTGATGGCCAAACAATGACCAGACCAACTTTGTAACCCATCACATTGAAGAGAGCCAACTCCTGACACTATTAATGATACTCTGCTATGCATGCAGACAGGAGTCTAACATAACTGTCCTCTGGGAGACTTCATCTAGCAGCAGATGGAGAGACCCATGACTAACATTAAGCAGAACTCCAAGGAGTCTTGTGGAAGAGTGGGAAGAATGAGGGAGCTAGAGAGGTCAAGGACATCACAAGAAGACATACAGAGTCAACTAGGGTCCATGGGGGCTCACAGAGACTGAAGCACCAACCAAAGTACATGTTTAAGTTAACACTAGGCCCCCTACACATATGTAGCAGATGTTCAGTGTGGTCTTGCTGTGACTCTGTTGACTCTGTTGACTCTGTTGCCCCCTTTGCATTCTTTTCTCCTAGCTGTGCTGCCCTTTCTGTCTTCAGTGGAAGGGGATTCACCTAGTCCTACTGAAACTTGATGTGCCAGGGCAAGTTGGTACCCATGAGGGTGGGTCTTCCTTTCTCAGAAGAGAAGAGGATAGGAGTTTGGGGGAGGGTGTGTGAGGGTGAGACTGGGAGGAGAGGGGAAAGGGGACTGCAATCAGGATGTAAATGAATAAATAAATTAAAAACAAACAAAACAACAACAAAACATATCAATATAGAATATGTAGCTATATATTAAAGATTTATTCTAATGAATTAATTCATGAATCTATGGAGGTAGAATTATCCCATGATCTAACAACTGCAAAATTCAAGCACAAGATAGACTACACCCAAGGTCTGGAAAGCCAAGAACACTAGTATCTGCCTGAAGTAGACAGCACATGTACCCTCGTTTCTCTTTTGTTATTCCAGGATCCTCAACATAATGGACAATACCCATCTGAACAATGAGTCTAAGCCTACAGATTCAGATGACCCTTAACTGATGCTTTATTCCTGTCCAAGCATCCTAAAGCACAATTGAACTGACACTCTAAATTAGCTATCACAAAGTCCATTTCCCGAATTTTTAGTTGTCTTTTCATTGTTGAGCTGTGGAAATTCCTTGAGTGTTCTAGACTTATACACTGGATATAACTATCAATTCATATCAGGTATACACTTACCAATATTTTCTACCACCCGGAAGTTTGTATTTTTACTCTATTACTGATGTGTGTATTGAACAATACCTGATAACTCTTTTTCCCAAGTGTTATCCAAACTAGATGAGACACTACATGGTGTCAGTCTTTCAGCAACCCCAAAAGAAGTTAGAACAAATAAACACAAAGATTTTTTGATTAGTCCAGTTTTCCTCTGTACAGAACCAGATAGTTTAATTCCTCTTTGAGATAGAGAGTTGCAGTCTTCAGGATGCAGGGTGGATAAGACCTAAGAAGAAAGCAATAGCTTTTTTCTTATTGATTGCATTTTGCTTCTTTCTTAATTCAACATTCCCTAGGTGGCTATGAGTTATTGACTTGTTTTCTAAAGTTCTAAAAAAGTTGATTCTAATAGCAGCTGTTTTTTCTCTTTTTTATGACAAGAATGGTTTTGGGGGACTGTCAACTCTGATATTTAACTGATACCATGCCCCTGTACTGAGATTTTAGTCTCTAACCTTAGCTAATGGAATTAGTAAACAACTGACGAACTGTAAGACAGGCTTTGTACTAAGTAAGACAAAAGATACATATGGGGAAGATCAGCCCTCGGGCTTTAGGAAGTGATGCATTGAGCATATAAATATCTATTATATACAGCAATTTTATGATGGCAATGAACCAGGGGAATGAAGAGAGGATTAATAAGCATAACTTGTGATGTGGCCTTTGGGGGTTAAGTAGAATTGTAACAGTGGATGATAACTAGAATAAAAGACACACTTGGAGATGTAAGAATGATTATAGCATATAGAGTCAGAAACAAACCTGTGTCCTGTATCCTGGTTTTACCTGATATTTTTGGACTGATGATGGAGGCTAGAATAGCTGGTGGTAGTTTTCTATTTTTATTAAGATGGCAGTGAAAATAAAAACGTTACAGCACACGCTATGTTTGAAGCTATTGCTTGAGAAGGTTGGCTTGAGGGTGGTGTGCAGCATAAATTGAGATCACAGATACGAATGGGGAAAAAGTTGAGCACATTTCTTTTTGTAGATATAATCTTATATTTGGTATAAGTAGTCAAGAGCTTGTTCGTATTTTGTAACTAAAATTAGATTTAGATAGTGTAATTGAAATACATAAAGCAATGCCATCACCTAATGTTTCAATCATTGGAAAATTTTACATTTACAATATGATTATATTTTGCAGTAATGATTAATGATTATTGCTGTCAAGAACAGACATTTTCTTCCTTACACTATCAATATATTTCATTTGTAAATGTCACTAAACTAACTTTAAAGGTCAAAAAGGAAGTACATGTGGAAATCTCAATGCCTTCTAATTATAGCGTTTTTCACCTGTTTAGAAATGTTTGCATTACTTTCTCCTGATACCCATGAATTCTATGTCTGTGAATTTAATCAAGATGTATAAAAGTATCCTGAAAATGTTAGTTCTGTTTTGAACATGTACAGATTTCTTTCTTGCCTTCTTTTCCTAAACAATGCTATTAAACAACCATGTCCATATTATTTACATTGTAGTAGGTATTACAAGTAAACTGGAAAGCATTTCAAATTCACATGGGGATGTGAGATATGCATGTGGGGATATGGGACTCTTTTCACAAAGGACTTGAGCATCCATAGATTTCAGCTTCTGCAAGGGTTCTGGAACATTGCAATTCCCATGGATAATGAAGACTATTTTCTATTTAAATATACTCAGAAACACTAATTAGTGTCATTATATAGTTTTGTGCCACTAATAACATGCATTATTTATGAAATAGATGATAATTTGTTATTTTGATCTAATTAATTGTTTTGATAATATTTTACATACACTTGATATTTAATAAATGCTTTTTTTCTGATAATCAAATATCAAGAAACTTTATTACTAAATTTCTCATAGTTTGTACTAGAGATGATTTGGTGGATTTTGATCTTTACATATCTGTTGGTTCTATTACTCTACAAACTACCTCTACCACAATCCTTTGAAGGCTTAGTTATATGGTGTAATAGAATATAACAATACAAATTTTCAGTGTACTTTTACATAATAAGGAGATTGTGCCTCATTTTATAGCTGCCTGTCATCTCCAGCAATTGGTGGAGAAACAGTTGGATTT
The DNA here is from genome assembly GCA_964023405.1 of Apodemus agrarius. NCBI lineage: Eukaryota > Metazoa > Chordata > Mammalia > Rodentia > Muridae > Apodemus > Apodemus agrarius. Next base: position 70,726,640 of record OZ030014.1, read on the forward strand.
GCTGGACCCTAAATTGATTGTAAACATAACTCCTGAACAGTAGAGGGCAAACAAGGCTCTTCAACCTGTACAGTTAGTCAAAGGTAGTAGAGGGCCTGCTTACTACTATGATTCTCCAATAGTTTTGAAGCTGAATTGCCCTTTGGAGAAGGATGCCCTGACTAGAGATAGCGGGCATCAGCATCACCCCAGCACATCAGGACTTTACTAGGCAGCAAATCAGATGTCACTTGTGAGTCACAGCCAGCTCAAGAGATTGACCTGGCCCATGAATATTCCTCAGTACAAAAGCAAAGAAAGAAGAAAATGTAAAACATTCATACTAACTAACTAACTAAAAACCAAAGCCAACCAAACAACAAAAACCACATTACTACTCCAAATTAGAAATTGTGTCATACAAACTCTTGTTTGTAAAATGTGTTCAAAGTGTAGATCCTGTTTTTTAAAAATGTATTCTTATTCTTCTAGAATCTTATGCATGTATACAATACAATGTGTTTTTACCATACCTATTACCTGCTATCACCCCTCACTTTTTACAGACACACTAAATCCAGTTAATAATGCTTTTATGAGCATAGATAGAGGGACATCTACTAAAACACATGCAACCTACCTGTGGGCACATCTCCAAAAAACTCCCAGTAACTCTTCCAAACTCAGAATGGAAAAAAATTCCTCTAAGTATATAACATTTAAAAATAGATATTGAGAGAGAGAGAGAGAGAGAGAGAGAGAGAGAGAGAGAGAGAGAGAGAATTAATATTCCAACTGTAACATTTCAGATTCAGTAATTCCTGAGGAGTTCTCAGAGATTGAGAACCAATGAAAGGAGCATACACAGACAGGCTGGACCAAGGACCCGGCACTTATGCAGCAGACATGCACCTCAGTCTCCATGTGGGTCTCCAACAATTGGAGCAGGGACTGTCCCTAAAGCTGTTGCCTGTCTGTGGAATCCATTCCCCAACAGGGCTGCCCTGTATGGCCTTCAAAGGAGAGGATGCTCCTAACCCTGCAGAGACTTGATGCATCAGGGTAGAGGCATATGGAGGAGGACCCTCTTAGAGAAAATGGAAGGAGGATGGAGATGGGGGAGTGACTCTGTGAAGGGGAAGAGGAGGGGGATAGATTTGGGATGTAAATTAATTAATTAAAAACAAAAGCTTATTATACTAAAATGGTATTTATTTTAATATGGGCATTATAGTATGGATATTTCAAGAAAATATTTCAATACTCTGATTTTAAAAATCAATATAGTGTTAATCAAGTTTCAAAGGTTACTCCTATGAAACCTGTAAATCACTTGAAGTTTAGGAGAAAAAGATAAAAATAAAAACTATTTATCCTATAGTGATAAATTGTTTTTATTTTTATCACAAGATAAGCAAAAGTGTTGTTTATCATTTTTAGCTGTTATACAAAGAACTCAAATCAAAATATTAAAGAAAGACAAGTTTTTAGTTATATAAAAATGATAAATAGTGTCTTCCCTACATGATAGGAAGTAGCACATGTGAACTCTTTAACAGCTCTGGTTATGCAAGACTATTACAAGACTGTCACATGAGTCAAGATTTTAGTATGAATGAAGGAAGGATTCATAAGACTCCAGCTTAGCTAAGGTGCAGTCTTATGAATTCTTCCTTCATTCATTTGGCAGTTGAGACTGCTGTGAAGGAGAGAGTCACTTCCCTTTGCAGAGTGACCACTGTAGGTTTCCCAGCTCCCAGTGGATAACCCCACATGTAGAGAACACTAAATGGACTCAGTGGGAATTGTGTTGTGGGAGGAGAGGTTGCTATGATCGAGAAACAATGTATACATGTATAAAACGTTCAAAGAATAAAATAATTAGCACAATACACCATGAACTGTTAGGTAATTAAAAGGAAATAAACAGGTAAAATGACAACAGAACCATTAGAATAAATGTCTAGATTCAGCCTTCTTAAAATCCATTATGTCAATAAATAGTGAGTTTTGCTTATGAATAAAACTATCCAGTCATCACAACACTTAATGTCACAGAATACTAGGCAAACTCAATTAAAATATGATGTAGAAATATCAATATTAAAGGAAATATAAATAGCAAAATAAAAGTTCTTGCATATGTACTATCTTAAAATCTCAACCCAGACAGTCATACTATGTGCCATGCTTATTATATTCCAAGAGGTATGAAGGGCTAGCTATTGTCTGCTTCCTGAAAGCATGGTGTTCCAAGTGTGTTACAAGTAGCAGCTTTTGAAACTTACACAGTAGTCTCAAGTTAGATACCATTCATCATGACACACATTTTATGAATGAGGTTCCCAAGAAACATATCCAGTAGCCTAAAGCTAGGCACCATTCATCATCACATGCATTTTATGAACAAGGATCCTGAGACACTTACCTAACCTGTAGCCTAAAGTTAGGCATCATTTATCATGACATACATTTTATGAATGAGGATCCTGAGAAACTTACCCAGTAGCCTAAAGTTAGATACCATTCATCATCACATACATTTTATGAATAAGGATCCTGAGAAACTTACATAGTAGCCCAACGTAAGGCACCAATCCTCATCATATATATTTCAAGAATGAGAACCCTGAGGTCTAGATAAATTAACAACCTTGTTTTGCCATATTCTCAACAAATGGTCGAGCTGGATTTTGAAACTGTTTGCTCAGACTCTATAGAAATTGACGGCATCTGATACATGATAGTGGTGTTGCTTTAAGAGACAACAAACATTAAGTACCAAATCAAAGCCAATGTCAACATCTGTACAAAAAAGAAATTCTACTACCATAGTAAGATCTAGCAAAAGTTATATTTTATAAATCCTCAGTAAGTATAGATAAATAAATACAAAAATATAGTAATATATTTGTCTATCTGTATATATTTAAACATATATAATCTCAATTTTGAAAAACAACTCATATCTTTTCAAATACTGGTAGAAGATTACAGAGTAATAATTTGATCATATTCTACAATAAAAAGTTAATATTGTAATTTTTCAAATATTTCACACTTGTAGGCCATATTCTAAGTTTGCCCTGACATAAAGCTGGAAATAAAGAGCAGAATCTAAACCAAAATATCAATTGAATAACACTTGCTAAAATAAATCCAAAAATGTTTAGCATAATTATCTACTTTGGATTAATTTAGAAAATTGGCAGTGTCTGTTTCAAACTACAAATAATGATAATAAAGTAATTAAGTCTAGATTAGATAGCTCAGCTTATGATAAAGTGCTCACCTTGGAAACATAAGGTAAGGATTCCAACTTGCAAAAAGTAAAAATACAGACAGGCAACACCCCCAATGCTGATATTATGGTGCGCACATGTAATCCTGGTGCTGAGGAAAATCCCTGGGTACTTCTGGATAGCCACAACAGCTTAATCAATGACTTTCAGGCAACAAAAGGTGGATCAAATAAGAAAAATGGCCACTAAAGAAGGATACCTAGAGATCAGTTTTATCGCTATTTCACACACACACAAACACACACACACACACACACACACACACACACACTGTGTTAAACTCTTTTGTAACTATATGAAATGCATTACAGAGTATCATATTCATTACATGTGAAAGTATGGAAATTAGTCTATAGTGAAAAATAAACAAGCAAAACCATACCAAGCCCAAGAATGGCTGTCAAGGAAAAGAAAAATATTGCCACAACAGGTTATAAAAACAGTCTAAGCCATGCTATTTTATTAAAACATAGAGCCAAATGATAGCATTTAAACTATATTGCCCAAACCTTGGCCCCCAACAGAGCTTAAACCATTGTATCAAACTATATTGCTTAAATAAGACTGCTTAAACCATAATGACTAAACCGTAGAGCAAAATTATAGTACCTAAATCATAGCATTCAAACCACAGGGCCTAAACCATAGTAACAACCACAGTTCCCAAACTTTGGGGCCTAAACCATAGCACCGCAAACATAGCACTGTAGCTATAACACCTAACATAGATAAAAATCATAGTACCCAAACTATAGCAATGAAACCACCCACTACATCAAAACCAGAACTCCTGTGTTTTGATTTATATCTTTGTGTCTACAAAGGTCATGTTTTATTTTAGCACATCTGTCATGGTTGGCTCAGACATATGACTCAGCTGATATACACTATTTAAAGTCTTGAAGCTATGGGCGATGACTCTGTGGTGACTTCCATGCCCATGTGTTTTTTTGAACAGCTCCGTCTCTACTTTAAACCGCTAACATTTTTTGAGATACTGTACTGTTAACTACCTCAAAAGAGTTTATAAAGTGTTTATAAAACAATAAAGGCACACGCACATAAGAGTATTTATGGAGTGCACATTTATATTCTTCAGATGGTTGTCTTGATCACCACAAACCACATGTAATCTTTCAAAGTCTCCCAACATTTTTTGTAATGTAACTGCCTTTTTCCTTTTTTTTACATTTGATATTTTATTGATTTATATTTCTTTTTTTTTGCTTTTTTATTATTTATTCTATATCCTTTGTTTACATTCCAAAGGCTTTCCCCTTACATTCCACGGTTCCCCCCTTAACATATGTCCCATGAGTCCTCTCCCCCCGCAGCTATTCACCAATCACCCCCCCCCAACTATTTCTTTGTTCTGGTACTCTCCTACAAAACTGGATCCAATCTTTTCAGGCCTAGGGTCCTCTCCTTCCTTCTTCTTGGGAATCTATTGATTTGCTAATTGTGCCTTGAGTATTCAGAGCTTCTGGGCTCATTAATATCCACTTATCAGTGATTGCATTTCATGTATATTCTTTTGTGATTGGGTTAACTCACTTAGGATGATATTTTCCAGATCCAACCATTTGCCTACAAATTCCATGAATTCATTATTTTTAATTGCTGAGTAGTATTCCATTGTATGGAATATATATTTCCATAATATGGAAATATGGTATATTTCCATAATATGGAAAATATACCACATTTTCTGTATCCATTCCTCCTTTGAGGGACATCTGCGCTCCTTCCAAATTCTGGCTATTATAAATATGGCTGCTATGAACATAGTCTGCATGTGTCTTTATTGTATGCAGGGGAATCCTCTGGGTATATGGCCAGGAGTCGTATGACAGGGCCCTCTGGAAGTGTCATGCCCAATTTTCTGAGGAACCACCAGACTGATTTCCAGAGTGCTTGTACCATCTTGCAATCCCACCAAAGGTGGAGGAGTGTTCCTCTTTCTCTACATCCTTGTCAGCACCTGTTGTCTCCTGAGTTTTTAATCTTAGCCATTCTGTCTGGTGTGAGGTAGAATCTCAGGGTTGTTTTAGTTTGCAGTTCCCTGATGACTAATGATGTTGAACATCTCTTAAGGTGTTTCTCAGCCATCCAGATTTCTTCTGGTGAAAATTCTTTGTTTAGCTCTGTACCCCAAATTAAAATAGGGTTATTTGGTTCTTTGGGGTCTAACTTCTTGTGTTCTTTGTATATATTGGATATTAGCCCTCTGTCAGATGTAGGGTTGGTGAAGATCTTTTCCCAATTTCTTGGTTGCTATGTTGTCCTTCTGACAGTGTCCTTTGCCTTACAGAAACATTGTAATTTTATGAGGTCCCATTTGTCAATTCTTGATCTTAGAGCATAAACTATTGGTGTTCTGTTCAGAAATTTTCCCCTGTGCCCATGACCTCCAGGGTCTTCCCCAGTTTCTTTTCTATTAGTTTCAGTATGTCTGGTTTTATGTGGAGGTCCTTGATCCAAATGGAGTTGATCTTAGTACAAGGAGATAAGAGTGGGTCAATTTGCATTCTTCTGCATGTTGACCTCCAGTTGAACCAGCACCATTTGTTGAAAAGGCTATCTTTTTCCCATTGGATGGTTGTAGCTCCTTTATCAAAGATCAAATGACCATAATTATGTGGGTTCATTTCTTGGTCTTCAATCCTATTCCATTGATCTACTTGCCTGCCGCTGTAGCAATACCATGCAGTTTTTAACACAATTGCTCTGTAGTACTGCTTGAGGTCAGGGATATTGATTCTCCCAGAAGGCCTTTTATTGCTGAGAATAGTTTTAGATATCCTGGGTTTTTTGTTGCTCCAGATGAATTTTAGATTTCCTTTTTCTAGATCTGTGAAGAATTGAATTGGGATTTTGATCAGGATTGCATTGAATCTGTAGATTGCTTTTGGCAAGATGGCCACTTTTACTATATTGATCCTGCCAATCCAAGAGCATGAAATATTTTTCCATCTTCTGAGGTCTTCTTCGCTTTCTTTCTTCAAGGACTTGAAGTTCCTGTCATATAGGTCTTTCATTTGTTTGGTTAGAGTCACGCCAAGGTACTTTATGTTCTTTGTGGCTGTTGTGAAGGGTGTTATTTCCCTAACTTCTTTCTCAGCCTACTTGTCCTTTGAGTACAGGAAGGCTACTGATTTGCTTGAGTTAATTTTATAACCAGCCACTTTGCTGAAGTTGTTTATCAGCTTTGAAGTTCTCTCGTGGAGTTTTTTGGGTCTTTTAAGTATACTATCATCTCATCTGTAAATAATGATAGTTTGACTTCTTCCTTTCCAATTTGTATCCCTTTGACTTCCTTATGTTGTCTAATTGCTCTCACTAGAACTTCAAGTACTATATTGAAAAGATATGGAGAAAGAGGGCAGCCTTGTCTAGTCCCCCATTTTAGTGGAATTGCTTCAAGTTTCTCTCCATTTAATTTGATGTTGGCTACTGGATTGCTGTATATTGCTTTTACTATGTTTAGGTATGGGCCATGAATTCCTGCTCTTTCCAAGCCTTTTTAGCATGAAAAGATGCTGAATTTTTTGTCAAATGCTTTTTCAGCATCTACTGAGATGACCATGTTTTTTTTTTCTTTTAGTTTGTTTATGTAGTGGATTACATTGATGGATTTCTGTATATTGAACCATCCCTGTATCCCTGGGATGAAGCCTACTTGATCATGGTGAATGATTGTTTTGATGTGCTCTTGGATTCGGTTGGCAAGAATTTTATTTAGTATTGAGTATTGGTGTTAAGTCTTCTTTGAAGGTCTGGTAGAATTCTGCACTAAAACCATCTGGTCCCGTACTTTTTTGTTGGGAGACTTTCTATAACCTCTTCTATTTCTCTAGGGGTTATGGGACTGTTTAGCTGATCTAATTGATCCTGATTTAATTTTGGTATTTGGTATCTGTCTAGGAAATTGTCCATTTCGTCCAGATTCTCCACTTGTGTTGAGTATAGACTTTTGTAGTAGGATCTGATGATCTTTTGAATTTCCTCAGTTTCTGTAGTTATGTCCCCCTTTTCATTTCTAATTTTGTTAATTTGGATATTTTCTCTGTGCCCTTTGGTTAGTCTGGCTAAGTGTTTATCTATCTTGTAGATTTTCTCAAAGAACCAGCTCCTGGTTTTGTTGATTCCGAATCTCTTTTGATTGCTTTAGGTTGAAAGTCAATTTTATCTGATATTAGAATGTCTATTCCAGCTTGTTTCCCGAGACCATTTGCTTGTAAAATTGTCTTCCAGCCTTTTACTCTAAGGCAGTGTTTGTCTTTAACACTGAGATGTGTTTCTTGTATGCAGCAAAATGTCGTGTCCTGTTTCTGTATCCAGTCTGCTAGTCTATGTCTTTTTATTGGGGAATTGAGTCCATTGATGTTAAGAGATATTAAGGAATAGTAACTATTACTACCTGACATTTTTGAAATTATTTTTTATATTTGAGAGGTTATCTTCTTTTGGGTTTGATGAGAGGAGGTTTCTATCTTGCTTCTTCTGGGATGTAGTTTCCCTGCTTGTGTTGGTGTTTTCCCCCTATTATCCTTTGTAGGGCTGGGTTTGTGGAAAGATATCGTGCAAATTTGGTTTTGTCATGGAATACCTTGGTTTCTCCATCTATGGCGATTGAGAGTTTTGCTGGGTATAGTAGTTTTTGCTGAAATTTGTGTTCTCTTAGAGTCTGCATGATATCTGCCCAGGATCTTCTAGCTTTCATGGTCTCAGATGAGAAGTCTGGTGTAATTCGGATAGGTCTTCCTTTATATGTTACTTGACCTTTTTCTCTTACTGCCTTTAATATTCTTTCTTTGTTTAGTACATTTGGGGTTTTGATTATGTGACAGCAGGTATTTCTGTTCTGGTCCAGTCTGTTTGGAGTTCTGTAGGCTTCTGTATATTCATGGGCATCTCTCTCTTTAAGTTGGGGAAGTTTTCTTCCATAATTTTGTAGAAGATATTTGCTGGGCCTTTAACTTGTAAATCTTCACTCTCATCCATACCTATAATCCTTAGGTTTGGTCTTCTCATTGTTTCCTGGATTTCTTGGATGATTGGGATTACAAGCTTTTTGCATTTAGTATTTTCTTTGACTGTTGAATCAATGGTTCCTATGGTATCTTTGGCATCTGAGATTCTTTCTTCTATCTCTTCTATCTCTTGTATTCTGTTGTATTCATATTCGCATCTATGGCCCCTGATTTCTTCCCAAGGTTTTCTATCTCCAAAGTTGTCTCACTTTGTGATTTCTTAGTTGTTTCTACTTCTGTTTTTAGAACCTGGATGGATATGCTCAGATCTTTCACTTGCTTGTTTGTATTTCATGTAATTCTTTAAGAGATTTTTGTGTTTCCTCTTTCATAACTTCTACTTGTTGACCCATGTTCTCCTGTATTTCTTTAAGTGATTTTTGTATTTCCTTCTTATTGGCTTCTATTTTTTGATCCATATTCTCCTGAATTTCTTTAAGAGATTTTTGTGTTTTCCTTGTAAGGGCTTTTAACTTTTGATCCTTTTTCTCCTATATTTCTTTAAGAGATTTATCAATGTGTTCCACTATCAGCATCCTCACCAGTGATTTTAGATTCAAATCTTGTTTTTCTGGTGTGTTAGGATATTCAGGGCTTCCTGTTGTTGGCAAACTGGGTTCAGATGCTGCCATGCTGCCTTGATTTCTGTTAGTAATGTTCCTTTGTTTTCCTTTTGCCATCTGGTTATCTCTGGCATTAGTTGGCCTTGTTGCCACTGGCTGATGTTTGAACCTCCTGTGAGGCTTGGCCCACCTGTTGGTTCTCTACTGATGACCAGCCTGCAAGATAGAGACTGCCTCTGCGAGTGCTGAGGGGACCTCAGGGAAGGCGGTTCCCAACCGAGTTGGTGCAAGCCTGGTGGCTGTGGAGATGTCCTGCCGAGCTGCTGCCCTGGCCCTGGCCCTGGCTAGTGGCGAGAGCATTTCAGACCCACCCAAGTGATGGTAGTCCCCGATTAAGTCTGTATACCTGGGCCTCTCTAGCGGTGGCCTGATGGCACTATGGAGATGGCTGCTGTAAGAAACCTCGGGGCAGGCTGCTCCCAGCCGCCTTGGTGAAAGGCTGGTGGGCGTGGATTTGTCCAGCTGAGCCGCCACCCTGGCCCTGGCTAGTGGCGAGAGCCTGGCAGATCCACCTGAGCTATGGTAGTCCCTGATTAAGTCTGTATACCTGGGCCTCTCTAGGGGTGGCCTGGTGGCACCTGATTTACATTTCAAATGTTATCCCCTTTCCAGGTTTCTCCTCTGGAAACCTTCTATCTTCCCTCTCCCTGCTTCTATGAGGATGCTCCTCTACCCACCCACTCCTGCTTCCCCACCCTGGCATTCCCCTACAATGGGGCCCCAAGCCTTTTCAGAGCCAGGAGCCTCTCCTCCCTTTGATGTCTGTCTTAGTTAGGGTTCCACTGCTGTGAACAGACACCATGACCAATGCAAGTTTTATAAAAAACAACATTTAATTGGGGCTGGCTTACAGGCTCAGAGGTTCAGTCCATGGTCATCAAGGCAGAAACATGGCAGCATCCAGGCAGGCATGGTACAGGAGGAGCTGAGAGTTCAACATCTTCATTTGAAGGCTGCTAGTAGAAGACTGACTTCCAGGCATCCAGGGTGATGGTTTTAAGCCCACAACCACATTGACACACCTACTCCAACAAGGCCACACCTCCTAATGAGGTCACTTCCTGGGCCAATGATAAACAAACCATCACATTCCACTCCCTGGCCCCCATAGGCTTGTTCAAACATTAGTCTATGAGGGCCATACTTAAACATAGCATAATGCAAAATACATTTAGTCCAACTTCAAATGTCCCTTTAGTCTATAGCAGTCTCCACACTGTTAAAAGTCCAAAGTTCAAGGTCTCTTCTGAGATTCACTCAATCACTTAACTGTAATCCTCCAAGCAAGACAGGAAACCAGCTGGGCAAAGTCCAAACTCTGCATCTCCATGTCTGATGGCAAAGCAGTCTTCAGATATCCAACTCCTTTTTCATCCTTGTTGACTGCAACTAGGTTCTTTCTCCTGGGCTGGTTCCGCTCCCTGTTAGCAGCTTTCCTTGGCAGGCATCCTGTGACCCTGGCATCTTTAACATCTTGGGTACCCCAAGTCAATTTCAGCTTCACAGCTTCTTGTTCCAAAGTCTGAGATCCACACATGATCTTCTGTGTATCTCCAAAGAGCTGGTGTCACTTCTCCAGCTCTGCCCTTTGTAGCACTCTAAGTTCAGATTGATCCACTCACTGCCACTGCTGTTCTTGGTGGTCATCCCATGGTACTGGCATCTCCAATATGCTAGGGTCTTCCACTGCAACTATACTTCACCAAAGCCTCTCATAGGCTCTCTTCATGGTACCAAGCCTCAACTCCTTTGCATGACCCCTTCAGTCCTGGGCTGTCAATTACAGCTGAGGGTACACTTTCACCAATGGCCTTCCATGGCCTCTCACAGTACCAAGCCTCAGCTGTTCTTCATGATGCCTTCATGCCTTCAAAACCAGTACCACCTGGATGATTCTTACACGTTACCAAGTACAGCTGCAGCATGAGGAACACTTGGCTATCTCTGGAATACAGCTTCTTTGTGCTCTCAGAAAGCACTTCCTATATTTCACCTCAGTGATGCTGGTCTTTTCTTAATCACCACTAATTTCTTAGCTCCAGCTAACCAGCATCAATTGTTTCAGTAGTTTCCTTCTCTTGAATATAAAGCCAGAGACACATGGCTGAAGCTGCTGAGTTCTGCTGCTTGCGAGAGCTGAAACATTGGCCCCCTTGTTCTTGTTACATTATCACTAGCTTCCTTTTTCCCAGCTCCTTCACTGCCTAAGTTGGCAGTCCTGAATCTTGCTCCTTAGACTGACCTTGAACTCAAGAGATCTGCATGCCTGTCTCCTAAACACTGGGATTAAAGGTGTGGTCCACCAAGCCTGGATTTAAGTTTTTCTTCACCTAGAATTTGCTCTGTTCTAGGCTGTCCTTGAACTCATCTGCTTATCTTTGCCTCCTGGGATTAAAGGCTTGTACTACCATGCCTGGACCTAAAGTTACCTGGGTGGAATCTTGCCCCAAGGTCGCCACTCCTTTAATTCAATTTAATATCCTTGAATTCAACTCCATTTTACTTCCTGGAGTCCCTTTAATACTCAAATTATATATTTTGTACTTTTCCTTTCTCATCTTGCTCTGTTTGTTCAAAATTCTCTTCATCAGACTTAACCAGAGAACAAAGTCTTTGTTGAGCTTCTTTGAGACTTCCTTTGCAGATGCAATTAATATAAATCTCTTTACCTTAGCCCTAGGCAGTCTCTTCAGACAATGGCAAAAAGCAGTCATGTTCTTTACCAAAACATCACAAAAACAGTCTTTCAGCCACATATTAAAGTTCTCCATTGAAACCTCTCGGGCTGTCAGGCCTACACAGTTAAAATGACCCTCAGCACCACTGTCTTCCATATTCCTACTAGTCTGGCCCATTAAGCCCCACTTAAAAAATTCCGTGGCTTTCCAAATCCAAAGTCCCAAAATCCACATTCTTCCAAACAAAAGCATGGTCAGGCCTATCACAGCAATACCCCAGTCCCTGGTACCAACTTCTGTCTTAGTTAGGGTTCCACTGCTGTGAACAGACACCATGACCAATGCAAGTTTTATAAAAAACAACATTTAATTGGGGCTGGCTTACAGGCTCAGAGGTTCAGTCCATGGTCATCAAGGCAGAAACATGGCAGCATCCAGGCAGGCATGGTACAGGAGGAGCTGAGAGTTCAACAACTTCATTTGAAGGCTGCTAGTAGAAGACTGACTTCCAGGCATCCAGGGTGATGGTTTTAAGCCCACAACCACATTGACACACCTACTCCAACAAGGCCACACCTCCTAATGAGGTCACTTCCTGGGCCAATGATAAACAAACCATCACAATGTCCAACAAGGCCATCCACTGCTACATATGCCATGGATCCTTCCATATGTACTCTTTCATTGGGGGTTTAATCCCTGGGCGCTCTGGTGTGCGGGGTAGGCTGGTTGGTTGATATTGTTGTTCTTCCTATAGGCCTTTTTTCATTTACTGAAAATAGATAACTGTTTTTTTGTATTTTGGAATCTCACTTCTTGAGTTCTTTATTTTTAATATTAGCCCTCTGACAAACTAAGGATTAGAGACGTCCTTTTCTCAATCTGTACAATTCTGATTTGTTCTCTTGACAGGGCCCTTTGCTTTGCAGAAGCTTTTCAGTTTCATGAGGTCCCATTTATTAATTCTTGACCTTGGTGCCTGAGTCATTGGTGTTCTCTTCAAAAAAATTTTTTTAATGCCAATGCATTCAAAGCTGTTTCCTGCTTTCTCTTCTGTTAGATTCAGTGTGTCTGATTTTATGTTAAAGGTCTTTGATCCATTTGGACTTCAGTTTGGGGCAGGGTGATAAATATGGTTCTATTTGCATCTTCTGCATGTAGACATCCTCTTAGATCAGCACCATTTGTTGAAGATGCACTCCCTGTTCCATTGTATGGTTTTTGGCTTCTTTGTAAAAAATCAAGTGTCTGTAGGTGTGTGTGTGTGTGTGTGTGTGTGTGTGTGTGTGTGTTTATTTCTGGTGCTTTGATTCAATTCCATCAATCCACCTGTCTGTATTTATATCAATACCATTCAGTTTTTATTACTAATTCTCTGTAGTACAACTCTAGGTCAGGGTGGTGATACCCCCAGAAGTTCTTTTATTATTCAGGATTGTTTTGGCTATCCTAGGTGGTTTGTTTTTCCTAGTAGAGTTAAGAATTCTTCTTTCAAGGTCTGTGAAGAGAGTTATGTTAAAATTTTGATTGGGGCTTCATTGACTGTAGATTTCTTTTGGTAAAACGGCCATTTTCACCAATCCACTAGCAAGGGAGGTCTTCCGGTCTTCTGATTTCTTCCTCAATTTCTTTCTTCAGGTACTTGAAGTTCTTGTTACACCAGCCTTTCACTTGCTTGGTTAGAGTTATACCAGGGTATTTTATGCTATTTGCAACTATTGTGAAGGGGGTCCTTTATCTCTTTTCATATAATATATTCTTATTATGGTTTCCTTTCTGCAACTCCTCTGAGATCCTCCTCACACCCCCTCCCTTTCAAATCCATTTCCTTCTGTCTCTCCTTAAAAAACAAACAGGCACTTAACAAATAACAATAAAATAATATAAAATAATACAAAAACAAGCCAAACAAACAGGAATAGGACAAAACAAACAAAAGAAAAAAGCCAAAGAAAATGTATATACACATAAACATCTGTTTCCCTGCATCTATATATTCATACCGCATACATGTCCAGTGCCTGCAGAATACAGAAGAGGGCATAATACATTGGGAACTGGAGTTACAGAGGTTTGTGGACTACCATGTGGGTTCTGAGAACCAAACACAGGTCTCCTGCAAGAGCAGCATAGCTCTTAACTGTTGAGCCAGCCCTCTAGCCCTAGCTTCTTAATTTTAATCTAGTCTTGCATCTTGCAAAACCATGGGTCTTGGAAACCAGCAAGGTTCAACTTCTTCTGGTTTTGAAGCCCTTTCTTTGTTTTGCAGACCTCCTTCCACACATCTCTTAGCAGTAGGCAGAGAAACAAGAGAGAGCAGTTCTGGTGGGAACCCTACATGGCTGGAGCTCCCAGACCAGTGGGTACAGTTTCTACTTCCCTCATCACCATGGGTGCCTGGGCACTTCACTGTCCTGTGACTGACAGCAAGGACATTCCACCAGCTTACAATACAAATTGACTCATTTTCGAAAGATCCTCCTATGTGGCTTCTCAGAGTCTATTCAGTATGTTCAAAGCTTTCATTAAAACTTAAAAAACAATATCATTTACTTATTTTGCATATGTATATGTGTGTATGTATATGTATGTGTATGTGTGCATGTATGTGTATGTATATGTGTAGGGTATGGAGCACATATGCTACAGCATGTGTGGAGATCTAAGTCCAGCTTGAGGTACTTGGATCTTTCCTATGCCCATGCATGTTCCAGGAATAAACTTAAGTTTACCAAGTTCCCTTTCCCTCCATGCATTCTTCACCCCCCTTTTTTATTGAATATTTTCTTTTTTATTGGATATTTTCTTTATTTGCATTTCAAATGTTTTCCCCTTTCCATGTCTCTCCTTTGGAAACTTACTATCCCATCGCCCCTCTTCCTGCCTCTATGAGGGTGCTCCCCCACCCACCCACCTACCTAACTGCTCCCTTCTTCCCTCCCTGTCATTCCCTTACACTGGGGTGTCGAACACCCTCAGGCCCAAGGGCCTCTCTTCCCACTGATGTCCATCAAGGCCATCCACTGCCACATATGTGGCCAGCGCCATGCGTCCCTCCATGTGTGTTCTTAGGTTGGTGGTCCAGTCCCCAGGAACTCCTGGAGGGCTGGCCTGTTGACACTGTTGCTCCCTCCATGGGGCTACAAACCCCCTCAGCTCCTTCATTCCCTTCTCCAATTTCTCCATTGGGGACCCTGTGTTCAGTCCAATGATTGGCTGCAAACATCCACCTCTGTATTTGTCAAGGCTCTGGCAGAGCCTCTCAGGAGACAGTCATATCAGGCTTCCCTCAGCAAGCACTCTTGATGGTCCTCACTACAACCTGAGAAAGTGAAAAGCCTTCTAGCTACTTCACACTGCATGATACTAAAGTGATTCCCTATCTTAGGTGTTTACTTGGTTCAGGGTACATTGACTGTAAAAAACCCATACCTTTTATCTGTTTCTGCATTAAAACCCATATTGACACTTAATAGCTTTGAGCATCAGACATGTACAATCACCAGATTTTGAGTTCGGTGAGTCTGGGAGTGACTTAGCTCAGTGTTCCTGGAAAAGAATCTCTTTGGATGTTAAAGGTCAATTACTTCCCAGTGCTGTGACTTTCTGAAAATGTAACTGGGACATAACAGTTAGTTGACAAGCTCGGTCACATGACTGTTGGTAGATGCTTCATTACCTGGTCTTTCCATGGTGTTCCCCATTACAGAGTGCTTGGCTTTCCCCGGGATTAGAGGAAAAAGGGAGAACAGTACAGGAGGAAAGAGGCAGAGAGACAGGAAATGAAGAGACAACAGGGAAGAGAAACCACTGTATCTCAGAAGCAACATCTTAGTTCTGGCATGTAACATGGATCATATGTACAAATCTTGTCAGATGTGGTGACATGTAAAGTGTATAAGGTATGTGAACCAGGAGGTCAGGTTACCCTAGGTAAGGCCTCTTGGAGACTGACAATTGCAGGGCATCTTTGGTCCCCAATGAATCATATCCTTCTTCTTGTTTGGCTAAGGAATATTTTTTTTATTTGGTTAGAGATTATATCCTATAACTTGAGAAAGTTTTTCTCTATCAAGTTAAGATTCTTTTTTTTTTACTATTTTATTATTTCTTTATTTTCTATATTCTTTGTTTACATTCCAAAGGCTTTCCCCTTTCCCAGTTCCCCCCTCTTATCCAATAGAATCCTATTTAAACAATAGGGACCGGACCTGCTGAAACCTTTTTCCTGACCTCATATATTTTATACTAAACAAGATTGGATGCTTGGGGAGTTCTGAGCTGTGAGGCAGGGTTCTCCAGCATAGAGGATGTTGCTATCCTGCCACACTTTTGAAATTGTCACGCCTTCCCTTTCCAGTTCTGCATTGTCCTCTGGCCTTCAACTTAACTTCTGTCCTACTTCGCTTGGGATAAGCAGTCCAGACTGATAACTTTCTCTCTGCTTTTCAGGTTACTTTTTCTGTTTGTAATAAATATTCAGGTCATACAACCATCCTTCTTAGAATTCCATGAAATACAGAGTAAATAAATTCTGACATCCCTGATTTTGTCTGTGGAAGTTGCCATGACATTGTATAACAGACTGGGTATTAAAAAGCAGGTGTTATGGTTTATATATGTTTTTCCCAGGGAGTGGCACTATTAGGAGGTGTGGCCTTGTTGGAGTAGGTGTGTCACTGTGGGTGTGGGCTTAAGACCTTCACCCTAGTTGCTTGGAAGTCAGTCCTCCACTAGCAGCCTTCAGATGAAGATGTAGAACTCTCAGCTCCCCCTGCATCATATCTGCTTGGATGCTGCCATGTTTCTGCCTTGATGACCATGGACTGAACCTCTGAGCCTGTAAGCCAGCCCCAATTAAATGTTGTCTTTTATAAAACTTGCATTGGTCATGGTGTCTGTTCACAGCAGTGAAACCCTAACTAAGACAGCAGGCATTTATTTTCCCTAGTTATGGAGGCTGGAAAGTCTGGTATCAAGGTGCCAGTTGGTCCATATTCCTAGGGAGACATTTCCTAGGGTACAGAATACTGACTGCCTATGGCCTTGATACACCAAAGGACACAGACTCTCTGCGGTGCTTTCTCAATCTACTCATCCTATTTGCTTGGTACCTCACCCTTATGAACTCATGTAGCTCAAATCAATTCCTTCTTTGAAGTAGTCATGATGGGCAGAGAGTCTCAGTATATGAGTTCTGGAGAGGAAGGTACTATCCAGTTCCTAGGGTTCATGATAATGAGAGCTGGCAGTTGGGTTTGGCAGTTGTTTGAGACCTCTATTTTTCCCCAAAGATGTCTATTGTATTTACATTAGCTTTCTCAATATTGAGCCAGACAATAAACTTTACCAAGACATAAGTGGTTTACAAAGAGTTCCATCATTCTTTATTTATAAATACATATTTCTTGAGTTTTGGGACTATTAAAATTTTCTTAATATTGCATGTGGCATTTTAAAATATGCTTCCTCTAAAGGAAAATATACAAAGGTCACCTCTCCAAGAGTAATCATATTGAAATTGCATGAAAATAGTGATTTAATAAGTGGACTTGAATTTGTTTTCTATCACTTAGCCTCTCATTAGGAGGCTGGATTAATTTTAAATTGATACAGTAGACACAACAAGTCCATTCCATATAATTGGTACACAGTTGCAGATGGTTCTCATTCTCCTAGACACACGTGCTCATGTACTCACAGATGGGTGACATGCTCAGCAAGAAGTTTTGGGAAAATTAACTTAGTGCTTGAAAATGTCCATTTGTTTGGATTTTCATATTTGGTTTTCCGAGTTCCAATATTCAAAAAATTCTGCACTTTTTGCATTATTTGCCCTCTATTTCCTAAGCAAAATGTGATGCTTACAATTCAGATTTAGAATGTATTTAAAGAAGGCTAACCAAAGTTTAAGAATTGTCTTTTAAATAATTACAGTCGCTTTTATTGTGTGCATGCTTGTCAAGGTGTGGTATGATATGTATGTGGTATATATGGTTTGTGTAGTATATAGTGTGTGTGTGAGTATAGAGGTGTGTGTAGTGTGTAAGTAGTGTGGGTGCAGGTATGTGCATGTTGTGGTATGTGTATGTGTGTGTATGATATATGTGTATATGTGTATGTTATGCATGGGTATGGTGTGTGAGAGGTGAGGGGGTTTCTTTGTGTGGTTTATGTGTAAGGTGTATTTTTATGCAGGTGTATTTGGCATATGGGTATGTGTAATATGTATATAGTATGTGTGTGTGGTTTGTGTGTATTCTATATGCATTGTGCATGTGGTATATGGTGTGTGATTTGTCTATGTATGTGTGTGGTGTATGTATATGGTATGTATATAGTGTGTCAGGGGAAGTAATTGTGCATGTAGTATGCATATGTGTATGTGTGATGTTTGTGTGTGTTTGTGTGTATGTATGTGTGCATGTATATATATGTATATATATATATGTGTGTGTGTGTGTGTGTGTGTGTGTGTGTGTGTGTATGTTGTGTGTGTGGTGGGGGGCAGTAGTGTGTGTATGTGTGCATGATGTGCTTGTGTGGTGTATATGTGTTTGATGTGTATGAGGTCATGTGAGCAGGTGCTGATGGATCCCAGACATTTTGTATGAAAGTTAAACAATAGATAAATTTTTTCCAATGTTACTTTCATAGTGTTCTGATGATATTTTAATAATTTTTGTTTTCACTGAGTATTTAAATGAACTGTCTCAGAATTAATTCATACTGTTCAAAGTAAAACATGCCTAACAAAATTTTCTTCTTGAACATTTACTTTAAATCATAGAGTTTATTCTTTAAACCTAAACTGTTATGAACAATGGTGTAGACTGTGAAATAAAAGCTACTATTACTAATTTTGTGAACATAAAATAATAATTTTCTAAGAAAGGCTCACAGTTATAAGGTTTTTTTTTTGCTTATTATCTAAAAGATGTAACAGCACTCATTTTGCAAATACAAGTTCATTAAAAGATAGTTGGGAATGCTAAATATATCAGTCATGTAAAGGTCAGTGGAATGCTGATATTTTTTATTAAAGCACAAGTTTAGAGTTGGCTCACTCTAACTTCATTAAGAAAAAAACCTGAAATAACATGTTTTCCAAAAGTAGCAACAGTGGCAGAAACGCATGCCAGTCTCGGTGACACTTTATCCACAACCTTGTCTCTGTTATCCTTTTCACTTAGCCATCTATTACCTAGCCTTGATTTCTCTAAACAGAAGAACCACTTAACATTCTTAAACACTTTTCAGTTGTATTTTATAAATCAGCAAAAAGAGCAAAATTGAACACAGTTATGAAAATACTTTCAGAGGTGTATCTGTCAAAGGAGAATCTGTGGGCACAGACCATTACTCATTCTGTGAGTAGCATGAAGTTTCATTCAATTTTTGTACATTCTCTCCAAATAATGCTTATTTCTCTTGAATGTTATTTAGCTTATTTGTCACATGGTAGCAGTATGCCACTACAGTGCAGGCATTGAGGAATGCCCACCCCCTGTTGTTTTGGTCCTCAAGAGCTTACAGCATGGTATAGATAGAAAAATGGTAAGGATGGTGCCTTGGCTTGGTAAGAAGAAAGCATCATAATAAAGTCATAGTGATGACACTGAAACAAGCATTTAAGGTATTGTGAAGTCTTGCCCATGTCATGTGCATACAAATGACAGATAATGGTTATATACACAGAGTGAGATTAGCCTGAGGCACATCTGTGACTCATATATCACAGTCTCTACATTCTAGCTGCAAGTCCCACTGGAGAATTGTAATGATGCATATGCCATTATACACATGGTTGACTATGATTCAAACAATATCTTATTCTATCAAATTCAATTATGTGAATATTATCAACTAACTGAAAACCCAGTTGCTGATTTAGAGAACTTATTGCTGAAATTTTCCTTTATGTGTTTGAAACTGAAATCATCTTCAAAAACATATCTCACTCATGGTTTATGGGGGAAATGTTATGCAGGATACACATACATACATGCATACAAGCCACAGGACAAAGGTATGTATGCATATACAAGAAGATCACTGTATGAAAATGCTCAGTGCTGTAAATTCTTTCTTGTGCTCTTAGACTTGGAGGGCTGGAAGTAACTATCCATTTCCACCCATTCTTTACAAGAGCTGCTTCTCTCTTCTGTAAAATTCTGTGTATCTACAACCCAGTATACTGATGGGATAATAGCAGATGCCCCCTTTCATGTATCTGCTTTCTAGTGTTTACCTTTGTAAAATTAGGTTTTATGGGGTTGGAAATGTTTTGAAGATGTGCCATATATACATCTTTGCTGAAATAAGTAGAGGTCAAGTAGAGTAAAAGCACTATCATTGACATGGTTCTGATAACCATCCCGCCTCAATAAAGTATAGAAACCCACAGCCAAACATTGGGCTGAGCTTGGGGAATCCTGTGAAAGAGGGTGTCTTAGAGTTGCCATTGCTATACAGAGACACCATGACCAAGGCAATTCTTATAAAGAACAACACTTAATTGGGGTTGGCTTACTGGTTCTGCAATTCAGTCCATTATCACCATGGTGGGAAGCATGGCAGCATGGCCGGCAAGGTGCAAGCATAGCTGAGAGTTCTTTTACATCTTGTTCTGAAGGCAAGCAGGAAAAGACTGCCTTCAAAGCCCACCCCCCACAGTGATGCACTTCCTTCATCAAGGCCACACCTCCCAACAGTGCCACTATCTATGGGCCACTAACTATATTCAACCACCACAGAACTGCAGGAAGGATTGAGGGAGCCAGAGTGGTCAAGATCACCACAAGAAAAACCTTCAGACTCAACTAACTTGGACCCATGAGGGCTCATGGAGAATGAACTGCCAATCAGGGAGCATGAGTGAGACAGATCTAGGTCCTTTGTACATATGTAGCAGGTGTGCCACTGGATCCTTATATGGGACTCCTAGAGAGGGAACAGGGGCTGTCTCTGACTACATTGCCTGCCCTTTGGTCCCTTTCCTAAATGGGCTGCCTTGTCTAGCCTCAGTGAAGAGGATGTAACTAGTGTTGATCTGGCTTGATATTCAAGGGGTGGTTGATGTCCATGTGAGTCTTCCTCTTTTCTGAGTAGAAGAGAAAGCAAGTTGGATAGAAGGGGAGGGGAAGGGAAAGGAGGGGAGAGACAGGGAACAGGAGGACAGCAGGGAGGGGAAGTTGTGATCCTCGTTGTAAAATGAATAACTTAGTCAAAAAATCTTATATATATATATATATATATATATATATACATACATATATATATATATATGTATGTGTATATATATATATATATATATATATATATATATATAATGAAAACTTCATCGTGTGGGCTGGTTCTTGTCATTTTCCATGTATTACTGTCTTGACTAGGGGATAGGACACGGAAAATTTTCAAAAAGTATTGTTAGGAATGGATAAATTTTAAATGGTGGAATCTATATTAATATCAATCCTTTCTCTATTTGTGTATTTATGTGTGTGTATATGTATTTGTGTTAAGCAGTGTGGGTTTTTTCTTGTTTAACAAAGTAGTCTACTAAATAAATTTTATTTTTTATTTAAAAAATATCTGTATTGATTTTGTGTGCTTGTGTGTGGATATGTGCTATGGTGCAGACTGGAATTCAGAGGAAAAAATTTCTGGAGTTAATTCTCTCCTTGTAGCACGTGGGTCGGTGAGCATCAAACTCAAGTCAGGAGGCGTGGCAACAGACATCATTACCTGCTGAACTGCCTTAACATCCCTGATGCAATTTATAGTTTAATGCCTCCTTTGTATCTGTAATGAATTTTGAAGCTTGAATTATTAAAGTAGATCATGCTAGCCACACAAAATTTAAGTATAGTTCATGTTACTAAAAATCACTACAGGCATTATTATATCAATGTTCAAAACTAAAATGAAATTGTTTATAAAACAATTATAGTATCCAAGTATAGAAAAATATGTTTTAACAGTGAGTGTAATGCCAAAATTTAACTCTCCTCATTTTTCTACTTCTGCTTCTCAAGTGTTAGGATTCCAGATGTGTGACACCACACCTGGCTCATAGACTTGTAAATCACTATGTGCAATGATAAAATTCAGATTTTTATTTTTAAAAAATAACTTTATCTTGCTTGGAAACTAGTATTTCCCTGAATCCTCATATTTAAGGTACTGTCCATGAGAAAAATCCTGCAGTAAACTATGCACTAAATCACTAAATCTAAGTGGAGAGAATCTAGAAACTGGATAGGGGCAAGTTACTTGCTGTCTATACACTGAGGCAATGCTGGCCACACTGTGTGTTTGCAAAGGGGGTGTGAACATGGAGTATCAAATGGGCATTCATTCCACTAATGCATTCCAGGCCATGGAGAGTAAGGAGGGAACAGGGATAGAACTCAGACATGGGAACGGCACATGGGGACATTTATGAGTTCAGAGAAAGAGCAGAAGTGTATAAAAGCACGACCCTACAACGCACAGTGACTTCATGAAGCCCCTCTTTCTTATGTCACAGATGTTAATAACCAACACTGGAAACCTCTTGCTGTGAAGGAAGGTAAAAGAGTTGTTTTCTACCCTGTCAGGAAGTGCTGATGAAATAAATGAATTATCTATAATGTACCCAGAATGCATAAAGCAGTCGTTTCTAGATGAATGGAAGACTCAGGAGTCCTAGGGAAATAGAGAAAAACTAATAACATTACCTTTTTGTGACATTAAGGAAAGATTGCACCGATGTGGTGTTAACCTTGGAGACTAGGTACGATGTCTGCTGTTCAGAACACAGGTCAGCGTTTCGAGGCAACAGAGGTACGCTGTATTGTAGAGATATGCACAGGACTCAAGGGTAGATAAGGTTAGCCTTTTTCTCACCACCTCTTGGAGATGTTTAGTATTCCTCTAAACTAGCCAATTTCACTTGATGGAGTTGTGAAAATAAACATGTATGTGACACATTTTTTAAATACAAGGATTTTAGAGGACCGTATTTTAAATTGTACTGATTACTTGGTTTAGACATTCACTGAAGTCCTTGGAAAAGAATATGTATAAATAGCATGAAGTAAGACCTTGTCAAAAATCTAATTTTAATATGTATGGAGCACTAACGCAGTTACGAAGGGACAATTAAGATCACCTGTTAGAAAATTTCAGTGAGAGAAATAACATATAGCAGCAGGGAAAAAAACTGCCTTCAACCAGCTATTTTCGTATTACTGATAACTTGGAAAGCTGCCATGTTCTTTCTGTTTCTCTAGGCGATGTAACAGTCTTAAACCATGACTTATTACTAACTTGTGAAGCTGGAGAAAAAGAAATTATACTCTCTAAAATGAAGTATAAATATTAGTCTTTTAAAATGGTGCCAGTTACAGTAGTCAGTGTGTAGTCCATTTTTCAGCCCCTGTTATGACAGAAAAAGTCTAGAGGTATCCAAAGGTTTTCTGACGATCAAATTTAAGTTATTGTTAAGACAGGATCAAAACATATTGTGAAAACCATGTAATGTCATTGACCCTGTGATCTGAGGATATTTCTACACTGTGAGAATCTCAAAGGGAAGAGTGTAAACATCCAATTTTCATCACCTCAAAGTCTTGGTAGGTTTCTCAGCCATGCATTATATAGTTCATTTGTTCATTCAACTATCTGTACATCCAATTAATCTGAAATCCTCCCACAGATTGGGGGAAGGGAGGTTGGCACTGGTATTCAAACTCATTTTCACCTGAGCCTGAACTCCATCCTGATTCTACCCAAGTTCTGCCATGCCTGGCTCCTTTCTGCTCCGTTCTGCCTGTATTGCTAGATCTACATGATGGTCATAGAGGCTCAGTGATCTGCCACAGATGGACAAGCTGAATGTTAGCTGTAGGATCCATACAGGCCTGGTCTGATCTGATGGTCTCTTTCCCTTTGCTTACTGTCTTAGACAGATTTTCTTATACAATTCACATTTTTTTAAAAAATTACTTAAATTTTAATGTTGAAATTTTAAATGAAGAACATTATTTTGGAAACACAATCTTACAATACAGGCCTGGACCTCATAATACTGTGTTTGGATTTTAAGGGTATACCACCATTTTAAGGGTCAAATTAGTTTTAAGACAAATAGGCCCAGACAAACATAGATCCATTCTATCACCAGATGGAGTTCCCTGAAAGCTCACTCAGTAACAACAGTCCCATTTCTAGCTCTCTGGCTTCTCCCCACTTCTAGAGTCCCGATCATGAGTGTTAACAGAATTGTCCACTTGGCTGAAATTTAATTCCTTTATTGAGGTCTAGTTGGTTTTGTGATAAAGAATCCATGTTAAGTTTTCATATATCAAAAAATTCATACTCTTAATCACCAAGGGATTAAATTCTAATAAGTGGCATTAAAAACAGTATGTGTAATAGGAATGTAATTTGAACAGACTATAAAAAATTCTAGTATGTGAAGAAACACCCCATTTAAATCGCATACACATAATTTTAAAAGCTAGCCAAGTGAAGTGGAGGATGAAAGAGACTGAAAACGTGTGGGTTTGAAATGACTATATAGTCAGCTGTGGATATGTAATTAGCGGGCTAAGTGCCTAAGCTGTTTTAAGGGGTGTTTTAACTCCTTTGAGTAAACCAAGATCATTCACACCACAAGTGCTCTGAGTCCTTGATAGCATAAATACATGGAAATCCAGTAAAGACATTAAAAATAAAAGGAATTTTTAAGCAACACTATCTACCAAATTTCCCTAATTGGAGTTTATTGAGCACCCATCTTAAAGGAGCAGAAAGCACATTTCTTTTAAGTACACATGGAACATCACCAAGATACATTGGATATTGAGTCATAAAAACAAGATCAATACGTTTAAAGTGATTTCAAGCTAACAGAGTATGTTTCCTGAATAAAACTGCATTAAATTAGAGATCAATAATGGAAATACATCTGGAAAATCACCAGATCATTTCAAATTAAACCAATTTTAAATAATCTCAAGTTTGAAGAAGAAATTTCAGTGGAATGAGAAATAATCTGACCGGAATAAAAGTCAAAAGTCATTTTAAAATTGGATAGAATTCAACACAACTATACAGTGCAAGGTCAACACCCAACCTTAAGTTTTATTTGTGTGTACTAACAGTACTCATTGTAACAAAAGAAATTTAAGATAGTAGCTGAAGACATAGCTAGTTCAAATACAAGAGCAACTGTTCAATCCACAAACCTACATGAAAATGCTCAGTGTGCTGATACATATGTGTAATTCCTGTAGTTCAGAAGTAGGTAAGGGAAGACCCCTGGGTTTTATTCTTCAGCCAGTTTAGCCTAATTGGTGAGCAACTGAACAGCATTTCTGAGCATGAATCCTGATGTTATCCTCTGACCTCCACACCAAGCACACACGTGTACCCAGAAGCATACAAGCACCTGCATGGACGTGTATAACATCTGCATAAAAAGAAACAAGTTATAATTGTTCCAATACCAAAATCACTTGAGTACAAATTTAACACAAAATATTTGGAATTCATATGCTATGAAAAAACATTCAAGGAGGAAAAACACCCAAGATTCTGATCAATGTAAAGCATATAATGTTTGTGCCTGAGAAGATTCAATATGATAAGGATATATAAATCATTCCCAAATTTATATTATTATTTAATGTGATTTCTACCCAAATCGCAACAGCATTTTAGAGAACAATTCAATACTAAAGTATTTATTAATGGATTCTTTGAGTGATAGGTAAAGCTGTGTCATTAAGAAGCCCTAAGTTTCAAGGGTTTGGCTGCTGAACTCCAATGTTGGGTGGGTGGGATTGTTGAAATGGTATCATATGATGGATCTTTACAGTGTGTGACTTATCTATAGTGGGATGAGGCTACTGTATCACTAAGAATGATAGCCAGTAGACCAGAGAGATTGTTCAACCCTTAAAAGTACTTGATGTTCTAGAGGATCCAAATTCAGTTCCCAGTATACTCATTGTAGAGCTCACAACCATCTGGAAATCCAGATCCAGGGGGCCTAATGCTGTCTTGTGGCTTCTAAGACAACCTGCCCACATATGTCATATATTTACACAGTTCTGTGTGCACAGACATAATACAAATAAAATAAATCTTAAAAGTCAGGAGTGGTGTATCTTTAGTCCAAGCACTTAGGAAGAAGAGGGAGGTAGATCTCTGTACATTATATGCTTCCCTTGTCTACAAAGAAAGTTTCAGGACAACCATAGAGAGACCAAAACCCAAATATCATACTTGTTAGGAATCTCTTATTTTGTGGACCTTGACACTGTTGATTGGACAGAACACTGGGAACATGGAATCTATTGTGATGGATTCTAACTTTGAGAAAAAGCGAGCTGTCTAATCTCCATGTGTCTTCCTGCCCTTAGAGTCTACCTCAGAGAAGCCAGGAGCAGTCCAGTTTCCCAGAGTGGAGGGAATGCCACTTGCATTGTGTCTGTGTTTGCATCATCACCATAGGATTGACTTTTTTGTTGACTTTTTTTCTAAAGCTCTACTTGCATCAATTTGTTGGACTAGTGGGGAGCTAGATAAAGTCAAAAGCCCTTCAAGTGTCCTGCGGATTGATTAGTGAGTGCTGGATTGTTCCCTTCCAGAACCACAGTTGGCAAGAACAGAAATAGACTTGCCTCAGGGATCAAGAATGCCTGGGGCCAGGGCCTGGGTCTTGACATTTTCACTGCAAAGCTGTGATCAGATGTTCCAGAAACTGGAACATGAAATGCCCTGCTTACTATACTAGCATATAGCTTGCAACCTGGAGGTTCTCTGCAATCTGGATGCCTGATGAACTTTACTGGCATGTTTTCTGCTTCCTCATTCAAAGGATATATGAAGAGCTATAATATGAACTAGTGGCTTGGAATAGCAGCCTTCTCAATCCTCTTGACTCCAACTTATGACTTTTCACTATCTCATCCCCAGTCCTCCCCCTCAGGACCCAATCATTAACCCAGGAAAACCCTCTGGTCTGGTTCACTGGAGCATACTTATTTTCTCCTGGCCCAACTAATGCTTTCTTCACAGTTGGCCAGTCAAGGATGGCCCCATCTGGACCACAAGATCTCAGGAATAGGACATCTAGCAGAGACTATTTCTGATGGTACTAAACAAACCCCAACTCATTAATATGCATATAGAGAGTGTTAATATTAACTATGTGCCTTCAGCTACTACTTAATGCATTTCAAGTTGTTTCAATTTTTTTTTAAATTTTATCCTGGTCACCCATACATGTAGGGAATATATGTGAAATGTCCTTCGCTACATCAATGGCAGAAGTGGTTTCTGAACCCAAATCTATGACTTAGTATTCTTCTCCTTTTAAATTTATATTGTGGATTATGGGAAGAATATACATGGTCAGTGGGCAACTTCAGGAGTCATTCTTTCCTTCCATTATGTGTGGACCTGGGATGGAACTCACATGTCAGACTTGGCAACAAGTTTATTTATCTACTGAACCATCATGCTACCCCACAGCTGCTGCTTCGTATGAAGGTTTACAAAGGAGGGTATGATTAAATAATTGTGACAGTACCTGACACTTGTATTTCAACACATAAAAATTACAATGGAGCTTAGAGTATCATGTTTTGCTGGGTTTGTTGATTTCAATGAGTGTTATGCTATTTCTACATGATTTCTGAAAAGATCCTACATGGTACAATTCTTGCATCTAGTGGAAAGGTGTCCCATAAAAACTAAATACATCTCTCACTCAGTTTTATATCTTTGTGTCTTGCACTAAAATAGTGTAATTAGAAATGTGCATTGTTATAAGTAGAAGTTGCATAAACATAATATCTCTACAGGTGTGTTTTATATTTACATATGAACATTATTCTAACTGAACATGAGTGATAAATTTTTCTTTTTCAACACCATTAGGTTCCTTGTTGAGAAAAACCTCATATTGAAAGCTAAGAAATAAAGTACTTGCTTGCAGTATATTTTTTTCAGTCTGCCTCCGAGAAGCCATTCAGAAGGGTCCTCTGTGAAGGTGAATTTGGAAACAGCTATAATATTGTGATATGTGATCAACTTTCTTCACACTGGCTTGAATAGTACAATCAGCAAAAATATCTTTTCAGAACATCCCCCATGGGGACCTTTCCATTTTCTTCCTCTTCCAGACTCTACTCCTTCTGTGCCTACCTTGGTTTCCTCACACTCCATTTTTCCACATTGTCTCCCCAGAGTTCTGTGTCATGTGCCTCTCACTCGTCCTATGTTGCCTTACTAATTTTTCTCAACAACTTCAGCCAGCCTGTGTTTTTAGACTGATCTTAAAAGAAAAGTGAACAATATATAATTGCCTTTAAATATATAGGTATCCAAGTCCCTTTTCCTGGGCAAAACACTGAATATCAGGAATAAACAGTAAAATCAATGAGTTCATTAAGATAGTGGTTCACCAGGAGAGTGGACAGCATTATACACAAGCTGACATTCTGATAAGTCAGTTATTTTTTTCTTGTCTCAAATATTCCTGAATGCTACTTCCTATGAGTAGAGCCATCTTAAACTATGAAAATTCCTTTGTATCTCATATGACTTCTCTATGTTTTTTGATGACAGTGGGAGAAAAGGCTGTTTAGAATATATGGAGCATGAATGAGAGTAGCCCATCTAGACTCAAACTTGAATATGTGGTCATCACTGAGTGGCGCTATTTGAAATTATTAGAAGGTGTGGCCTGTTTGGAGGAAGTGTGTTACTGAGGGTGGGCTTTGAGGCTTCTAGGCCCAATACAGGCTCCTTGTCTCTCCTCTTGCTGCCTATGTTTCCCAATGTAATACTTTCAGTTCCTTATCTAGCACCATGTCTGCTTATGTACTTCCATGATTCCCACCATCCTGATAACAGATTTAATTGCTGAAACTGTAAACAAGGTCCAATTTAGTGTTTGCCTTTATAAGATGTGCTGTGGTCATGGTGTCTCTTCACAGCAATAAAACAATGACAAAAAGAGAGCTCATTTTTAAATTTTTGCTTTTAATTAAAACCCAACTGCACTTTCAAAAACAAACAAACGAACCTTATTTAGTTAGCCCAGTGTATGTTGCTTTTCCAGAAGAGCCAGATTTGTTTATTAGAACTCATATCAGATTCTCATGATATTAGTTCCAGAAGATCTGATGCCCTCTTCCATCTTCTGCAGCATCGGTGTGGAGGTGGTGCACATGCAAACATGAAAACACACATAGATAGATAGATAGATAGATAGATAGATAGATAGATAGATAGATCTTTAAAAACATGGATAAATTGTTTAAATGAAATTTCCCATTTTAAAATGCACATTATTTTGAAAAGATAAAATGTTGAGTGAAATATTAAAGAAAGTAGAACTGGCATGTTCCAACACTTGTGCCTCTGCCCTGGGTAGACTGGCCAGCCATGCACTGTCGGGCAATGGCCGACCGGTTTTTATCTCATGGAGATTCTGACTCTGAATTCCACAATCTCTCCATCCGGCTCACTAGGTTCCCACTGGTGAGTTGCCACCACCTCGCCAATCCCATACTTCAAATCCCCCACGGTCTCTGGGGAATACCTCAGGCAAACTCACGCTTGGCCACTGTACCTTTCTTTCTCTCATGAACACATAAGAGCTGCCGCAGGAAGGAAAACAATACAAACTTAGTTCAGAAACAATGGTAACTCAATCTCTGGGCCCAACAACTAAAACCTAATCTTGTAAACGTTATTAAAATCTGATCCCTCTGGTGGCAAATCCCTTTGGATCTGCCACAATACTAGGAAACTCTAGTGCCTACATCTTACCCGTCTGCTGTCCCAGTTCCAAAGAGAACGAACTCTCTTCTTTCTCTCTCCTTCCATCCAACCCGGAAGTCCCGCATACTGGCCCAGTGATTGGCTCCTTTATTCATTAGGGGATTGGTTCACAAGAACAGCACCAGGCCCATCCACAACAATGCAAGTACTATGTAAGTCAAGGGAGCATTTTATTACATTTATTTATTTATTTATTTATTTATTTATTTATTTATTTATTTATTTAAAATTATCCAAGAGCTGTTTACTATTGCAGAAAAATCACCTCTCTGGCCTCAGCTGTATATCCTAGACAGCATGCCTTAATGGTTTGTATTTACAACTGTCACAGTGATGAGCCTGTTTGTACATGAAAGCTTCTGGCCCTGTCATCATGTGTCATAGATGATCTGTATGGATCATTTGTATTTTCAAATATGTACTTGTTATCATTTCTTTTCTAGTTTTTTATATTAAAGATAGGGCATTGATTCATTTTAAAAATTCTTATTCTATATTAATTCATCTTACTACAGTAGATGGAAGTTAAAAAGGCTTGTCTTTTCAAAGGAACCATTAAATATCATAGAATTATGAATTACTATATGAAGAAATTAAGTACACTAGTACCAACAAATAGGTACAGAAATTGTATGATAAGTTATTTAGCTGAACAAAAGAGAGGCTAATTATATTAGCTTGAAGATTTGTAGTGAATAATTGATGTACTTGTCCTCATCATTTGATATTTGTATTGTGTCTAAGTGGTGCTATATACAAACGATAAAACAAAGTCATATAAAAGTTAGTCTTACAATACAGATGTCTAATAGGCATGTAAGTCATCCTTATCAACTTTCAGCAGTGCTGACCAGTCATGTAATGAAAATGGATGGTACCTGAATGAGAAAACAATTATCTGGCAATCTGAAGGAGGCTAGTCAGACCCAAAGGATGAACAAAATACACCAAGCAAAACTAACAGCAGCATAATGAGCTAAAGGAATGACAGGCTCAGACAGAAGCAGAGCGTGTTGACTTGAAGCAAGCAGAGATGGAGCAGCTTCAATGCTCCATTTAAACAGGAGAGTGTGCTCAGCATGAGGCTCAGAGGCAGCTAGCTGACAACACCAAAGAACAGGACGTCTAGGCACCATATGTATTTATTTATGCAATCTTGGAGAAAGCAATTGCCTGACATGAATCAGCCTTTTCTAGTCCACTCACCTGACCAGAAAACATTAAGGTTAATAGCCAAATCATACGGTACAAAAAAAATACCACCCTGCTTATGATTTAATGGAGTGGGTGAGATAATTTTAACAAAAATGCTGTCACAATGCCATCCACACATGTATATGTAAACAGTACGCTGATTATCATTGATACTAAAAAAAAATGGGTATTCAAAATCAAATGCTGGAAGGCATAATTGGAGTAGCTCAGCACATTCCTACGCAATTGTGTTCTGGAAATGTTATCCTATCGACTTCACTTTTTAATTCAGGTGAAAAATCAGGAGGTAGTCACTGAGCTGAATGAAATGCTGACTCCATAAACACCTATATAGTTTTAAAGGCAGTATGTTTAATAGGAAAACAATGTTTCCTCACATAAAAGCAGGATTTGCCTAGGGGAAAATATTGAATCCAAAGATAAAGTATTGTAAACCCACAATGGGATGTGTTTCTTTGTTGAAACTGGTTTAATTCCTTGCCATGAATAAATGACTGTGTCATGTATGAATGTACCACAAAACAAAACAGGGGTCATAAACTGTGAAGACATGATCGGCTATATTTATAGCCTCATAAAACAAACTGACATTGTAATATCTTAAGTGGGCCACTTTGCTGCGTTTATATAAACGCCCTCCCAGAAAAGTTCCCTTCCTGATTTGAGCATATCACTCATAGAAAGTTAAAAACTCGGGTGCCTGAAGGATGCAAATATCATTCATTCTCTTTACGATCCCTTTGAACTGATGACATTCAATCTGACAATTGATAAATTCTGTATCCTTAGAATAATCTTTTGGGTAGCACAGAACTTTCTCGGTGATGAATTTAGATTCTAGCAGATAAATTATGGTATAGAGACAACAGGCAGAAGAAAACACAGCTTGACAGTGCTGCTGAAAAATACAAAAGTAAAAATGCATTTACATCTTATTTTTGAAACCTTATTGTATGTATGTATGTATGTATGTATGTATATGTATTCAATGTATTCATCCATTTATTCATTTTACAAATGGCAATTTTCTTTACAATCACTAATAACTTCACTGTCCATAATTTTATAGAGGAGAGAAGTGAAGGGTCATTATTGTCATGACATACAATGTAATCGTACCTAATTTACACCAGTGACACTGAGGAATACACAGCCAATGACAGAATTTCATGGCTTAATAAATGAACAACCAAAAAAGAGAGAACTTCACCTTTACTGTGAAAAGAACTGAGTATTAACTCAGGAAAGTAGAGATGAGAAAATAATTTCTCAAAAGCTTGTAAGTTGAGTTCTGACCCAAAAAGACCATATTTCATCACCTAGTTAGGGACAGAACCCCTGTGAAGTGCTGTGCATAGGCCTTGCACTGCAGTTGTTATTACACAAGTATCAGAGAGAACATGGATTTCTCTACGTATTTTAGAAAATGCTAGAGACAGTAGGAAATAGCGACCATGATTACCATTAAACCTTTTTGCTCTCACTGTGAGGGTCAGACTGAGCTGTTCATGACAGCTTTAGCCAAACACCCTCTGTTCAGATCGTTGCTTTCCATATTGCAGTGTTGCAAGTATATTGCATAAACATTGCAGTGAAGCAAAATTAGTTCACAAGTCACGTAATTGTATATTTATCATTACACGGTTTTCTATACTCTAATATTTCTCTTCTACTGGATGATAGTTTCATGTGCCATTTTAATCTGTATAGTAAGAGTCTATCAGGTAGAATATTCATTTTTCAAAGGAGAATAAAGAATTTCTTTTCATTACTTTGCCTACGCTTATATGTGTGTGTTTGTATATGTATGCAGATGCGTGTATATGCACATATATATAAATTGTTTGCACATTTGTGCAGAGGGCACAGGATTCCTTAGATGCCACCATTATTATTTAGGGGACAAGGTCTCTGAAATGGCTAGTGCTGGTTGTCAACCTGAAGAGGAATTCCTGGGAAGAGGAATGCTTAACTGACATTGAATATTCATCTCCATCAGATGTGTGAATAGACTATGTGTCCATTGGGTATACTTTTGATTTCTAGTTGGTGTAAATGGGCTCAAGTTCTGTGAGTGGCAGCATCCCTTGGCAGGTGGTCCTGGGCTATATAAGAGAGAGAGCAAGTTCCTGTAAGATGAAATAAACCCTTCCTTTCCCAAGTTATTTTTAAGCATGGTGCTTATTACACTATCATAAAGCAAATTAGAATAGTCTTTGACTCTCTTGGAACTTACCAAGTAGGTTATGGGAAAATTTCCCCGTTCATGTTAGCTTGGCATTGCCACTATTTTCATTATTGGGTTTCATTATTGTAACCATTTCTAGGATAAACTGTTTCACAGCATAGGTCTTGGTATTCTGGCTTTTATACCACTTCTTGCATGTGTCTTCCTTCTTCCATGATGTCCCCTGGCCCAGAGATGTAAGAGCTGTGATATATGTCTATCCATTGGGGGTGGGTTCTTCATGATGTGATGGTTTCTCCATTGTCCTTTCTGTTAGGTTCCCCATTTGCTAGGAAGAAAAGTTTCTTTGATGATGGGTGTTAACTACATTCCTCTGTGTGTCTTTGGATAAGATTTAAAAATAAAGTAATGAATTATGGTGCTCTAGAAAATTGGTGGGAGTAGGTTCTATTTTAAGGCCTAGGATCTCACTACCCTTGAAAGTTAGCTAGATATCAAGTAGTCAGTATAATTCTTCGCCTTTTGGGTGGGTCTTTACTCCAACTAGACATCTTTGGTTGTCACAGACACAGGACTGCTATGTTTTGTATCTCCATGAATATCTTACCATGCTGGTCATTGTTATGATCATAGGTATCATAGGTATCATAGCTAGAAAGGAGCATTCAATTTCTCCTCTCCCTATTCAGCTTAGTGTTTTCCAGGCCATGGAAACTAGAGAGTGCAGGAAAGAGGCTTCCAGGGCAGATCCAGGCAATAATAAACACACTGAGAAAGATCATGGGCACATTCCCTTTTACAATAGCATCAAAGTCAATAAAATATCTTGGTGTAAACCTAGCTTGAATGATATCAACAATCGTAACTTCCACAGTGAGAACTTTGAACCTCTGCAGAAAGGGAGATTTAAAGGCACTAGAGAAACACAGAAGTACAAAATAGAAGACCAACATAGAGAATTCTGGGTTTGAGGATTGGAAAATAAAGGTCTTTCTTTGGAGATTATGAAGACCAGCAGTTTGAATGTTTTCTCGGGGCTATGTAGCAGTGAGTTTGGGCTTCCCTGATTTGGCTATACTTTACATTGTATTTTAACTTGAGATATTAAGTCATTTATTTGTCTTCATACTGAATGTTTGGCTTCTGGTCAGTCACACACTCTCCCAGGAGCTATCTGTATTCATCAATGGAAGACACACACACACACAAACACACACACACACACGAGTTAATTTTAAAATGTCTTGGCTACTTCAAAGGCTGTGCACCTTCCTCTACTACCCAAGCCCACCAGTGGGCCACCCCTGTGGCCGCCCACCCAAAATCTCATATGGCTGGTTGTCTATCACCTGCAGCTCCTCTGTCCATCCATCTCCCAGGGCTTCCTGGTGATTCTGTGTCTTCTCTCCCTCCTGCATTCTAGCTGGCACAATAAGGGTCCCACCCAGTCTTCCTTTGCCTAGCCATTGGCCTCTGGCAACTTTATTCATCAATCAAAATCAACTGGGACAAGGACCTTCAGCACTGGGACATGTAGATTCTCAATTGAATCAAAGCATTTGAACCGATCTCCAACAGCGCTACCTTTGTATTATTATGTATTCAGGTGCTGTCTTTATTAAGTGAACTCAAAGCAGGACAGGCAAAGGCAAGGAAACAGAGTGAAGAAAATCAATGATCCTTGAGACCCGACTGGTGCCGTGAGGGAATGAAGTATGGAACAGGACAGAGTGAGTGATGGGCGCTCAGGGCCTGTTCACGCCATCACCCCTGCTTTCCCTGGAGGCTCTGAGGAGGAGGAAATGTCTGGGATGAAGGAACTCCTCTCTGGCATCTAATCCTTGGCTAATCTAATCCTTATTTCAGCCACATATCACCCCTGTGCTGTTCACTCTAACTCCCCATTCTCCCACTGGAGTCCTCAGAGACCTTACATTTTAGACCTCCTCCTCCTCCTCCTCCTCCTCCTCCTCCTCCTCCTCCCTCCTCCTCCTCCCCCTCCTCCTCTTCCTCCTCCTGTTATGCGCTTCCACACTCAGCTCGCTTTCATGAACTGCTATGAAAGGATAGGACATTCATTGTTTCTTTCCACCCATGTGGCA
Organism: Apodemus agrarius; assembly: GCA_964023405.1. Classification (NCBI taxonomy): domain Eukaryota; kingdom Metazoa; phylum Chordata; class Mammalia; order Rodentia; family Muridae; genus Apodemus; species Apodemus agrarius. The sequence continues at coordinate 70,761,604 of OZ030014.1, forward strand.
TTTTGTGAACACAGTACATCCAAATACTTGATTAAAAAGGGGGCGGGAGAGTTTAAATGAAAGATTTAAAGTATTTTTCCCTTTTTAAATTTAAACAAAGTATTTTATTTTTTAAATTTATAGTGTTATGTGCAATTTTAAACATTATTACATTTATTTATCGTATACCCAGTTTGCACCTGTATGAACAGGTCAGAGGACAATGTGTGGGAGCTAATTTTTTCCTTCTACCATATAGGACCTGGACATTGAATTCAGTTCACCAGGCTTAGTGGCAAATGCCTTTATCCACTGGACCATCTTACCAGCCCCCAATTTGTTTGTTTTTGTATCTCTTCACAATGTCTTTGTTGTTGTAGGTTTTTTTTGTTGTTGTTGTCATTGTTTTGTTTGTTTTGTTTGTATTCCCAACATAATATTTTTACTTTCAGGGACCATTTCTATAGTTCATTACTAAAGCATATTTTTAATTAGAATATTAAAGTTGTATCTTTTATCAACTTAGAGTTAAAACTAAAATTAATTAAAATCATACTTAAAGAATTTTTTAATATTGAGGATTTATAGTTACAATTCTTAATTCTAGGTGAGTGTGTGTGTGTGTGTGTGTGTGTGTGTGTGTGTGTGTGTGTGTAGATGCACACAGAGGCATTTGATCCTCCTGGAGCTAGGATTTCAAGCATTTGCAAGCTATTGAACATGGGAGCTAGGAAATAAACTTAGGTCCTCTAACCTTAATCCTTGAGGTACCAATTAGAAAATATGTAAGATATGCTACAAGTATTCCACACACACACACACACACACACACACACACACACACACACATATATATATATATATATATATATATATATATATATATATTAAATCACAAGACAAGAAGTGGCTATTTCCAGCTTCTGGCTATTATAAATAAGGCTGCTATGAACATAGTAGAGCATGTGTCTTTATTGCATGCAGGGGAATCCTCTGGTTATATGCCCAGGAGTAGTATGACAGGGTCTGCTGGAAGTGTCATACCCAATTTTCTGAGGAACCACCAGACTGATTTCCAGAGCGGTTGTGCCATCTTGCAATCCTACCAACAGTGAAGGAGTGTGTCCCTCAAAGGAGTGATGGATACAGAAAATGTGTTATATTTATACAATGGAATACTACTAAGCAATTAAAAATAATGAATTCATGCAATTTGTAGGCAAATGGTTGGATCTGGAAAATATCATCCTAAGTGAGTTAACCCAATCACAAAAGAATACACAGGAATTGCAATCACTGATAAGTGGATATTTTTTTTAATTTTTATTTTCTATATTCTATGTTTACATTCCAAAGGCTTACCCCTTTCCCAGTTCCCCCCACCATACATCCCATAATTCCTCTTCCCCCAACTATTCCCCAATCATTCCCCCTCCCCTTCAGTATTTGTAGATAAGTGGATATTAATGAGCCCAGAAGCTCTGAATACTCAAGGCATAATTAGCAAATGAAAATATTCCCAAGAAGAAGGAAGGGGAGGACCCTGGTCCCGGAAAAGACTAGATCCAGTTTTGTAGGAGAGTACCAGAACAGAGAAATTGTGTGTGTGTGTGGGGGGGGGTGATTGGGGAATGGGCAGAGGGAAGAGGACTTATGGGACATATGGTGAGGGGGGACTGGGAAAGGGAAAAGCCTTTGGAATGTAAACAAAGAATATAGAAAATAAAAAAAAAAGAAGTGGCTATTTGATGAATTAAAGCCTTAGCATTTTTTCCCTCAGCTGGGGATTTCTCTGTTGTTGTTTTGAAACTGATCTAAGTCTGTCAATGTGAGAAAGCAGCAGCAGCTGCTGACATTCACTTGCTCAGGTTCAGACGCATGAAGGGTCACCTTCATAGTTCCACATTTTACTAAATCTATCAATGTTTAGAAACTCAGAGCATCAGAATCAATCCAGCCATATGATACTGTGTTTCTGGCTCTTCTTTCCTTCACAATAGTTATTTTATAGCAGTATAAAGTACAGGATATCACGTACAAGCACACTAGTTGCTTCAGAGGGTAACAAATAAGCCCTGAAAGAGATTAAAGTGTTTGCATGCCATAAAAAAACAGTTTGCTATTTCATCACTAATAACGGGGTGACATAGTTATCTTCATGAATTTGTATGAATCACAATAAGGACTGGGTTTTTTAAAGAGCCAAGCAAGAGGAATAAAATAAGAAAGGCAAAAGCACCACCTTAAAATTAACACAACAGAAGATGTATTATTCAATAACATTTTTTAAAAAAAAATCTTTAAGTAGTATAAATATAAAAGGAAATAAATTCTAGGTAAACAGATTATATTAGGTTCCTCTAAAGAAATGCAAACAATTGTGTGTGTGTGTTTATATATATATATATATATATATATATATATATATATATATATATATGAGAGAGAGAGAGAGAGAGAGAGAGAGAGAGAGAGAGAGAGAGAGAGAGAGAGAGAGAGAGAGAAAGTGTCATGTTGATAGACCCATGTGATCATGAGACTGAGAAGTTGTTCAGTCTTCTGCATGTGAGCCACTGACCCAGGAAAGTTTGTGACATCCTTCCAATATAAACACCAGGACCAAGAACCTGGGAACCATTGCTGGAAGTTCTAGTCCAAGACCAAAGGTACAAGAATGAGACATTCTGATGTGCGATGGACATCAGGGACATAGTGCACATCATGATACTTCTTTTTTTATTCTGCTCTGGCCCTTGAAGGATTGGATATGGCCCTCATCCTTTATCTTGCTTACTTTTATTTCTGATTGGAATCCAAATTTGCTATACAAAGAACTTCATAAAATAATATTTACCAGCTATTTAGGCATCCCCAGTCAAGCTGGCTCATTAAAGGAATCGCTTTGCTGACAACAATGGACTGTGATGTTTAGCTCTACCATCAAAATAAAAGTTCTGACTTGATGCATCTGCTAACCCTACCAGCAAAAATCCCCACTGTGGTAAGTCTCAGAGTGCCAATGGGAAGTCCCTGAACCAGAATTGAGAAGGGATTGTACCAGTGTGTCCTGTAATCCTGTACACGTATTTCTCTAGATCAATGACAACTTTATCTAAATTTAAAAATGTTTCAAATTGTTTTGTGTTTGCCTATTACACATTATAGAGGGTGGATTAATATAAATTAATTCCTAGCTAATATTTCTTTGTTCATTAGCTATATTCTTTATTTATATTTCAAATGTTGTCCCTTTTCCTGGTCCTGCTCCCTGGAATATCCCCTAACCCATCCTCCCTCCCCCTGCTCACCAATCTACCCACTCCCACTTCCCTGTCCTGGCATTTCCTTATACTGGGGCAGCTAGCCTTTTCAGAACCAAGGACCTCTCCTCCCTTTGATATCCAACAAGGCCATCCTCTGCTGCATATGCATCTGGAGACATGGGTTTCCTCCATGTGTACTCTCTGGTTAGTGATTTAGTCCCTGGGAGATCAATTGTTCAAAATATCTGGAGACAGGGGGTGCTGGCAAGGATATGAAGAAAGGGGACACTCCTCCACTGCTGGTAGGATTGGAAGCTGGTACAACCACTCTGGAAATCAGTTTGGCGGTTCCACAGAAAATTGGGCATAATACTACTGGAGGACCCTGCTATACCACTCCTGGGAATATACCCAGAGGATTCTCCAGCATGAAATAAGGAAATATGCTTCACTATGTTCATAGCAGCCTTATTTATAATAACCAGAAGCTGGAAAGAACCCAGATGTCTCTCAACAGAGGAATGGATACAGAAAACGTAGTACATTTACACAGTGGAATACTACTCAGCTGTTAAAAACAATGAATTCATGAAATTCTTAAGCAAATGGTTGGAACTACAAAATATCATCCAGAGTGAAGTAACCTAATCACAAAAGAACACAAATGGTATGTACTCACTGATAAGTGGATATTAGCCCAGAAACTTAGAATGCCTGAGATACAATTCACAGACCAAATGAAGCTCAAGAAGAAGGAAGAACAAAGTATGGATACTCTGGTCCTTCTTAGAAGGGGGAGCAAAATACCCACAGGAGGAGATACAGAGACAAAGTGTGGAGCAGAGACTGAGGGAAAGACCATCCAGAGACTGCCCCTCCTGGGATCCATCCCATATACAGTTACAAAACCCAGACACTATTGTGGATGCCAACAAGTGCTTACTGACAAGAGCCTGATATAGCTGTCACCTGGGAGGCTCTTCCAGTGCATGACAAATACAGAGGGGGACATTCTCAGGCAACCATTGAACTGAGCACAGGGTCCGAAATGGAGGAGCTAGAGAAAGGACCTAAGGAGCTAAAGGTGTTTGCAACATCATAAGAGGAACAACAATTTGAAACACCTAGCTAATGTTTCTTTACCCACAAGCACTGAATTGTTTCTAATGGTGAAAGCATATTTAGATAATCTCTAGCAAGTGTTGTTTTTTCTGTCTGCACTGTATAAGTTCATCTATTACTCATGTCATAAGGCCCTAAGTAGGCACTGATGACTTACTGTCAGTGATGTAAAAGGCATAGTCCTAAAACAATGATTTGGGATACAGTACTACCCTCACTAGTCATCCCAACAGTTGTTCATGCTCATTCTTGTATGTAAACTAAGTGTATTATAAGTGTAGCTAATTTATGTAATTGAAGTTAAAAGCACTGAATTAGTAAATGTAAATTATTGCTTCTAGGAGAAATGGGGGGTTAGTTTCCCATCGACTGATTTATTAACCAATCAACGCATACCTTGTGTTTTGAACATTTGTATTTATTGTATTTATGGATGCACTGTAACTGTCTTTAGACACACCAGTAGAGGGCATCAGATCCCATTACAGATGGTTGTGAGTCACCATGTAGTTGCTGGGGAGTTGAACTCAGGACCTCTGGAAAAGCAGTCAGTGCTCTTAACCTCTGAGACATCTCTCCAGCTCAAATATTTGTATTTAAATGTAGTTTATTTAATAACTATCACTGGATTATTGACATGAATCCCACTCAGCGTCATGTGAATGAAATCTACATAACATGTGCCATCATGGCCTTTGCAGATTTGGAAAAGACCAGGCAGCATCCTGTTACCACACTGTGGTCATTCTAAATAGTGAAATCACCAATGGAAAAGCAGGAATAGAGGGAAAAACTTGGCACAAAATAAGCTACTAAGGGGCCAAACACAATGAGAGCCAAAACAAGAAGGCAGAAGACATTTGCCTAGTAGTCTGGTCACAGATTGAAACAAAGTTTTCACTACCATATTCATGTCCACGTCTTTACATGACCACAGGAGTACAACAGGTATTGATTTTGGAGTTAATTCCTTGTCAAAGATAAGCGCAGCTGGACATTCATTAAAGAAGCAATCATTAGTGCACTGTAGTCAGAGGAAGAGGCTCAGGCTGGAGCTGGGCTCTACTGTGTTTTATTCAGACATTTTCAAGAGCATATTAGGGGAGAAAATGGGTAAGCAGAGGCTCTGTAGAGTCAGGATAGTGAAAACACCAAACATCTAGCTAGAGTAACCACTTCTTTGCTCCAGCTCAGACTAAAGGTCTTTGTCCTTTCTGATGATTACTTCTTAATAAGATACAATTAGAAAGAAAGAAAGAAAGAAAGAAAGAAAGAAAGAAAGAAAGAAAGAAAGGAAGGAAGGAAGGAAGGAAGGAAGGAAGATAGAGAGATATAGATATAGATATAGATATAGATATAGATGTAGATGTAGATGTAGATGTAGATGTAGATGTAGATGTAGATGTAGATGTAGATGTAGATGTAGATGTAGATGTAGATATAGATATAGATATAGATATAGATATAGATATAGATATAGATATAGGGTACCATGTGATATTTCAATATGTGTACACATTTTACAATGTTGAAAGTAGACAAGCATAGCCACTTCCTCAAATGGTATCATTTCAATTTTTTCTTGAATGTGCAATCAGCCATCTTGATCCATTGTTACCCTGCTGAAAAATATAGCACTATAATTTATTACTCTTATCCAGGTAGGGTTAGCTGATTATACTTTAAAGCGTGATAAATATACTTAATAAAGATGCTTCAGAGTTGTAGAAGAACACACACACACATACACCAGAAATACTAAGAATTATAAGCCTTTTTAGTAAACTTTTAAGACATGTGGGGTCAGGTGCTTATCAACGTTGGGCTTTAAAGTGAACTCTAACAGTGTTGAGATTCCTCAAGCAGGCACTTGGAAAGGGTTAAGGCCATCTAGGGAAGGCCTTGAGTTCTTGCAAACTATATTAGAATTTAAGTCTTTTTGTGTTGGAAAAAATAGTGAGTGGAACCATATCCCTGATAATAGTTTCAAAGGTGAAACCAGTTTTGAAGAGGGCTCAGGTACCCTTGGCTAGAGTTTGGTCAAATAGAAAATCTTTGCTATACAAGTAAATTTTAGCAAGTCTGAAACATGCAACTATGAAGTCACAAGCAATGAGAGCTAGTTTAACTTGGCATTCTTGTGTGCCATTTCCTTAGACCAGCAAGTCAGAATTGTCATGAAAAGCTGTACTGTAAAACAGACAACCTTGTTATAAAGTACCTGCTTTGGCCTTTACATTAACTTGCCGTGACTTGTACTTTGATGTTTTTCTTAATTTTCTATCTTCCCAGTTTTTTTGCTTCCATTTTTGTCTGTTACAAATGTATGCTAATCTGAAATTTTTATCCCCACCTGATTCTCATCTCTACCTTCATACAGAAATCTGAAGACACTCAAATCTCTCATATAAAATGGCATAGCTTTGGCATATATAATTATTACTTTCGATTGCCCACTTGGCTGAATTAAGAAGGAGAGTACCAGAACAGAGAAATGGGGGGGGGTGATTGGGGAATGAGTGGAGGGAAGAGGACTTATGGGACATATGGTGATGGGGTATCTGGGAAAGGGGAAAGCGTTTGGAATGTAAACAAAAATAATAAATAAAAATGAAAAAAGAAGCATCTAGATCTGGCAGATATCAACCTATGTGTCTGGCCCCTTTGAATGAGGGTCAAAGGACCCTTTCATAAGGGTTGCCAAAGATCATCATTGGAAAACACAGATTTTTACATTATGATTCATAATATTGCATAATGTTACAAATGATTCATAACAGTTGCAAATTTTCACTTATGAAGTAGCAATGTAGATAATTTTATGGTTAGAGTCACCACAATATGAGGAATTGTATTAAAGTGTCATGGCATTAGGAAGACTGAAAAACACTGATCTAGGAGTTTAGAAATTTCTCTCACGTTGTCTATATAGGTAATTCCACGAACAATGAACTGAGGGAACCATTACCCTGAATGTAGGCAGAGGCATTTCGTGAGCTGGGAAACCAGATGAAATAAAAGGGCTAAAGGAAAAGCACACCCTTAATCTTGCTCCTGCTTTCTCTCTTCATTCCTCCCTCCCTACTTCCTGATAGTCCTGAAGTGAACAGCCTCTTTCACCATGTTTCTCTCCACCTGACCCCCCACCCTCTGAAATTCAGCCTCACCTCAGGCTCTAAGCAATTCAATGAGCTTCTAGGATGTGATGAAACCTTGAGCCAAAGCTAAACCTTCTATTTTTATGGTGTAATGTCAGGCCCTTTGTCACAGTGAATAAATGTCTATAGTAGCTGACTGAACATCCGCCTCCCTTCTGATGTAGTTTGAGTTGTCTCTAGATCACTACCATATATAATACAATGCATTGGGTTGACCCATGAAGACTATTATTTTCTGAAATAATATAATTTATTATATTATTTCATAATAATAATATATAAATATTTATAATATAAATATTTATAATATAATTTATAATATAATTTATAATATAAAATAATAATATAATTCTGAAATAATAATATTTATGGAAAAGTGTGTCCTTGTGTTTTCAATTGTTATCTGGAACAGGCTGCAGGGAATGTGATCTTGCCCAGCCAACTGGTTGAGTAGGAATATGGCTTTTTGCATATTAAAGAGCTGGCAGCCTGAGTTAGGACTGGAAATGCCTGCAGAACTTCCTGGGAGGTGGAGATGCAGGCAGACAGGAGAGACTGAGAAGGGAGCAGAGCAGAAGGGAGACGAAACAGAGCTGGGAGGCAGGAGTGAGAACCCCATGGAGAGATGAAATGGCCAGAAAGGTTAACTTAGACACTAGCTGAGAGACTGACCCCGCAAAAAGCCAACAGCTTTAAACCATATAGATAATATATAGTCATAATTAAACCACAAGAAGAATCAGCAAAAGCCCCCCAATAACAACCTACATTCTGCGCAAATAATTGTTAGACTGTAGTGTTTATTAAGAAACACGTTACTATTTATTATATGTGCAGTTGTTTTCAAGCCCTTTCAACATCTGATTATTTAAACCATGGGTACACAACCCCTGAGTACACAAATCTCACTGGATGTAAGCTTATCAGGAACCTCTGTCGCTGGTATAAATGCAGGTGTAAGGCCACACACCTCTACACGCGTGCTGTTCACAGCTTTGACCAAGAACTTACCTCAGCAATGCTCCAGGAGACTTTGATTCTCACTCCCCGTCCCATGAACCGTGGAGGAGTTGTCTGGTGTTGTGGCAGACTCTGTAGAGGATTTTATGTAGATATCAACAACTGCTTTAAATAGTTAATGGAATTCCATATTTACAAATAAAGATTTGTTTTTCTGTGATTACGTATTTTTACATAATTGCTCATCTAAAGCACAGCACTTTCACTAAATGGTCTTGATTTTGAAGTAAAAATGTGGGAATCACTTTAATTTATCCCAGTAATGTGCAGAATTCTGGAAGGTTTAAAAATATCCTAAAAATAAGCTAGAGGGTGTGGGAAATCCCTCACTGGCCTTGGATGTTTTGAATCACAGCAGAGGGACTTTTAGCTATTTCTATTATGTTCATGTTGAATTCATATACATATATATATGAATAAAACAACACTTTATTTTAAATAATCCCATGATAAATGTTATTATTTATATTAGCTCAATTATATTTCACATAGTAAAATATTTATGTTTTCCTAAGAGATAATATAACAAATTAATTCCCATATCTGTTTTTTTTTATTTTTTTTATTGTATATATTCTATTTTTACAATTCATTTCCCTTTTTCTGGTTCCCCACCCCCAAAGGTCCCACATGTCCTTTTCCCTCCCCCTGCTCCCGCATCCACCCCCTCCCATTTTACTGTTCTTGTACTCTCCCACAATGATGTTTTGGTCCATTCTAGCACCAGTGTCCACTCCTTTCTTCTTGTGAGACATCACTTGATATGTGATTTGTGTCTTTGGTGTTCCAAGCTTCTAGGCTAATATCCACTTATCAGTGATTGTATACCATGGGTATTCTTTTGAGACTGGGTCACCTCACTTAGTATGACATTCTCCAGCTCCATCCATTTCTCTAAGAATTTCATGAATTCATTGTTTCTAATGGCTGTATAGTACTCCATTGTGTATATATACCACATTTTTTGTGTCCATTCCTCTGTTGAGGGACATCTGGGTTCTTTCCAGCTTCTGGCTATTATATATAAAGCTGCTATGAACATAGTGGAGCATGTATCCTTATTGCATGCTGGTGAATCTTCTGGGTATATTCCCAGGAGTGGTATGGCTGGGTCCTCCGGAAGTATCACGCCCAGTTTTCTGAGGAACCGCCATACTGATTTCCAGAGTGGTTGTACCAGCTTGCATTCCCACCAGCAGTGGAGGAGTGTTCCTCTTTCTCCACATCCTCGCCAACACCTGATGTCTTCTGAGTTTTTAATCTTAGCCATTCTGACTGGTGTGAGGTGAAATCTCAGGGTTGTTTTAATTTGCATTTCCCTAATGACTAGTGATGTTGAACATTTTTTAAGGTGTTTCTCAGCCATCCGAATTTCTTCAGGTGAAAAGACTCTGTTTAGCTCTGTACCCCATTTTTGGATAGGGTTATTTGGTTTTCTGGGGTCTAACCTCTTGAGTTCTTTGTATACATTGGAGATTAGCCCTCTGTCGGATGTGGGGTTGGTGAAGATTTTTTCCCAATTTGTTGGTTGCCGATTTATCCTTTTGACAGTGTCTTTTGCCCATATCTGTTTTTAATAGAATTTAAGGTTCACTTTGCATGAAAAATCAGAAAGGGAGTTTGGTATGGAAAAATGAGTTTATTCAAGAGTGGCATCAAAGAAAATGGAGACGATGATGTTTCTGTCTGAAATCTCCATCCTCAGAGGTGGGAGGTGTTAGATGCGTTTCGGGCATTCATGGGACACACAGGTTTGACTGAGAAAGGGCGCGTGAGAACTTCAGTGCAGGCTTAGTGTTCTCTCCAGGGCTCTGCCTCTCTTATTTTGATTTCAAAGTGAAAGTTGATGGGACCTGGGACTCCTTGGGTCCAGAGGCTGTATTTTCTTTATAGATTAGAGGAAAGCACTATGTTTCTGCAAGTCAATTGATATGCGAACAGGGGTGGGTATTCTGGATTCTTTCCTTCAGGGAGGGATAGTGAAAAGGTTGGAGGAAGGGAAGAGGAAGCCGGTAGATTCCCCTTCTCTATTAATATTGCAGGTCAAAGCTGATCAAGAGAGAGGACAAGCCATCATCCCGTCACGACTCAATTTGCATGATTTTCTCTCACACACTCTCTAACCATTAGGTGGTCATCATAAGTCTATCTTCTCAGCGGCCTGTTGTAGCATTTCCTGTAGGAATCCTCACCCCTAAGGCCCACATTACACTTTTAAAAGAAGGATAGATTCAAAGTCTTTTCTTCTTCAGATCCTCTTAAAAGTATCTTGATGGCTAGCTTGATGTTGGTGTTTTGTAACTCTGTTGGCCATACTTTTATCTGTATGCACATACAAGTCTGAGATGTTTAAAGGTGCCATTTTAAATTAAACATTAGTTATACTAGATTGTATGAAAATAAAGCCCCTGACATGAGGCATCTGTATGTTAGAATGATTTTCTCTTAGACTTTTATATGTGGAAAGTACATTGTGAAAGAAGACTGTTAGAGCTAAGATAGTAGATGAATTTATTTATTTAATTTTGCAATAAATTAAAAGTTGAAAAAAAGCAACAATCATTCAGTTACCAAAATCATAAAAATCAAATAAAAAACATGAGGAAATTAACTAGTGATAAAGGGAAATGAAGGGTCCAAACACAGAAGCAAGTACGGCAATAGCTGTTGTGGGGAGCTAAGATGGCTCAGTCAGGAAAGACAGGCATGGTGCCAGGCCGGAGAAGATCTCAGTTCCAGCCGGGAGACCTTAGAGGAACCAAGAAGCCACCTGCAAGTTCGGACTCCACAAGCAAACTGCGGAATCTCTGCACACCACACATAAAGAAATGTGAATAATGAAAAATAGATTTTAGGAAAAGAGATTGCTGTTGCTTGAGAACTAATGTTTTCCTTAGAGAGGGGGAGGGGGAGAGAGAGAAAGCACACAGGCTCCAGTGCTGTCTGTAGCATCTGTGGAAATGAACGGATTATTTCCACGCTTCCTGCGCTGCCGTGCTCCATGACGTTAAGCTGTTTCACCTCCTTACAGAATTCTGAATGGACCCCCCTTCTAGGGCAGCTAGTTAATCTCTCACAAGTCCGTTTCTCCAGCTGCTTATCCAGAATGCCCCGTACCTCAGCCAGTGACTTCTCCAGATTCCCCTCTCCTCTCGAGCTGTATGAAGACCTAGCTTTGTTTTCTTGGGAAAACATTTGAGATATTCAATTGAAGAGTCATTGTCTGTACCTTGCCAACAGGAACAAATATACTCTGAAATAATTGAACTGAGTTTTTAATGATAAAAGACAAAGTCTGGGTATGAGTTATGAATGTAAGCAATATTTTACTATGTGTATCTAATATGTCAGGGCACAATTTATCAAATTATATATTCTTTCTGTACATGCATTCACATTAGCCTAAAATAGACTTTAAGACTGCGAATAGAGATAGTTGACAACATGGGAGAGATGTATGTATATTAGTATGTCTGCTAACGTATTACTGACACATACATTTAAATAAATATTTCTGTGTAAATTAAAAACCCATTCTTTAAAAAGTAACATTTTATTAATTTTTATGCATGAAGATAATGTACTTTGATGATATTCAACCTCCTCTCAAACCAGCCGCTTTCATGTCCTCTGTTTTGGTTTTATTTATAAATGTCCCACTGAGTCCAATTACTGTTGTCAATAGAAGAATGGGTATGGGACCATCCACTGGAACACGGATGATCTGCCTGGGACCACAGCCTTAAAGAAACCTCGTTCTTCCTCCTCCAGGAGGCACCAGGAGGCAGCAGCTCCTTCTCTAGGTGGAGGGCTTATCAGCCCCTCTTCCCTGCTTGCTGAAATGTTTTCATTGTGCAGATCTTGTAGGCAACTACTGTTGCTAGGAGTTGATAAGTATAGCACTTCTATTGCACTCAGAAGACATTGCTTTGTCCAGTCTTCAGGAATCTCTGCTTATTCCGGTTGTTCCTGCCCACTTCTTCAATGTTCTCTGATCCTTGGAAGACTCTCTCTCTCTCTCTCTCTCTCTCTCTCTCTCTCTCTCTCTCTCCATATATGTACACACAATATATATATATATACACGTATACATGTATAAATGTGTATATATACATATATATGTATATATGGCATATATATGGCATAAATATGGCATATATATGGCATATATATATGGCATAAATATGGCATATATATATGGCATATATATGCCATTTATATCCTTAGATGTGAACCCACTCTTATTATTTTGCTAAATGAAAATAGCATCAAACTGCCCTCTAACTCATTTGTTGTATTGATACATTAGTTCAGTTTTCAATACACATCAGAAACTCACCTCTGGTCAAAGTGAAGAGAATAGGTTATCTGTAGATGGCTCAGTCATAAACAGTGGAAATTTTTATTTAAGTAAAGACAAATTCTATATAAAGTTTTTTGATGTTGTAACATTCATATAGGTACAATTCTTACAGTTCTTGAATTGCCTCTGTTAGAAAAGAATGCTGTTTTGTGTCTATATACTTTTTGCTCTATTTCCAGTGGTCAGTTACCAAAATTAGGAAGTGGTATTTTATACTGGCTTGGGTATTGATCATTTTGGGTGCTTTTGTTCTTTTTCATACACTAAAGTTTCTGCCTGGTGTCATTTTCATTCAGTATGAATGACTTCAATTCAGAATGTCTTGTAGGAAAGATTTCCTGCCGATCAATTTTTTTTCAGCTTTTATTGATTTGAAATTTTGTTTCATCTTCATAAATAAAGTATTTTAGCTGGATCTCTAAATCCAGCATTTTTGAAAACATAATTCTTGCCGCCTTATTTCAGGTGAGAAGTCAGCTGCCATTGGGAGCCTTGTTCTCCTGCACATCCTGTTTCTTTTATCTATGACAACTTTGGGATTTTTTGTTGATTTGTTTTATGTCTTGTTTTGTCATGTTGACTATGATTTGCTTTGGTACATCTGTCTGTTATTGGATTTTTTTAAAAAAAATTTGGATGAGAATCATATTTTCTTTTACATTAGAAGCAAATTTAGCTATTATTTCTTGAAAAATGTTTATCACACTACCCTTCTCTGAAAACTCATGTACATGTATGTTAGACTTGATACTTTTATTCTGATGACTAAAACTGTATGGATCTTTGTTCTTTTTTTGCAATATTTAAATAGATATTTTGTTCACACAGTAATTTTTTATTTTACATACTTATCTCACTGTTCATGAACCCCTACCTTTATCCATTTTGTTTACCTTAAGAAATAAATTTCTACACCCTTTCTGACTATATATCCCTTTCCATACTTGATCATTCTTGAAGTTTATTTCGTGAAGTCTTTGATTTTCAACAATGAATTCAAGGTTGGTTTCATATGTGCTACCTGTTTTTTTTCCCTTGACCATGGTTGATGTTTTTCTACATCTTCATATGCATGGCAATTTCTACATACACTGGATGTTCCCCATAAATATGAATCTGTTAAATAGGTAGTTTCCATGCAGAAGGTAAGGTTTGGTCCTAGTTAGCTCCCTTTCATGTTTGGTGTTATTATTTGGAGGGAAGTCTATCCCCTCCATCCTTCATGTCATTGCTCTGTTGCTGATAAAGAACAGGGATTCCTTCCATACCTTACCAAATCATAGTCTGAGGAAATTCCATTAAGGCCCTTGCCAAAAGCTCACAATGGATCCTTGCATACTAACTACTTCCAATCCTAGTTCAGATCCATTTTCATAGAATTCTTACAGTACAAAATCCAGGAAACTTTGAAACCTAGAGAAGAATCTCACTGCTTCATGCTGATGAAATTCAATTCTATGAGGCTCTACTTCAAAGTGTAAAGTCATGGTCAACAAATAGTGGGTAACTGAGATGTTCCCCCTCTTCTCTCAAGTATATGACCTTGGTGTATACTAGGTTTAATTCAGTAGTAGAAAAAGGATGGCTTAAATAATATGTATTATTATATCTTTCTTTTGTAGAAAGAGAATTACTGTATTCTCTGTCATAGATGGATGTCTGAATTTTAGGAAAGCATTTTTATTATTCCATAAAAGATATAAAGGAGAATGGCATAGACAGATTTTTAGCCATCTGAAGTCATAAGCATTTATAGTTAATATGGAGCCCATCACTTGAGATGTTTTCCAACAAGTCCCATATACTATAACTTGAACTACAAGTAGAAATGAATGTCAGTGATCAAGCCAATAACACACATAGTGGGAAGTTTAGGGACCTCAATAATCTGATTAGACTTGGGGGAGATTATTCTTCCTCCTGCCAATAAATCCAAATGTCCTTCATGTGTCATTAATAGTTAGTGTATAGGTATTCCCATATGAAAACAAGTCAAAAATATACAGAGCTAACTCTAGTAGTACCTATGGAGAACTACAAAAATTGAAAAATAAGTTGATATATGCCAATTCCAGTGGAGAACACAGTGTATATGGAATTTCTGAGATGGCAAACAAAGAACTCAGATAAAAGAAGTATGCACCTTTAAAAAGTTACATAAATGTTGTTTTTACAAAATAAAACCCACGAAGAGCAAAATCATTTTGTTTTATGGTTTGTTTGTTTGTTTGTTTTTGAGAGGTCAGATACAGGTTAAAAAAACACAAAGAATGAAGAATGACTGACATGGAAAGGAAAGCTCTTGATTGATGGCTCTCCCTCCACAAAACACACCAGAGAGAAAGTGTAGTTGAGTTATAAGATAAAAATAATACAGACACAACAAATAACTTATCAGAAAGTACTGCAAATGAAACAATATGGAGCAGAAAAGGTGTTTCCCAAAATAGAGAACAAAGGAAAGAAATAAACATGGGAGAAGACCTTCCCTTGAACTAATAAAAATCTAGAATATTTACTGGGTGTTCATATCAAAACATGCTCCCTAAAACTTAGCATCTCTTCTGTGTGTGGTGAGTCAGAGGCTGTTATGTGTAACCAGAACATCACCCACTGCAGTTGGCTTGGGAGGGGATGAGTTTGCCTCAGACTTTACCACTGACAGTGGGGGGGGGGGGACATAGATCATTTATGTCCACTCTGCCTTCTAGAAATGAAAAAGATTCTAACATGAGTTTTCATTTTGATTATTATCTTTTATTTTCCTAAATCTTTCCTAAAAATATACTTAAATGCATCTTTTCAGAATGACCATTTTGTATTGGCTAACCCATTGGTGTGCTTATCTCTAGGGAAGACTATTTCTCCACCCTCAGCATTCCTAAGTTGCCTGCAGTTACTGGTGAAGTTACTTTTCCAAGTCCATTTAGACATGTCTACTGTTGTCATCCTTGTCCAGCTTATGTCTGGGAAGTCATGAGTTATTTTTAAAAGATGATATCTGAGTCTAGCAAGATGGCTCATTGGGTAAAGGTAGTTAACACATACACATTGGCCTGAGTTCTATCACCAAAACATATGTAAGTGTAGAAAGAAAGAAGTGAATCCATAAGATTTTCTTCTAATCATCACATGTTGATCATCACACACACACACACACACACACACACACACACACCTTACATGCACACATACACAGACACATACATACACATATAACATGCCCATACATAGGTACATACACACACATGCACATATACACACACACCTTACATACATGTCTAAGGCCAGCTTTGACACCACAGGTAAACTGAGGATGACAGCAAGGTGTGGAGTCAGCTATTGGGGTCAGTGCTGATAGCAGCTAGTGACTAGAGTAAACATACAGAGATTCAGATTTCTCACCTATCCTGAGAACTAATAAGATCTGTAGTATCCTAGGTGAGGCTCCTATCCACACCAGAACAATAAGGAATTTACATTTATAGGTACCTCTTCCAGGCACTAAAATGTTGAAGGCCAGTTTTGAAACCACAGGTCAACTGAGGAAGGTGTGAAGTCAACAACTGGGGTCAGTGCTGACATCAGTTTACAGGATTATCACTAGTAGTGCTCATGGAAGCAAAACGTAATTATCTGGGATCAGTATTCTCTGTAACCAGTGAGAAACTCTGAACTCTTAATTCTTAAGGGGCCAGCAAGAAAGTAAAGGAGAGAAAACTGCATAAAGGAAAAGGGAGCTCTAACAACTCTAATAACTTTACAGATATACATATATATATATTCATATATACATGCACATATTACATCCTTATATTCATATATTCATATGTACATACATACATATTTATAGTTGATGGACAGAGCAGAGCTATAATGAGCAGCCTCTAAGAACTTTATTTTTTCCTTCAGTCCATTTATGTCCCCTGAGACAAACAAACTTCTCTACATAAGAAAAAATTATCCCACAGATAAAATGTTACACAAGAGGAAGTTACATCAGGGTTGTTGGTAATAAGTTCAAAGCCGCTGTTTTGTCTGTGTTTCATTCTATAAGCTCATTATAAATTCAAAACAATAATTTTATATGTTCACAGTCTTTCTTTATCGTGGTGAATACATGTGGCCTTGTCCCTGGAATTAATTTTTATTTTTGATTATAAATCTTTCAAGCCTACTTCTTTCCTAGTGTGATTTATGAATTTTAACGTATGAAAGCGTTATTGAACTCCTTTTTATGCAGCCTTTATTTGGTATTCTGTGAGGAAGGGGTACATTCTATTCTTGATTCAAAGTTTATCGTATCTTTGTGGAAAAATTTAATCGCCTTAAACTTTCCATCAATATCCTAATTTTTTAGAATCATTTTAATTAAATCAGGAATTTTGTAAAATCATTAATTCTTCTAAACAGCATTAATTCATGTAAGTTCATCTTCACATTGATCTACAGGAAATTTGCTCAATAGTCTGTTGCGGACTAATATCCAGGAATCAATGACAACGGACTAGAAACAAAAAGAGTTGTTCTTTGCCCAATCACACCATGTCAGAAGAGTGAGAAATACAGCAATAGCAAACTTGGAGAAGCATATCAATAGCAACAAGCAATCCTGGAACAAAGTCACAGGGTTCCATGCCTCTTAAGACCACACCCACTGCAGCCATGCAAATCTGGGGCCATCTCTAGGAAGCTCACATGTTTGCCACAGCCTTTACTGCACAACTCCTGTGACATACACACACACACATGCACACACACGCACACATTCATGCACACACACAACCATTATACAAACAAACACACACAAATACATACTATCAGTAAATAAAAAATTTTAAAACCAAGCCGGGTGTGATGGGGCACACGTGTGATCCCAGCACTTGGGAGGCAGAGGCAGGTGGTTTTCTGAGTTCGAGGCCAGCCTGGTCTACAGAGTGAGTTCCAGGACAGCCAGGGCTACACAGAGAAACCCTGTCTCGAAAAACCAAAAAAAAAAAAAAAAAAAAAATTAAAAATGAAAGCAAAAAAAAAAAAGTGATATGTCTCATACTGAAAAGGTATTTACTTGACTTTCAATTTTTTCAATTATATTTGTTTATGCTATGATCAAATTGTGATTTAAGTGACATATTTACTCTCTTCTACCTCAGGTATAGCAGTGTCACCTCTATAATTATTCCATGACTTTCACCATTTCTTCCTTAGCCTGCCTTACTATCATTTCTGTCCCTAGAGATCTTACTAGGACAATTGTGATAATATTTAAAGCTTTTCATTTTTTAAAAATGGCATTACAGTATGAAGTTTCAAAAAGGAATTTTGTATTCATTCATTTCATATCATTAGAAATTAGCATAATTCATTTAAGAAAGAAAAATGTATTATATGATTTTTAAAATGAGAGAAATCTGAGAGTGTAAGATTGAGGCATACTTGTAAGTATTCAGATACATTGGTATACCACACAGGTGATGGAGTACATGTACATTATAGAACAAGCATTAGTATGAAGCATTTTGGGTTCGTGGGTCACGTGGTCTTTGCTGTAACTGTGAACACACGTTAGTGAAGCTCAAGGTACAACACTGGGCATGTGAGTCTCCCCGTTTCTAAAATGGGATTTATAAGAGTAAAAATTTGGCTCATAGGCTATGGCATAGACACCAGTACATATTGATACATCAGCTTTAATTATCAAAATATCATTAGCCAAGAGGCTAAGGAAATAGCCCAATGGTACAGTATTGAATAAACATTCAGGAAGCCCTAAGTTCAATTTCCAGAGCCACAAAACCAACATAAAAAAAAAAGAAACACCAAAACTTTTAATAGCCAGTATCTTACATTTAAAGGTAAATTAATACTGAATAACCTCAATTTATTTAGTAATTTGATTTTTTATTGTTGATATGTTACTAAATTCTGTTAATATATAAAGGGGGAATAACTTGAATCCATAGTTGAATCCAGATAAACCTTATCATTTCCTCTTAAACATGTCTAAATTTACAAATGAGAAGAAAACTTGACCTAATAGCTCCAAAGCACCAGGTTCTCCTTCTATGTTGTATTTGTCTACCCAATAAAAGACTCTTACAGCAGAAATGTGCTCAACATCTGAGTACATTCCATTAAGTCATTTTCTTTGTCCAAAGAGGAAATCTGACACCCATAGACAGCCCTTATCCTGCTGGTTCTTGTCCAGGTCAGGATGAAATTCAGCCTTCAGCCTCTTATTCTGATGGTTTTTTGGTCCATGTCAGGATGGAATCCAGCCTTCGACCTCTTATCCTGCTGGTTGCTGTCCAGGTCAGGATGGAATTCAGCCTCTGCCTCTGGTGCAGCTTTCCTGTTCATACCATTTGATGACAACAAGGCACAGCAAAGCCAGAGAGGATCTTTACAGTCAGAGATCAGCTGATGCCCCATCACTGAATCTATGCTGACTCCTACCTTCTGAGCACTTTCATTTACTGATTCTCCTTTCTCTATTTATAAAAATGGGCTTGTGAATAGCATTATTTTTAAATGATCTGTCATTATAGATGAAGGGGACTCTGCTTGATGTGTGCCCTGTTTTAAGGGATAGTCCATCCAGAAAGTGGCACAGGGTGAAGGAGACACAGTGGCTCCTCCTCCTCACTCCTTTCCTGTCGTAGTCAATGGCTCAGGGACTTCAGCGTGCATCTAAATTCCCTGGAGTGCTTACTAAAACAGATTGTTGGGCCTCACTCCAGAGTTTCTGATTCAATAGGTTTGAGATGAGGCTGGGAATTTGCATTTTGGATCCAGTCCCAAGTGCTGCTGATACTGCTAGTCTGAATGAAACACTGAAAAACACTTGTTTAGATTCTCATCCCTGAAGGCAAATTACAGTTACCAGAGGAGGCATTAACTCACCAAGGCCTGTATCCATCGTGGATCAATTGGAAGGGGATATTTTGGAACTGGAGATGAGTACTTTCCAGAAGTGTGACCAGTGGTTGTAATATAGAGGCAAGGCTGAGAAAACACACAGAAAAAAATAGTGGCCTAAGAAAGTGATCTTACATGATCTTAGGGATTTGTGGGAGATTATTTTTCTTAACAAATTCTTTTATTATATAAATTGGAGGCATTTTTTATGTAGTTATTTTATGACATAAATAAATAGTATAGTATAGGACCAGTAAGATTATATTTTTCCCAAGGGGTAAAAAGTGCTTGAGACAAAGATGATTACCTCAGAATGACTGATAAAACCCATAATGGTGGAAGGAGAGAGGAGACTCCTACAAGCTACACTATGAGGGCTACACATCCACCTAAAGAAAAAAATTAAGAATAGTGTAAAGATAGCACTACAAATGCTTCCATTATTTGATGGTAATTTAAATTTATTTGATTCTACTAATTGTTTAAAGTGATTACATGATTATAAAATGTTCCTTCGAAACTGTCCTTTGATGACTTGTGACAGTGTCGCTCTGGAACAAACACCATGATCAAACTCATGGCTGCCCTGCCTCCACAGTCTTAGACTAGAGGCATGGGCCACTAAATACCTAAAATATGTATGTTGTGTGTATAAGATGCATAACTTGTCTTTCAGTTCTTTGGATGTTTTTATTAGCATTGCACAGGAAGCAAACCCATCTAGATACTAAGGTCCTAAATCCTCTGTTCCTGTTCCCTCCCCACAGTGAACGCTGCAGATATACTTTGTATGGACACACAGACTCTGTGAACAGCATTGAGTTTTTCCCTTTCTCCAACACTCTTCTCACCGCCTCTGCCGACAAGACCTTGTCCGTGTGGGATGCACGAACAGTAAGCAAACCATCTACCTTCTCCCAAGGTTAATTAGTGTAAGCAGTGGGAACCACTCTTTAGGTAATGGCTATAACTTTAAAAGTATTTAAAGGAAAGCAGGATTGAAGTAAGTTCCATCAGTGTGTATATTTTATGTACAATACAGTGTAATTTGTGTGAGTGAGTGAGTGTGTGTGTGTGTGTGTGTGTGTGTAGAGAGAAAAATCTCTGTGTATATGTCTGAGTCTTGTGTATCTGTGTGTTTGAGTCTGTGCGTGTGAGTCTGTGTGTAAATGTGTGTGACTTTGTGTGTGTCTGTGGGTCTGTGTGGTCTGTGTGTGTGAGTCTGTATGATCTCTGTGTAAATGTTCAAGTCTCTGTGTATCTGTGTGTATGAGTATATGTGTGATTTTGTGTGTGTATAAATCTGAGTGTGTAAGTCTATGTGCAAGTCTCTGTGTGTGTTTTTTTGATTGTGTGTGTGTGTGACTCTGTGCATGTGAGTCTGTATGTGTGATTCTGTGTATGTCTGCATATATGAGTATATACGTTATTTTGTGTGTGTGTATGTGTGAATCTGAGTGAGTCTTTGTACATGTCTCTGTGTGTGCATCTCTATGATTTTGTGTATGTGAGTCTGTCTGTGCTTGTGAGTCTGTGAGTGTATGTGTAAGTCTGTGTGTCTCTGTGTGCTTGAGCATGTGTGTGTCTGTGAATATGTATATGAGTCTATATGTGTGAGTCTGTGTTTTGTGTGTTTATATGCAAATGTCTGTGATCCTGGAGCACTATGCTATGGAGGTCAGAGGAAACAGTTGTTTACTCCTTATGCAATGTGGGTTCAGGATGAAACTCGGTTCCTCAGATTACCCACTGACCATTTAACTGCTCCAGAAAGAGAAAGAACCTGCAAGAAAGAAAAGAAGATAACATATACTTTTCTAAAGCACAGATTCAAAAACTTGAAGAATACTAGTTTGCGCTTTTGCATTCATTTTAGCAATACCTGATGATAATTATGAAAAAATCACATTGATTGCAAGAAAAAATGTTCTTAGTTTCCAGTTCCACAATAGATAAGGAAGAAATATTTTATTATTAAAATTAGAAAATTCTAATTATGAAATAAAATGAAAATGTTAAGGAAATGATTGTGCTCAGAATCTGCATATAAAAATGACAATTCTAATCACACAATGCCTTCACCCAAAGCACACAAGTTGTGGTGACTTTGTTTCCAATTTTTGAATATATTTAAGAAATAAAACCTAACAACCCCCTCCTATAAATCACTCCTACGTAAAGCTAAAATTACATACGTTATTTTAGAGTAATGTACCATATTATGTCTGTATGATATGAATTATTACTGGTTTTTGAATCAAATGATTCGTGAAATATTTAGTGTGAATCAGTTTGTAGTTGCATGTTATGAGGCGTTGAAAAGGGTGACCACTATTGTCATTTCTTTCCTCCCTGTGGTAGGAAGACTTGTGTGATGAATAGACAAAGGTCAGAATGCCTGATTGGAAATATTAACTTCATCCCTGGTATTTTTCTTTCTTATAATACTCAAATATGTGAGTTAATTGATAAAATGATACATTGTCTGGACATACAGAAGGTCTGGACCTAAAGGAAGATGAATGACATCTTTCTCTTATTAGAGAAGTAGTAACAGTTCACTTCTGTCACCTCCGTGTGATCAACTACTCTTGCAGCACCTCTTAAATATTTTTGATGAAATGGGAAAATGCCCAGTGGATTATATTCCCATAAATTAGTCTTAAACTCCCACTCCCACAGTCCAATGTATACTAATCTTAAATCATTAACTCACCATAGCAGCTGATTATGGCAGATAAGGAATGTATAGACCTCCAAATCAGTCTCCCAGTCAACTAGACAGAACCTACTCTGAATTCTTTGGGGGACAAGGAATGTGATATAAATCTCTATAATTACCAGGTAGAGATCATAAAAGAGCAAGGACTATGGAAACTCACAAAATTGCTGTTTTACGGGGCTGTGTGTCTTTTTTTTTTTTTGTCAAAGTTATAAAACAATAAAAACTATTTTATTAAAATTAAAAACTAAGTTTGTTTTCCTGTCAGAAAATGATAGATTATATAATAAATTTAATAAATGATTATGATGCCTCCCTAAAATAATCAGCCTGAAAAATCCCATCCGTGAGTAAAGATCTGTTTAAAACAAATGCAGTGGGATTGTTCAGTCATTCCCTAACCCAGTAAGAATATTAATATTACTGATATTTTTTTAAGACAAGGGATGTGTCTCCTGAATGGTACTGTCTGAACGACAAAAGGCAAGACCCAGTCCTGAGCTATGTCAGAGCAGAGCTGGGCAATGGTCACATTTCCTCACTCATCTGAATGACACATGGTGGCCTTGACTGTGGCACTTGTCCAGAGACAGAGAAGATCCAGAAATCCATCACTCTGAGTGTCTGCCTATAAGATAGAGAAACAAAGCAGTCACAATGAAGCTAAGCTATTGAGTCCTGTTTGTGTGTGACCCCTGTCTTTGTCATAGTTCAGTTTCACTTTCCAGGAGTGCTGGGATCCACAGACAAGTGCTGTGTGCTCTTAAAGGAGCATCACATTATGCAGCGCTCAAAATGCAGTGGTGTGGGACCAATGGCCTTCACCTCTTCTCTCTAAGTTCTATTTCTCCTTTTTCCTTTCCTTTCCTTTCCTTTCCTTTCCTTTCCTTTCCTTTCCTTTCCTTTCCTTTCCTTTCCTCTCCTCTCCTCTCCTCTCCTCTCCTCTCCTCTCCTCTCCTCTCCTCTCCTCTCCTCTCCTCTCCTCTCCTCTCCTCTCCTCTCCTCTCCTCTCCTCTCCTCTCCTCTCCTCTCCTCTCCTCTCCTCTCCTCTCCTCTCCTTTCCTTTCTCCTTTTTCTTTTCCTTTTTCCTTTCCTTTCCTTTCTCTTTCCTTTCCTTTCCTTTCCTTTCCTTTCCTTCCCTTCCCTTCCCTTCCCTTCCCTTCCCTTCCCTTCCCTTCCCTTCCCTTCCCTTCTCTCCCCTCCCCTCCCCTCCCCGTCCCTCCCCTTCTCTCCCTTCCCTTTCTTTCCTTTCCTAGTCTCCTTCTCTGTCTCTGTCTCCTCCTGCTGCTCCTCCTCCTTCTTGCTCTTCTTTTTCGTCTTCATCATCATTGTCTTCTTTTCTTCTTCTTTTTCTTCTTTTCCTCCTCCTCCTCTTCCTCTTGAAAACAATTTTTCCCTCACATAATATATCCTAATTACATTTCCCTTCCCTCTTCTTCTCCCTGTTTCTCCCTACCTCACCTCCCATTTGGATTCACATTCTTTCATTAATCTTATGAGAAACAAATGGACTCCTAGGAGCTAATATTAAAATAAAATATAATATAAAAACAAAAGCAAAAACATGGAATTAGTCAAAACAAGCATAAGGAAAAGAGCTCAAGAGAAAGCAGAAGAAATAGAAATGCATCACTCAGAAGTTCATACACTCAGGACTCCCACAAAAATACCACACTAGAAGTTGTACTATATGTGTGTGTATGTGTGTGTGTGTGTGTGTGTGTGTGTGTGTGTGTGTAATGAATTGATTGGGTACAAAGAGAGAAGAAAATATATTAATAAAATAAAATAAAATAAAAATAAAAAGGAGAGCCTTTGCAGAATATTATGAGACAAGAAACCTCCAAAAATGGCCCTGTGTTTTTGTCACTGTCTGCTGCTGGGCATGCAGTCAACCCTTCAGATCAGTTTGTTTCCACCCAATGAGACTTAAAGAAAACTAAATTTTCCTTTGAAAATGGTTATCAGTTAGAGATTGTTTCTGGATTAGGGAGTTGACATCTTGGGTTCCAAGTAAAATGTCTTTCTAGTATTGGAAAGCTGACACTCAAGAGTGGGAATGGGATCTAAGGTGGTTACTCTGTGGATTCATAGGAGGGAGTAAAACAGTATTACACCAGAGTCTACTTAGTCTGGGGATTAGACTGGGAGATTGGATTTGGAGAAGAGCGAGAATAAAGATCTGAAGCTTGCCTACCTGCCTTGCTGGCCTACTTACTTCTATGTGAGGCTGGGAGTTGGGTTCCTGGTTCCAGAGAATGCCTGCAGGAGTCTGGGGTCAACAGGAGGAGCAGTGAGGAACCTTGGAAGAGAAGATCTGCTTGATCCATTGCACATGGGGAGAAGCAGACTGGGAGGCTGAGGCCTCTGCTGTAGAGCTCTGCTGCAGAGAGGAGAGAGACTAAGACTAGGAGATTAGATTTGGAGGAAAGGAGGGATGGGTGAAGTCAAGCTATCTGCCCGCTGGCGGGAGTGGTGTGTGGCTTCCCAGGAAATGCTCCTTAGAACTGGAAATGGGTATAAAGCAATAAGTAAGAACAAATCTGTGTGATCCACTGGAGATTGGGCAGGAAAGGCGTTGAGGCCACACAGGCAGTCTGCTACAGAACTGAGGATGACAGGCAATATGGGCTGGGGTGAAGATCTGTAGTTAGCCTACCTGCTTTCCTGGCCTGGGTGGCCTGCAAATTTCTGGGGAATGCCTGCTGGAGCTAGGGGTGCTTCCCTAGTTTGACTGTTCCATGGGTTCTGAGGGTACTGTTTGTTCATTTTCAATTTAGTAATGTTTACTGGAGATCGAGTTCCAAACAAAAGTATTGGCCCTCAGAAGGTCACAGACAGAATCTTGTCCTCAATAGATATGCAGACTTTTAGGAAGCAGGTATACATGTGAATTAATATGAGGTATACTAATTATTGTATATTTTATAATTGTTGATTTCAGTTTTTGTAGCATTTACTGAGTATTTCATATCTGCAATCACTGTACTTATAATATCGACATTGCACTTAGTAGCATCTGATTAGTGCATACCATTTATTGCTTTACTCTAGGACTAAGGACACAAGTTTATCAAGATAAGTTACCTAAAATCAGTCAATGGAGCAGGGCAGGAAGCATTGTGCCTCAGAAACCTTTGGCTTATGTCTTGTATGCCTCCAGCGATGAGCTCACCCTTCCACATGCTACCATGAAAGGTCTCAAATTTTCCTTAAGGCTGTCTTAGGCTTTTCTATAGGCTGATCTTTTCTATATGTAAAAGAGAGAGAGAGAAAGAGAGAGAGAGAGAGGGGAGAGAGAGAGAGAGAGAGAGAGAGAGAGAGAGAGAGAGAGAGAGGTGTACCTACTAAGCAAAATAGTTTTATAAACATTTTCCAAGATATTTATCAGGATATGAGTTAGTTTTATAAAATACATAAATAGTTTTAAGTATTTTAAAATAAGCTAAAGAATTCTGTGTCTGCAGAATATAAGAATCTGCAACAATTATAAGAACTTGTACCAATTACTACCCTTACGTAGATCTCGCCAAAGAAATTCTGACAAACATGTTATCTGATTCTATGTCGCACTTTGCTTTGAAAATGGTACCTTTTTGTTCCCTATAATGTCACCTTCCTTTGAAGGGATGATTAGATATATAATTATTTTCAAAACTTATTTTCTGATTGCACACCGTTAACACAGACTTGCCATCACACAAAAGGTCAGTAAATCATGAATATACATATTTGGCAGCAGCCGTGGGGTGCGTGTGGATAAAAGTCCTAGTCATCATTACAACATTTAAAATAGTATTTTGTTAAAAAAAAAAAACTATGTGAGAAATTCTGTGGGAACAGAAAACATCTTCTTGGCAGCCTCTGACTCACTAGGAAGATTGTGAAGATTCTAGTTATCAAAGTTCAAGTTAGCACAAAATGAGCTAAATTAAAAATACCTCTATTTCTTTAACTGCTATGATCATTTCAGGATCTTAAAGACACCCCTGAGGTTGTTCTTATAGAACAACTCTTGCCTCCCTGACTTTAGGGAGCTTCATATTTTGTACATAAGCTCTAACAAGACTCATCACTCTGTCTCTTAATAACTTCCATCCTCCTCCGTTCTTAAACACTCCAAGTCATTACTACCATATATGCAACAATTGGTCTTTTGAAAGCCCTCTGCCATCGTAGCCACATGACCTTATCTCTCTCTTCTCATTGGTGAATTTTCCTCTGTTCTTCTAAGGCATGCTTCATCCTCCCACGAAAAGTCCTGGGGTCTGAAAGGACAAGTATTTGGAGAGGCAACAAGGAAATTTTGTATTTACAATAATTAGCTTTACAAACTTTACAATTTTGCTAATTATTTCTTTGTAACATATTTAATGTTGAATTTGATAAATGAACCATTATTATCACCAAGTGATAAATTCCATCAAATTGTTAACATATTTAATGTTGAATTTGATAAATGAACCACTATTATCACCAAATGATAAATTCCACCAAATTGTTAACATATTAGACAGTGGCTAATAATGGTTTCGATAATGAGGCAGATACAGATACATTTAAAAAGTCAAACATACTTAATTGTTTAGCTATTAATTCCTGACTGAATCCAATTGTATGTATTTTATATACCACAGCACAGCAGTAGCACATAGTCATTTGGCCTGGATCCAAACCCATGAGCTATTGTTTATTAATAGGGAGACTTTGAACAAAATGCATAAATATATTGACCTCAGTTTCTTCAATTATAAAATATGTACTGTAGTGCATGCCATATAACAATATGATAGATGTTCACTTATAAGTGAGTACATACCATGCATGTGTGTACTTTTGTGTCTGGGTTACCTCTCTCAGGATGATATTTTCTAGTTATATCCATTTGCCTGCAAATTTCATGATGTCTTTGTAGTTAATAGCTGAGTAGTATCCCATGGTATAAATGAACCACATTTTCTTTATCCATTCTGTGATTGATGGGTATCTGGGATATCTTCAATTTCTGGCTATTACAAATAAAGCTTCTATGAACATAGTTGAGCGAGTGTCTTTGTGGGATGGTGGACCATTACTTGGGTCCAAGGGCGGCACAGGTGGGTCTTGAAATAAAACTTTTCCCAATTTCTGAGAAACCATCAAATTGATTTCTAGAGAGGTTGTTCACACTCCCACCAGCATGGGAGGTGTATTCCTCACTCCACATCCTCACCAGCATGTGCTGTTGCTTGAGGTTTTGAATTTAGCCATTCTAGTGGATGTTAAGGAATAAATCACCCAAGGACTTACAAAAATAACTGATATTAATTCAGCCTTTCTGATGCTTTGGAACTGTTGTGCTGTACTATACCTGTTTTTTTTTTTAATTGTGAAACTCTTGAGATATTTTTCCCATCTACTTTAAAAATGATTGTCATAGTGTGTGTCCAGTGGTGAAGAAGGAGGAATGAAGAGGAAAGTGATAGGGAAAATGAGAAGGGAAATAATAATTACTATAGGGAGTCCTTCAAACCTGGGACTTCATATCATACTCTTCATGTATGGTCTACTCCTCCTGCTTTTCTGTCTATCCTCATCCAGGCTGATGTAACACCACTGAGCACATACTATGATGAGTTAAGTACTAAATCAGAATGAATGATTTCCTACCGTCTCATAAAATGTACGCATGTGTAAGCTATAAAAAGAGTTACTAATGAAACTCTTTTCATACTAATGACATTTTTTGATAAGATTTTGCATGGAAAGTTTATATATATATACAAATAAATGCACTAATTTATCAGAATTAAATAATATTTCCAAACCCCGTGGTCATTAAATTGATTTAATTGATATACAGTGATTGGCTGTGGTTAAAATACTTATTTGCACTTTTTAAGATACAGTGGATTGTTTCAATAAAATGCTTTGCCTACATATACCAGGTGTTTTCAAGAGGGATATTATGAAAGAAGATAAGATAAAGAAAATCATCTATATTAGGCCAAGGTCACAATTTATATAATTTTATAAAACTACTCAATTTATGTAAACAGTCTTTTTCAGTGATAAAGAGCAACTGAGTGAGTATATATTTGACATAAGAAATTATTTTTGTAGTTTATAAACTTTGCAAAGACTGCTTAAGCCATGTTAATTTTATATACTTAAAAGATAAGTTTCTAATAACTTTTTCATTGTTCCTTTTAACGCAGAATTAAATGTGATTTATACAATATAGCTTTTGTTCTCCTAGACACTTTAGACAATTTAATCCTTACAAGGAACATTGAAATTTTCAGAATAATTTAACCATATTACTTAAGAAAATGAAAACCAGATAAACAACTTTTGAAAGGTTTTCTACTATTCATCATCCTTTCATAATTACAACCTCATCCCTTGAGAATCAAAGTTGGTTTCCTTTTGTGGTTGCATTGTAACATTTCCATTTTATAGCCACAGAAAGTAAATAATACCTGAATATCAAGACCTCTGGGGCAGATACTTATTTCATTGCCCTGCTGTTCATGTGAAGACACACTGTGAAACCCTGCTCCCGACCTCACAATCTCATCTACTTTACTATTCATTACCTAGATTCAGTGAAGTTACATGGACAAGAGTTGGCAGAGTTAAAGGCTGGAGAGATGACTCAGTGATTAAGAGCACTGGATGCTCTTCCAGAGGTCCTGAGTTCAATTCCCAGCAACCACATGGTGTCTTATAACCATCTGTAATGGAAACAGGTGCCCTCTTCAGGTGTGTCTGAAGAGAGTGGCAAGTTTACTCACATAAAATAAGTAAACAAATCTTAAAAAAAAAAAAAAGAGTTCGTGAAGTTAAACCAAAGCAGAGATTAGTTTTACTTGTGGGAGAGGCTTTAACCTATCTGATTGAATGACTAGTAAGACTGACATAGTAATAATCAGATTATCTTAATCATAGAATGTGTTTTGCCATACACAAGGATAACCTTCTATCACTTCCAGTCTTTTCTGCTATGTCTGTAAGACAATGTAGGTTTGAAAGTCAGGTAGAAAGAAATTGAATCCAGGTTCTCTAACTTCCTGGTTGTGTTTGGTACACTATGATATTTAACATCTCTAAAGTTCAATATTCTCTTTTTAAATGAGAATAAAATAGAAATAATCCTTAGCCCTGAATACATACATGCATACTGACATAATACATAATACAAGTACATACATACATAAAAATGTCGTTTATTTGTCTCTTTATCAGTCTCTGAGAATTGTGTCATGGTCTTCTCATGGTCTCTAGTCCTGCCTCCTTAGAGGACAGGTTGAATGCAGCTTAATGACACTGAATGATTTTATAACAGATCATTTAGCTCAGAGTTTGGTCTGTTGCTGTCCCATTGAGGAACTCAGCGACTGTAACTCATTGCAGTAATTTGTAATTCCACAGCTGTATAATGTTGATTTGACCTGTCTTCCTGCCTGTAGTTTCTTAATTTCAGTTCAACATGTAGAAATCACTTAGGAGTAATCTTGTCACCATTATTTATTCTTTGGCACCTTTGGTCTATTAAAACTTCAGTGATGACAGGTTGGCTGTACCTTGCGTATTCTTACCTTTGAATTCATTAGCGCACCATGTACTAATTATACATTTTATGTGTCATTGATGAAACTGGATATTAAATTTTGGCAAGGGGTTCTAGCACCCTACTATGACTGTGATCAGTGTAAAATAAGACTTTATCATTTGTTCTGTAAGTCTTTAGCAATCCGACTGGATGGGTGCGAATAGAGTTTGCTTTCCCTGAACCACGTCTTTGGAAAAGCCAGTGCCAAATCTGTATCTAGTTCTGCAATGGCTCACACTAAATTTGCCATATTATAAATTATATATACACATAGAGTTTAAATTTAATAAAATACAAAAAAATCTTTAAATGGAAAATCAACATCTTTGATCTGAGTTAATAAGATGTTTAAAATTATAATGTAAATTAATAACATCAAAAATAAAAATGTTTATACATTGTAAAATGATACAGTGACAATATGCATGCAAATATTCACACACACACATACACACACACACACACACACACACACAAACACACAAACACAAGTGAAATTCCATATTCTTTAACTGAGAGAGGCAGGTCCATGATATAACGTCATTATAAAATAATATGTAGATAAAATGGAAGTTCTCAAAGGAAGAACTTGATCTTATTTTTGTTTGAATGGTTTTTGAAGTTATTCAATTTTTACTATATTGTTAGATGGAAGCAGTTGATAAAACTTTAAAAGAAGATTGATAAAGAAGACAACCTTCTTATTATAGGGATTTGTAATATTACTATTAAATAGAACATTGAAGACTGATTCCACCACCTTACATAAGAAACCCAATGCAGAGGCCTGATAAAGATCCAAGCACACATTATGTAATAAATCTCCTTATCTAAAATGCTAAAGTTCCCTTAGACTTCATGTATTTTCTTTGTTATTTTCTTGTTATTCTTCTGGTATTTATTTTATTTAGTCTCCTCCTTCTCTTTTATGCACCTCTGGCACTGTGATCATGTGCAGTGATGATGGCGAGGTGTGTAGCAGGGCTCTTTGGTGTTCTAACGCACGCCGAGAACTGAACTGTGCTCCCAGCGCCACTTCTTGACCTTCACAGACACTCGTTCTTGTCATTGTTTCCTCTCAGTTTCTCTGCTTTGGATGTTTGTTGCTTATTCCCAAATTCCTCTGTGTCCATTTTTCAAATGTTTACGAACCTTGGATGTCTGTTTCCAGTGTCATCTTAGTTGAAGACTCTTGTTGCCACTTTGTCAATTGAAGTTTTGCTTTAATTTTTAAGTTTCTTTGTCACACAAATAAAATAGTATTAAACATAGAAGGGGAATTGCTTAAGGATACAGAAAAGCTCCAAAGCAAGCTTAGATAAATGTAGTTACTTTTCAGTATTATAGGCTTTCAGATATTAATATATTTCCATTATACTTACTCTTTTCAAAATAGTAAATGACATTCTATGCCTAGTATTACATAAACTACTTTCCTTAATTCTCTTGAGTATTCTATATACTAGTATATGTACATTGTCATTCTTAACTTTAGTGCAGTCACTGATATGTTATAATACATTTAGTAGAGATACCAGTTTTTGATACTGGCACTGTTCCAATTTGACCTTCTGAACTAAGACTGCATTTGCCCATGCCTGTCAACTCACTTCCTTTAGAAAGATTCTAGGATAGCCTAATCTGTGTTTTCAGAAAGCATTTAAATCACACTGACCAAAGTTCTCTCAAAGGTCTAACAAACTTGATCAAGTACAGTTGTCAGTAATCCAAAAGTATACTTGATTTTCAACACTCTGTGCCTTTAAATTTCAGCAAATAGTGACGTTAAATGAATTTGTCAGTATTTATCATATAATTATATAATTCTTATAATCATAATATTTTTCATCATTAAGCACAAGTTTCTTGTTGACTTTACCATCGAAATTGATGTCTTTAGACTGTAACTCACATTTAAAGTATTTTCAAAGAATTTTGCAATGAAAAAGAATTCTTTGCTTATCAATTCAAACCATTTGGATTTTCAAGCTGAATTTCAGGTAATTTATTCTCTGTCTTGAAAATTGTGTTTTATAATCCTTTTATAGTTACATCACTAGTGAAATGTCTTATTATATTAAGTAATTTTAATGCATATTTATATTTTTCCCTGTTTTCTTCTTTGTTCCCTGTAGCTCACTGTGAGTAATGGCTCTGTTGCCTGTTGGATGGTGTGAGAATGGCTAGCCAGCTGCTCTGTGCAGACAGCTGTGCTATGGTTCTAAGATTGCAATAAAATATTAAAATACTATTTTTTAGGAGAAGGCCTTCCATAGTTTTAGGAAATTGGGAAGTCTGCGAGTTTGGAATGTCCACAGCAGCAGGAACCTTTGTGTATCTTCCACAGGGCAGGCCTTCTCTGCTCTCACTCCACCCAGCTCCACCTTTCTGACCCCCTCTCAGGTTTCCAGCTGTGCACCCTCTGAGGGCAGGAGCAGGCTTCCTGAAGCAGAGCTGCAATCAGGGATCTACCAAAGCTTGAATAGGATTGACTGAACAGGAAGCAGGAGCTAGGTTGCCCATGAATGGTTGCTAGTGCGCTTGCATGTTTTATTCTCTGTATGCTATTTTCTAAAAACTGACAATATATCCCAATTACCAATTATAATTTTATAGATAGGCCTAAACTCAATATTAAAATTTCAGAACTAATTTATATTTAAATTATAATATACTGAAATATTCTTTAGGAAGAGTCCTTTATATCTGTGATATGTTATGATAGTAAAATAATTTACAATGCTCACCAGTTTTGCTACTTACTAGGTCTATTAAACAATTTTATTTTTATTTGTTTATTTTTGAGATTATATTTTAATTACAACTTTTCTCCCTTCCTATTCCTCCCTCCAAACCCTCCCATATATCCTTCCCCACTCTCCTTCAAAGTCATGGGTCTCTTTATTCATCAATTGCTATTGTATGCATATATGTATGTGTGTATGTGTCTATGTCTATGTCTATATCTCTATCTCTCTATCTCTCTCTCTAATCTACATCTACATGTACATCTATATCTGTATCTATCTGTCCTGTGAGTTGGACTATATTAAATACATCATGTCAATGAAAGCATACAGTATCACATTATCTATCTCCCTGAGCTTGGTTATTTCACATATAACAATGTTCACCTATGTTTTCACAAATGGCAGTATCTCATTTTTAATAGTTGTGTGCATATGCATAATTAGGCAATTCCATGTATGTGCATGTGTTACTGTGATGAAAAAGGCATACACACATGTATACTGTGTGTGTGTCTATATGTGTGTGTCTGTGTAGTGTGTTTGGATACACTCATTTATTCAGCAAAGTTTATTCATGATAGTTGAACCCAGGTGCCCATCAAAAAAACGAATGAGTAAACAGCTTTATCTTCCTTTTTACTTTGGCACCACAGAATGTCCTCATGAAAAAAAAACAATCTCAATTTGTGCATACTTATGTATTATTTAAAAAATACTACTTTTTGTTGGTATAGTTAGGAATTTGATGTGTGCCTGAAATCAATGCAAAAATTGCAAAGATTTCTTCTGATAATCTTTGTCTTTCTAGTGAGATCTGTTCTGCCCGTTTTCACTGTATATATTGGACCAGCACTGTGCTGGACAGCTCTGAAGACCACAGCCCTTATGAAGGCTTTTCTTTTATATCCCATTGCTTCTCTGCCTGGGGCCCTTCTGTTCAAATTGAAGATGGGAGAAGTTAATGCTTCTGAGAGTAAGGAGAAGACACCGGATAAGTAGCTCCTCATCACTTTCCCTCACAGGAACACTTGTGAAGCATGTTTTGTATAGTATCTTCAGTGCAAACTTTGGAGTTTTCTTTTCTTTTTTTTTTCATGGTTTATTTATTTATTTTTATTTTATTATATATTTGCTTTATTTACATTTCAAATGGTGTCCCCTTTCCTCATTACTCCTCCAAAAGTCCCCTAGCCCATCCCCTCTTCCCCTGCTTATAACCACCTCCCACTTTCCTGACCTGGCATTCCCCTACACTGGGGCATTGAGCCTTCATAGGACCAATGGCCTCTCCTCTCACTGATGTTTAAAAAGGCCATCCTCTGCTACACATGCAGCTGGAGCCATGGTTCCCCTGATGTGTACTCTTTGGTTGGTGGTTTAGTCCCTGGGAGCTCTGAGGGTACTGGTTGGTACATATTACTATGCCTTCTATGGGATTGCAAAGCTCTTCAGCTCCATGGGTCCTTTCTCTAGCTCCTTCACTGGGGACCTTGTGCTAAGTCTATTGGTTGGCTGTGAGCCATGGGTATTTTGAAGCACCTTCTAAAAAGGATATGCATATCCACACTTTGGTCTTCCTTCTTCTTGAGCATCATTTAGTCTGTGAGTTGTATCTTGGGTATTCTGAGCTTCTGGGCTAAGATCCACTTATCAGTGAGTGCATTCCATGTGTGTTCTTTTGTGATTGGGTTACCTCACTCAGGATGATATATTCTAGCTCCATCCATTTGCCTAAGAATTTCATGAAATCATTGTTTTTAATAGCTAAGTAGTACTCCATTGTGTAAATGTACCACATCTTCTGTATCCATTTCTCTTTTGAGGGACATCTGGGTTCTTTCTACCTTCTGGATATTATAAACATAGAACAAACAAAAGAGTAAAAATGTTCAATAGACCTAGTAAGTAGCAAAACTGGTGAGCATTGTAAATTATTTTACTATCATAACATATCACAGATATAAAGGACTCTTCCTAAAGAATATTTCAGTATTTTATAATTTAAATATAAATTAGTTCTGAAATTTTAATATTGAGTTTAGGCCTATCTATAAAATTATAATTGGTAATTGGGATATATTGTCAGTTTTTAGAAAATAGCATACAGAGAATAAAACATGCAAGCGCACTAGCCACCATTCATGGGCAACCTTGCTCCTGCCTCCTGGTCAGTCAATCCTATTCAAGCTTTGGTAGATCCCTGATTGCAGCTCTGCTTCAGGAAGCCTGCTCCTGCCCTCAGAGGGTGCACAGCTGGAAACCTGAGAGGGGGTCAGAAAGGTGGAGCTGGGTGGAGTGAGAGCAGAGAAGGCCTGCCCTGTGGAAGATACACAAAGGTTCCTGCTGCTGCATATCTCTAGGCTTTCAACTCCTCATTCTCAGTAACCAGAGATTTTAAGACAAGTGGACACATAGACTCCTGCTTACATGTACCCAGACAACTAACTAGTTCTGTTAAAAGTGGGTTCAGAGTAATCTCTGGTTACTAGTCAACATGACAGAATTCATTCTAATTTGCCCAATTCCCCTATTAGCAACCCCTTTCAACAGTGATTAAAAACAATTATTATCTGCTATATATTAAAGTATACTATTCAGCCTTTTAATGTACAGAAAGTAAACTCAGGAATATACTGAACTCAGGGTTCTTAGAAAGCAAACCTAGAAATTAGGGCTCATTACTGAATCCGAGCTCCTTGGGTCTTCAGTCATAGGCTTGTATTTCATTGATGTCTTGTTTGGGTTTCTGTCCTATGGTGCACATTAGTGAGATTTATCAAAAACGTTATTTACTTGAAATATGGTATACTTTTGTCTGCAAACAGTCCTCCTCCAAAAGTCAAAAGCACATTAGTTTTTACTTTCATATAATATATTTATTTATTTCCTTTATATGCTTTCTATTGGTTTAGTTTATAATTTTCTAAGCATATAATTTAACTTAAGTATGCCTTACTTAAAATTACAAAGAATCTAAGATTCCATGGAATATTTTGTCCACTGTTGTATACCTCAAGGATACAACTATATGTATATAATATGCTTCTATTTTAGTCATTTTATGAAAGTATTTTCATTTTACTATATTTAAGCTAGACTTGTCTAATATGATATGTTTGTTTTGTTAGTGAAAATGGCAATTTTCAATACTTATTTACTTTAAAACAATTCTGGGCATTTATTGGGTGAATGTCTTAAATTTTATGATTTATATGAAATAAGCTTATTTTATAAACTAGCATATAATCAAAGTTCATGAATATCCGATGGACGTTTGAGAATGAAACATGCATGCTACTTCCTGGGTGTGCAGTTCTCCACCTCTGTCTTACTTGACATGTCTGTACCAGGTCCTGTCTTTCCCTGTTGGTCTCCTGCTAATTCTAATGTTCCATTCCTCTGTAATTTGCATGTCTCTTTGCATCTCCTAATTTTTATTTTATAAATCCAATTGCTTCATTGTCTTGTACACAGGGGTGACCATTTATCATTACTGTGAATTGAGCCTTCAGTACTGGCAGGAGTCATATTTGTCACCCTGTGTTTCCTGTGTCTAAAATAAGTTTGTTCATTAGAACAGACTTTGTTTTAATATTATTACCAAAAGCATCGTGTCTCAGTACCCATCGCCTTGTATTTAGTTATACTAAATTATCTTAAGTGTACTATATACAGAATATTATTTGATTTCTATTTTGTGTACTGAATGGAAAGTCATTTCCTTGTAATGGAAGAAGCAAGCCTAGTCACTCATATTTACTGATGAGTATTAAATGTTTGATTACAATGCTGTCATGCTATGTTTTGTAATAATGAGGTGTTTTATGTTCGCTGTGTCTATACACAAAGTGGATTTTAATTTTCTTCTTGCATGTTTCTTTAGATGTACAATTCCTTCACTTTTGTTCTAAGACTTAACATTTTACTTGTTTTCTAAATCTCCTTGTTTGGCAGATTAGTTTTTGACACGTTCACTTATCTGCATTTTCAGTGGTGTAGTCTGACCTATTGTCTACATGGCTATCTTCCCCTTTCTTCTCATGGATTAGTTTTTAAAAATTCTTTGTTTTTATTCTTAATAGGAAAATACAATCACATTATTTTCTTTTTTACCTTTCCTCCATCCATTCATTCCCATATAACCCCTTGTTCTCTCTTGCTCTCCTCTCTCTCTCTCTCTCTCTCTCTCTCTCTCTCTCTCTCTCTCTCTCTCCCTCTCCCTCTCCCTCTCCCTCTCCCTCTCCCTCCCCCTCCCTCCCTCTCCCTCTCCCTCTCTCTCCCTCTCTCTCTCTCTCTCTCTCTCTCTCTCTCTCTCTCACACACACACACACACACACACACACACACACACATCCGTGGCATATATATGAGTATATTCATAAGTTTATACATACAGCATGCTCAGCCCATATGTTATTTGTATGTATGTGATTTCATGGTCTG
This sequence comes from Apodemus agrarius, assembly GCA_964023405.1. Lineage (NCBI taxonomy): Eukaryota > Metazoa > Chordata > Mammalia > Rodentia > Muridae > Apodemus > Apodemus agrarius. The sequence continues at coordinate 70,798,936 of OZ030014.1, forward strand.
CCATTATTGGATAACTGATTAGGTGTGCCCTTCTCTGGCAAGACTACTTCTCTCACTCTCACTATTCCTTAGTTGCCTGTAGTTCTTTGTCTAGGATTGAAGCCCCATGTTAGCATGTCTGTTGATCTCATCCTTACTCTAGTCTTGTTTTGACAGCCATGTGGATGAGACTTCAAGGGTGTAGCTTCTTCGACATTTCTAGGAGACAAAAAGAAGTGGTTCTGCCCCATTGCTTACCTTACCTTCTTTTTTAAGATTTTGTTTTTGTTTTCAATATATATATATGAATACCCTGTCTCTGTCTTCAGACACACCAAAAGAGGGTATCTGATCCCATTACAGATGCTTATAAGCCACCATGTAGTTGCTGGGAATTGAATTCAGGACCTCTGGAAGAGCAGTCAGTGCTCTTAACAGCTGAGCCATCTCTCTAGCCCCTAGCTTACCTTTGTTAGATATTCTAATTATAATAAATTGGATCTCTCTACTTGTGTCCCACTTTAAGCACTTTGATTTGACTATTTTTGTTTCTTTTTTATTTTCATTTTGGATTGCTATTGTATATTATTAGTGAGCATCATTATATTGCTAGATGGATCTATCTTGGCTAAGAAAACATGGCTATTTTAAAAATAAGTTTAGTATTTAAAAATAACTTTTTTGTTTTTCTGTCCATTTAAGAAAAATATACTGAAACAGATTCTTCTCTCATACACGATTTACTGACCACAGTCTCCCCTCCCTCCACTCCTCTTAGCCACCCAGCACCCCCAGTCTACTTCCTCTCTGTTTCTTCTTTGTAAAGGGGAAGGCCTCCAAGGGACCACAGCCAAACAGGACAAAATATGCTAAGACAAGGCAAAAGCCCACATATCAAAGGTAGACAGTACAATCCAATAGGAAAAAAATAATCCCAAGAGTAGGCAAAAAGAGTCAGAGATATACTCTTTCCTACTGTTAGGAGTCCCTTAAAAACACCAAGCTATCAATCATAACAAAGAGGCTAGGGTCTGGTGCAGACCGTAGCAAGCCCAGCACTTGCCCCTTCAGTCTCTGTGAGCGTATGAGTCCTGCTTAGTTGATTCATTGGGCCATGTTTTCCTGGTATCTTCTATCCACTCTAACTCCCATAATTCCCTCCCTATCTTCCCTGGATTTTCCCTATCTCTGAGGGGAGGGACCGATGGAGAATGCCTAGACTCTCTCTACATTGTGTCTGGCTGAGGATCTCTGTACCCATTCTCATTGGTTGCCATAGGAAGACTCTTTGGTGATGAATAGACAAGGCATTAACCAATGAGTACAGCAAAGAAAATAGAAATTAATGAAATAATTTGTAAAACCTCCTTTTTCCCCTTATTTTTATTTTATGGCCAAACTACTTCTTTTAAGCACCACTTTTAAAATGTTTGTTAATATTAGCTGGGTCTGAAAGGTTGAGGTACTCTGTTTCCTCCTTATTTTTGCTTTTGCTGGTTTTGCTCGGTCACAGGAAGCTTTGTAAGCTAAATCAGTTGTGATTTCATCCTCTGACATTTCCATCACAGTTTATTTTTTTAGCAAATGGAAACTGTTTTTCTGCACTTAAATAGTCTAAGCTTATAGTTTGTCCTGATATTTGGGACTCAAAGGTCCCTATGTTGTCATTATATAAAACATAGTTCATGTGTTTGGAGAAGAAAGTAGTCAGTATGGAAATATTAAACTATAAGTCCTCAATCATAATATGCATTTGTTTCACTGTGAAGTGTTTACCCTCTCTGTGGTGGTTTGAATATGCTTGGCCCATGGGAAGCAGCACTGTCAGGAGGTATGGCCTTACTAGAGGAGGTGTGGCCTTGTCAGAGGAAGTGAGTCACTGTAGGGTGGGTAAGCTTTGAAGTCTCTATGCTCAAGCACCACCCAGTGTAGAAAGCCTTCTATTGGTTGTCTTCCCATCAAGATTCGCCCTCTCAGTTCTTCCAGCACCATACCTGCCTGCACAGTCACTTTTCCCACCATGATTCTAATGGACCGAACCCTCTGAAACTGTAAACCAGCTCCAAATAAGTGTTTTTTGTTTTTTTGTTTTTGATTTTTGCTTTTTTTGCTTTTTTTAATGAGTCATCTTGGTTGGAAAAGGTACTGAAGGAGCTGAGGGGGTTTGCAGTCCCATGGGGACAGCAACAGTGTCAACTGGCCAGACCCCCCTGGAGCTCCTGGGGACTGGACCACCAACCAAAGAGAACACGGGGAGGGACCCATGGCTCTAGCTGCATATGTAGCAGGGGATGGACTTGTTGGACGTAAGTGGAGGAGTGGCCCTGGGCCTGAGGGGGTTCAATGCCCTAGGGTGTAGTGGGATGGCAGGGTGAGAAGGTAGGAGTGGGTAGGGAGGGAAGGACCCTCACAGAGGCAGGGGGAAAGGGGGTGGGATAGGGGGTACTGGAGAGGAGACCTGGAAAGGGGATACTATTTGAAATGTAAATAAAGAAAATATTCAATAAAAGAAAAATGAGTCACCTTGGTCATGGTGCCTCTTCACAGCAATGGAAACCTAACGCAAACACTCTCCTTCTTCCATTCTTTGCAGTTCCTTCACAAACATTACTTTCTTTTTCTTAATGTATTTTTTACACTCCATATTTTATCCCTCCCCTGTCCACCCTCTGACTGCTCCACATCCTATACCTCCTCCCCACACCCCTGTCTCACAGAAACTGAACAGAGACACAGTGAAACTAAGAGAGGTTATGAACCAAATGGACTTAACAGATACCTATATAACATTTCACCCTAAAACTAAAGAATACACCTTCTTCTCAGCACCTCATGGTACCTTCTCCTACACAAACATTTCTAAGAGATATTTTTTTCTCCTTTTTGAGTCTTCTTACAAATGTCTTTTCTTTGATATACACTTTCTCTTCCCTTGTAGTTTTATCTTAGGTTTTGACTTCTTCAGTATTTTCATCCATTGTGGTGGTGGGGGCATATTTGAATATTTTCCTACTTAGTTTTATGTGAAACACTTTGTCTTATAGGAGATGCCATTTAATAAAAAATTATGACTATTACATATTAATATTTTAACATGTATAAAATCCTACAATTCAGAAACCCTAACAGCCTTGTAGACCTAATTATCTTTCCTGCAAATCAAAAAATTTCATCACCCAAAGAAGTAAAAAGTACTCGTAAGCTGATAAAATTAATAGTGCATTAATTGCTAAGAATTTGCAGCCATCATTTACCACCTGAACATCCCTAAACAAAGAGGAATGATCAGGGCTCTACATCTGTGTTTTCTGCTTACTTATTCTATTCCTTTTCACTTATATTCCCAATCCAAAAGTCTATTTTTTTAATATGGAGAGTAATGCACCCTCTTAAGAGCTTCAGCAGTAGAAAGAGCATCCCACAGCAACCTTCATTAGAGAGCTGTAATTAAAAAGTATTAGGAAGTTTTAATTCTGTGAGTAAAGTCAATTAAACAATCTTAAAATAACTTAATGATAGTGCACAAAGAAAAGTCAGTTTTTAAAAATCAGATATACACAATCTAAGATCTTACTGGATATTGATACCTTATAAAATAATGCAGTTTAAAAAAATACTTCAAGTAGAAAGATTGGCATGGTCTACAATAGGCAGACCTTGACAGCTTGTCTTTTCATGTCAGTCTTATCCTTCTGGCCAAGGATGTTGATAAGTTCCCTGGATGAGAACTTCGATGTCTCCAACAGAACACATAAAAACCCTCCCTTTATCAATTCTAATTCCATATAACCTACTGTTATACTTTCCAGGTTGTACCTCATATATCTTGGATTGTGTTGTAGTTGTTGTTATTGTTGTTAATGTTGTTGTTGGTTTTAACCTTTGGCTAGAACATACTGTGAAGTGCATTTTAGACCTAAATTCTTCTAGAAAATATTAATAGTCTATTTACCAATATGCCCAGTTAACAAGGAAATTGGACATATATTACCTGTCAACCTCCTGCAGAGCACTCAGCCACCTGAAGGTATTTGCTGGGCGAAGGTCAGCTGTCTTTAACCCTTCCTTCCTTCCTTCCTGCAGGTTAATGTGACCTTTCTCTCTGTAGTCTTCATCCTTTACGTGTGCTGGATGTGTAACTATAGGATTAGTGCAGTGGACTGGGAAGAAATGCTTGGACACAGAGTTCAGAAAGTTGGGAACATTTGCTCATAGTTTCCATCTCTGGCCAATATCCACACAAGCATCACTCTTAATATTAGAGGTTCACCTGTCTGAGGGAACAATGAGATGGTCTAATTGCTAAGGTCACTGGGACTTATTCAATTTATATAAGCCTAGATTCTGATTTTTATTATTTCTCTGAAAGACAATATAGGTAAAAATATAAGTACAATGGCAAATATTATATATAAATTACATACCACATATATATGCATATACATATTGAATGATTTTCCTTATTTCCACTCTAGTACAAAAAATTCCTAAGCCCTCATATTACTAAACTAAGCATAAATTCCAATTAATTCCAGTTTTACTCTCTGGTTATTTGATATAGAACAATAATTTATTATGAACCCACTTTCTAAACAAAATATTTCATACTGTCCACAGGGGTTTTCCACACATTTTTGCATTTCATGTCAGTCTTTTCCTAATGTTTTCTCCTTTCTCCTACCAAATATAATATCAAGAAAAGAATAACTGCAATCCTGATGTGTACAGTTGAAAAATATGGATAATTATAAATATAATTATAAACTATAAATGTACACACACATATATACATTTTATATATATATATATATATATATATATATATATATACACACACATATATATTCCATGCTGTCTGCATCGCCTGTCAGTTTAGTTTCCTTGTGTGCCCATGCTGATGTTTCTCTTCATCAGTAGCAGCTTGTTTCTGAGGAAGTCACAGCTACACTGGTGTAATTTGATGGGTATCTCACCCTGCCACCCCAACATAATAATTTTATTGATTATTTGGAAATTTCACATCATGCACCCTGATCATACTCACTTCCTCCCATAAGAAACAGACAAGCAACTCTCATTTGTCATTCCCTGTTTACGAAATCAATGGGAGTACTTAGTTTAGGTACTTTCTGAAATAGAAATATACTTACGGTTCTCTAAAAGGCTTGCTTCTGTTTACCAGGGAAGAATTGTTAAAAAAAACAAAAACAAAAACCAAAACAACAACAACAACAACAACAAAACAAATTGTAAACTAGAGAGAAAGCTCAGCAGTTAAGAACACTGGCTGCTCTCCTAAAGTTCCTGGGTTAAATTCTCAGCCACCCATGTGGCAGCTTAGAACTGTCTGTAACTGCAATACCAGGGGACTTTGCATCCCCACCTGGCCTCTGTAGGCGTCAGGCACACACAAGAACACAGGTGTACTGAAGGCCAAGCACTTGTACACATAAAAGGCTTCAACGTTTTGATTTCTATATTAATAGTAGTTATGGTTTTTATCACTTGTTTGGAAACATCTCTCATATCCTTCAAAAATTAGCTTTTCTGATCTAGAAAACATGAATGATAGATTCAGCATCTTATTCAGACGAGAGCTGTTAACACGTTTTGACTATAATCATTCTTTTGTTTTAAATGTACCCTTGCTAGTTTAGAAAATTACATATAAAATGAATTATGTGTGTGTATATATGTATGTATATATGTGTGTATGTATATATATATGTATATATTTATAAATTCATTTTTTAATTGTACATATTTTATTTTGCTTGTATGGCTATTCCTAGTACATGAGGGGAGATTAAGTTAATGTACATTGTAAATTTTAAAATCTATGTGGTTATAGATGAATGTTATCTATTCACACAGAATCATTTTTGATAAATGTCTCAAAACCATATCTTGTTAGTGTATATTCAGTGGACTCCAGAGATCTGGGGACCAGCAGTGTAGTCCATAGTCATTGTATGTTTGTTATTCAAAAAATCTAGAGGCAGCCCTGAGGATTCCTGAAGGCAGAGTCCTGGGAGGCCAGGTGGATCTAATTTCTGAAAGAAGTTACATAACTTCTCTCAAATTACAAGACAAAGGAGTAAAAATAACTTAAAAACCATATTGGGCTAACATGCATTTTTATAGAAACACCATTTGGAAAAATGCAAAAGTAATGCACGTTATATATTAAGAAATATTTTGTGGGAAAGAATATAGAAAAGTTAGACTCCATGTGCACATGTCTTAGTTAGAAATGTTTATGAGAGCCAGGCGGTGGTGGCGCACGTCTTTAATCCCAGCACTTGGGAGGCAGAGGCGGGTGGATTTCTGAGTTCAAGGCCAGCCTGGTCTACAAAGTGAATTCCAGGACACCCAGAGCTACACAGAGAAACCCTGTCTCAAAAAAACTAAAATCCAAAAACCAAAGAGAGAGAGAGAGAGAGAGAGAGAGAGAGAGAGAGAGAGAGGAGAGAGAGAGAGAGAGAGAGAGAGAGAGAGAGAGAGAGAGAGAGAGAGAGAGAGAGAGAGAAATGTTTATGAGAGAAAGCCTTTGGCAAGGAGAACATTATACATATTTTTCATATTCTATACTTTACAAATTTGTAGTGTTGGAGTATTTTATTTTATCCTATTAATAAGACTTTTACTTTAAATGTAGCTTCCTTTCTACTTAAATATATCTGGCATTTAGGTCTCTGGCAATATAAGTGTCTGGCAATCTAAGTCTCTCTGTAGAGCCCGCAGCAGTGAGCTCCAGAATGTGAGAAAGGTGAGAAGAAAACCCAGGTATAGGGAACAAGACTGCAGTCTTGGTCACTAAGACCCAGAGAATAAGGGATTCCGGCATGAATGTTCTGCAGCTGTATTGTGCTTTAAAATTTTCTAATGTGATTATATTCAAATATAGAGCCCTAGGCCCCAGATCAATAAATCCTTATTCATTTTAACTTGAAGATTACAGAAAAGAGGGTTTTAAAAGATACCCTAATATGTTGGATTACTGTGGTTATCTAAGCATAAATTAAAACTACTGATGGTGTTGGCAGCAACAGCTGAATTTCGCGATTCTATTCTGTCTTTTTTTTATTTTCCTGGTGGTGGGGGATGAGAGTCATCTTTGTATAGAATGCAGGGGATCCATGAACTCCTGATCTTGTATGCATATACCAAATGTTGGGACAACACCTCGCTCTTTAAATTCTTTTCTTTTTCTCTTTTTTCTTTTTCTTTCTTAATATGGAAGAGTAAAATAGAATGTTAACAAACTTGTGAGAAAAAATATTCATTTGCTTCATAATTTACACAAACAAGAGAGTTTGTGAGTTTCAGATCATGCAACGCATTTCAGTTCATCTCAGCAGCCCCTCATAGCTTATCCTTGCATCCTGCCTTCCGAAATACACACACACACACACACACACACACACACACACTGTACTGGCTAGTTTGGTGTGTCAACTTGACACAGGCTGGAGTTATCATAGGAAAAGGAGCTTCACTTGGGGAAGTGCCTCTATGAGATCCAGCTGTGGGGCATTTTCTCAATTAGTGATCAAGTGAAGGAGGGCCCCTTGTGGGCGGTGCCATCTCTGGGCTGGTATTCTTGGGTTCTATAAGAGAGCAGGCTGAGCAAGCCAGGGGAAGCAAGCCAGTAAGTAACATCCCTCCATGGCCTCTGCATCAGCTCCTGCTTCCTGACCTGCTTGAGTTCCAGTCCTGACTTCCTTTGGTAATGAACAGCTGGAAGTGTAAGCTCAATAAACCCTTTCTTCCCCAACTTGCTTCTTGGTCATGATGTTTGTGCAGGAATAGAAACCCTGACTAAGACAAATTGGTACCAGGAGTGGGGTATTCCTGTGACAACCTGACCATGTTTTGGGGAGGACTGTGGAAGGACTTTGGAACTTTGGATTAGATGGTCCATTCACTGTTGAGACCTCTGTGAGATGTGTAGGAGCTTGGAAGATTATGTTGAGAACAGTGCAGAAGATGGAGGTCTGGCTTGTGAAGTTTCAGAGGGAAAATTAAAGACTCTTATCAGGGCCATGAAGATTCTGTAGTTTTGGTTAGCTGGGGCTGAACAATCAGCTGTGAGTAACAAGATACCAAAACCATTAAAGTCAGCCTTTGTGTTACTGGGACTATTGATGCTGGTTAGCTGGAGCTAAGAAATTAGCGGTGATTAAGAAGAAACCAGCATCACTGAGGTGAAATCTTCTGGGAAGTGTTTTCTGAGAGCACAGAGGATGTGTTCCAGATAGCCAAGGTTGTGCTTCGTGCTGTAGCAGGACTTGGTACTGTGTAAGAGTCACCCAGGTGGTACTGCTTTTGAAGGCATGAAGGCATCATGAAGAACAGCTGAGGCTTGGTACAGTGAGAGGCCATGGAAGGCCATTGGTGAAAGTGTACCCTCAGTTGTAATTGATGGCCCAGGACTGAAGGGGTCATGCAAAAGAGTTGAGGCTTGGAGATGCCAGTACTATGTGATGACCACCAAGGACAGCAGCAGCAGTGGAGTACAAGCAGCTGGAGCCTAGAAGACAAGGTGTGTGCTACAACGGGAAGAGCTGGAGAAGTGACCCAAGCCCTTGGAGGAGCCCAGAAGATCGTGAGTTGGATCCCAGACTTTGGAGTTTGAGTTTTGCCTTTGATTGTGACTGTGCCCTGATATTTTCTCCTCTTGAAAGAAGGTATTTTAGTGGAGCCCACAGTTCAGAGACTTGAATTTTTAAAAGACTTTGAATTTTAAGATATTGGACATTTTAAAGGGATTGAATTTTTAATATGTAAAGACTGTGGGACCTTTTACATTATTGAGATCTTGGGGATGAACAAGAAAGTAAGGGTTGAGGCTTAATAGTGATATGTTGGTGTGTCAAGTTGACAAGGGGTCAATTGTACTGGCTAGTTTGGTGTGTCAACTTGACACAGGCTGGAGTTATCATAGGAAAAGGAGCTTCACTTGGGGAAGTGCCTCTATGAGATCCAGCTGTGGGGCATTTTCTCAATTAGTGATCAAGTGAAGGAGGGCCCCTTGTGGGCGGTGCCATCTCTGGGCTGGTATTCTTGGGTTCTATAAGAGAGCAGGCTGAGCAAGCCAGGGGAAGCAAGCCAGTAAGTAACATCCCTCCATGGCCTCTGCATCAGCTCCTGCTTCCTGACCTGCTTGAGTTCCAGTCCTGACTTCCTTTGGTAATGAACAGCTGGAAGTGTAAGCTCAATAAACCCTTTCTTCCCCAACTTGCTTCTTGGTCATGATGTTTGTGCAGGAATAGAAACCCTGACTAAGACACACACACACACACACACACACACAGACACACACACACACAGACACACAGACACACACACACACACACACACACACACACACACGGAGCAACAACAAAAACAGCATTTAAAAAAAAAAGATCCTATTGTGGAAGCTGCAGTGTGGCAAGTGTCCACACATCCTCTCTTGCAAATGTTCATTGCAATGAGTCACTGGTCTGGTTCAAGATCTCTGGGGTCTGTGACACCATCAATATTGATTCTTCATTGGGACTTCTCCCAGTTATCCTATAGTTGCTCTGTGTCATGGACATTGATACAGCAATACTGGCCCTTTCACATGTCAAACTGGCAGCAGATGATAGAGATTTGGAGTGGACTCTCTCAGAGCCCTGGATCTGGGCATGGGTGATAGAAGGGCCGGTCAGCCCACCAGCTCTCCCTTATCCACACTATCAGGACAAGCTTTCCAGCACTGCTCTGCTTACGCCACCCAATGATGCCCAATGCAGGAGGCAGGGTGAGCTCTCTTGTTCTCATTCCCCAGGGTTAGCCGATCTACACCCTATCTCCGGAGTCAGCTCCACTGTGCTGCTCAGTCAAGTCCACTATCCTAAGAGCTCCAACCTTCGAGGGGCTGGCCCAGCTCTCCCACTCTCACACCCTCTCCCCCAGGGCTGGCTCACCTGTGCCTTCCTCATCAAGGCCGGATCCACTGTGTTGCCCAGGTGGGATACGGAGCCACTCTTTGAGTGCTACAGCCAGTGAAGGGGCAGGGCTAGGTCTGCTCCTATCATGACCCCAGGACCAGCTTTCCTTACTGCCACGGGTGGTAGTAGAGCATCGCACACGTTGTCCCACCTCGTCACCCATGCCACCTCATAACTGACAAGTGGCAGGACCTACTGTCTCTTGCTCTCATCCTCAGGACTGGCTCACCTGTTTGGAGTCAGTTCTCCCACACTCAACATCTTCAGGGCTGGTTAACCCACACCCCATCATCAAGGCCAGCTCACTGTGCTGCCTGGGCAAGGCACAGGACTGCTATCACAGTGCTGCCAGTGGTGACAGAGGAGACCACTTCTCCAGAGTACCACCATCCAGTGAGGGGCAGAGCCAATTTGGCATAGCCCCTGGAGATCTAGGTGATCCCCAGACGCTGCTTGAACCAGGGACATCCCCATGTTCTCTAGTGGTCATATGAACCAAAGACATTGACTCTGATCCCTGTCCCTGCATATTCCAGGACTCAGACCTGACCCTCAGTGGCGACTTGGGCTGAAACCTCAATCACAGTCACAACAGACTAAAAATAAATGTGTGTATGACTAAAAATAAATGTGTGTGTGTGTGTGTGTGTGTGTGTGTGTGTGTTAGTGAGAAGTTTACCTCCTTCTCATTCTGACAAATCAAAATCCCAACTGATGAGCCTTTGACAGTACTTGTGGTAGTTGGAAGTTGAGCTGATCTATAGAATAACAGGACGAGCAGGATCCAAGGGAGATGACAATGCTTCTGTCTAATGGTCCAGTGAAGAACTGTAGACTTGACGAGAGAAGGAAAAGATTATAATGATTTGGATACCCCATGTGGTTACATATACAGGCAGTTTAAGAAATCCCTAAAGTTGAATGAGTTCAGGTGGGTGGACCTAATCCAATCTGTTTTGCATCCTCCAAGAGGAAAAAATGCTCACAGACAACAAAACTCATCAACTATGTGGGACTGGGGAGACAGCTCAGTCAGTATTTAAGAAGCAGGAGGGCCTAAGGTTTATCCCAGAGTACAGATAAAGGAAATCAAGCATGGTGGCACAGATTCACAAGCCCAGTACTGAGGGACAAAGCCAGGTGGACCCCTGGGACTTGCTTGGCAGCCATCTGCTAGTCTACTTAGGGAATTCCAGAACAGTGAGAAACTTGGTGTCCAGAATAGATGGACGGTGTTTCCACTGTTGTTCTCAGGATCCACACACAATATGTACATATGTATCACACACATATGCATTAGTGTATACACGTACACACATATACACACTCACCCACACACGAAACAAAACAAAATAAAATAAAAATTTATATGAGATTTTCATTTTGATAGGGCTCATATTAGCTTCACTTCACACAAAAAAAAATCATTAAAGAAATAAATTTATAACTGAAAACTATAAACACCAGGAAGCAGCCTCCTCTCACCTCGAGTCAGGAAAACTGAATATTGTGTGCCTCTTCCCTCTTCTCTAACCTCCCCTTCATCTTCACACTGTTCCTTCTCTCCTATTACTGAGCTGTATTTTATCCTGTCCAAAGGCCATACAGACTTTGATGTAGCAATTCAACACGCAGAAAGATTATAGGTTTGGGAAACAAAAAACAAAAAACAAAAAAACCATGATCCTCGCTGGTGAGGCTGTGCTTAATTTTTATTCTGAAATGGTACTTACTGTTGAGTAGATCCAAAATGCAGATGTGTGACTCGGATAAAAGGGGGTGCTCCTTTGCATGGAGACTGGTTATGATCACGCTTTTAGAAACATACAGAACATAGCATTATCGTCACTTTAATATTGACAACTCAGCTGTTTGGTATACTTTCACTGATGCAAAGAATACGTCTGACCCTTCAGCATGACCTTTTGTCCAGCTTCCCCCCAAAGCTTCCCCTTTCAAGGTCTAAGGACCACCTATATTCTAATTCCGCACTTACCTGTGTTTGGTGCACTCGTGTTTGACTAGATAATATCTTTCCCTCCAAAATATTTTTAGAGGATTAATAAGCTCTAATGAAGATATGATATCAGAATAATTATAGAAATAAATTTCCCGAAGAAATTCCCTTGGAAAGTTTCCTCCCTCATGCCATATGAGGACTCTTTCAAGAAGGTTCTGATGGAGAAGCCAAATTTGAGGAAACGTTTAAAGGGTAAAGTTGCTATAAACGCATTTACTCTTTCATTTGCTCTTTTTCTCCCATCTCTTCCACTTAAATGTTCTCTTACTCCCCTGAGGGTGTTGACTTTCATTTTTCTTCTCTAAATTAGAGAGTCTATATGCAGACGCAGGCTAATTAGGCCCTTTCTAGTTGCACTCTTAGAACTCTGTAAAGTTTTAGGATACAGCTTTTCCTGAACCTATGGCAAATGACCCAGGATGAGAAAGTTCAGATAGCTGCAGTTTCCAGAGTCAGCAGGATGCCTGACATAGCCCAGGGCGCCTGCCTGTCAAAGTCTGATGATGACAAACATCCCTGCAGAGGCCCGGCCTTGGGGCTGATGTTCATGGCTTTCAGTTTCCTTGGTAGTCATAAGTGATTGCTGCAAAAAGTCGCATAACATGGGGTTTTTAATATACATTATTAGCTATATTTTGGTTGATAGACATACTTCATTTTAATGGATTTCTCTTTAACAGATTATTAGTAAAGGGTTTCTCCTCCCATATGATTTTTATATTTGCCTATTAGTCAATATTGAGTGCTACATACTTGAATATTATTTTCTCAAGTACCTGATTATAATTCTCTTTATGTCAATTTAAAATGTTCACCCAATGCCTTTGCTCCTCTTTGTTATTGTGAAATCATTATTTATTGGTGGAGTTACTTTTTGCATGAAAAAGTATAGCCAAAGTTTCTTAAAAATATAATCTTGGGCAAGGTTTCCCATCTAATACTACCTGCTGAGCTTCTTGAAATGAATTTTGGTGACTAGTTTATTTAGGTTATAAAATAGCCTTCCTTAAGCCAACATGCACTTTCCAGAAGTCTTCTGACATGTTTCACAACCACAGAAGTTTTTTTTTTTTTTTTTTTACTATTTTTCATTAAATTCAGATTGTAGCAGAGAATTACTAAAAAGGGGGGAGGGGCATCCTCTTATCCTGAGGGAGAAAGCAGTGTGCTTCCAGATGGTGCATTACCAAGAAAAGTCATACTTGCCTGCAGTAGCCACAGACCCAACTGTTGAGCGAGGTGTTTCACACAGGTTACATGCACTCAAGGGCTAGCCTCCTGCACACTTGCTACCTACAGTCAAGGGCTAGCCTCCTGCACACTTGCCACCTGCACTCAAGGGCTAGCCTCCTGCACACCTGCCACCTGCACTCAAGGGCTAGCCTCCTGCACACCTGCCACCTGCACTCAAGGGCTAGCCTCCTGCACACCTGCCACCTGCACTCAAGGGCTAGCCTCCTGCACACCTGCCACCTGCACTCAAGGGCTAGCCTCCTGCACACTTGCCACCTGCACTCAAGGGCTAGGCTCTTTTCTTCTGACATAGTTTTGGAGGTTTGGCATTTTGTATAATAGCAATAATATGGATTTAATTTGGGAGCGCTATTTCTTCACACTAAAATGAAAAATCGCTATGCCTACTTTTTAAATACTCTCTTTTGATATTGGACTATAATTGCATCCTTCCCTTTCCTTTGATTTCTCCTGCGTGTTTTGAGACTAAATCCCCATGCAAGACGGCTTTTGCTTTTTATACATATGCAGAAAGGTTCAAAGTGCCTACTCGCACATTTAACTCCCTCACAACCAGCACACACACACACACACACACACACACACACACACACACACACACAGAGAGAGAGAGAGAGAGAGAGAGAGAGAGAGAGAGAGAGAGAGAGAACACTGAACTAACACAGCAACACAAATGGCCAGCACAGGTGCTGTCCTGTGGCCTCCCTCCTCTAGCCTGTGGATGGCACAGCATGCTGCAGGAAGGCAAGTAGAACAAGGCTTAAAGCATCCCCGAGAACCACAAAAACTGCGTACCAATTTCAGCTGGGGAAACCCAATGATGCTCCCTCCTGCCTTAAACCATAACGGTCCTCTAACAAGACCAAAAACATGACTTAGGAAATGAAGGAATAAAAGCTAAGTAAAATAAGGCAGGTTTAACTGAAGAAGAATGCCTGTAATGGAAAATATGAATGCATCATCTCTGAGGACATTGCTTAAAATATGGAAGATAGTCACCCTACTAAAAGCAGAGTCCCAATTTTAGTTTCTTTTTCCTATAAACTGGAGAACTTTTGGTTCATATTAAATATCCTTATCTGTATCACAACAAAGGAAAATTAAAACTATGTATTTGGTAGTACAGAACTATCCAAAAGTGGCATTTGCTAATGCTGCTTGAAAACTAGGTTGTATTAAACATCAGATGTACTTGTGTGTGTGACCAATGTTACCGTGCCAGACTTCGGAAGTAGGACTATGCCTCCCGTGTAGACTCATCACCTATGACTACTCTTAAATGAACTCAGTGTGTGTGGGAAGACATACCAAGCCAGAAAACCTTTTGCCTGTAGCAGAGCAGCATGCCAGATCTTCCAAACTGACTTAGTGCCTAAAGCTAATTCACCTTCAACACTGCACACAGTGTCTTTGGAGTCAGTGCCAGGGTTTGTGGAGATCATCCCTGTGGTGATTAGAAATAGTAGAAACTTTGGCGTGGAAGCTCAAAGATGGTGCTTGAGCAGACTCACTCCAGCCAGTTAACACCTAACCTGGATGACAAGCTCAGATGCTCCTCTGTTCTCTTCAGTATCCTGCTCAGTAGACCTATTAGGAAGCGTAAAGGTATTTTCTGAATTGCATTTTAAACTTTATATTTTCTTAGTTCCATTGTATGTGCTAGGTGCATTCTAAAGGTTACGAAGTGGAATAATAAGTATGTTCTCTTTTTATTCTAAAACCCTCTACCACGTCATGGCTGGATACAGAAACGTATGAACACAGTTGTTTTCACATAATATAAATGTGTTCTAGACCACAGAAGATCAGAAACTAACATAAATATGTGTACTAACCTGCTAACTTCAGCCCAAGATGAGAGCTGAACTATTTCCATGACATTTGGCTAAACTTACCCAGCTGAACAATAGGAAGAGACAGAACTCCTTACAGAAAGCATGCATCTTGAAGAGCTATGTATACCATTTCAGTCCAAAGAGATTTTCTGTTTGTGCAAATTTAAGATTAATAAATGATTTTAATGGGAGTAATTTTACAGCTCTAATTACAATGCTTATTATCATGAAGAATTTCATATAAATATGTTGCAATTAGCATGCTCTAAGGAAAGCCAAAGATAATTTGTCTTACTCGAGATTTTCTGAAATTTACAACTTCTCTGTACACTAATTCCTTAGCTCCAACAATGTCAGTGGGCTATCTTTGTATAAATGAAATGGTTGATATGTGGTCCACCACAGGGAAACCAACAAAACAGTTAAGATACACTCTGCTGGATTAGTTCCCCAATCCCCATTAAATCACAGGACCATGCACTTAGGTACTTAAAGTTGGTTCATTAAATTTATTTTTCAGCTAAGATATATATATATATTCTTAAAGTGCCAGAAAACAAATTTTTCTTCCTAAATCCTACCCAATCAGAGATCTTGAGAAAAATTTCAATTTACATGTTTATTACTTCCATTTTTGGCAGATGGTTTAGGAGACCTGCAAAACCTTTAAGTCCAATAAAATAACTCCACTGCTCAAGCAGGGTTCCAGCATCTACATAATTCTGTGTTCCTGGTGGATTAGTATTCTTAATTAACTAGGCACTTCTTAATATATAAGGAAACAATAATGATTTCAGAAAATATCTATTATTTATTTTCAAGCATTTATTCTACTTCCTCAATTTTAACCTGCCAAAAATTAAGCAAATGCTATGAAAAATTAATGACTTCTCTTCTTCCTTGACCTTTTAATTAACTTTTAATCTCTGGTGTTATGCTGGGATATCTCTTGACACCAAATGTGTCTAACATGTAAAAGATAGGGATTTAAGTGATTTAGATAAACATCTGCCTAGCACAGAGGCACAAAATTGGCAAAATTAGGATACATGTTGCTGACAATTGTTTTCTGAAAATAAAAGGGTGATGTTGCCTTCATTTCAAGAAAGAGAAAAAAAGCTTGTGTTTACAAATACGTGCCCCAAATATACATATTTATATAGCAAGCTCTTGCTTATTTCTACACAAATTTCTAAAGTATGAGATAAGATGGAAAAGGGGCTACCCAGTCATTCATGAAAGATGTTTAAGTAGATAAAAATACTATAAATCCCATCATGTGAAGCACTATTGCTTTATTTAGTTGGAGTGGATTCTGTCAACAGCAATTTAAAATAATCAGTTCAATGATATGATCCTTGGTTGGTGTTCAGATAAT
Source organism: Apodemus agrarius (assembly GCA_964023405.1). Lineage (NCBI taxonomy): Eukaryota > Metazoa > Chordata > Mammalia > Rodentia > Muridae > Apodemus > Apodemus agrarius. Next base: position 70,815,382 of record OZ030014.1, read on the forward strand.
TACTATGCTTACGCCTAGTAATTTTCAGCTATTAAATGGGATACAAGTAGCAAATAGAGACAGGAAGGTTAGACTCTTAATACCCCCTTTACTGTATATGTGCAATTTGCCTTCTAATAACAGAAAGGATGTGGCATTTTTACATATATTTTATGCATAAAATGGAAATCATCCTAACTACATAATGCATGCCTAGGTAATACAAACACCTTGAGATTTAGGCAGTATGTAGCAGAAACAGAGACAGTGATAGAGTCAATATTGTTCATGACCACTGAGTATAGTGATCTCTGTTGATAAACCTGCCACAAGAAGACATGGAGAAGAGAATGTATTTGAGGCCTGGACATTGTAAGCTTCAAAACAACACACACACACACACACACACACACACACACACACTCACATACAAACACAATCGTCATACATTTTCTTGGAAATACTTATAAGGTAAATAAGGACATATAGATGATAGATTCCCGGGAAGTTTTAAAACACAAAAGATTAAATACATACTAAGAGTAGGAAAACCCAAGACAAAAGAATCTCATGAACATGATGGGATGGAAGAAGTCTTAGCTTATTGTGGGATTTGGATTTACAGACCTCCTCCCACCACAGTTCATGAACCCCATTTCCCCTGGTCTTGATAGCATACAGGAAATATGATGCCAGAATATATTTTCTGTTTTATTTATTGAAACTTTAACAATAAAATATAATTTTATCATTTTCCATTTTTCCTTTTCTCCCTCCAAACATTCTCTGTCTTCTCTCTTATACCTCCAGCCACTCACCCCCAAACAAGTCCTTTTTATTATCAATATTATATATTTATATAGTAGAGATGTAAGTACAATCTGTCCAGTCTGTTGAGTATGGCTTGAGTGCATATGATTTCAGACTTTACCAGATAATCAATTAGCAGACTTTTCTCTGAGAGAGGCTAATTATTCATTTCTCAGAGGTCATTGGTTGCCTGTAGTTCTTGCTTTACATGTGGGAGCCATTGAAGTCTCTGACCTTCAGATATTTATTAGACAGGCTCATTTATGATATATGATGGATATAGCTTACCTGCAATTTGTAGGAGACATAATCTTACAGCAGATCTCCTGGTCCACTGGTTCCAACAATCTTCCAAGTTTTCTTCAACAATGTTCCCTGTGCTATAGGGAACAGAAATGTGTATTGGAAATTATACTTACTGGAGCTGGGTTTTTTAATACACGCTGAACTCTGCATTGTGACCAGTTGTAGTTTTTGGCAATGGTCCCTATTGGTGATAAAGAGAACCTTCTAAGGTGAAGAGTTAGAACTACATTTATATAGTTGTGGGTATATGGGTACATTTTAGAATGCAAAGGGAATTATGTAGGTCTAGTAAAGTGGTGCTATTAGGCTCTTTTCAAAATCTATGACCCCACCAGCCCCAGGTAGTTGGATAATTATCTAGTACCAAGCATGCTAATAGGACCTTAAGCCCAAGTTAGCAACTGTTGGTTACCACCAAGGTATCCACCTTGGACAGTATCTCAACTTTAGGGTTCATTGCCATGATGGTCCTTGTTAGAGTTCATAGTCATCACAACTGGATAAGGGTGCTGACTGCTTCCTATCCTCGGCAGCTCACACAGGACTCTTATGCTTTTATTTTTTACTCTTTGTTATAAATTATTTATTCTTGATCTCCTTTCAAATGCAGGTATGAAACATACCTGGACCTTTCATTTATTTTTCCATAGTAACTATTGGATTTTACATTTTAGTCATCATGATTTAATTTTTTAATAATATTATTTTGATGGCCATGCTTTATTTTATACTGGTGCTTTTTTTTTATGTTTAGTGGCTTATATTGAAAACTGTCACTTGTTAAAATTTTGGTCCACTGATCCCTACCTAATGTTATGAATACCATTCAAATATTTTTATTTTTTGGATTTTTTCTTCTTTTTATGCTTTTGGGTCCCATGTCCATAGAATATCTGAGACAGTTCATTTTCCATTGGTGATGTTAGAATAAAATGGCAGATATAGTCATTCTTGCACTTGGGGTCAGGTTCTATTATCTGTCAGTTGTGCTTTCCTCTCTTGGAGTGTGGACAAGCAACAGGAATCAGGCGCAGGAATTACAGGGAGTGAATCCCATGAATACATATGTGTGCACAGTAATAAGGTTTCCTCCAAGCTGAAGAGCCTGACCAAGATGAAACGATCTTGAAAGGACCACTCACTGACAATGTTTTCACTCACCGGAAGGCTTTGTAGCCTTATTTCAACTGAGTCAGCATAGGGAGGTAATTTTTTTTTTGGGGGGGGGGAAATACATTTTAATTTTTTTTTATTTTCTATAGTCTATGTTTACATTCCAAAGGCTTTCCCCTTTCCCAGTTCCCACCCACCATAGTTCCCATAGTTCCTCTCCCCCCCCAACTGTTCCCCAATCATTCCCCCTCCCCCCTCGGTTTCTTTACTAAACTGGATGCAATCTTTACAGGCCCAGGGTCCTCTCCTTTCTTCTTCTTGGGAATCATTTGACTTGCTATTTGTGTCTTGAGTATTTAGGGCTTCTGGGCTCATTAATATCCACTTATCAGTGATTGCATTTCATGTGCATTCTTTTGTGATTGGGTTAATTCACTCAGGATGATATTTTCCAGGTCTAACCATTTACCTACAAATTGCATGAATTCATTATTTTTAATTGCTGAGTAGTATTCCATTGTATAAATATACCACATTTTCTGTATCCATTCCTCCTTTGAGGGATATTTGGGCTCCTTCCAATTTCTGGCTATTATAAACAAGGCTGCTATAAACATAGTGGAGCATGTGTCCTTATTGCATGCAGGGGAATCCTCTGGGTATATGCCCAGGAGTGGTATGCCGGGGTCCTCTGGAAGTGACATGCCCAATTTTCTGAGGAACCGCCAAACTGATTTCCAGAGCGGTTTTACCATTTTGCAATCCCACCAACAGTGGAGGAGTGTTCCTCTTTCTCCACATCCTCGCCAGCACTTGTTGTCTCTTGAGTTTTTAATCTTAGCCATTCTGACTGGTGTGAGGTGGAATCTCAGGGTTGTTTTGATTTGCATTTCCCTGATGACTAATGATGTTGAACATCTTTTAAGGTGTTTCTCGGCCATCCGAATTTCTTCAGGTGAAAAGTCTTTGTTTAGCTCTGTGCCCCATTTTTTGATAGGGTTATTTGTTTCTTTGCGGTCTAACTTCTTGAGTTCTTTGTATATATTGGATATTAGCCCTCTGTCGGATGTGGAGTTGGTGAAGATCTTTTCCCACTTTGTTGGTTGCCGTTTTGTCCTTTTTTAATCTCCTTCCCACAATATAAGTACTAGATTCACCCTCCACTACAATCTAACTTTTCTAAATTATGTATTCTGTGTTCTCAGATAGTCCAAAAGGTTAAGATGCATGAGGAGTCTAGGTTTAGGCACAATTTCCCAATGGATCATTATTTTGAAAGTCAGAAAATGTTTATTATTGACAACATTCCTACAAACCTACAAAACCCAAGCAAAATATATTGAAATGCCTTTTAAAAATAGAGCACAATTACAAAATTACAAGATACCAATTATTTTAAAATTTATCTAATATTGTTTAATGCATTTTATATTACTGTATAATTGAATTTTAACTTGATTCTTTCTCTCTAAAGCAATCACTTCCATTCTTGTTTTGGATATGTTTAACGTTTCTCTCCTGTTTTATTTTCATTTTTATGCTCCTTTCCTTTATTTCATTTATCTATTAATTTTCATTTTGCCCCTAATTATTTTTGTACTTTACGTTATGTTTTTTATTATTTATGTCATCATCTGACCTATGGTCATTGGTATTGTGTTAATTCCCTTTAATTGTCCTCAGTTGCTTACATTTGTATTTGTTTAATTTGGTGCTGGTGCTGTGGTAGATGCTTGTTTTTCGCTCTCTGTGAGTACCACTGAGCAATAAGCAATCAAAGGAAAACTGTTCACAGAGAAAATCATCACACAAACCAGAATATATCCATCTCAAGAGATGCACAAATCACAAAATTAATATAAAAGATACAGGTAAAGGTAGGTAATTAATTCATTCCACAATTAACCAAAGCCAAAGGTGAGTTTTCTTAAAAAGAACTTAAGGACTGGAGAGATGACTAGCAGTTAAGAGCACTGGCTGCTCTTCCAGAGGACCCAGGTTCAATTGCAAGCACCTACAGGACAGCTCACAACTGTTAGTTAACTCTAGTTCCGGGGGATCTGACACCCTTACACAGACATAAATGCAGGCAAAACACCAACGTACATAAAGATATTGATTTTTTTTTAAAGAGTTTAAAATTGTGCATATAAACAAGGCTGGTGTTGCTAGAGAAGACCTAAACAAGCTGATGAGAGAAAGAAACTTGAGATTTGGAAAAGAAAGCAGCAACATGGACGGGGAATCCAGCAAGGAAGTTGAGATTTTGAAAAGCAAACAAACTGAATGGTGGATATGCAATCAAGAAATGCAGTAGAGCCATTCCCTAGAAAAGCAGACCAAGGGGGAGAAGAATACCCAGGATGGAAGACAAAATCAGGGAAATGCTGCATTTCAATATCAACAATGCAAGGCACACCTTTTCCTCACCAGGTTTCTACAGTCTGGTGGCTTACAAACAGCATAGGGTTTTTCTCATAGTTCTGAAGAACGAGGTGTCCAAGCTGAAGACTCTGGGAGGACTGGAGGCTGACTAAGGCTGTCCCTTAGGCTCCCAAGATGTTTTGTGTTCCTAGGAGGAAAATAGCTCAGAGACCTTACATAATAGACACTGGAGTGAAAAGTTCGCTAACAGACCAGAACTGATAGAATAGTCTATTATATAGACTGTAAACCAATCTCATAGAAATGGCAAACAGTCTATGTTCTGGGTAGCCCCACAATGGCTGTCTCAAGATGGCAAGGCTGAAAGGAATCTGGTGGCTGTTCAGTCCATGAGACTGGATGTCAGCAGTCCCAATCTGGTGCTAGAGCCATGAGGGGTTCCTGGCAAGCTGCTGATCTTCATTCCAGCTTGGAATCCTGAGAAAGTGGATTCCAATACCTGTGGATGAATGCTTCACCACAGGACAGAAGAATTTGCCAGTGAAACTGAGGGCAAACAGAAAAAAAGCAGTTTTCTTCTCCCATGTCTTTTTATGTGGGATGCTTTCAGAAGTTGTGACCTTATATAGGGTGGGTTTTCCTGTCTTGAATAGTCTGATAAAGAAAACAAAATCTTAAAGGCAAGCCCAACAGCATGGGTTTTTTAGTTGATTAAAGATACAGTCATTTCAAATGGTTGAGAAGCACCTTAAGAAATGTTCAACATCATTAGTCATTAGGGAAATGCAAATCAAAACAACCCTGAGAGTTCACCTCAAACCAGTCAGAATGGCTAAGATTAAAAACTCAGGAGACAGCAGGTGTTGGCAAGGATGTGGAGAAAGAGGAACACTCCTCCACTGCTGGTGGGATTGCAAGCTGGTACAACCACTCTGGAAATCAGTCTGGCAGTTCCTCAGAAAACTGGGCATGACACTTCCAGAGGACCCTGCTATACCACTCCTAGGCATATACCCAGAAGATTTCCTGGCATGCAATAAGGACACATGCTCCACTATGTTCATAGCAGCCTTATTTATAATAGTCAGAAGCTGGAAAGAACCCAGATGTCCCTCAATGGAGGAATGGATACAGAAAATGTATTTACACAATGGAATACTATTCAGAAATTAAAAACAATGAATTCATGAAATTTTTAGACAAATGGTTGGAACTGGAAAATATCATCCTAACTAAGGTAACCCAATCACAAAAGAACACACATGGAATGCAGTCACTGATAAGTGGATATTAATTAGCCCAGAAGCTCTGAATACTCAAGACATAATTAACATATCAAATGATTCCTAAGAAGAAGGAAGGAGAGGGCCCTGGTCCTGGAAAGGCTTGATGCAGCATTGTAGGGGAGTTCTAAGACAGAGAAATAGGAAGGGGGTGATTGGGGAATAAGGGGAGGGAAGAGAGCTTATAGGACTTATGGGGAGGGGGGAACCGGGAAAGGGGAAAGCATTTGGAATGTAAACAAAGAATATAGCAAATAAAAAAGGAAGAAATAAGACACAGAAAAAAAAAGTCAAATTGGCAACCAAGATTAGCCATCATACCCTTTTAGAGGTTTTATAATAAAATTGAGGCTTACTTACACTTTAAAGACTATATGCCTTAGCACAATCACATTGCTAACTAAATTTCATAGCACACATACCAGGACTTTTGGACCAGAGCACATTTCTTTTCACTATTTGTTTACAGCTCTAGAACTGCTACTCACAGTTTGTACATAGCTCACCTTCTCACCTCTCCCCAAATCACAGCATTTCAGTTAGGTCATCACCTAGTACTCTATCTTTGTGCCATCTTCCGCTCTGTACACATTCTGTTCTTACGAGATTTAATTTAAAAATATTCCTGAACACTCTCCAATCATATCTAAAGTACTTACCTGTTATATGTTATCTGTACTCTCACTAATCTCTCTCCTATGAATGTAAAATTTCAAAATATTTTTATTTATTGCTAGCTTCTAAGATAATGTGTAATACATAGTAACAATAAGTGCCTGATGAATTATAATGAAAGAATAAGCATCTTGTAAGGCAATATGGTCATATAACATAGAAAAGTGAGTCAGTGAAAAGGTATTCAAATAGTTTAATGAAAGAACACCAACACTCTAACACTAAAGAACTATTGACTGTTATTTTAAAAGGTATTTGTAGGTCTTGATACAGTTGTATTTAAGAAACATACTACATATATATGGAAAGATACATTTCTACTTGCTATTTTTAATTATATCTATTTGGATAGTTAAATTGGTGGGAAGAAGGTAAGAATACTTTTATAATTTTGTGAATTATCTGAGCTAACTAAAATGAAAATGAAATCTATGGTATTTTGTACTAGTACAAACACATATAGATATATGATCTGGCAGTAATACAAATGATGAGCTCTAATTTTATCACATTCTGAATGTGAAATCATTTGGAGTGCTAAAATTCATTTCTTAGAAGTTACCATTGTCTTGTGAGAAATAGTCTAAATAAGCCTACATTTCATATGCATTATTCTGCCATCTGTGTTAATGTGTATGTACCACCATATTTATTTCATCCTTTTGTCTCTTAGAATTAAGTTGAAGAGTTGTTTCTAAGTTTAGAGTCAATGCAGTGATATTGGAAGCTAACCTCTAACTAAATTGCAGACACCCGCTGTATACAGATGAGTAGATTTCAGTTGAACAGCTGATTTCTAGCTCTTAAACAAGGCACTGTAAATTCACTGAAGATGTCCAAGTATTGATTTGTTTTTAATTCAAATAATAGTTGTGCATTGAATTAAAATATAAATATGACCCCAAAGAAAGATGGACTATTTCCTACTTTTATATTAATACTTTGTAAGATGGAGATACTTTAATTATATTTTTATTTGGAAAATAGAAAGATGATAATGCCCACTATTGTCACCATGAGAAGGCATTAAATATTTTACTTCATGTGTTTATTATAAATTCACTAAACTGATGGCAACATATATTCATTTTTACAAGGCAAATATTTGAGATCATGTCCAGAATCAGCACATGAAGATCAAGATTACATTTTCTCATACTATCAGTCCATATTCTTAAGCACTGTCACAAATATATTACTCCTAGTGAAATAGAAGACTATGCTTATCTATAAAACTTGTTTTAATATTAAAATCTCTTTTTAATAGATCTCCCAGTTACATGAATCCCAGTCATAGATTTCTATCATCATTCAGAAGAATGCCTGAGGTATTGAAGGCAGACAGCTAGATTTTTCTTCTGGGTTTTTTGTTTTATTTTGTTTTTGGTTTGTGTTTGTTTTCTGGTTTTTGTTTGTTTTATGGGTTTTTTGTTTGTTTGTTTTGTTTCTGAGCCAGGATTTCTCTGTGTAGCCCTGGCTGGCCTGAAACTCACTTTGTAGACCAGGCTGGCCTGGAACTCAGAGATCTACCTGCCTCTGCCCCCTGAGGCTAGGATTAAAGGCATGTACCACTGCCCCCTGGCTAAATAATTTATAATTAATTGCATCAGGAAAGGTTTTATTTCTTTTGTAATAATAGTCTGATTCTCCCAAGCAAAACCAGAAAGGCCTTACAAATGATGACATCACAGAAACAAATGACATGGAGAAGCTGCAGCTATTTAAGCAAGTACTGGTCAAATGTAGAAGATTAAAGTTTACTTAATTTGAATATAAAACAGCAAAAAATAAAATCAGGGATGTGCAAGGATATGCCAAAGAACATTTGCTCTACGTAAAGGAAAAGGGGAAATACCTGAGTGTGTAGAACTGACAGAAAAATATTTATTTCCTCTGCTAATGTTGTTGATCTTGAAATATGTCAGGGCCTATTTAAAATATGAACCTCTCTAAAAGCCAGATATAATGAGTGCCCCATTTCTCTCCATTAAATTAGCAAACCTTGCTTAGCTTGAAATATCACTCTGACCTGGTCAGGCAAGTCTACGCTGTTTCAATTTCTCCTTGACTGTTGCTCCCTCTGAACTTTATCAGCCACATTCAAAACATCATGTGACTCATTGGATTCTTCGGAGATGCTGATTTCCAAAGGTGCATCCTCTTAACATCTTTAGGACAGAGGATCACTTCACTGTACAGAGCTGCTCCTCTAGCTGGAGTACATGAGATTGCATTCACATAACTCTGCCTGTCTTATAAGCATTGCTTCCTATTGGCACCAGATGTATCTTCACAGACACACATATGCTTTGAAAACGTTTTCTTTCTGATACCTGTACAGCTTAGATCTCTAAAGTCTAAGAATTCCTCATGAAATTAAAAAACCTTGCCTCAGCCACCACCCCTGGCTTGCCTTCCCGTGCTCCCCAGGATTCTCAGCCACCTTCTTTGGGTGACAGCCTTTGACCACCTGAAACCACCAGCTACTCTCATGCTGAATCCTGGTTTCTAAAATATTGTGGCATTTTGCCAATGAAAATCCTCTCCAGACATCAAAGCTCAGAGAAAATGTCATCTCCCCCAAGATCCTATTCCTGGTCTCTGCCTTTCACGCCCAACTCAGAGTGAATTTCCCACCAAACTTTATTCAGCCTGCATTTCCTGCCTCTTTGCTCTGTACTTATTATACTAGCCATTACTCTTTTATTATTAATACAGAATTATTTATGGGCAAGCATAATGGCATATTTTAATGTTTTGCCTACAATGCCTACGAGAGAACAATAGTTATAATAAAAAATAAATATATCTTATTTACTGAAAAATATCACTATCAATACTTAGAATAAAATATTTTTAAATATAACAACAGCACAGGAAAATACACACGATTTCTATATTACAAGAATGGGACATTAAAATGCTTACATTAATAACTGGATGGATTTAGATGGATGTCTTATTGGCTATGAGAAGTAGACGAGCAGGCAGGAAAATAAATCAAAATTATTCTTTGATTTCAAGTTTTCACGGGAAAAAATGATTTTCAGGTACTGCACTGGAAGGAGTGACTTCATAATTTCCTCAACTGTCATCCTTTGTTATGCTACTGTCTTTCAGCCACTAGACTCCTGGGGGCGTTGGCCAGATTACACGCCAGGAGCACTGTAGACAATGATACTGAACCCAGGTAGGGCAGAGAGGCTGGAGAATCAATTCCCCCACTTCCCAGGTGCTGTGGCTGCTTCCATTCACATGAACTTTTCAGCATGGTCTATGAAGAAAGGCTCCAGGGAGAGAGAATAATGAGACCAGCAATAACAAATCAATCATGTTGATTGCTGCCCGATCCAGTTACACAATTCAGGCAGTAGATAGACCAATGTTTTTTCCTTTTGTTGTTGTTGTTACTGTTCAATAATTGAGTTGTTTCTTGAGAGAAGAGTATCAGCCTTTCTCAATATTCTGGTGTTTTAAGAAAACATGCATATTACTTCAATCACCTAGTGTTGCAGCATGGAATTGGAGGTGTTAATAATGGCCCTTATTATCGATGTCTTATGTTAGAATTCACCTTTGATTAGAATCAGGGTAGGATTAGGTCATCTGCAGCCAGATATTCAAAATATTCAGAACTCCTGTTCACATGACAAGTGGAAAACCAACATTACAATATCAAGGGTGACTCATTTAAGATATTAAAATTGAATGGCTTATAAAATGGCCTCAAACTCTAGACCAAGACAATGAAAATGATTGTTATGCATGTGGCTATGCTTGTCTATTCCTTTCTGGACAACAACAGCAAAATATCTATAAGTTACAAATGTGTTATCATGATTTAGAAGTATATTAAATATAGCAGAATTTGTGTAGGAAGGATTTAATTGAAATAGCAGCTTTGTGTTACAAAATGTCCCAAGTTCATGTAGCTGCAATTTTTGTTGGCTGTCTAGGCTTCTACTTCCACTCTGTTACTACTGTCACATCTACCTGAACAGTATTGAAATTAGGACTTCCACATCTTTTTCCCCTCTTTTAAAAGTGATAAGAGAATTTGTAGAAAAATAATTGTATAAGAAAACATGCCCTTCTATGCAAAGACGGAACACAAAGTTTATACCCATGACAGCCATTGACCCCTGTGATATTACAGCTACCCAACCTCTGCTGTATCACCATCCTATTTTTAAATAGAGACATAGATGTGGATTTCTCAGAAGAAATGATAAAATTATTGTGATAGTGTTGATAAATGAAAAAAAGTCATTTATTTTAATTGCATAGCCGCGTTTGCTATTCATCTATCCAGAAGATCCACTCCCCAAACTGAATAACTCTTGCTGTGTAATATAGTAGTAGATATTTTACAATAAGCCATTACCTTGAACTTAGAGAAAGCATATTTTAACTGGGTATAGACAGAGCCTGGATTTGTTTTGGTAAAATCCTGATTTACCCAAATTCTCTTGGTAACCATGGTTTTCTCATAGTAGACCCAGAAGTGGATGTAGTCTTTATTTCTGAATAAGACTCGCTGGTTATGAGATCCGGGGCAGAGCCTTTCCCTGGGAATACAAAAGGGATAAATAAAAATGTAAAAGAAAAATTTCTAAACTGTCCCTTGACAACCAAATGGTGGATCATAAATTGGAGTGTCTATGCAAATGAAGTAAATAATTAAAAACTCCAAGAACAGCATTGACTAGGTGGTTGATGACTGGCAATTATAAAAGCTGAATTTTTAATATGCATACATCTAAGGAGCCAGTAAAAATTAGCTCGCAGACTAATGGACTTGCCTTTCTTCCGAAGCAGAATTTTAATGAGCGCATTATTTATAACAGGAGCCCAAGAAGTGAGGTATTCTTGCTTAGTCTCATTTTTTAGATTCCCTGACACCTTATCCATTAAACCATGAACTTCTTTACAGGAAAATAATACTTTATACACTGGGAAGTAAAGGTCAAAATGACCTAGAAAATTAGTCACACTGTATCTACTGTAAAGAAATGCAGTGTGGGATACCATATAAAGTTGGCTTCTACCCAAGGGCTTCTACCCAAGGGGCCTATACCCCTTCTTTGCATTCCCCGTGATCCAATTTCATTCCATGTAGATTTTGTTCCCAGTGCTAATAAATAGTTCTCCACATACCATCTAAGTGATAAGTTTATAAGAAACATAGGATCATGGAGAATATACAAATTGTTTTGTGTATATTTAACAACATTTGAGGATAGTTTTGCTACGTCTGATTCAGGCACCTTGTTTAATGACTAATTCTTTAAAGCCATTGAAAACATTTCTCTTCATATTCAGCAAACCGATTTATTACTTGCAGTCTATCTTCTGAGCACTCTGGCATCCTTTGTTGTTTTCCTTAAGGTTAGATGGCTATTTTTCACTTGGAGATTTCGACCAGGGCTGTGTCTGGTCTTGCTCCCATGACTCCTTCCTCTGTAATTGTGAGTAAGCACCATTTGGCAGAAGGCATCTGAGGAGATTTTATTGTCTAGGTGACATTCTCCCCATAAACTATGACTCAGGAAAAGCCAGGTCCAAGTATGAGACAGGAGAATAAATTACTCAGGGAGGCTTTAAGCAAAAATCTACCACTCTCTTCCCAAGTTCAAGGTCTCACCTTCACCCCAGGACTGATCTAAACTCCCATGACCAAGAGACAGGAAAAAAGGGAGCGTTGCCAAGTGGAACATGACAAATGAGCTCTCAGTTGTGCAAGCTTGTCTTCTGCTGTGTCTTTTCTCCCTTGGAATTCTACAAACTTGTGTATATGCTCATAAGCATAAAGCTGGACTTTCTGAAAACTCACATGGTAATTTTAGGACTTAGATTACTATATGTTGATCACTGATCACTACAGGACAGAAAACAGGAAAATACCCACAACACCACAGGTACAAGAGTACGTCTTCCCTGGCCATCTTTGAGTAATAAGGTATAGACTCTAAAGTTACCTGAGAGCACTAGATGGTGGGTACATTTAAGTTTTTGTTACTCTTGCTTCTGAGGATGTATGTTTCTTTCTTTCTCCTTTGGGCTATTCTTTTCGTCTTTGACATGTTTTCTTATTGAGAGATTTCATTTTTGGTTGAATCTGTACAAACTTTTTGTATATAAAACCATTCTTTATTTCTTTGCTGAAAATACTTTAACGTTGTTTCCTTCTTATTCTTGTGTGCACATGAGTGTGTTTGAGTGTGTGTTGGGCATAGATATGTACACATGTATGTGGGGATGAATGTAGGGGTCAGAAGTCAACCTTTGGAGTTCTTCCTCGGGAGCCGTCTGGTTTGTAGGATACAAATCCCAGCATGAAATTGGAGTTATTAGTGGGAGCCTCCTTACTGCATGTGTTTACTGCATTGCATTCATTGCACAAGAAATGCAGCTGTCAGTTGCCTTTTCCTATCTGTTCCCCAGTTGGTATCATGGGTTTCTCCACTCCCAAGATGCTTTGGAAAGTGTATCCTCAGATCTCAGATTCTGGTTCTTCCTGTGTTGTTTGCTGCCATCTGAATCTCAGATGAAGACACATTGCCTTCTCTTTTTACCCTGATCCATTTTTTTTAGACAAAAAACCCAACCAAACAAACAACAACAGCAAAAACACCTGTAATTCAGTTAGACGTTTCTAACTCTTTAACTTAAAAGAGAATTTGTAACTAATTAAAAAATTTCAAGATACATTTTAATGTAAATTTTTTCCTTGGTCTAAAACTTAGTTTTTTATAGGTACTTGCAAGTTGTCACTTTCAATAACCCGTTTCATATGAACAACACTAAATAGAGTGAGCAAGTTTGTACTTATGTATACAGTTGTGTGTTTGCATGTCTATGTGTGTGTGCGTGTGTACAGATATCTAAAGGAGGCTTCACAGAATCAAAAAGGAGTCAGAAGGAGTTGAAAAAAATCATGAAGTAGAAATGATGTAACTGGAGTTATATGGTATTCAGGTTTAAAACTCTCAAAAGTAACAATAAATGTTAAAAAGGAAACAAACTCTTATTTATGGAAGTAACAACTTGAATTTTTTAAAGCATCCTTCAGGACAAGTGGCTTTCTCATTCTTGCTGCATCTTTGTAAGTATAAATACATGACCCATGGCATTTCCCGCTTTCCAGTTGTCACACCTTAAAACGGCAAGCACGAAATTTACACCTTTTATACCAGAGAAGCAAATGCCCTTTAAAATACTCTCTGACTGACATGAAAATTAGAAGGGAATAAGGAAAGGCAAAGTTTCAAGTTTTATGTACAAAAAAAAAAATGTAGAGATGTCAAATGGCAGAATTAGAAAGCTGCTGCTGATCTGATCTAGTCTGTCTTTCTAGGCTCATAAAAGGATGCTCAATTGTCTCAGAGTCCCAAACTCTATTAAAGAAAAGTGCCAGCAGACACGGTCTTATTACGCAGACTGTATCTCACCACACCTACAGCTCAACAGCCTGCTCACCCCTGAGACAACGCTTCCTCAGAACATTATTTTGTTAGGAACTTTCCTTCAGTTGTCTATCATGAAAGACTGAGGTTAATAGGAAGTATAAACTGGAAAACCTGTTTAGGGATATCTGCTATTAAATAAAGTTGCCACAGATTAAATACTTTCCATGTTCAAGGGACACATGGAGGTGTTTGTTAGACACAGTAGTGTGATAGAAAGGAAGGAACTTGAAGGTCACAATTTAAAGTATTTAAAAAATAGAGTCCAAGGTGATGTTGTAAAAAGGGACTTTTTAAGTGAAAGAGAAAATTACAAAATCAAATGAAATGAATTTTAGTATTCACAGGGAACTGTGATTTCATAACATGCATTTGTGTTTCTAATGTGATCAGGTTGGAAGAGCTGAATCATTCCAAATTTTCATCATGAAGTTAAAAATTATGATGAAAATTTCTACCTTTTACCTCTGGGTATCAGATTAATATGCAAAGTATATTATGATCCCATATATCTGCGACAAAAAGAAGATTGGCTTAAAATAAGATGACAAAGTAGCACTAAAATTAAAATTCAAATAATTAGTAATGAAAGGAAGTAGGTATTTCCTATTCTTCAAGTAAACTATGATTTTGGTGGAAAATTTTAAATCTTAAATATATGTAGGATTATGACATGTATATATATGCATGTGCTCAACATGTATATATGCATATGTGTATATCTTTGAATATGTATGATAGTTCTTATATGTGCAAAATGGAAGAAATCAAAATCACAGTTATAATTTTTTCTGAAATTGACTTATAAATTTAACAGAAATCTAATTTTAAAAATATCCAGACAGGTTTTTTATGGAAAATCAAATGTATTCTAAGAATCATATGGTAATTTATAGTAAAGACTAGTCAAAGCCAGCATGGTGAAGCATGTCGTTAATTACAGCATGTAAGAAGCAGAGGCAGGAGGATCTCTGTGAGTCCAAGGTCAGCCTGATCTACATGGTAATTTCCAAGACAGCCAGAGCCACATAGAAAGACCCTATCTCAAAAAACCAAGGTGATAGTCAATAGTCAGTAGCTGATATTCAAGAGTCAAGAGAGGAATGGAGAGGTGGCTCAGATGATAAAGCACTTGTATTGCAAATGTAAAAGTCAGATGCATAATTATTGGCAGTGATAATTAAAACTTACCCCTATAAGAAGAGGAGAAGCCGAGGATGGAGAATCATTGAAAGATTACAGACAATAACTAAAGAGATGATCATAGAAAAGGTGGAAGGAATGGAGGACCAGCACTCAAATTAGTCCTCTGACATTCCCATGAATTCTTGGAACATGTATCTGTACTCACACATACAGAAAATCCACAAGCACATAAAAAAACCAAACACACACATGCGCACACACACACACACACACACATATTCACACACATAAACACACCACATATACACACACACGTACACACATACATATGCATACATAAATACACACATACATACACACACCCATACACACATACACACATACATACACATACACATACACATATACACATAAACACATATACACACATATACATATACACACACATACACACACATACACATATACACATACACACACATATACACACATACACATATACACATACACCTATACACTACATATACCTATACACACATACATACACACACATAAACACACACATATATACACACACATACACATACACATACATACACACACATAAACATACACGCACATACACACATACACATATACACATACACGTATACACATACATATACATGCACACACATATACACATGCACATACACACAAATGCAGGCACGCACACATACACACACATGCACATACACACATGTGCACACACGCACACATGCACATACATGCACACACACACTACTATATACTTAAAGTTGTGACACCATAAAACATATCAAGTCTTATATTCATAACTTTGAGTATCAGTTCAAAAATGGGTAAATGGTAAAATTAAACAAAATAGACTGTGCAAAGTGTAGACCCAAAAATATGTCACTAATTTTCCATAAAAGTGGCTTTGTATTTGCTATAATAAAAAGTAGAGGGGAGTAATGTAGTCCTGTGAGCAAAACCACATCATCATGAATGAAAGTCATGCTTTGAACGATAACATGACCGCCAACAAAACAAACACCCTTCCCCCACAGCTAACCAGGCATGATGGGTCTGCACTGTAACCCCAGTGTCTGGGAGGTCTAAGCCGGCCAGCATGGGCTATATTATATAGCTCAGGTGCAAAAGCAGAACAACAGCGAAAGCTTCTACCAGCACAATAAAGAAACCTAAAATAACTAAATGAAATGGAAGAAATCAAAATTGGAGTGGGCAATCTTGTCTTTGATTTCCTTCTGCTGTGAGAATGCAGTGAGAAAAGGCATCTGGATCCTGGAGAGGGCCCCTGACCAGAGTGAGCAGAGCTCACCCTGATGTCTGGCCCTGCCCCTTCTCAAATTGCAAGGAACAGTTTTATATTGTGCAGAATAGTGCAAAATGTATTTCACTTCCATATGGAAAAGATACAGTTTGGTCCAGGTTTTGTAATAGAGAAAAATTACACGTATACACATACATATGCATGCATACACACATACACATGCATATACACACAAATGCAGGCACGCACACATACACACACATGCACATACACACATGTGCACACATGCACACATGCACACACATGCACACACACACTACTATATACTTAAAATTGTGACACCATAAAACATATCAAGTCTTATATTCATAACTTTGAGTACCAGTTCAAAAATGGATAAATGGTAAAATTATGGATAAATGGATAAATGGTAAAATGCAAATAAGTACTATATCTGAAAATTAAGTATAAAGCTGTATTTTATATTTATTTTTGTTTTTGTGTATGAGTGTGTGTGTGCACACGTGCATGTGTGTGTGCGTGTGTGTTTCTGAGTATATGCCATTTGTGTGCAAGTGCATGAGAAGGTTAGAAGAGGATGTTGCATCCTGCATCTAGAGGTCTAGAGTTGACAAGTGGCAATGAGCCTCTTATAGGTTTTAGGAACAATATCAGGTCCTTTGAAATCATTAGACATTGTTAACTGCTGAGCCCCCTCTCCAGCCACGAGAATAAATCAATAATTTTTCACAAATGTTATAAAAACATATTTCAATCATCCTCATTTTTGTGTAGAAAGGGTTTACTATACATGGCACAAAATGTGTTATTTCTAAAATATATTGATAAGTTGGATATTACCAAAAATAAAATCTTTTAAGAAATGGAAAAGACGCTATAATAAAAGAAGATATCTGCGAAAAACAAATGCCAGGATACAGCTCTCTGAGAAAAAAAATATATTTTTTAACTTGAAGATTTGGACTTAACACTTAAAAGTAAAGATATTCAAGAGACTGATAGGTATGTGGAGAGGAATTCAGTATCCTGAGTCATTGAGAATTACCAGTTAAACGGGATGAGTTACTAAAGGTAACTCCCTAACACATCTGAAAGTCACAAAGGTGGAAAACACCTGCTCTTATTAAGGAGGTAAAGAAAATGGCAAACAATATTCCAAACAGAATTGTTTACAACAAACTTCAAATAATGCCAAGTGTCCATCAACAATAGAATCAAACAATGAGAAAGACAATCTTATTCACTTTGATACCACAAAGCAATACTTAGTCTGCATACAACAGTTTTACGGGCATTAATAAAAGTATAAAAGACTATTGATTGTTTTACTTAGGTAAAATTCAAATGAAAAGACAATGGTGAACACTGTTAAAAACTAAAATAATGGTGACTTTTGTGAGGATCGTGGGATTGGAAGGTATAGAGAAAATATCCCAGTGTTGTAATGATTAAACTCATCATTCAAACACTTGTGATTCCAGCACTTGGATGCATGTATTTTGTATATTCCAATAAAAGTGCTTTGTCACAAAATAAAATAGAAATGTACAATGAAAATCCGTATGTCCTCAGGGAAATACAGCATATATCCTTAAGGCAAGCAGAATTTAAAGGCAGTTGCAGCTACCACTAAAGTCCAGTGCAGGGAAGTGCAAGCAGGAAGATAACTAAGTGAAGCTGGTTTGTGTTCATCCTGGTTTACAGTGTCTTTATGTGTTTACCTACTATGGTCAAGGAAAAGCACATCCCAATGTCTGCAGCGAGCAAACACAGATTGTACATTCAAAACCTGTGTTTGATGGGGACTTTTGGATAGTAGTTGTTAATTTTCTTAAGTAACGATTTCTTCCTTGATTACAACTGATTAGCAAAAGAAAATTTCTTTCAGTCAGATCCATTTATATGGAATTTAAAATAAAACTTATGAAAATAAGTTACATATTTTATGTTTGAGGACATTTATATGAGAATGTCTATTTTATATAGTTATCTGTACATTTTATTGAGTAAATACAGACTCATAAAAATATATACAAGTGAATGTATATGTGCAAGCCTTAAATAAATGAAAAAACTGTGCTACTGGTGAACTAAGAATCATTTCTGTTTGAATTTAGAATGCCTTGCATGATTTTTCAGGCATATTTATCTCCTTGATTAGAGCTTGTTTAGACTGATATTAAAATTAGCCTGCACTTCTTGAAGATACAACACCTGATCTTGAAGAATTATGTCTAAAAC
This sequence comes from Apodemus agrarius, assembly GCA_964023405.1. NCBI lineage: Eukaryota > Metazoa > Chordata > Mammalia > Rodentia > Muridae > Apodemus > Apodemus agrarius. Next base: position 70,834,104 of record OZ030014.1, read on the forward strand.
ATATTAGTTAACAGAGGGAAGTTATCTAGGGATTAGGTATTTTACACTAATATTCATCCCAAAGAGCACCAACATGCTGATAAATGAGAATTAGCTGTAAATTAAAACCAATCATTAGAATAAGGACATGCCTGAAAGTTAAACAAAATTAAGAAATTGGCCTTAAGTGAAAATTGGTATATGCTGATTAATTTAAATTATTTCTAGTTGTACTATCCCTGAGAGAGTGGGGAGGGGAGTGAGACACACACACACACACACACACACACACACACACACAGAGAGAGAGAGAGAGAGAGAGAGAGAGAGAGAGAGAGAGAGAGAGAGAGAGAAGGAGAGAGAGAATGAAACAGAGAGATGGTAAAGAGTATATATTGAAATCAAAACATAGACTCAGATGATAACCAGCAGGAATCTCAATAATGCTGATGCTCTTACTAGGTTGTGATAATCGCATGCTTCTTGTTGTTACTATGAATATTTGGTCCTGATGATAATCATGGTATTGTAGGCATGTCTTCTTCCCTCATGCAAAAGTTAGTCTATGGTTAGAGAGCATTGAGGGCTAGTTTCCAGAAGAGGATGAACCGCTTGACATCAGGAAGACACAACCAAACACCACCTGAGAAAGACTAGTGTGTAGGAAGAAAGGACCATTCTGTTGGCTATTACTCCCTCACTGTGGGTCTGATCAAGGCAAGTGCTTCACACTTCCCCTCCTTCTCAAGTGAATGAATTGAATCTACTACTAAAGCTATGGTACATTTCTTTGAGATAATATTCCTTAGGGTGCTTCCTGAAACTGACCGTATGTAGACGGAGGCAGCAAGATGACATGTATGTCCTCAGCATCTGGCTGTAGAGGTGTGTTTGACCATGCCTGACAGTTACTAGCTTTTCATTTGAAGGATTTGCTCAAGAAATTTTAAAATGTTTACAAACGTGTTTCTGTCCTCTTATCAAAGTGATTTTCTGAGAAGGAATGGCTTGTCGATTTCTAGAAACTGCACTATCCCTGACTGAAGTGAATTTGCTAGTACAGAGTAGCCAGGACACTTGCCTGCTCACCTTCTCTGCCGTGCAGAGAGGCCGCAGAGCCCTCTGAGAGGCAGGAGAGGAGGGCTTGGTGGCCACTCTCTGTGTGACCCATGAGGCCAGCATTTGATCTTCCAGAGTAGCTCAAATCTCTGCCCACCAGCATCTTTTTATAAGCTCGAGGCTTGACCAAGGGTAAAGACAGCCACAGCAGGGTAGAAAAGCACCAACTACATCAAAACAGATGTTCCAACCACAGAGGGGGGAAAAGATGTTATTTTATTCTGCTTCCTACGTCACCATTGGAAGGCACTGGTGTTTTTTCTTGCTTTCTCTTTCATGCATCCAGCAAACTGTACGAAGCCTACAATAATAAGTAGGGTATCCTAGAAAAGCTATAAATACCAAATTATTTTTCTCTGCCCTTGAGAAATCAATTTCACAATCTGGTAGAAAAATTATCATGCTCAAACAATTTGTCATGTCTTCAATTGATAATGTTTAAAACACCCAATTTTACTACTGTTAATTTTATGCATATCATTTCATAAATCCAGTGAGGCAATTAGGATAATAGAGAATGCACCAATGTCAGAACTGACTGTTGAGTTAAATTTCCCACTAAATTTCAAAAAGTAGCTGGAACCTGGAAGTAGTTTCTAGTGAAACTGCCACATCCACAGCATATTGAAAAGCTAGCTAAGCATTTTACTGATGACCTGAAGCAATTCAGGACCTCACATAAATCAAAAAAAAAGTGTGTTGGTGATTTTATTAGATGACTTATTTTGAGTCATATTTTTATCTCAGAATAGTGCATGATCTAGAGACCAGAAAGATGACAGTGACTCTCCACTGTCCCAAATTTTTGCTTAGAAAAGAAAGGAGCATTTAGAAAAGCAAGCTAATATATTTAGAGACAACAATTTTAAGTGTCTCAACATAAGCACTAGAAGTTTCAATCCACGTGTAATAAGAAAGCTTGGGCCTTATCCTAAGGGTTTTCTCCACAAGTAGGTCAGGGTGATAGCTCTACCAGGCTCCTGGTGTGCCTGCCCTTGGCACAGAATTTGAAGATCACTGTATAAGAAACAGTAGTGGGGTTGTGGCCTTGTGGGAATGCTAAAACGTAGCAGAAATTATCATCCACAAGAAAGAGGACACCAATTGTATATCCAATTCCAAACTGTCAAACTTGAAAACATACATTCAGGTAACATTATACAGATAAGCAGGTTGTATTTAAGAATATAAATATACATACTGGTACATAGAATGCAAATAACAATTAATTAAAATAAGAGGCCACAGATTTGAAAGAGATCAAGAAGCTGTGTATGAGAAGGTTTGAAGAAAAAGGGAAAGGAGGCATGTAACTATATTATAATATCAAAAAGGAAAGTAAAAAATAGGTCAGACACTTTCAAACACATATCTAAAGGAATGCAAAAGAAACAGGGACAGATATTTATATACTTATAAAAATATAAAGCATGTGTGCTTACATTTATATGTGCATATATGATATATGAGTTAATTCTTCCCCTCATTGAATGCTGCAGTCATCTGACCTTCTGAGGGAGAATTCTTCCAAAAGTAGGATTACACTAAGACTTCAAGCTGCATGGCTCTCTATCAGCAAGCCCTCTGCTGTTGGAGGAATTGTGTCCTGTTCAATGGCATATTTTAAAATCCAGCTCCCCAGTACTCGGGTCTGTCTTTCTAGTGGCTCTGACTTTCAGTGGGGATACCCACAGATATAATTGGTTACACTGGAGTGAGAACATTCTGGAGTAGGATAGGCTCTGATACAGCATGCCTGGTGCCTTAATAGAAGGAAGAAAGGCAAAAGCAGAAAGAGTAGACAGAGACCCTAAGCAATATCTGCAAGGAAGAGCTTCAGGCTCTTCCCAGAAGCCGAGAGGAGCAGAATGCTACTTCACAGCCCTCTTGAGCATGCGCACACCCTGACCTCAGGCTTCTCATGCTCGAACACAGTGTATCTCCATGTTTTGATGCACGCCTACTTATGTTTAATTACATCAATGCCAGAAAACAATACATTTTCTGCTATGCCTCATTGTTTTGAGCTTGCTTCTCAAAACAGCTGCCCATCATTTTATTTGGATTTTTTTTTTCATTTTGGTATAGCTCATATCAGTTTCACCTTCGTCATTAAGAAGGCTTCCTTTAAGAAATAGAAGACAAGAGTGAGACAAATGTTACCATCACAGCCTTCAATCATTAAATGTATGAAATCTATACAAGTCTAGGATGTTCTTCTGATCATTTCCCATTAACTCTGCATCCAGTATCTCAAGCTCGGAGCCCTGTTTTAATTGTCTGTCCTCAGCTTTAGCATCCTGGCTCAATATATTTATTTGTTGGCTTTAATCCTTGGCTTTCCTCCTGAGTCCCTTTGCCCCTTGCTCTTAGCTCAGAGGCCCTGCAGTGTCCTGCAGCTGCGTGTGGTAAACGCTCTCCGCTTGCCCTTTATTTCTGGCTCTTTTCATTTGTCCAGCTCTTCCCAATCTATCCGACAGTCCAGTCCACATGTAATGACACGGTAGCCTGCTCATCACAGAGATCCATTCAACTTTGCTTGTGCATAAACAAAATTCTCTTCATGGGGGTCTCTTTTACTAAGTTAAATGTGTAGCACAAAGATATAAATATAACTATTCCATCTTTCCCAATTTCTCTTTTTTTCCTATCTACAAACTATTATAACCATAGTAGTTTGGCTTAGGATGACATTATTTCTACTACCCCTTTCAGGCCTTTTTTCCACAGTCCCCATTAAGTCCACCCAGCATTTTTGTCGCATTACCCTTTCCACTTCCCCTTCTGTATATATTCCATTTATTATATAAATTATAGTAAGATTTCATACTATATCCATTGTCGCCTTCACTAAGTTTTTTTTTATTTATTTTCTATATTCTATGTTTACATTCCAAAGGCTTTCCCCTTTCCCAGTTCCCACCCACCATAGTTCCCATAGTTCTTCTACCCCCCCAACTGTTCCCCAATCATTCCCCCTCCCCCCTCGGTTTCTTTACTAAACTGAATGCACTAAGTTTTACATCCCATTCTTCCTCTCTTAATAGTTGGTGCTTTCAACACCAACTATTAAAATCACCCTAAAGGCTTAAGAAAAAGGACTCACCCACTGTGCTACCCCACAGATCTAAGTTAGTCAAAATCACAAGAATTATTATTTTTTATGAAATCATTCCCCAGTAATAACCACTGTCCTCATACAACACTCGGCAGCATCAGCCTTTGTAACCCTCACACTCCCCAGCCCTATGCTCCTTTACTTTTAGTGTTTCATCACATTGGGTCGCCCAGTCCCACAACTTACATGCTTGATTGCCCATCATTACTTGAAGTAAATGTACTCTTTAATAGAATAATCACTAATCCAGTGCTGAATGGACTGCAGCTTCACGTTTTCATCTTTCCCATATCTAGTGAATAAAGTATAAGGTGCTATTGTAACCACTTCACCATTTGACATTTTTCGAAATTATCAAATCTGCTGACTCCACTTTTAGTTTTTCTCAGAGAGAGTTATGGTCAACCATTTCAATAGCATTACTATTATGTAGAATATAATTATTCTGGTTTATTATTTTTGCACAGAGACAAGTAATTTATATTTCCCTGAAGGAAAGCATTGGAAAAATACTTGAGTCGTGGGCTCTAAAGCCTCCTGTAGGCACTTCTTGTTCGGTAGTCACTTGAGTGACACACCTGGGGAAAACAAGTGCATCTATGGGCTACTTTTTATTCTTTTCTGAGTTAAAAATACAGATTTTCCTTCTCTACTGGTCAGTCAAAAGATCAGTTTTTCAGATCCACTGATAGTTATGGACATACATATAGTGCAGTGATGAATATACTCTGATGTGGTTTGTAATATAAATTGTCCAATTCAGCAATATTGATAACACATGTTTTGTGTGTTTTTTGGTTGGTTGTTTGGTTGGCTGGATGTATTTTGTGTTTGGTTTTTTTCTGTTATTGTTTTTCTTTTCTTTTTCTCTTTCTTTCTTCCTTCCTTCCTTCCTTCCTTCCTTCCTTCCTTTCTTTCTTTCTTTCTTTCTTTCTTTCTTTCTTTCTTTCTTTCTTTCTTTTTTTTTTGCCTAGTTGATTCCAGTGATTTTTCTTGCCATTAATTTTCAATTCAGAAGAAAAAGAACTATACCACAACACACAAGCTAAGATAAGTCTATTCTCTCTTCTCCTTCCACCCAATCTCATCTGGGAGCCCATTAAATAAAACTTCTGTCCACCAATTGTTCTCATTACAGCACTCTGAACAGAATGTACAATACTGGGCTAGGCCTCCATTTCTTTATTTTTCCTTTTTAGTTGCTTTATTCCTCATGTGTATTGATTCACCTTTCCCCCAGATATCCAAACACCCCTAAACTACAGGTGTCCCCCAAATTGATTTCCAGTGATGGACTTCAACTTACACAACTTTGAGACGATGAAACATTTTGACTCCCTTTGTTTCCTCCTGGGCATGTTGATGCTTCTCTGTATTTCTGAATCCTCTGCCTTTTTGCATCTCCTTTGGGATGGTTCTCTCTGAGTTGTCCGACCTAGGATTCTGAATGTACTGATTTCTAAAACTTTATTCCATTGAGCCTTTGTATTTGTTTATATCTCTATAATTTTCCATTTCTACAAGTTTCTCTTCATAAAAAACATGGGAACAACAATAATGTCATGAGCTTGAAGACCATAACTCTCTTTATACTGGTGTTGATGTTGGCTGGTCTCCTTCTCGTCCCTTCAGCACATTCTTGAGTAAGCTAGATATTATGACCTCATTTTTTCCCTTTATTTTCACAAGTCGTTCATATTTAGCAACCTTTAAGGAACAGGAGTATCCCATTATTGATTCATTAAGAAATTCCTGGGCCAGGCAGTGGTGGCACACGGCTGTAATCCCAGCACTTGGGAGGCAGAGGCAGGCGGATTTCTGAGTACGAGGCCAGCCTGGTCTACAGAGTGAGTTCCAGTACAGCCAGGGCTACATAGAGAAACCCTGTCTCAAAAACTCAAAAAAAAAGAGAGAGAGAGAGAGAGAGAGAGAGAGAGAGAGAGAGAGAGAAATTCCAGGACATTCTATTGGTAGCCCCTTTTTAAAGCTCTCACCTTATTTCACCTTTGTTCCTTATCCAAATCTTCCAGAGGACCCAAGTTCAATGCCCAGGACTTTCATGGTGACTCACAAAAGTCTGTAACTCCAGTTTCCAGGGAGTATATTACTCCATAGATTCCAGAAAAATATTCACACACATGAAGTAAAAATAAAATAAATCTTTTTAAAAAGAGGATATATATATCCAAAGTTACAGAACAGTCTGCTTCCCTTGATATACTGGGTATTTCCTTATCTTTTCCTTATCATATGAAACATATGAATGGGCAGAGGATAGATAAGGAAATACCCAGTGTGTGTGTGTGTGTGTGTGTGTGTGTGTGTGTGTGTGTGTGATAGGATGAACACTGCTTTGTATGTTTGCTATATAAAGTACTCATATTCTAGGTCTGATCACCTCTGTCTGTAGGTTCCTGTCAGAGCTTCCAAATTATATCCACATGTACAGCTCTTCACCTGTCCCTCTGTTCAACTGGTCTCTACCCTATTTTCTCAATCTATTTCCTACTCCAATAAATGACAATTTTGTTTCCCAATGACTCAGGCTCAAAATGTCAATGTCATTTAATATGCACATTCATTAATTGCTTCACCAGTCACTATGTACCTGCTCCTTGCCAAGGAGTGCATTACGTCCAAGGGGCAACATAGGAAAATAAACAATATCACTCCTTAGTGCCCCTAGTTTTTATTAGGGGGAAAGACTGACAAGCAAACAAATGAAGGATCCAGTGAGTGCTGTTCGAGGGGTACCACTAAAAGGCTGTCCGAGGTCGGTGGCTCAGGAGTCATGGCATTGGAAAGACCTGAAAAAAATTGCTGCAGGGAAGGCAGATGCTTTTCTTGAGAGTTCACCAATATCTATGTATTGAGAAAAAGAGGTAGGAAGTTCAAGATCCTATAAAAGCAATATTTATAAAGTCAAAGATGCATAACATGGAATTTAGCTTGAACGGAGTGTGGACTGGGAGAAAGAATTCACTAAGGAATTATTACAGAAGGCCTGTAAGTTCTTAACCTCTGAGCTGGGATCAAAACTGATCTTAGGTCTATCAACCCAGCAACACATTCTCCTGTGTCTCCAGTATTCTGATACTGGTTAACTTCCCCTGACCTTTCTTTATTTTGTCTTTTTCATCCTATCCCCATGACACTGTTCATATTCTACTGTTCCTAGTTCAGTGGCTCATGACCATTTCCTCAGATTATCTCGACCACAGGGTGAAAAACGTATGCCACGCACTCATATAATCATAAAACTTCTAGTGCATCAACTCCCTACAACAATGCAGATACATTGTTCACTGTGACACTTAAGGCCTTCCCCCAAGACCCATCCATCTTATTATGTCTTAATATGTGCTGGTCATGTTCAGTGTCTTGGTGAAGCAGCTCCCTGCCTTATAGTCATATGTGACCTGGACTTGTCCTCCCCTGTACCTCTGATTTGTGTTGCTTTCATCTTGAACACTCTCTTCCCACCTTTGCTTTTTGGAAAGCCTGTTCACCCTTCCAACTGGATCTAAATGCATACCTCATTGCAAGGTTAATATTTTAATTGATTTCAAACAAATGCAGTTGTCTCTTTCATGAATTATTCTGCCATTTTAATTGATGAATGAATGTATTTTTAAGTTAACATATTAATGGGCTAGCATGTAATGTTTTCATACTTGTACATGTCATATAAAATTTAAAGCTGGTTAGCACTCCTACCTTATCATTTTCTTATCTAGAAAACTGTCAAGATCCTTCCCTCTAGCTTTTGGGATTATGTAATACATAATTGTTGGCTGTGGTCACATTAGTTGCAACAGCAGACCAAAATTGTTCCTTTCTTCCTCTAACATACCCCTACTGAAGAAATTCTTCCCATGTCTCCCTTCTCCCTTCCTCTATTGAGACAGTATTCAAATGGATCAGCATTTTTAGATCCTACATATGATAATTAAAATTTCCTGTGTATGACTTGTTTCACGTAATATAATAATGCACTATACCATCTGTTTTGTCAAAAATGATGACATTTAACACTTTAAAAACTGTTTTAATTTTTAGGGTATAATTATATCATTACCTCCTCCCTTTCTTCTATCCAGACCTCCCCAGTGACCACCACCCCCCATTGATTGTTGAAGCTTCATTTTAACCTTTTCCCAGTGTCACCAAATACTGTAAATTTCTGGCAGTCACTACCTGCTACTGGCTTGTATTCTCCTTAATTTCATTTTAAACCCATTGCCTTCCATGAAGTGTGTATGGATTAGTACTGTCGGTATCAACATAATTCCAGATACCACTAAGTGGCACTTTAAAATAACATCATAATTTAAGATAATAATGTAGGTAGTCAGGATAATTTCTTCTGTGACAAGAAAAATTACGGCCCAGAAAGTTCTATATTCAGTTGTTTTTGTTGTCTCTCTATGCTCCCGCAGTCCCAGACAGAAATAGCATAAAAAAAAGAGCTAAGTAGTTATATCATGTGATCTCATAACATGATCATATGAGAAAAAAAATGGAATGGAAACTAGTAGACAAATAACAGTGTCTTAAAGTTTTCAGCACCAAATAAACCAAATGAATTAGGTTTATTGTTGTTGTTATTGTTGTTGTTGTAGTTGTTGTCAACATTGTTGTTGTTGTCATTTCTCTGTTTAATCTACTCTTTAGTGTCACATAATTACTACTAGATTCAGAGACATGGAGACCCAGACTAGACTGAGATCTCTCTTGTAAATTTCTTTTCAAAGTCTCTGTGCTAGTACCGAGGCTACTACAAGTCTCAATTTCACATATTTTTACTGATTCAATTCTAAAAGGATTCCAACTGAGAGAAAATGAGCGTGAGGCTAGATAAAACAATTAAACCCAGGATTTTGTTCTGGTCCAGTTTTACCTAGATAAGCCTGACAACAAAGCAGTAGACATTTAGTCATGTGCACAGTGAGTCCAATGAAATGAGACATTGCATTAAAAGGTGCAGTGCCTTGTTGGGCTCTTCCCTTCTCTAGCTATTTGACCAGAAAGTATTAAAGCTCAACTACAAAGAAGCTCATTTGCATATTCATAGTTTCTATATTTATTCAGTGTTCACTTTGCCTCTGGAAACTATAGAAGTTATTGGGAATATACATGTAAACCTATATGGACATTTCAGTGAAGGATGTCACATTGTTAAGTCTGTATAATAAAATGAAAGAATGGCACTGGGTAGAGATTGGGACATGATGCAGGTGGGGAACTAGGCCACGATTCCAAAGTATTAAAAAAGTTCCAGTGAGATGGAATGGAATTTCTATTCTAAAGTACTAATTAATTAAAGAATAGAAAGAAACCTCTAGGTATAAGTTTTAAAATGGAAGCCAAGGATTTAAGGTTAATGAAGAGATAGTGTGCTATCCAAATGTGGAGATCTAAGGCAAAATCCAAATGTGCACAAATCTGCCCCATTCTAAGCCTGGATAAAAATAAAAATCACATAGAGACAAAGAAGGAGAAAGAAAAGTTTTCTTACATATATATGCATATACATATATATGCATATACATATATATATATATATATATATGATATCATCAAGAAAATCCAAGAAGGTATGATATTTACTTTAAAAGAACTGAGATATAAATAGAAATAAGTGAAAAGAAAGTTGAAATATGAAAAGGAATAGAAATGTAATTATAAAATGCATTGAAAATCTATTGAGTTGGCATGAACTGACAATTAAATCAATATGAGACAGATAACTTTGTAAATCTTAACAAAAGAATAGAGCAAGGAAAGAGAGACATTGCAATGGCAAAGGAAAACAGAGGGAGATGAATGAGATGAAAGATGGCAACTATGGAGGTTTGGAAACAAAGATCCACCGCACAGACCTATGCTATTTCTGAAGAAAGTGCCAGAACACATGTCACAAAATGTACCATCGACTTTAGTAGACATCTGTGTACTGTGTGATCCGAGCCCAGCAAGACTTCCACAGACATAGATGAAAAACCAAAGCCAAAAATGAGACACCCAACCTGATTCCACAGTATCGACTACCCGTGGCTGCACTGAGAGCACCATGCCCATGCTCTTTGTTTGAAGGATAATACTCTAGACAATCACAAGCTGAAAGAAGTCGAGTAGAGGACCTGGATGGAAGAATTTTAATGAGCTGGAGACATGATCTCCAAAACAGGTGCTGGGCCGTATGGTTTTACAAATGAGGTTCCTTACCCTTCAAAGGATATATATATATATATATATATATATATATATATATATATATATATATATATATATAATAAAATGCCAGTGATGCTGAAAATAAAACAGGGCCAAAAAACAAAAAACAAAAAACAAACAAAAAACAAAAAAACAACCAAGCAAGCAAACCAAACAAACAACAAAGTCTAATGGGACAATAACCTGATAACTACATAGTAGTTTGAGATATCAAGACACAGAAAAACAATTAAATTCGAAGTGGTAAACTAATATAATGTAAAAAATAATAAGTAATTTATCATTTATAAATTAAAGTCTGCCAGCATATAAAAATGACATCAGAACCAGCTATGGCATTAGACAATAAAATCATGTGTTCCATATTTTCTTCTGTTCATGCCTTCTTGAGCCCCATCCTGGAGAGTGGAATGAAGATCACCTCTGTTTGGTTACTGCTGCATCATCCATGTAAATAACTGGCGAGAGAACTCAATAATCTCTCTCTCACTGTGTGTTCAAGTGAATGCAGAGGTTGCCAAAGTAGAGACAAAATATTTGTGTAATAGGTAAAAATGAAATTTAGCAACAATTCAATAACTAGAATTAATTGATTCAAGGAACAAAGAAAGCCAGTTGTTAGTTGACATAAGTGGGGTGTATGACATGGAACATAAGGCATCTTGTCACAACACCTTGACATAGATGTGACATTATGACCACAAACATCATCACAGGAATACAGAATCCTAATGTGACTTTAAATATATGTTAGTAATATGAAGTGATGAATATAAGATCCTATTTTGTGAACTATATAATTATACATAATAATTAAGAGATAAAAAACAATGTATGTAGCTGTACCAACTGACAAAAGTTTATGTACCACATTTAGGGTATGTATGAAAATACCCAGACTGTACAAAAAAACAATGGGAGGAGCTCCAGTCTAAGCACTCTCTAGGGAGCAGAATTATAGTAGCTGAGGTAGATGACTATTACTTATCAGTGTTGTCAGCATTATTTGGATTATAACCAAGATGCTGAAGATACTTTAAAATGATGTTTGTAATTTAAGAATTTTGAACATAACTTTAAAAAATAATAACATAGAAATTAATTAAGCCAGAGTATAAAAGCCTTTATTTTAAGCACAGTATCTTTTCAGGACAACAGAAAAATAATTTTCTTCATTCATGACTAATGTGTGAGGGTCCACATCACTGTGAGTGGTGGTACCTCCCTTGAGCTGGTGGTCCTGGGTTCTACAAAAAAAGAAAGATTGATTTCATTGATCTTCCTGTGGAGTTCCTGTACCCTTAGGGCCTGCAATCCTTCCTCCTATTCTTCAATAAGAATTCCCAAGTTCCATCCTCTGTCTGAGTCAGTTGGTGGGTGGAGCCTCTCAGAGAACAGCAAGCAAAACAGAGTATCATTAGTAGTGTAAGGGACTGGTGCATGAACATGGGAAGGATCAACTAACCAGGAGCCTTGGGGCTCTCAGAGACTGAACCACCAACCAAAGAACATACACAAGCTGGACCTAAGCTTCCCCATACACATGGAGCAGCAGATGTGCAACTTGGTCTTCATGTGGGTCCCAAACAACCAGAATGGGGGCTATCCCCAAAGCTGCTTCCTACATGTGAGATATGTTCTTCTAGCTGGGCTGCCTTGTCTGTACGTGGTGGGAAAGGAAGAGCCTAGCCATATAGAGACTTGAAGTGCCATGGTGGGGATACCCAGGAGGGATCCCGCCCGCTCAGAGGAGAAGGGAAGGGAGGGATGGGGGAAGGATTGTGGGAAGCGGTGACTGAGAGCAGGGCAGTGAGTGGGATGCAAAATGTATAAGTAAAAAGATAAATAAATTTAAAATAATTTTTTAGAAGATTGAATGAGCCATGTTAGACAAGTCAAGAAGTAGCCTTCCTCCGGAGTCTGCATCAGTTCCTGCTTTGAGATCACTGCTTTGGAGTCCTGCACTGGCTTACAGGACTGTATGCTGAAAAAAAAGAAAGAAAGAAAAGAACAAAACAACAATGTAAAATGTTTTTCTCTTCTTGTTACTTCTGCTCAGAATGTTTAATCACAACAATAGAAACAGTAACTGAGTCACTCCTAACACTGTGAGCTCAAGGGGTCTTTTGGAAGCAACCACTGCTAGAAGCCAACTCCCGATCCTCTATCGATCATCCATCTGATCAGTTCCAGTTTTCTCTGATCGAGGCACAGTCTCTGTACTTTGTTTTATTCTATCAGGCATAGAGTCATGGATCAAAGCAGAAAAGAAAAGACTATACAGAGAACACGGGGACCAGTTGAGTGAACGTGTGGCTTTTGCAAGAACTGCTCATACTGGGAATAAACTCCCAACACTCCTTCCCATATTGACGACCTGGCTGATAATATTTAAAGCATGTTTCTTTTAAAATTGGCAGCTGTGCTCGGTGTGTATTTCAGTGGTAGAGCACACCTTTGCCATGCGTGCATCCCTAGGTTTAGTCCTAATGCTAACTAATAAAAATGTCCTTTGGTCCTGTGGAGGTTTGATGCTCCAGTGTAGGGGATGCTGGAGCAGTGGAGTGGGAGAGGGTGGTGGGTGGGGGAGCACCCTGATGGAGGCAAAGGGGCGGGGGGGGGGAATATGGAATGGGGTTTGTAGAGAAGTAACCGGCAAGTGGGATATCATTTGAATTGTAAACTAATTGAATGATTAATAAAAAAAACCCAACATTCAATCAAGAGGCTTCTTGAGTTTCTTGTTTCGACCTGGTTTTTGTTGTTGTTGTTGTTGTTATTGTTGTTGTTGTTGCTGTTGTTGTTGTTTTCTTCTATGGACCAGTAGCATTCCAATAGCCTCATAGGCAGTGGAATATTGGAATAGCCCCACATTAGTTGATCAGAGCTGAGTGTGCACAATGCTTTCCAAACCTGTGATCAGGTGACATGAGTTCATAACTTGAAATTTTTCTGTGGAGGATGTACTGGCTGGTTTTGTGTGTCAACTTGACACAAGCTGGAGTTATCACAGAGAAAGGAGCTTCAGGTGAGGAAATGCCTCCATGAGATCCAGCTGTAGGGCATTTTCTCAATTAGTGATCAATGTGGGAGGTTCCCATTGTGGGTGGTGCCATCCCTGGGCTGGTAGTCTTGGGTTCTATAAGAAGGCAAGCTGAGCAAGCCAGGGGAAGCAAGCCAGTAAGAAACATCTCCATGATCTCTGCATCAGCTCCTGCTTCCTGACCTGCTTGAGTTCCAGTCCTTCTTTAAGTGATGAACAGCGATGTAGAAATATAAGCTAAATAGACCTTTTCCTTCCCAACTTGCTTCTTGGTCATGATGTTTGTGCAGGAATAGAAACCCTAACCAAGACAGAGGAAATATTTACATTATAAAGTATGACAAATGACACATAGTAGAGAGCTTTGATTTTTTTTAATATCACTGGTCAGACACATTGAATACACGAACCTTAAAGTTTGAGAAGCACTGGACAAGATCATTTTTCTCAAACATGTTAGAATTCCATGGCCTTCTAATGAGGCTGAAGTCCTTGTATAATACAGATGCAGAGTCTCTTAATTGGATCTTCTTGGGGAAATCCTTTCTCTGTTAAAATATGCGTCTTAAATAAGCTTTCTTCATGGCTTCTATGTATCTAGATGATTGATGACAGAGTCCATAAAACAGCTGCTCCTGGGGTGTCCCTTAATTCCCAAAGTACAATAGAAAAATCTGTGAGTCATGAAAAATGATTCCCAGACTATGAGATGTAATCACAGCACATGTAAAATTAGCATGGCAGAATTTCAGCACCATGGTGGGTTACTGCTGACCTTTGGTGCCTGCGTTCTCCCCATTTAAGAGCAAGGGTATGTGTGCAACTGTCTGTTACTTACCTCAGCCATGCACACTGGTGTGAACCTGTAGATAACCTGTCATAGTGTCACAGATCTACAGATAATGTCTTAGGGTTTTACTGCTAAGAACAGACACCATGACCAATGCAAGTTTTATAAAAGACAGCATTTAATTGGGGCTGGCTTAGAGGTTCAGAGGTTCAGTCCATTGTCATCAAGGCAGAAGCATGGCAGCATCTAGGCAGGCATGGTGACAAGCATATACAAACCATCACAGATAGAGAGGAAGCAAACTTGAGGAACTTGAATTTTAGAAACTGCACCTCAGGATCATTACCCATAACCTTGATCCAATATTTTTTCGCATCAAGCTGGTACAGTACAGTGATTGCGTGAGTTTTTTAGGGGATATGGGTAGGCATTGCACTTGGGGGAGAGGGGACTTGTAATGGAAGCCCAATGGGCACTATTTTAAGGCTGTCTATATATTTTTTTAGTTTGCCCAAAGGCTTATGTTTCAGGATCCTCTATGCTCTTTTAGTGTGGAGAATATGGTGAATCAAATATAGTGTGAAATTTCTCAGTTTGTTGGAGATGTAGCTTGGCATTTTCTAAGGTTGTGAAATGTTTAAAGCCTGTCCTTTTGAGGTTTTGGGAAAGTCCCCCCACTTTGCTCATGAACTTCCTCTGTGAAGTTCACCTTTGGAAGCCTATTGGAGAAGTATGGGGAGGGTTGTTTGTTCTTTGTAACAGTTTTTACTGCTTAAATTCAAGACATCTGTTCATCCTTGGTTCTTTAGTTTCCTCTATGTGAATAAGGAGTTCTGAGTTCCCCATTCATCCCACAGAATGATCATTCCCAGTGATAGGTACCCACTCAGGATGTAGGTTCTGTTGTCTCTGGCTTAGTTCAAACTTCCAATTTAAACTTCTTGTAACTTTAACAGTGTGTTCAGTAGAATTGCAAAATGCTATCCTCCAAGCATTATAGCCATTGCCTTTGTCATTAGGGCAGCTATGACTACTCAAAGGTCCTCAAGGCTGGGCCTTTGCCATTCCATCATAGAAGAAGGAAGTATGGAGGGTCATTTGACCCTCCCACATGCATGAGATTCTGCCCAGCTTGATCATGGTCTCATGATCTTAGGAGGTGATGGAATTTATAAATGGTTTATAAAGTGATGAAGGTTAACAGAAGAGAGGTTTCCATCTATACTGCTATATGGAAGTTGTTATCAATGCTGACTTGATGCTTCCCAGTGATGCACCAGCTTTGAGGTCACCCACGCTCTCTGAGTAATCCCTCACCATGCTGCGATCCTTCACTCATGTTCTGTAATTAACCTAATAAATGTCTTGCCCTGTCGACTTGGACCTTGGTGGAGTTCTTTGTTCATAACTCTAAATTTGATGCAAGAAACACTTACTGGATTTTCTGTTTGTTTGTTTGTTTGTTTGTTTATTTAGGGTTTTCAAGACAAGGTTTCTCTGTGTAGCTC
The DNA here is from genome assembly GCA_964023405.1 of Apodemus agrarius. Classification (NCBI taxonomy): domain Eukaryota; kingdom Metazoa; phylum Chordata; class Mammalia; order Rodentia; family Muridae; genus Apodemus; species Apodemus agrarius. Next base: position 70,849,898 of record OZ030014.1, read on the forward strand.
TGGCTGTCCTGGGACTCACTCTGTAGACCAGACTAGCTCTGACCTCAGAAATCTGCCTGCCTCTGCCTCTTTAAAACAACATAAAACAAATAACACTTAATGTTTTTGTATTATTTTTTCTTCCTAGGTATATATTCTTATCTAAGTTTGCCAATGATCTTAAGTATTCAAGTGAGTTTCCTCCAAACTGGAAAATTAATATTGAATTCAAGACTTGAGACAGAAATACTAGCATAAACGCTCTAGCTCTTATGAGACAAAATCAGTTTGGGAGACTATTGCACAACATTGTCCAACAGTTAAAAATAAAATTCTGTACAATTATCACTGCGTGGATTTCATGTGTTTAAACCACAATAAAACTTCTAGACTGAGATTCCCCAGCCTATGGCAATAAGGGATATGCTATCCAATAATTTTTTTAGTTAAAAATATCAATGCACTTAAACAAATAATAAAATAAATAATAATATAAACTAAACTATTTTGTGAGTTTTGTAGACCTAGGTTGTGAGGCATAGTGATTAAAAAATCAATTAAGTTAAAAGCAGATAAGTCTGTTGTTTTGTTTTGCTTTGATTTGATTTTGTGTTGGTATACTCACTTTTACTTATCAAGAAGTAGTGATAATGACTCTGATCCCTAATGGTTAGCTTTGCTGTTGTTCCCTCTGACCCCTATATATTATTTTTCCTTTGTATTTCTTGGTACATGTTTCTTGTTGAAGCTTGATTTTTGTTTCCCACATGAGGTTAGTAGCTCAACATAGGAAAGTTCATTTTGTTAACTCAGAGATATGTGGAGAAAGAGAAGCCGTTTCCGCAGATAGCCCTGGTTCATTAGCCGCTGTTACACTGTTCAATCACTGTGCTGGCCATACTGGGACAAAAGACTCATTCACATCAAAAGGAAATCCCAAGGGTTTTCAAATTTGGCGAAATGGAATTAATTAAATACAGTCTAACATAAGGTAGCTGGAAATACATACGTATACAGAAATAGCATTTTAATCAATTTTCATGCCCGTGGGAGAGTGCTTTCTGAGCCTCATCGCTAAATGGCAGGAGGGCCCTGTACACAGGTGCCTGCTCCTTTGGAAACAGCTTATTTCTTCAGCAATTTAAACTTAGAACAAAGAAATCAAAAATGCAGAGCACTAAAAGAGATCCAAGAAGGAATTTTGTCATGGCAAGACAAACTAACATTAATAAATGAAGCTAATTAGGCTTGATTTGCATATTTAACTCATCTTAATTACACACGGATTTAGCAAACATTTTAAAAGCTGCAATCAATCTTTCACAGACATGGTTAGTTATTTACATGAACTAACAAAAACTGGGGGCCTCATTAGCGATCACACTGTATCCAGTTTACATGCCAGTGGGATTAATTCAGTAGTAATAATGGAACATGTTTTTCATTAACAGTTTGTAATCCGTAAGGTTTTAAAGTTCTTTGGTTTCACATACACACATAAAATTGTGTCACAGCCATTTTGACTATTAGGTAAATTACTCTAGTACATTAAAATATTTAAGTTTACTCAAGAAAGGATCTTGAAAATTTTCTTCTGACATTGACTTTTTAATAGTGTTTTTATTTATTCATTGACAATTTCATACACTTATACAATTCGCAAGCTAAGGTACTAGCCATGATTTAACTAAGATCCATATTGAAATTATTGTGTCCAGGAAGGGTTTTTTCCCCAAAGGTAGAGTGAACTTTAATTCTGCTCATCATACATTACTTCCTCTTCATATGTCATAGAGTTTGAAATAATATCCTTCAATTTCCTGTGTCTTTGGTTCTCAACCACCTAAATTCTGTGACCCTTGAATGTAGTCCCTCATGTTGTAGTGACCCCAACCCATAAAATTATTTCACTGCTATATTATAACTTTAATTTTGCTACTTTCATCAATTATAATGTAAATAACTGATATGCAGGATATCTGACATGTGACCCCATAGTGGATCACTTCCCAGACATTGAGAACATGTGCCCTATTTATTTTTATCTTGTAACATGCTTTATTTGGAGATTTTTCTTTAGGTATTTGTAGGTTATTTTACTGTATGAAAGCATTTTCTCAAGGCACTGCAGAAGTGACTGTAGGAGGAGAGGTTTCCTCTGGACCACTGTATGTGGAGCTGACAGCTGTTAGGAATGGCCCAGTGCAGGGAAATATTGGGGGGACGGGGGAGACACAGATCTTTATTCTGTGCAGCTGTTGAGTGAGTGTGAAATTCCAATGTGAAAGGTCTATTGCTTAGAGTTCCCCACAGATTTGTCATGAAATCAGAGATGCTGAGAGATTAACCCTTTTGCCTGAATTGCCTTGAAACACCATTGGTCATAGAGTAAAAAAAAAAAGATAAGTTAATAAAGAACAAGCTTACCAAATGAAACATGTTTCCAAGAATCAGCCTCTGGATGTTTATGAATATAAAAATATTTCTTCAATACCCACCGATAGCCAGTTTGTGGCCATAGTTGTGCATGAAGACAATAGTCTTCATCTTGGCCTTCACAGGGCTTGCTATGTGCATGCTGTGATAATGTAATAATGAACACTCACTGAGTCTTACGGTGTTGCTGACAGCAGGCCTATAAGATCTTTGCCTGAATCGTGATATGAAGTATTCAGAATGGCATTATAAACAGTAGCATTCCTGTGTTACAGATGGGAAGACTGAGGGTCACACTGTGCTAATGGCAAAATTAGCTGCCACCAAAAATCCAAATGCAAGCAACTTCACTGTTAGCCCACTCATGACTGGTGCATTTTGTGCATGAATAATAAGTTATCTTCCAGCTTGTACTGAAATATGGCAAAAAAAAAACAACACACACAACCTTTCATTTAGAAACTGTTTGCACATGAGCCATACTTCATTTATGCAATACACATAATCTCTACTTCCAACCATATATGTATTATAAAGTAATATTATAGTTTAATTTTTCCAACAAGCTAATGCTAGACCTTTCTCATGGTTGAATAGCATCCTTTCAAACCTGTATGTTGATGTCCACTTCTTCGTATTTCAGAAAGGTCTAAGGCAGTGGTTCTCTACCTTCCCAATTCTGTGATCATTTATTTAATACAGTGTCTCATGTTGTGGAGACCTCCAACAATAAAATAATTTTATTTTTGCTGCTACTTTATAACTGTAATTTTGCTACTATTATACATTATAATATAAATATCTGTATTTTCTGATGGTCTTAGGCAACCCCTGTGAAAGGGTTATGTTTGACCCCTATGGGGTTATGACTCCCAGCTTAAGAAATCCTGCCCAAAGGCCTTTAAGAAAAACAATTGAGGTTATGTAGGTTCATTAGAGTGAGCCTTGCCAATTGTGGCCGATTTCTTAATAGAAAGTGGTTAGGATGCAGATACATACAGAGGAAAGACTATGTGGAGATATAGGAAGATCACAGCCGTGCACAGACCAAGAAAAGTTTCCTAATGAAGCCAAACTTGCTCATGCCTGGATCTTGACCTTTTGTCCTTAAGATCCACGAGGAGCTGTAACTATATCTAAAATAAAGACTACACACAATATCTTTAAAAGCTGCTTCCACAGAATAGTCAAGTGTGGAAGGGTTGTATACCTTGCTCTTTTGAGAAAACTCTTCCTGGGATGACTTTACTCAATTGTCTTAGATGCTGAGATAGGAGTAGGCTGAGGACAGAGTGAAAACCTATCAGCACCGACAGCACTTTTAATCCACTAGAACAGCAGAACTTTGAGAGCAGCCTTAGGAATGGCTGCACCACAATGACCTGCACTCCTATTGGCTGAAACCAGGAGCTTCTTGCTGTTTGGCGTTTGAAAGAGTGTTCACTGAAGCTAGCTGTCACTAGGTAGCTTTAAAGCCAGTGCTGATGCTTACTTGGGAACAGCTCTGTACAACTTTTGCTAACTGATGGACTTCATAGCCAACTCTCAGAATTATCACTATGGATTTGGAACCATGTGTCTCTTGGGAGAACAGTGACCAGTGTCCAGTGAAATTAATAAGTTGACTACAGAGTAGGAAAACAAAAATTAATCTACAAATGCTAAGTATTTTGACTTGTACAGATGTTAAGTGGATCCTTTTATACAAGTCTTTCCAACTATAAGAGTATTTAAAATACTACCATTTGTCTGCATTAGAAATTAAGAATATATGTGTATACATATGTTAATATATTAAGTGGATGACATAGGGCTTATACAAATAAGAAATACTAATAATTTTGTAATATCATTTCCAATACAGAAATTCTTTACATCATTCTATTCTGTTCCTCCAAGGCACATATACTGTGATTCTTTTACTTAATAACTGAGGTAGGCATACAAGATAGAGAGGGAAAGTGATTGTAAGGACACAAATGAGTCCATAAAATGTGCAAAAGACATGATTTGCACTGATTGCCTCTGAGGAAGACCTGAAATGGGGGACTTTTTCTTATGCAACATTTTTTAATGCTGATTTTATGTTTTTTTAATTTTATTGCTATTACTTATTTACTTTACATACTGCTCACTATCTCCCTCCCAGTCACCCCCTTCCCACAATCCTTCCCCCATCGCCCCATCTCCCTCTCTTCTGAGTGGATGGAGGCCCCTTGCGCATCTCCCCACCCTGGCACATGAAGTCTCTGCAGGACATTCTCTCCCACTGAGGCCAGATAAGGCAGCCAGCTAGAAGACCATAACCAATGGATAGGCAACAGATTTTGGGATAGTCCCCACTCCAGTTGTTTAGTACCCACATGAAGACCAAACTGCACATCTGCTATATATGTCCTAAATCAAACCTGTGTATACTCTTTGGTTTATGGTTTAGTCTCTGAAAACTCAAAAGGTCCAGGTTAGTTGACTCTGTTGCTGTGGAGTTCCTATCCCTTTGGGGGTCATTAATCCTTCCCCCTATTCTTCCATAAGATTTCCCAAGCTCTACCCACTGTTTAGCTGTGGGTGTCTGTATTTGTCTGAGTCAGCTACTGGTTGGGCCTCTCAGAGGACAACCATGCTAGACTCCTGTCTGCAAACACAACAGTACCATTAATAATGCCGAGGACTGCCCATGGGATAAGTTCCATATTGGGTTGGTTATTGGTTAACCATTCCCTCAGACGCTACTCCATTTCCTGTCCCTGCATTTCTTGTAGACAGGATAAATTTTAGGTCAAAAGTTTTGTTGGTGGGTTGGTGTCTCTATCACACCACTGGGGGTTCCTGCCTGGCTAAAGGAGGTGGCCTCTTCAGGTTCCATTATCTCAGATGCTGTGAGTCACAGCTAAGGTCACCACCATTTATCCTTGGGTGCCTCCCTTATCCCAGGTCTCTGTCATTTCCTGGAGGTGCCCAGATCTCCCCAGCCCTGTCATTGGGATTTCCATTCATTCTCATGGCCATCTGGCCATCTCTCCTATCTCTGCCCACAGCTGATTCTGAACACCCCCATTCTCATACCAGTACACTCTCTCCCTATTCCCTCCACTCATCTGCCTCTTGTGAGTATTTTATTCCCACTTTTCAGTGAAATCCAAGCATCTTCACATGTCCGTTCCTTCTTGTTTAGACTCCTTGTATTTTATGACTAATATCCACTTATAAGCAAGTATATACCATCAATGTCCTTTTGGGACTGGGTTACCTCGCTCGGGATAATATTCTCAAGTTTCATCCTTAAATCAAAACAACCCTGAGATTCTACCTCACTCCAGTCAGAATGGCTAAGATTAAAAACTCGAGATACAACAAGTGCTGGCGAGGATGTGGAGAAAGAAGAACACTCCTCCACTGTTGGTGGGATTGCAAAATGGTAAAACTGCTCTGGAAATCAGTGTGGCGGTTCCTCAGAAAATTGGGCATGCCTCTTCCAGAGGACCCTGGCATACCACTCCTGGGCATATACCCAGAGGATTCCTCTGCATATAGCAAAGACACATGCTCCACTATGTTTATAGCAGCCTTGTTTATAATAGCCAGAAATTGGAAGGAGCCCAGATATCCCTCAAAAGAGGAATGGATACAGAAAATGTGGTATATTTATACAATGGAGTACTACTCAGCAATTAAAAATAATGAACTCATGCAATTTGTAGGTAAATGGTTAGATCTGGAAACTATCATCCTAAGTGAGCTAACCCAATCACAAAAGAATACACATGAAATGCAATCACTGATAAGTGGATATTAATGAGCCCAGAAGCCCTAAATACTCAAGGCACAATTAGCAAGTCAAATGACTCCCAAGAAGAAGAAAGGAGAGGACCCTGGGCCTGTAAAGATTGGATACATTATTGTAGACCCAGAACAGAGAAATCGTGGGGGGGGGGAATGAGTGGGGAATAGCAGGGGGGGAGAGGAATTATGGGACATATGGTGGGGGGTAACTGGGAAAGGGGAAAGCCTTTGGAATGTAAACATAGAATATAGAAAATAAAAATTAAAAAAAAGAAAAAATTATTAGCCACACATTTCTCACAAAATATAGAGAATAAAAACATTTAAGCCATATTTTTCTTACTGCAAAGGGTGTGCAGAGATTTGTAGAGGTATGGAGAGATTTGTAGAGGTATGGAGAGATTTGTAGAGGGTTGGAAATAGTCCAACTTCTAGTCTCAATATCAGTTATTTAGATAAATGCATAAATGAAAGTCATTAAACTTAGTTACTTCAGATTTGTACATTTTGATGGCTGGAGAGACAACTCGGTTGTTAAGAGCATGTACTGATCTTGCTGAAGATCCAGATTCCTGTCCTAGCACCCACTGTCTGGTAGCTCACAACAGCCTGTGACAGGATGTCCAGGAGATGTTACAGGGATGTATTTCCCCTGACCTTTATAGGCACTAGCACTTACGGGCAAATCCCGACACATACACATAATTAAATATGTATATATTTAAAAGGTTTACACATTTCACACTGTGTACTTTACATGTCCATTTGAAAAAATCATTAGCATATCAAAAAGCCAGTGTATAATATGGCCTGGGAGCTGGAGAGATGACTAGGAATGTATATTGCTCTTCAACAGGAACCTATTTCAGTTCCCAGAACTCATGTAGGGCTGCTCACAACTGCCTGTAACTCCAGTTGGAGGAGTTGCAAAGTCTTCTTCAGATCTACTCAGGTACCACATGCAACTGCAGATGTAAACATAATTAAAAATAAAACATAAGAGCCAAGCATCCTGGTGCACACCTTAATCCCAGCACTCAGGAGGCAGAAGCAGACAGATTTCTATAAGTTCAAGGTCAACCTGGTCTACAAAATGAGTAGGGCAGCTAGGGCTGTTACCAGAGAAATTCTGTTTTGAAAACCCCCAAATAAATGAATGAATGAATGAATGAATGAATAAATAAATAAATAAATAAATAAATAAATAAAATGCCAAGGGCCATCTCTGGCTGTTCTTTCTTGGTTCTCTGTTGAAGATAAGTCAGCAGATATGAATGTTGATGGAGGCAAAATATTTAAGGTTGCTGTATAATAATAAAATGCTTACCTATCTTAAGTCTAAGTCACTTTGGTGCAGTAGCTGACATGCCTGTATGAGTTCCTCTAAGGCCGGAAGCTGCAGGCTCGCCATTAGCACCTCATCCTCAAAAAACAGGGGATTAAATAATGGATTAATTGCTGGGACCTTTTCCCTGTTATCCAGGTGCCTCTTGCTTGTCAGACTAGGATGAAGTTTGGAGCAACAAATTTCTATTGTACCAGGAGAAGAGAGTCATTTTCACAGAAGGAAAAAACTTTTACACAAGAAAACATGAATTAAATTCACATTAATTCATGCACATACATTTATGCATGCATATACACATTTATGTATATACATTTTTAAATCTTCATTTCAACAAACTGGGTCCAACTTTCATACTATCTCATAATTACATATTTACATGTACACATATCTATACTTACATATGTATATTGCGCAAAAGACCAAGTGCCAGTGCAGTAGGAACTCACTCCTTCTGGATGAAAAATGAGCTCCAATCTTTATTGCATGGAGAAGGAAAAAGTTTCTACCCTATTATTGCTAAATGAATTAAAACCAGATCTGTGAGAAGAAAGCTTTGTTCTCTTTAGTAAGACTAAGCTTGCATTGCTATGACAAAAAGACCTGTCCTGTCCCGTGGTAAGAAGCTCCTGCTCCTACTCTTGCTCCTGCTCCTGCTCCTGCTCCTGCTCCTGCTCCTGCTCCTGCTCCTGCTCTCTGCAGCTTCCTTTTCCTCTTTCCCTTTGCATTCTGCATATTGCTCTCTTAATTTTTTTAAGTTGCTTATAGTTTCTAAGTTTTTTCACCACGCATTCTCCTTCGTATCTTACTCTCTTCTCCTGCTCTGATGTAACAATCCTCTTACTCTCTGTGCCTTTTTTTCTAAGTTCTTTTATTGTTCAGTTCTGTCTAAAAAGTTCTCCTCAGTTCTGTCTCTTCTCTTTGTCCTCGGCACTTGTAAATCTTTCAGATTGCATAGAAAAGGTGTTCACTGCAAGTTTTCACATAAATTTAAATCATAAATCAAATAAAAAGTTTATGGCAGAGAATGTTTACATGCATATCCATTGTGAGTAATTATCTAGCAAAACATTCATCATCTGTTACCAGCTCTCCAGGATCCTAGAGAGTTAAAAATCATAATTTTTATGACTAGGGTATTAGTAAAGTTTTGTGCAGATAAACCCAGTCAATAGTTTGTCTTCCGTCCTTGCACCTATAGTAAATCATTAGTCCTCCTTTTATGACTCTTTTGTTAATGGTTTTACAACCTATTGGAATGTGCTCTGTGTAGTAGGTACCTGCTTGCTATCTCAGAAGCAATTAATTCATGACACTTGAAGACTAGCAGAGTTCTCATAGCAGTTTTGACTATCAGAAAACAGTTTAATAATTACTGTATTTTTAGAAATTCTTATAAGATCAGCATTAAGAAATAAGAAATCAGCCGGGCGTGGTGGCGCACGCCTGTAATCCCAGCACTGGGGAGGCAGAGGCAGGCGGATTTCTGAGTTCGAGGCCAGCCTGGTCTACAGAGTGAGTTCCAGGACAGCCAGGGCTACACAGAGAAACCTTGTTTCAAAAAAAAAAGAAAAAGAAAAAGAAAAAGAAAAAGAAAAAAAGAAAGAAATAAGAAATCATCTATTTGTCTATAACATCACTACAAGACAGTATATCTTCATTGTTCTGCAGAGATCTATTCAAAATAATGGGATATTACCTTGTAATTGTTATATATGTTTACTAATAACAGAAAAGGCTTATTAATAGCAGGAATCTTTCCTGAAATAAAATTCTTCTGGGCCTTGCCTACATGAGCAAATCCATCGTAGATTTTAATCCAAGGCAGACCCATCTCAGGAAGATTGCCTGATAGTTTTTAGCTTTACATCAATGGCTTCTGACAAAAAAATAAAAGTAAAATCTTTTTTAAATATATAGCCTTGGAAGAATTGTCTAATCTTAATTTTTTCTAAGTACTGTTAGATTTTCTTACTAAAAAGTACCATTATGCATAAAAAGGAAATAGATAACCACTTAACTCTTTAATAATTTTGGTTCTATTTTAAGTGTTTATTTTGAGGCTTTACCATAGAACTATTTTTCAAAATGTGTATAAATATGTGGTTGTTTTGAGAGAGGGGCTCAGCTTGGCTTCCTCCTCCATCTGAAGCTGAGGGGAACATAGAATGTCTAATCTTTCTGCTCCACCAGAATCCTTACCCCAAAACCTGATGTCATAAATTTGGACCACCACACAGTTTCAAGTGATGCTGATGGTATGCTCCAGGGCTTTGTGTGTGCTAAGTAAGCAACATACAAGCTACATGCCCTACATGCCAAGCCCCTCGTTTGATTTGTTTTAATCTTGAGTTAGCTCTTTATTATTGTTAAACTCTTTTCAATTTTTTATATGACACTATTAACAGTCCTGAGGCCTCGGTTGAGGAAATACTGTCATTTCATGACAAATCCAGCTGTAAGCCATTTTCTCAATTACTGATCAGTGGGGGAGGGCCCAGCCCATTGTGGGTGGGGCCATGTCTAGGCTGGTATTCCTGGGTTCTATAAGGAAGCAGGCTGAGCAAGCCAGGGAAACGAAGCCAGTAGGCAGCATCTCTCTACAGCCTCTGCATCAGCTCCTGCTTCCTGGTTCCTACCCAGAGTGAGCTCCTGCTCTGACTTTTGTTGGTGATGAAGAGCAATGTAGAAATGTAAGCTAAACAAGCCCTTTCATCCCAAACTTTGCTTTGCTTTTTGGTTATGGTATTTCACTGCAGTAACAGAAACCCTAACTAAGCGAGCGACCATCAGGTGTGCTGCTGAGGCCTGCTGAAAGGGAAAGTGAGCCCCAGAAGGTACTGCTCCAAAGAATAAAAGTTACAATGATGAGGATGGGAGAACACGACTGCGTCTCTGTGTTGTTATTTATTCTCCAGTCGTTTAATTTTCTTGCCCACATAGGGGTAAGTGACTGTAGAATTAGACACAAAGAGGTTACTACCTTGCCTCTGGCTTTCTTTAATCTCTTGGCATGAGTTCAATGCCTGTTTGCTTCTCTCTCAAATAAGACATATAATAGCATCCATCTCACAGTATTGTGCTCTTCGCACAACACTTTAGAGTCATAACAAATAGTAAATGTACAGCTTCTCTTCCATCTGAAGTCTTCACTGTCTTACAATTGATTCAAGTGTTAAGAGTCAAGGGCAGCATCCATGTGCAAATAGACTCTTGCGCTCCAACCATCTTGCAGTAAAGGTGGGGGAATCAGACTGGGCACCAATTTAATTCCTGTCAGACTGGTGGTAGTCAATTTAAATAGCAGGGGGGATATTTTGACTTTTGTTGTTGTCTTTCAGTTTTCATTTAAGATCTCCATGTCAACTTGCTTACTCATTGATGAGTATCTGTTTCTCTATCAAATTCTACAAAAACTCTCTTAAGCCTTGGGAATAATAGAGATAGCAGAGGAGATATGTTTCTCTGCTGGGGCTTCAGTGACAGCTGGAATTAACTATGAGTCATTTTACTTAATGGTGAGTAGAAGCAAGGTGACTTGTTTATTGGATATTGACATCACTTGGAAGTTGACTTTTGAAATCTCAGAGCTTGACACAGTAGAAACTGGTTCTCATTTACAGACTAACCAGCAGGGAGATCCCAGTTGATGCCTTGTCTCTTGTGGTTACTCAGAAATGCAGGCTCTCTCTGCTTTATGTTTCCCACTGCTTAGGCAATTAATTCTACTGTTCTCTATTAAATGGAGAAATTTATTCAAGGATTATGTGGTATCCTCAAGATTTATTTTACAATGGGATAGGCATAACTTAGTTGCATGGACAAGCTGGACCCTGATCCTGTGCCCAAAAGGTAGAGATCAATTTCACGAAAGGCTATCTGCAAATGTGAGGGAATAGTATAAGAGAATACTAGATATGAAAGGTCAGTTGTGTTTGAGTTGAATGTGGAATAAAGATGAGGACACATTATGTTTAGATTAAAAAAAACAAAAAAAAAAAAAAAAAAACTAGAACCAGAGAAACAGAAAGTGAAAGCTGGAGCATACTAGAACTGTTTTTTAAAAAAAATCAGGAAGAACAGTGCAATAGCTTCAGGTTTTAATCACTCTACTCACTTATGATTGGATATCGAGCATGGAGGAGAACAGCTGCCCAAGATTCACAATGATCTTAGCCACGCCTGCCAATAGCCAATGAGCTTTCTCTTCCATCAGATGTTGAGCTGGAAAGTCGATTTCTTTTTCACCTAAAAATCTGTGACCAGTTTCATCATATTCATTATTTCTCCTTTCCTTTTTGGTACTATCTGGTTCTGTATGTCAACTTGACACAAGCTGGAGTTACCACAGAGAAAGGATCCTCCCTTTAGGAAATATGTCCATGAAATCCAGCTGTAAGGCATATTCTCAATTAGTGATCAATGTGGGAGGGCACCATTGTGAGTGCTGCCATCCCTGGGCTGGTAGTCTTGGGTTCTATAAGAAAGCAAGCTGAGCAAGCCAGGGGAAGCAAGCCAGTAAGTAACATCCCTCCATGGCCTCTGCATCAGTCCCTGCTTCCTGACCTGCTTGAGTTCCAGTCCTGACTTCCTTTGGTGATGATAGCAATGTAGAAATGTAAGCTGAATAAATCCTTTTCTCCCCATCTTGCTTCTTGGTCATGATGTTTGTGCAGGACTAGAAATCCTGTAGAGGACATGTTCCTTTCTCCCGGAGCTTATGGCATTGCCTAGGCTTAGTGTCCTCAAATTTCTGACCTAAAGTCATCCTCTTCCCCTAATGTGTGCTGAGACAGGTACCACATAGGACCTGGCCTCTGTGATTTCTTCATTTTTCATTGCATTTTTACACCATAATTGAAGGCCTGTTATCATGTTTTCAACATTCTATGAATTGAATATTTTTGCCTTCCCCATTCATATATTCTCCCAGGAGAGGAGGTGACAGTCATATGGTCAAGACAAAATAGGGTTGTTGGGTTTTGGGAGTTTTGTTGTTGTTTTGTTTTTTTTCATGAAGAGAAAGGGACACTTAAAGTGATACTACACACCAAGAATAATTCCATTGCTAAGAACCTAATTAACCAGTTTATTAGTAAGACTTTTTAATAAAGTAACAGACAAGAGAGCAAGAGAGAAAGAGAAAGGAAGATAGAGAGGAAGTGGGAAAAGAAGATGGGAAGAGGGGCAATGGAGGATGAGAAAGAGAAGAATTGGAATAAGGAAGATTGAGGGAGTTAAGGGACAGGGATGGGCTGGGAATGAGGGATATACAGATAGATAGATAGATAGATAGATAGATAGATAGATAGATAGATAGATAAATAGATAGATATGGGGATAAATTACAAGAACAGAGAAGAGATAGGGAGACACTACTCAAGAAACTAAAGACACATACTAAACAAACCCTTGCACTGAAATGCAAACTGACTCCAGAAGCATCTGGGCTTATAAGCTCTGGACACATGCTTAGCACAGGTGAGACACTCCTAAGTCTCTCCAGAGGCCAATGTTGTTATTCAGTCATTCTTTAACCTTACCAGTTAATGCTGTACTTAGAAAGTTCAGGCAATGCATAAAATACTGAAAGTCAGAGCTAACTAAAGAGAAGAATGCTAAAGTCTATGATGACATTGGAAGTCAGAAGCCAATTACTATGACTAATTGAGATGTTAGGAAACAGTTGGAATTTGTTCTTATGTCATAATTTTGGGAATAGCTAGACATGGGAGGATTGCCATCTCTAATTCAGGCTTTCCTGATTCCATACCACGTGTGAGAAGAATGTGTGGTGATTTGAATAAGAGTGAAGAAAGAATCTAATGAGGAAACTCACAGAATGCTGTCCCCTACTAGAGAATTCACGTGGAGAGGGACAGAAGTGAACAGAGAATGGGAGAGGCACTGCATGGCATGTGGGGATGAGGGTGAGAAGGATGTAGACGGTCACATGCACAGGCTTGTGGTTGTCTTTGAGTGTGTTTGTGTGTGTGTGTGTGTGTGTGTGTGTGTGTGTGTGTGTATGTGTATGTGATGTCATGTGCATCCATTATGAAGAAATGTTTTGCGGAGGGATAGATAATCAGTAGAGTTGCCCTTCTTTTACACATTACTCCCAACGGACTGTACCAGATTGGGTACCATTGGTAACAGGTATCATAAGAATAGTGAACAGGGTTCAGAACATTCAATAATAAGAATCCATCACTATCCCTAGGTCCAAAAGATCAAGAAGAGGACAGAACTACATGTAGTGTATGCTTTAGACACAGGAAAAGATACAACAGAAAGATGGAGTGTGGACCACTGACAGAACAGTAGTTGAGCAGAAGGGCACGAGGGTGGCCATTTATCTATCTCACTCTTCTGTTGTTCTCTGAATCCTGAAGATATCTTCCTTTAGGGGAGAGAGTTCCAAGCGGATGTTGTTAGTGTGTAGCAGCAGACTGTGGGACAGACCAGTGGCTCAAGGGGAGCAAACTGGAGGCCATAGTCCAGCCTACACAGATGGCCTCTTTAAAAAGTTCAACAGAGAGAAGGGTAGAGATGTTCATCTGGAGTACTTCAGCAATCATATATCTCTGGTATGCACATTTTTTTTGTTTGTTTATTTACTTCAACTTGATTCAAGATAGGCTCAACTGGAAGAGGGAGTCTCAGTTGAAAACATGCTTCCATAAGATTGGATTGTAGGCAATACTGGGTAGCATATTATTGACCTGTGATTGATGTGGGAAGAGTCTAGCTCACTGTGGGCAGTGCCATTCCAGGGCTGGTGGTCCTGAGTGGTATCAGAAAGCAGGTAGAGAAACACATAAAGAGCAAGCCAGTAAGCAGCACTCCTCCATAGCATTTCCTGCCTTAGTAATGCAGAATCACCTAAATTTGTAAGCTGAAATACAACTTTACTCCAGAAGTTTCTTCTGGTCATGGGTTTATCATAGCAACAGAAGCTCTATTCTAAAAACAAAATCCTAGCTGCTCAATTTTATCAATGAAAACTCAGGAGACAGATATTAGGGTGAAAGCCGTCTAGCTCAGAGAGACAGGGAAAACACCCAACTGACTTTCCTACTCCACTGATGTCCTAGAAGGAAAAAGATTTTTCTCCTTTTCCACACTGTCTTAAATACCTTCCAACTCAATAGTCCTGCTTTCTGTTTACTTAAACTCACTTCCTGTTAGCTGGTCACTTGCTCCGCCTCCTGACCAAGGGTTGACTTTATTTAGCTCTAGGACTAAAGGTGTGTCCCAGGGCTGAGGCATACCTCAGTACTTGCTTACAGGAAACAGAAAGCTCTTGGGTTAAAGGTATGTGCTAGGCCTGAGGCATCCCACAAGCTTTTTTTTTCAGTTCACAATCTTGGAGTTCACAATGTAATGAAATATCCTGCAACAAAGCTCTAAGACTGCATGCATTTATATTTGTCTGATTGTCTACAAGTGCACCATGTGTGCACAAGTGTTTTAGAGACTAGAAGAGGGCATTGGATCCCTGGAATTGGAGTTCCAAGCAGTGGTGAACCTCCCAGTGTAGGTGCCAGGAGTCACATTCAGGTTCTCTGCAAGAGTAGGAAGCACCATCGCCCTCTGAGCCATCATTATCTGTACTATCCCTACTATCAGTATCTGTACTATCTTAAGTACAAATATTTGTTAAGCTCTTACTTTGTGACAGGGAGTACAATGAATTTCAGTTCAGCATTAGCTCATTCCTAGAAATAGAACCAAAGGCAAAGTACTGTTACTTCAGTGCACTCAATAAGCAACTAGGCTTGGTGAGGTAAAACTATTTAAGGTCAGACTGCTATTGTATGCCAGATTCAGAAATCTATGATCAACGTTCCCTATCTCAGTGCTGCTGACATAATCCTCCCTCCCTCCACACAGCTTCTCTGTGTGGGTATATCAGATGCCCGAATAGTATGCATAGGTCATATGGTATTTTTTAAAAAGCCTCTTTTTTTTTTTTTTATTTTTACTTTTTTCAGTTCCTTTGAACAAAAACAATTTTGACAAGAATTCATCAGAGAAGATATTCCACATTTCAGCATACCATTTTGGATATTGCTTTTGATTAAGACTGTTTGCAGACTAGAATATTAGTAACCCACATACTCTCTCTGCCTCAAAAAGAGTAGATTCACTTTTATCTTGCGAACAAAGCTCAATAGAAACACTTTTTAAACTTTTCTTAATTCATGAAACATTTATCTTCAAGTCAGGTTTTGTTTTAGCGGCACAAATGTGGTCAGTCAGCATTTCCATTATAACAGGTCCTTCCAGGGCTATTCAAGAAAGCCTCAGAGACTCACCTTTGAATTAAAACTTGGCACTCAGGATTTGAATCCAGAAAATACATTCTTCCTACCAATTAATCAAATAATTTAGAGATTCTCAAGTTGGAAGCAGACAAAAAAAAAAGGTTTTGAAGAAAAATCTTCCAACATAAAACTTTGCAAGAATGTTTAACATTCATTGTACAAGTATTATATTACCCTATAGTCATTCTCAAAGAAAATGGAGTTGAAAAGTCTATAAATAAACGTTGTAGTGATTATAACACCTTATACTCAGCCTGTTTGGCTTTGTGAGTAATTTATTTCTACTTTGGGAATTGGGATGATTTGTGTTCCTTGGCATAATTGGTTTAAAGGGCAACAGCATGAAGAAACTGGATCAGAATAACAAAGGGGGGAGGGACGGACCCTCAGAGACTGTGAACTCGCTTCTATGTGCTCTTCTATGAACTTCCAATTTAGGTATGGAAAATTACGAATCCTGTGAACATGGATTAGTAGCTTGTATTGATTCTGCAAAGAGGCATTGAAAGTTTAAATCGCCAAGTGCAGTGGTAGCCACGAGCCCTAACTGCAGCCTCATGACAAAGGGCTTCCAACATTGCCTAGCTTAGGAGAGCACAAGAATTGCCCAATAACATGAAGGAACACCCAAGAATCTGCCTTTGATGTTTTATTTTGTAGTCTTTCTCCCTCTTCAGTCTTTTAAGACTTGAAGGTACTGAACGAGAATAGATCTTCCATCCCTCTTATCCATCCCCAGTCAGCCATGCTGACCTTCCTTGGTCTTCCAGAAATAAGCCTTCACTCTCCACAAATGGGAACTTCTGCTTTGAGTTTTCACTGTAGGAACACTAACTAAAGAGAATGTCTACTCTGACTCCCTACTAACTTCAGGTTTCATGTAGATTTTACTGTTTGGTAACATCAGAAGGGTCACTCTGTCAATCACATTTGCCAATAACTCCTCAGAGCGATAAAGAAAATTTCCTTTGTGCTCTCTGAAAGTTTGCTGAACTGAACTAATACAGATACTTCAACTGGAGGGAAAAAAAACATACAAAATTATTAACTTGTCAATTTCTGATGGAAGTGAAATACCTTCTAGGTAGGAAAGAAGGAGTAGGTACTGGGGCAAAATTAGAAGACTAGCAATGGCTTTGGGAGAAATTGACTAGAATAGACAGAGAATAGACAGGAATTGACAAATAATATTGGAGTTGGAGAGCAGAGAAGAGCCTGAAGAAGAGCTTCCTTGATATGATGTCATTCCCCTTCCTTTCTGTCATTCCTTAATCTTCGCTGGGCAAAAAGACCGTGAGGAAGATCTAAGAATTATGGCGCTATTTTGGGGAGCACTTCTTCAACAGAGCTTCAGAGTGGGTCCCTCCTGCACATTGCTGTCATTTCCTGAGGCCCAATATGTATCAGCCAAACTAATGCTATCTGCAAACACACTCTCTGCCTTTTAAACAAAATAGCTGTCTACTCTCACGGTACAGGAACATGACAGTATGCTTCCTTCTGTAACAAAGGTAGAAGGCACATAGAGTTGTGCCAAACATATTGATTATCGAGAAACTGCTTGTTGAATAAATTATTCAATGAGATCTGAATTTCAAAATGCATAACAAGAATCTCCCAAAAAATATTAGCTGTATTCTCCCCATTTCTAAAGATACTATTTTGCAAATATAGTCAAGACTCTTCTTTGAACATAAATTTCAAGATACAATTCTCTACCTGTAGCTTCCTCGCTGCAGTGTGCTGTGGGTCCATCTTTCCTGAAAACATTTAAACTGAAGCTTGGAGGGTTTCATATTTAATTTTAGTTACATTTCAGAAGAGGCAAGGTAAGCGGAGAGTCATATCTGTCAGCCACAGGTACATAAATGCTTATCTTGTAAAACACCATCACACATGTTCTATTGTATTTAATACATGTAATAACAATATAAAAACTGATCTTTGAAAATGTGAAATTCCATTCTAACCTCATAATTTTAAAAATGTAGACTTACACCTCCAGCCTCAGCAATGATGGGGATGCCATCTGCTAAATGATTCACCATGCGAGCCACAGGTAGAGCCACAGGTAGAGTTCCCCACCAGCTCCATGGCCCAAATAGGAAGAGTAGAATTCTAGAAAAAAGAGCCATAATGTGAAATATCCCTTAAGTCCCCCGTCCCCCCCACCCCCCCCATCATTCTGAGTTGTACTTGATGTCACATCTATTATTCTATTTTCTCTTGTGGGAAGGACTTTTTATAGATGAACTAAACATGACTTAAATAAACTCATCTCTGTTTTCTCTCCTAGGGTAAATGTGAGCAATCCCTGTATGGTCACATGCACTCCGTCAATGATGCCACCTTCACACCTAGGGTGAGTTCAGTTCTCTCAGTGAATCCATCTGGTTCTTCATATGTCAAAATTAATTTTAATGAAAGTAATTTCCAAGGTAAAATGAGTACTTCGTAACCTGAGGACAACTGTAAAGAATGGAGAAAAGTGTTGAAATAGACGATGATGGGTACAGAACTTTAAAGCTCGCAAATTCACACACACACACACACACACACACACACACACACACGTGCTAGGCAGTAGAATCAGAAAGGAAGATGGCTGCAGTGCACACCTTCCTCAGAGTCTCCTGTCCAGTATAGGCTTCAGAATGTAAATGAATAGGTGCTGCCCCAACTCTTTGCAGTTCTAGGGACTGAATTCAGGGTCTTGCATGCTTCAGACAAATAGTCTAGATCACCTTGGTTCTTTTAAACAAAGTTCTGTAGCTCAAGCTGTCTTTGACCTAATATTGAAGGTCTCAGACTGCCCTCAAACACACACATACACACACACACACACACACACACACACACACACATATATTAGAGTTCCCATTTTATGTATAATTTCTCTTGCCTCAGTAAGTGCCACTATGACTGTGCAGAAGGTTGCATCTTCAAATCTTTAATGAAAGCAAAAATCTGTAATGAAAGTAAAAGTGCCAAAAGTGAAATGTAGTAAATAAAAACAGTGGGGGGGGGAAAAACAGAGTTTCTTCAGTTTACTACATGTAAGTTGGTAAGAAGAACATTTTATTCACTGCTAGATGTGTTCAGCTAGAAGGGTGGTTAAGCATTGCTTTGAGATGCAAAGCTAATTGGCGATGTCTTTAAAGGAGCTCAGATAATCATCATAGGAGGATGCTTTAAGTTTGGACCTTCTCAGATGAAAGCAGTTTGACTAGACAGATGACCTCTCGAGTCCCTCAAACTCCATGATTTAATTACATCTAACATCTTAATTCATCTCTACGTTCCCAGTAGAATGAAAGCCCCCTAATTCCATATTCCTCCTCTTTTCTAATTAGCCAAAAAAGGAAATCTGATAGATTGCTCACTTCACACCTCAAAATGACAGCATAGTCAGAATGCTGTTACTACCCTGCTGATAGAATTCTTTAAGAAAGAAGAAAAGAACATTCTCTAAAAATTCTATCTTCTGAGGGAATGTTGAGTGCTCCAGCTGAAACTGTGTGGCTGTGCCTGTCACTCCTGAACGTTTTAAGGATGTGTGCCACTACAATTAGATTGTAACAGAACAGATTTGTCTCTCTACAGAACAGTCCATTTAATTGACTGTAGTGAGCCAATTAGTTGAAAAATATTATATTATGGATCGCTCCTACTTACCAAGTAAAATTTTATTTCTAACGGAATAGTGAGATAGTTAAGCACCATGGGCCACATGATATAGGATATTTATGCTAAGACTTTATTAAGCCTTCTCATGCTCAAGGAAAATTAAATATAAGTTGAAATGAAGTAATTTTATATTTTGTAATTCAGGCATTTTATTTTGTTGAGCAATATCATGGTGAAAAAAGACCCACCATTCAACATTATGAACGGTAAACGGAATAAATTTGAAAATACCCAAATTAGATTTGCTAAACTGGCCACCCCAGCTGATACCCATTAATTGTATGCATTTTAAATGGCAGAGGATATGAAAAGCTGGTGTCCGAAGTCAGAGCGGGTAGCCTGTTTTTCTGGGTGCACACACTGCTCACAGGAGAAAGAGGCACTGCTTTATTACTGCTCCAAACCAATCTCAAAGACTTTCTGGAAACTCCCCTTAATTGAGCTTTTCTAGAAGAATTTATTAAGTACTGAGAAATGGTGTTTTCAGCCAAGCATTTATTGGAGCTTGGAGAGCTGCGGGGCATGGGGGTGGGGGTGGGGGCAGCGTTCAGCGTTCAGACCCATAGGTTCTCATAGAGACTCAACTGCCAACTGGAGAGCATGAATGGGGTGGATTTAGGCCCTCTGCCCATATGTAACAGATGTGCACCTCAGTCTTCATGTGGGGCTCCTAAAACAGGAGCAGGGGCTGTCTCTAAGTTGCCTGACTTTGGATCCCTTTCTCCTAACTGTGCTGCCTAGGCTAGCCGCAATAGAATAGGATGTACCTGCACTTACAGCAACTTGATATGCAAGGCTCCATGGGAGGCTTCCCCTTTACTGAGAATAGGAGGGAAAGGGAAGGTGAGAGGGAAGGGGGACTGGGGGGAGAGGAGGGGAGAAGCATCAAGAGGGAAGGAGAGGAACAGGGAGGAGAAGAAGGAAAGGGGGAGAGGGAGAGAAGGAGGGGGAAGAGAGAGGAAAGGGAGAGGGGAGGAGGAGAGGGAGAGAGGGAGAGGGAGAAAAGGTGTTTTACTATGATGGCTGAAATTCTCCCGTGAAATTTTTGGGCACCTGTGTTAACTGGTTTGCAAATGCATCTTCTGTAACACACCTGTCCAGGAGGATCAGGAGGTTGGGTTATAGAGAGCACAGAGCACAGAGCCTTAGTGACAGGGTTAACACTTAGACAAGCATAGGTCAAGGCAGTGGTAACAACCGTGTATACACTGCATAGACATTTAACAAACATTTTAATTACATATTAGCCTTGCTAATTGCTTTATGCCTCTAGAGAAGGCATCGATGTTACATTCATACCTAAATTGCATTTCATTGTATACACAAGCAGAGTTTTAGGAAAATTCTGCAGTCTGATATCCATATGCAGACATCAAAGTCTAACAGTTGGGGCCAACAGTATTGAAGATATTTACAGGAAGAGTTTACAGAATGCATATGGCCCTGAAAACTATTCAAATCAAATTAAATGTCATTATTTAGGAGAATTCTAATGCCTTCATTGGTGACTGATTTCTCACTTAGAAGTAGGTATTTATTTAAAATCTATCTCCTCTTAAAGTATTCTGTAATGAACTATTTTAAGAAAACATAAAAGTGCTTTGTTTTTCTTACTAAGTCCTTTTCATATATTTCATTGAAATGTAATATTTTATTAAGTAATTTCATTTATGGTTTTTAACTTGTCACATAGTACATAAAATGATATATGACATTTGTAGGTGATTCTTTTTTAAATTACTCTTCTCCCATGTTAGATCCCTACCAGTTTCCATTCCCTTCCCTCCCCGTAGTCTCTTTCCCAACCTCCTATCTCCCCGAGATCTCCTCAAAAAATAGCTGTCCTCCCAGTGACATATCCAAGCACATACCATCACATCAAGGCTGAACAAGGCAACCCAGGCTGAGGAAAAGGGTCCCACGAGTAGGCAAATGAGTCAGAGACAGCCCCTTGCTTTCACTGCTAGGAGTCCCAGAACAATACTTAGCTACTCAGCGATTAACATATAGGCAAATAACCTGATCTCTGAGTTGTCATGAGTTCTGATCAGTTGTATTCTGTAGGCCCTGTCATCCTGGTGTGTCCCTGACCCCACTGCTTTCTCCAATTCTTTCTATCCCCCCTCAGCAAGATTCTCCAAGCTCCACCTTATGTTTAACTGTGGTACTCTGCATCTGCTTATATTAGTTGCTGGATGAAGTCTCTGGTTTCTTTGATTCTGCAAGCTCTGGTCCCAGAACACTCTTCAGGCAGGACAAGCTACAGGTCAAAGGTTTTATGGCTGAAGGGGAACCCAATCCCTGTACTTGAAACCTTGCCTGGTTGTTGAAGATGCCTGATTCAGGCTCTGGGCCACCCATTACTGGAGTATTTGCTAAGGTTACTTTTGCAGATTCTGTGGAGTTTCCATTGAATTGGGTTTCCACCACACACACACACACACACACACACACACACACACACACACGAAATGCTTCCAAGTTCCTGTCGTTTTTCCCAGTATTTTCTCCTTCCCTCCTCCCTGACCTGATCTCTCATGTTCCCAACCCCACCAACACTCAGTCCCCCAGCAAAATCTGTTCTAATTTTCCTTTCTAGGGAGATCCTCATCCCCCCACTCCCCATACACACATGCCTTCCCTGTTACTTAGCCTCTCTGGGTATGTGAACTGCATCATGATTATCCTTGGTACTTGATGGTACTTGAGTGCTATACTACTAAGGCCCATTTATAAGTTAGTTACATACCATATTTCTCTTTTTGGGTCTGGGTTACCTTATCCAGGATGACATTTTCTAGTTTCATCCATTTGCTTGCAAATTGCATGATGCAATTGTTTTTAACAGCTGAGTAATACTTCACTGTGTAACTGTACCACATTTTCTTTTTTCATTTTTTAGTTGAGGAGCATCTAGGTTGTTTCCAGTTTATGGCTATAATGACTAATGCTACTATAGACATAGTTGAGCAAGTGTCCTTGTGGTAGGATGCAGCATCCTTTGGAAGTGGTATAGCTGGGTCTTGAAGTAGATCCATTTCCAATTTTCTGAGAAAATGTCATATTGATTGTCAATGTGTCTCTACAAGTTTGCACTTTCACCAGCAGTGGTGTTCCCCTTGTAGACAACCACACCAGCTGTCCCTGTGCTTTTGATTTTAACCATTCTGATAGATGTAAGATGGAATCTCAGTCATTTTGGTTTGCATTTCTCTAATGGCTAAGGATGTTGAACGTTTCTTTAAGTGTATCTCAGCCATTTGAGATTTGATTTTTGAGAATTCTATTTAGATCTGTACTCCATTTTTAATTGGATTATTTAGCTTTTCGATGTCTGGTTTCTTGAGTTCTTTATACATTTTTTTTATATTAGCTCTGTCCTTTCTCTTTATATCTATTAAATATAATATTGAAGTTCTAACTAGAGAAACAAGGCAAAGAATATAAAGTGTATATAAATTGAAAAGGAAGAAGTCAAAGAGTCACTATGTGCAGATGATATAACAGTAAGCATAAATGACCCCAAAAACTCTACAAGGGAACTCCTATGGCTGATGAACACCTTCAGCAGATGAGCTGGTTATAAAATTAACTCAAAATAATCAGTGGCACTCCTATAAACAAATGACAAATGAAAGCCGGGCGGTGGTGGCGCACGCCTTTAATCCAAGCACTTGGGAGGCAGAGGCAGGCGGATTTCTGAGTTCGAGGCCAGCCTGGTCTACAGCGTGAGCTCCAGGATAGCCGGGACTACACAGAGAGACTCTGTCTCGAAAAACAAAAACAACAACAAAAAAAAAATGACAAATGAGATGTCCTTTTTTATAAAGCAAGGCCAAATCATCAGAAAGAAAGGATGTAGTCATTTCTTTAAAAAAAAATAGGCATTGTATAAATATACCACATTTTCTGTATCCATTCCTCCTTTGAGGGATATTTGGGCTCCTTCCAATTTCTGGCTATTATAAACAAGGCTGCTATAAACATAGTGGAGCATGTGTCTTTATTATATGCAGGGGAATCCTCTCGGTATATGCCCAGGAGTGGTATGCCAGGGTCCTCTGGAAGTGACATGCCCAATTTTCTGAGGAACCACCACACTGATTTCCAGAGCAGTTTTACCATTTTGCAATCCCACCAACAGTGGAGGAGTGTTCCTCTTTCTCCACATCCTCGCCAGCACTTGTTGTCTCTTGAGTTTTTAATCTTAGCCATTCTGACTGGTGTGAGGTGGAATCTCAGGGTTGTTTTGATTTGCATTTCCCTGATGACTAATGATGTTGAACATCTCTTAAGGTGTTTCTCGGCCATCTGAATTTCTTCTGGTGAAAATTCTTTGTTTAGCTCTGTACCCCATTTTTGATAGGGTTATTTGGTTCTTTGGGGTCTAACTTCTTGAGTTCTTTATATATATTGGATATTAGCCCTCTGTCAGATGTGGGGTTGGTGAAGATCTTTTCCCACTTTGTTGGTTGCCGTTTTGTCCTTCTGACAGTGTCCTTTGCCTTGCAGAAACTTTGTAATTTTATGAGGTCCCATTTGTCAATTCTTGATCTTAGTGCGTAAGCTATTGGTATTCTGTTCAGGAACTTTTCCCCTGTGCCCATGTCCTCCAGGGTCTTCCCAAGTTTCTTTTCTAATAGTTTCAGTGTGTCTGGTTTTATGTGGAGGTCCTTGATCCACTTGGAGTTGATCTTAGTGCAAAGAGATAAGAGTGGGCCAATTCGCATTCTTCTGCATGTTGATAAAGAAAATGTGGTATATTTATACAATGGAATACTACTCAGCAATTAAAAATAATGAATTCATGCAATTTGTAGGTAAATGGTTAGTTCTGGAAAATATCATCCTAAGTGTGTTAACCCAATCACAAAAGAATACACATGAAGTGCAATCACTGATAAGTGGATATTAATGAGCCCAGAAGCCCTAAATACTCAAGGCACAATTAGCAAGTCAAATGATTCCCAAGAAGAAGAAAGGAGAGGACCCTGGGCCTGTAAAGATTGGATCCAGTTTTGTAGACCCAGAACAGAGAAATCGTGTGGGGGGGGGAATGATTGGGGAATAGTTGGGGGGAGAGGAATTAGGGGACGTATGGGGAGGGAGAACTGGGAAAGGGGAAAGCCTTTGGAATGTAAACATAGAATATAGAAAATAAAAATTTAAAAAAAAAGAAAAAGGAAAAAATAGGCAGAAAATATAATGTAATAAAAGATTAAGAGCAACCATGGAGCACCTTGACTGGTGTGTACCATCTAAAGTAGGAAACTGAGATTGGCGATACTGTCACCTGATATCTCCACTGGGAACAGTTTTCTGGGAAATCAACCTATGATTGACTTGGCAGGAAATCCTTCAGTCACTTCAAATGCCTGTTGACTTCTTTGTACTTATTTTGTTATTTTTTATTTGCCTTTAAGTCATTCCTAGAAATTGACTGTGCAAATAGTTGGTATTTAGTAGACATACCTACAGATGATCTTAGCTCTTTACTTCTAAACTCTCCCTTTTCCTTTGGAATTCCATTTCTCTTTGCTGAAGAATATTTCCTGGTAGTATTGTCTGTCTGGGAGAATGTAAAATTCTGAGTCTTTGTATGTCTGATAATTCCATTATGTTCTTTATATTTCAATGTTCAGTTTTTCCCCTGGTTCTATTATTGCAAAGGGGAGACTGTTTACCATGAAACAATTGATCCTTTGTAGATAATGTTTGACCTTTCGCTGTTACATGTTGTAAGACCTTTAACATTCTATTTGAGTTTCTACAAAGCATCTACATATGGATCTATTTGCTTTTTGCCTGTTTTCAAGAGCTGATGTGCTGTTTTAATTGCCTTCCTACAATTCAACTACAAGTTCTGACATTGTTCTTTAATATTATTTTCTTGTCATGCCCTTCTAGATTTTTCTTTAGAAACATCTTTATATTGTTGCTAAAACTTATTATTCAAAATCCATAAATCTTTGTGTGTGTGTGTGTGTGTGTGTGTGTGTGTGTGTGTGTGAGAGAGAGAGAGAGAGAGAGAGAGAGAGAGAGAGAGAGAGAGAGAGGCAAGAGATTAGCTTTGAGTGTCATTCTTCAGCAGCCCTTTGCCTTGTTTTTTGAAACAAAATTCTCACTTGGATCTGTGGCTCACCAATTAGGCTTGGCTCTTCCTGCTCATTGATGAGATTAGAATATATGACACCATTATACTGGTCCTCTGGTACTACACATTGAAAAGATGTCCTCATGCATATGCTGCCAGGCTGGAAGGATTACCTGTTGTACCCTGAATCCCAGTTCCATGGGTCTCTAGTCCAGTTGGAAATGGCTAAAGTGTTATAGCTCTCAGAAGGGAAGCCCGTGCTGGGCAGGCAGCCGGGGTCTCAGGTTTTCCCACCATGATGGCAATGTCATTGCTAGCATCAGGGGAAGCAGCAGCAGCACAGGTGGCAGCTATGACTGGCAGCAAGGTGAGTGGCAGCTGTGACTGCAGTGGCAGGGAGGGTAGGGGTGAGAGCCCAACTTGCCATGTGGGGCTAAGGTCCAGAGATGAATGCTTCAGGAGTGAATTCAGGAGATTCTTCCCCCAAAGTGTTACAGCTCATTAAAACAGTCACTCTCAGATGATTCTCAGTGAAATAACGTGTGCACTTTATTCTAAGTGGATAGGAACTTTATAAACATTGAGGTGTAGGGTGGGATCCAGGGGTAGTTGCTTCCTATTGGCTCAGTTTGTGGTGGTAGTGATGTTCTATTAGCATGGGGAAGGGCTTCAGGTATTTTACCTGAATGACTGTCATGGACCTTTCAGTGGAATGTCATGGTTATGTGTTCCACAGCAGGTAGTTTGGCAAGGAGCTGGCCCCA
The DNA here is from genome assembly GCA_964023405.1 of Apodemus agrarius. Lineage (NCBI taxonomy): Eukaryota > Metazoa > Chordata > Mammalia > Rodentia > Muridae > Apodemus > Apodemus agrarius. Next base: position 70,876,313 of record OZ030014.1, read on the forward strand.
TGTCTACCTTACTCAATTTTGAGTTTTATGGTGTTTGGAATCACTCAACCTTACCAGTTCTTCAGTTTGATGGCACCATCTATTTGCTTCACAATTAATCTCCTCATCCCTGTGTTTAAATTATTTTTTAATTCCCCACACTAATTTTTGTGTCTGATTTGAACTAATTTTCCCAGACTTCCCATGACTAATATGAAACTATGTCTTTGATATATTGGGCATTATTAATTGCAGTTATGTTTGTACCCTAGTACTTTTTGGACTCTTACTTTGTCATGCAAAAGATAAAGATATACTTATTCAGCCCAATATGAATAACATAAATATAAAGCCACAATAAATAATTTGTACTTTAATGAAATTATAATTCTAAAATTCTAAATAAATTATGCCACTACTAAAATAGATATTTTCAATAGGAGTTGTGGTTTGAATGTACTTGGCCCGTGTGGAGTGGCACTTGTTGCACTAGTCTTTTTAGCAGGTGTGGCCACTTTGAAGTAGTTGTGGCCCTGTTGGAGGAAGTATGCCACTCTTTGGGTAGACTCTGTGGTCATATGCTCAAGCTCTGTCCAGTGTGGAAGAGATGCCCGCCCCCCTGGCTACCTGCAGAAGACAATCTTTTCTAGCCACCATTGGATTAAGATGTAGACTTTTCTACTCCTCCACCACTACATCTACCTGTATGCTACCGTGCTTCATGCCATGATAATAGACTACCCTCTAAAACTGTAGCCAAATTAAATGTCATTTATAAGAGTTGTTTGGTCATGATGTCTCTTCACTTTAGCCTCATGCAGACTCTCCAGACAAGGGCAAAAAAGCAGCCACATTCTTTACCAAAATATCACAAAAAAATCTTTAGGCCACATAGGAACATTCTTCTCCTCTGAAACCTCTTGAGCCAGTCCCCAACAGTTCAAATCACCTACAGTACCAATGTCTTCCATCTTTCTATAAGGATGGCCCATTAAGTCCCATTTAAAGCATTGCACTGCTTTTGAAATCTAAATTTCCATCATCCACATTCTCCCAAACAATAACACAGTCAGGCTTTGAGAGGCATAGTGGCTGTGAAAAACTTAGGTCAAGATGTGGTGATAGAAGAGCTGAGAGATCTGCATCTTGATTCAAAGGCAGCCAGGAGAAGACTTCTGCAGGCAGCTAGAGAGAGGGCCACTTTTCCACACTGGGCAGAGCTTGAACATAATAAATTTCAAAGTTCACTCCCAGAATAACACACTTCCTCCAACAAGGCCACACCAACTTCAACAAGGCCATACCTCCTAATAGTGCCACTTCCCATGGGCCAAGCATATTCAAACCACCACAAGAGTATTTTGTCTCATTCATGTTGGAATATGTCAAATAATTATTAGTTATAATGATTTTAAATTTTTGTGTGAAGGCTCATGATAAAGAACACTTATTTGCACAGGATATACAAATTCAGGTCCCAGCACCATATATGGTGGTTCACACCAGCTGGAGCTCTAGCTACAGGATATCTGGTGCTATCTTCTGACCTTCTTGGAAATCAAACTCAGATGTACATACATACATACATACATACATACATGTTGAGGAATTTAATCCATCAACATTACTGCCCTGGCCAGGGATTCTATCCAATGACATGATCCAGCTGGAATGCAGACATTCCCTGGATTACAGTATGATCTGGCTGCAATGCAGACATTCCTTTAGTATATACCTTTACTCCCTAACAATGAAGGTAAGTTTAGTTTGTAGAGGAAATCACCTAGGTATAAAAGTGACATCTAATTGAGGGGCAGACAAAGTAGAGAATGATTTGAAAGAATGAGTCAGAAATAGGATATGCCCAACTCACATGAAAACAGCACAGGAAAAATAGCCTACTTAACAGCAGTGTCTGTGTGTGTGTGTGTGTGTGTGTGTGTGTGTGTGTGTGTATGAGAGGGGGAGGTTAGTATGTGATGTATGCATATGGTAGTTTTACAGAGACAGTTTCCAGAGAGAACAAGCTAGACAGTGAAGACATGAACCAGAGAATGAGAAGAAGCCAAGGATTAGAACATGTTACCAAAGTTAGTATGAGGCCAGGCAGAGCAATTCATTCAGAAGCTGAGAGGAGCCACATTCAATAAGTTACCTTGAAAAAATTATATTGTACAGAAGCTAGAAGCTTACAACCGAAGCTTAGTGATAGAACAGAGAAAGAAACACTCTGGGCTCAGCCCAAGCTCTGTATCCACACAGCTTTGATAAGGTTCTCATCTCATCCCCTCATCTGAGGATATAAAAGCAACATTTATACATACATATATACACACATGAATGTGCTTACACACACACACAAACACACACACACACACACACACACACACACACACCACTCTTTTCTAAAAGTGAGTCACACACACACACTACTCTTATCTAAAAGTGAGCTGAGTTAGGCTTTTTCCTACATGGCCTCTATGAGAACATATGCATTTGATTTCATTGTCTTTTTAAAGAAAATCATCCATGAACAAGTATTTTGAGTTGCCTGTTTCTGGTGTGTGTATGTGTTCTAACAGATTCAATTGAAACAAAATACACATAGTTTCAATTTCTGGCCATTGCATATAAAACTGCAATAAATTATGTCATGCAATTATTGATCCTGGGAAGGACAGTGAGGTCAGGCAGTATTTATATACTACAAAAATTTCAATTTTGTTTCCGTCTTTAGCACTCTAGCTTGATGTCATTAAGTATTTAGCTGGGCCAATAATACTGGTATTTGATGTCAGTTCATATTCCTTCCTGCACCTACATGATATATAAGTCAAAATTCTGTGTGTTCTGAAAATGAAACATCAGATCTTGTCCTTCTAGGGAAATTGGAAAAAACAGCAATAGAATAGAAAACTTATGTAACATGCCATTTTATTTTATATAATATTTGAATGACTTTAGGGTTTCTACATACTCAAAAAAATAAATATCTTTTAAACTTGTCTAATACAATTTTTACTATTTTATTAAATAAGGTTTAATTGTCTCCTATAATCATCTGCAAAGAAAATAATTTCTAATAAGAATAAAACATTATGAATGGTAAACAAAGTACAATCTTATCTACCCAGACAATAAAAAAAATCTAGAATATAAAAATATTTTTTCTCTTCTATATAGCTCTATTAGAAATATGCCCTCCAAAATCCCCTGTACTTAAGATTTTATTGTAGTGGGTTGGTCTAATGCTGCTTGTATTCTAATGCTAATATAGGACCTCTAAGACTGGTACCCCAGAGACAAGGGAATCTGCACATAAAAATGCTGAGTGGCCCTGCCCCCAGTTAATTGTGATTGGTAAATAAAGATGCCAACACCCAGTAGCTCACCAGAAGAAACTTAGGTGGGGCTGAGATTTCTCAGGCTTGGGAGAGAGGACTATGAGGAAGGGAAGAAGGAGGAAGAAGCCACATGGGATAGTAGAAGAATGTGCAGGAGGTAGGAAGGAACAAGGAAGTCACCATGGGATAAGGATCAAGAAAGCATGGCCCTAAGGCCAGTCTAATTGGAGTTAAGAGTAGTCCAGATAGAACAGTTAATAAGTAATAACTTGGTGTTATCAACAGGAATATAGATTCTAACAACATGGAGAATGGGCAGCTGCCCATCTACTGTGCTGAATCAGACAGACATATTGTAAATATAAAGACTGTAAGTGTGTCTTTCTTCTGGGAACTCAACAACCAAAGGCAGAGTAGAAACCCCAGACAAGGGCCTTTAATAATTTCTACATTTTATCACACAGTCTCTTTAGTAGCTCATATCTGTAGACAATGTTGATTCTATATAGACATTATTTTCTTCAAAGGTACATGCCATTCAGAAGCTACATGATTATGTCATAGTTTCTGGTATTTCCTCTTTGACTATAAAGATTATTTGCTTTCTATTTATTATGACTTCAGCATTTATGACAAAATCTCAATAGGAAGTTCATACTTAGCAACCATTCACTAAAGCACCTACTATATCCAAGCATGCCTATCAATTCTGTAGGTTCAGCAATAAAGAATACCAAGCATACTCTTTATGGGCCTCATGCAGCAGTAAGGAAACAGTGTATACTTAGTATACACACACACACACACACACACACACACACACATATGTATATATACACACATACATATATATATACATCTATATATACATCTATGTATACTTAGTATACATCTATCTTAGTATAAACCAGTGCAAAGACAAGTAATGAGGAAAATGGGATCTAATAATAGAGGTACACTGTGAGAAATATTACCTATGGAAAGCATGCAAAGTATGGAAGAAAGAAACCTCAAGCAGGTGCTCCAAGTCCAAGTTCCCAATGTATCAGCATCATGATGTGAGGGAATAAATAGCAAGACAAGAAAAGATGTACTGGACTTGATTTACAAAAAGATAGACAGCTAGCAGATAGAAAACCGACAACTCACACTGTTGTTATGGTTAAACGTGGTGGCCATCTAATTACCCCAGAGCATATTCTGTGGTTCCGAAATACTTCTTATACAGTATGACCTGATTATAATTGATTCTTTTGTATAATACCTTAACATTTTAACTCCACGGATCTTGGCATGATTCTTGTTATAGAAACTAACCAATAACTATTCATTGATTGGCAAGTATCAGAAAGCCATTATAGGTCAGAATTCAAAGGATAACTAAGAAGACCGGACAATGTTTGCTGTGCAATGCTTACATTTATTTTCTATTATCAGTTTTAAACTTTAATATGCTTTGTAGCCTTCTTATAATTAAGAGTACCCAAATAGTTCAAACTACGTCTTCTGTTTATAGAGAAAAAAATCCCTCTTCAAAAATATTACCCTTTTGGAGAGATGATCTAATATAAAGAATTCTCAGTTAAATACTTTCATGGCTCAAAAATGCTCTAACAACATCCAAATACCAGTATAAAATTACACATCTCTCATGCTTGTGTTCAGTCTTGCATTTCATTTAAAGGTGTTAAAAAATACACGTATGAAAAACAGCATGACTTTTCTTAAGAGATTACATTACTTATAAGGATGATGTTTAATACATCCCACATTGTCCCCAAATTGTATAATTAGAGCAAAAAGAATTGTCACACCAATTTACTCATAGCATAATTACAAGAACACTTGATTATCTCCCTTAATGTAATTTTCCTCACTTAATTGTTTGTTCTCCAGTGAATGTGACCCACCAAATCCACACTTTAATAAGTGACTGCTAGTTAATAATGTCACACTGCCAGCAGAGCCTGCCCTTCCTGTAGAAAGGATTTAATTGTATAACAATTATGACCCTTTGGAGAAAACACTTAAAACTTTCCATCTCCCAGCAAAAAGACTGGAATTACTGTAGAAGAATTTTAATACTGCAAGATGGTTGCTCTGATCACATCCAGAGACTTTCTAGATCTGTGTGATCTGGCTAGAATACAGACATGCCCTTAGTACATACCTTTAATCCCACTAGATGGAATACTTTAGTATATACCTTTAATGTCAAACTATGAGGTCTAATTGAGGGGCTGACAAAATGAAGAATTAGAGAAAGATCTGACAGAATGAGTCAGATGGAGCATACTTCCAATGCTCAGGAGAGAAGCTATTTAAGAGCAGTTCAGGGTGAGAGAGTCAGACAGTTGGGAGTCAGTGTAGTGAGTACAGTACAGAAGAGCTGAGTTCTTTTCCGAGTTCATGAAGTTCAGTGCAGGTCAGCAGAGGCGATTGAAGCCAGAAAATAGGAAGAATCCAGAAGATTAGAACAAATGGCCGGAGTTAGTCTGAGGCCAAACAGAACAAGTCAGTGAGAATCCGAAAGAAGCCCAAGTGAATCAGTCAGCTTGGGGAAGAGTTTGGGCAAGAATGACTGAGTTAAACTAGCCAAAAAGAACTAGAAGGGGTTAGCTTATTCGGTAGTAAGCCTCTGCGAGGACAGTTACATCTGGGGAATAAACATTACTTTTACAAATTACCTGGGGCATATTTGACTTTCCTATGGGTTTGCATCTGGCATGATAATCATCGCTGTGCTTTATTTTCATGCCTGCTGTATGTACCAGCTGAGTCAGCACACTCAACTTTCTCCTCCTTCTCCTCTTCTTGTGCTTGTTCTTCTTGTTCTTGTTCTTCTTCCTCTTCCTCCTCCTCCTTTCTTCGTTGTTTCTTTTTTTCTTCTTCTTCTCCTCCTCCTCCTCTTCCTCCTCCTCCTCCTCCTCCTCCTCCTCTTTCTCCTTCTCCTTCGTCTTTCTTCTGCGTTTCCTAGGATATTTAAGTTTCTTGCTTATGCTTTTCCTTCCAGGATTGGAAGAGTATTTCCTGACTTGCTACTTCAAGTGTTACACAACAGCACATTTTTCTCTGACTGGTGGGCTCTGTAACTGAACTGAACAAAAAGGATAACAATCTTCAAGATAGCTAGTTTTATGTTTATTCAGACTGATTTTGGGCACCATCTTAGAATGAGGGATTTTGTCCTTTAGAAATAAGTTTCAATTTATGTATTGAACTAGAACTATAAAAGAAACCAAGTCATTAAACTATAGAGTGCAGATTACTTCCCCATATTGTCATATAAAGATTATAAAAATAAATGTATAAATAAATAGATAAAATCTATGCAATAGCAAGATTATAGCCTTGTTATCTCCAAAGAATATCCCAGGGATAAATATTTGGTTATATATATATATGGTTATTTATATACAAAACATGGTTATACATACATATATATATGTATATATATTATATTCATGAAAATAAACAAAACAAAGGAATATTTTATTAAAATCAAAAGCTACAGAGCCAAAGTAATGGCTTCATAGGTAAAGGTACAGACTACCAAGCCTGATCTGAGTTCAGTTTCTGGGAGTCACGTGGCAGAGAACTACTGGTCTCTTGCAAGTTGTGCTGGGCAATCTATACCACATGCAGCATGAAACATGTTTGGCTCTGCCACTTCCGCATTCACAAAACACATACATCAATACATGTAAGAGAAAACTTAATTAGAGGTCACTAATAGAAAATTACAGCTCAATAAATAAGTTCTTAGAAAATTAAATTGTCAAAGAAAAATATTACAAATGCAAATTATAAAAGTAAAACAGAAAGCTCAATAAAAATAGTTTACAGAAGGACTATGAATTTCATTTAAATATGAAATTTTATCCTGTGATCTGTTTTTTGTTAGCAAGGTATGTCTTCATCAGTGCATTTTAGCAGATATATCATGCGTTTATTATCATGAGCTTCACAAATATAAACATTGTGATGGCACAAATGTCACTTACGAATCATCTTTATGTTTATAGGGAAGTACTCTGAATTTATGAGACTCTATTTATACGCATAGTAATAGAAGATAAATTTATTGAAGGTTACCCCCACAGTGTTACTATGGTGAATACTGTATTAATCAATAATAATTGGCCACTTGAAAGGAGACTTTTGCCAGGTAGAGTAACACCTTAGGTTACCATTGCAGTAAATAAACAGGGTTGAACAGAATCTGTGTGGATCTGCTCTCAATATCTTCCAGCAGCAATTAAAGAGCGAAAGGATATTGCTGCTAAGAATAGTCACTAACATGGTGCTCCTATTTTTGCTAGTCAATGATTTAGCTCTCCCAGAAGTATAAAAACATCATTTCTTTTAGGTATTTATATTGAAGTCCTCAAGTGAATAACTTGAAATTACTAAAATGTGTAACACATTTTTTCCTAGAGACCTCACTGTGGAATTATACTAGGGAAATAAAAAGTCATGCCTTTTTCCAACCTGGAAAGAAATAAATTTGTCTGGAATTCTACATTTTGCTGCTAACTCTTCTCTAAAGTGGTCATCCAAGATTTTAAGTCCCGTTGTGTCCTCTAGAGCTGCATCAGAAACCTGGTGCTAGTCCCCTTAGGCAGTGCTCTTCTCCCTTCCTTCCACCTTCATTACTCAGACAATACAAACGGACTGGCTTCCTCCCTTGATAAAGGACAACAGAGTAATGAATTTAAGTGCCTGCATCATTAAAATTGTCATCCCTGGTATACTATTTCAAGTGTGGGACCAAGGGTGGCTAGCTTTTACTCTTCAGGGGGTACAGTGATCTTCAGTTTCTTATGTAAATTTATGCAAAAACTCCGCCAACAAAATCACATGCTATTTATTTCAAGCCTCAGAAGGAATGCTTCATTTCCTGATTTGGTAATGGAAAGAGCTAGAGTGGAGTGGGGTAAGCTGAGTTACAGGTTAACAAAGAATATTTGTTCATTCAGAAATGAAGCAAGTTTGGGAAGAAAGCATAATGGCACCTTTTTTAATTGTGTGGAATCAGATCTTTATCACGGACTTACTTCACCTACAACCCTTAATGCTGCAAGGCAATATATGTCGTCTAGCTTGGGAGGTCTGCTCATTAGCTTGTTCAAGATGATCCCACTACTACTCCATAAGTCTAAGACCATGCCTCATTCCTTCCTAATTGTGTATTCAGTTCTCTTCCACACTCCATAACCTGACAGGAAATGCAGGCATTTCTAAGAGGAAATGCTTGAATGATCAATACTTAATGAATGAATAATCATTTTTACTGAATCCCCTTTTAATAAATTTTCTACATCTTTTCAAAGTATGTTTACATTCTTTTGGTCAGCTCATAGTAACACAAAACTTACAGTACTATGGAATCAGAATGTTCTAGAAAAAAATCAACTAGAACACTTTGATGAAATGGATCCAAGAATTTTAGCGTTTAGGTAACTGGTATTTCAAATATATGAATGTCCATAAATCTGAAGTTGGATCACCTTCATCAGGCACTGTATCAGGAAGTAGGAAGCACAGCACAGGCTCCATTCAAATGTTAATCTAAGCAGCAGCAGTGTTTATTTAAATATAATTGTTTAAAAGAAAACAAGTTCACAGAGAGAGTTTCAAAATCTCTCAAGTTGTAATCATCTTGGGAAAATATGTTCTGTGTATGTATATGTTTGTTTGTATAAAGTGAATGAATTACATGAGTGGATAGCTATAATAAGTATAGAAATATGTGATGCTATGGTTGCTTTATGATGGGGTTGGAGAGCTATTAGCATATTTAGTTAAGTCTTACATTTCCAAGTTTAATAGGAAAAGGCACAAAAACACTTTTAAAAAGTCTAAGCACTTCTGGAGTTCTGATCTTCGCTTCTCTTCAACTTCTAATTTAACCTGCTACTTTCATTCCAAGATTCCTGTGCCCAACTTAAGCAATAAGCATCAAAATTAATCACAAAGCTAAGAATAAAAACATTTCATCTGATTTTCATATATATTCCCAACCCTGTACTTGGTTTCCTAGGGATTTAAAAAAAAAAGATTTATTTTATGTACATGAGTGTATACCTGTGTGTCAGAAGAGGGCATCAGATTTCATTATAGATGGTGGGGAGCCAGCATGTGCTTGCTAGGAACTGGATTCAGGAAGAGTGGCCAGTGCTTTTAACTGCTGAGCCATCTCCCCAGCTTCTGTTCTCCTAATGATTTTGAACCCTTTCAGGCTAAGATTGTCCTCTTAGCTGTTGGTAGCCAGACATGAAAATTAGAAACAGTTTCAATTTTCTTATATATACAATAGAAATATCAACCAATAGTTCAGAAATTCATTAAGTTAATCATTTTAGATAAGAAATATTTTTGTATTCCTAAAATATCAATCTTTTTTTTCCTGAAATACCATCAAAGCATGTAGAAGCCATATCCAAGGTGACATTAGGTTGGACAGGGTAATAGTCTATGGCTAGCCATTTTTTCACTAGAGGAACCAGAGCCATTTTTGTAATCTAGCCAATGCACCCATTGACCTAGATCCTGAGAGTCTGGCTCCTGAAAAGGCAGCATTGTTGGCAGAATTGTATGAGCAATTTTCCTTCTGAGCCCTATAATCCAGTAGTTCTCAACCTGTGGATCTCTACCCCTTTAACAGACCCCTTTCATGGGGTCACCTAAGACCACTGGAAAACACAGATACATTAGAACTCATAACAGTAGCAAAATTGTAGTTATGGAGTAGCAATGGAAATAATGCTGAGAATCACCACACATGAGGACTGTGTTAAAGGGTCACAGCATTAGGAAGGGCGAGAACTGCTGATGTGATCCTTTCAAGTGGTTTTCTCTGAGCCCATATATAGATTCCTTGTGTGCATATGCCAAATCGTATTCCTTTATGTTTTCATGTTTCTTGTTTGTATGCTTTTAATGTAATTTTTAAAATTTACTTTTTACTTTACACCCTGCTCACTGCCCCACTCCTGGTCACCCCCTCCCACAACCCTTCTCCCACCCTTTATCTTCTCTTCTGAGCATGTTGAGAGGGGAAGTCTGGGTATCCCCCTGCCCTGGCCCTTGAAGTCTCTGTGAGGCTAGGCACTCTCCCACTGGGGCCAGATAAAGCATCCCAGCTAGAAGAACTTATCCCCCATACAGGCAACAGCTTTATTCTAAGTAGACATTTACTCATTCAGAACCCTCAGCCTCAGCTCCTCAATTCCAAAGTCCACTGTGTCCTGCCTCACTTCTCTCCCCCCAGAAGCTCTCACAGAGGTGTCACATCAGTCTGAAGACTTCCCTAATTACTTTCCTGTCTCTTAAAGATCATTGTTCCTTCTTTTCTTATATCATTTTCCAAATCACCATTTCCATTTTCTATTTTTTAAATGTCAATTTCATGAAAAAAAAAAAGCTGTAACTGGTTGGTAGTGTTTTGGGACTTGCACAGAAAGTTATTCCTTTACTTTTGAATGTCAAAAGATCTAACCGGGGCTGGAGAGATGGCTCAGTGGTTAAGAGCATTGACTGCTCCTTCAGAGGTCCTGAGTTCAAATCCCAGCAACCACATGGTGGCTCACAACCATCTGTAATGAGATCTGATGCCCTTTTTCTGATGTGTCTGAAGACAACTACAGTGTACTTATATATAATATATAAATAAATCTTTAAAAAAGAAAACAATAAAAAAGATTTAACCATAAAGTGGGGCATTGAAATGATAGTCACATTCTTTGTAAAAAGTTATAGGTAATCATTCCTCCTAATAAATATTAATGCTGAGCAGGCAATCTCAGGAAGATCTAAAATTTCTGACCAGCCTAGTTTACACAAAGAAACTTGGCAAAACCACAATTAAATACATAAGCAAACAAATAAACAAACAAGAGTATAGCAATTTTTGAAGCCTGAAAGTTCATGGCCAAATAAGCAGTAGCAGACTCAACAACAAAAGTTGCAAAACACAATATTGCAATGCAGAACTGAACAGTTCCACAAAGGTCTCTCAGTATTGAATACCAAATTTTAGTTTGTACTCTATCTCTTTGGTTTACTTCCCTAATTGGACAACACAGAATGTTCCTATGTGTGGTGGTTTGAATGAAAATGACACTCATAAACTCAGATGATTGAGTGTTTGACCATCCCCTCTGCCCAGTTAATGGAACTGTTTGTTTGTTTGTTTGTTTGTTTTTCGAGACAGGGTTTCTCTGTATAGTCCTGGCTGTCCTGGAACTCACTCTGTAGACCAGGCTGGCCTCGAACTCAGAAATCTGCCTGCCTCTGCCTCCCAAGTGCTGGGATTAAAGGCATGTGCCAACACCGCCCAGCCCCAGTTAATGGAACTGTTAAGGAAAACTTGAGGGGCATGGCCTTCTTGGAGGAGCTGTGACACTGGGAGCTGATCTTGAGATTCAGAAAGCTCATGCCAAGCCCAGTCTTGCTCTTTTTCCCTACCTGCAAGTTGAGAACCAGGTATGAGCTCTCAGCTCCAGTGTCATGAAGGCTTTCCACCATGTTCTCCACCATGATGATCACAGACTAACTGAAACTATAGGCATGCCCTCAATTAAGAGTTTTCTTTTGTAAGTTGTCTTGGGCATGGTGTCTCCTCAGAGTAATAAAGCAATAACAAAGACTCTTTATAAATACATCATAAAAGATTGCAGAAACATAACGTGCCCGGCAAGAAGGAAATACTGAGGGACCACACATCCCAGGCCTAGTCCACAGATGTCTGCTGTAATGTGGGTAATGATTATGAAGATGATGTAAGCTCGCCTCAGAGTCAACACATTGACCTTTATTGATCATAAACCATGCTGGGAGTTTCTACTTCTTCATGAAGGAGGTTATAGTTTCAAAATTCTCCCAAGAGTAGGAATGCCTTGTGATTTACACAAGCTATGTGATTTAGGCAAGCCTTTTCTCTCCTTTGCTTCCAGGAATCCACTAAATTTTCAGTACATTGTCTGTGTTGGGGATTGGGATGCCTTCCTCCACATCCCGCCAGAGCAATGTCTTCATTTTATTTAACACCCATATAATAAAAGTATTATATATGAAAACATGGAAGAATTTTAGAGAAATGGTAGCACTCTATATGGCATTATAATGATGAAAAATTATACCTTTTGTACAAATCTATAGAATATAGATCATCAGCAGGACTGAATCATAGTGATATTATGAACTTTGATGACTGTGATGTGACAAGGTAGGTTCACTAGTTACAAGCATAGCAGTCTGCTCATAGTGGGGAAACATTAACTTGTTCAAGAGGCTGGGGAGACACAGTAATTTTCCACTTCCCTTGACTGTGAACTGGAAAGTATTCTAAAACTGTGAGTCCTCAAAAAAAGTAAGAAGAATCAGTGACAATGTCTGGCATAATTGTGACAGAGTTTAATCACAGTCTGTAAATGGAAGTTTTAAAGTTTGCCTTGACTGCCCAGACATAGATATGAGTTATTCATTTATTCATCCATTTCTTCAAATATTTTGCTAAGTATATAAGCCTCAAATAGTACACATGGTCTAGAGCAGTTCTTTCTAAAATAACTTTTTACAAAGATAGAAACATGTTTAATTTGAAACCTCTAATGTGATACTCACCAACTACAGGAAGAAATGTTAATTATGGCTAATTAAAATTAAACTAAAAATTCTGTTCCTTGGTTGCCATAGTTACCTTTTTTAATTACTCACAAGTTCCAATTTTTTTAACTATGTAGCACAAGGAGGAAAAGACAGACTTGCATACCAAAAAGAAAAATTAATTTGCTTTCGAAGTTTTGTGATTGTTTTATGAGTGCAAGAGGAGTAATATAATGATACCCAGAGGATTTTTAAGGGACTATATTGGAATCAAGCTGTAAACATATTTAGTATCTACAAAGCAAAGATATGGGATCTAGGAAAGGAAAAATCCCAGGCGGTGGAAGAAGCAAGCAGAAATGTGTATGTAGCACATGTGTGTGAGCATGTGTGTATGTGTGAGTGAGCTTGTGTGTAAATGTATATGTATGAGTGATCTTGTGTGTATGTAAACATGTGTGTGAGTAAGCTTGTATGTGTATATGTGTGAGTGAGCTTGTGTGTATGAGTTTATGTATATGTAAACTTGTGTGTGTGAGTATGTGTGAGTGAGCTTATGAGTATGTGTGTGAACTTGTGTGTATGTATACACGTGAATGAGTGAGCTTGTGTGTGTAAATGTGTGAGTGAGCTTGTGTGTATATGTGTGTAAGTGTATGAGCTTGTGTATATATGTGTATGTGTGAGTGTGTTATAGGAGCAGCAAACAGAGGAACATCTGAGGAAACTGTGTGATAATAAGCAGGAAGGAGGCAAGCCAATTGCGACTCAAATTTGAACTGCATGGAAAAATAGTACTTTGTTATTAGTGCAAGAGTGGAAAACAGTTTGTTAGCAGTGGAACTGTTGGCTTTATGGACTCCTGTGTCTCTGTTGAGAATGACACAATGCTCAGGCAACTCTTTGTCAGAATACCGGGCCCTAGGCATCTGCCTGCCCCTCATCTCAGTTGGTAGAATCAAAGATGTCTCAAGACATTGTCTAAAGTCTTCTGGGAGAAAACATAATTGGCAAGTTTTACTGTAAGAATGGCCAGAAAAGATCCAAGGTTGAAGGAAGTGAACTTGCCTCAGGGTCCTTGTATGAGGTGGTAAAGAACTGAAATGAGGTATTCTTCAGAGTAGAATCAGAACTGAAAATACAGGCTTAGATGTATATGTTTTTAAGAATGCCTAGCGATCTAGACTTAGTGAAGACTACCATAGTTTCCAGTTGATCTCCAAATATAAGATTGAGTCCATTTAATGCACATTGTCAATTAAGCATTTGGTGGTTGTTTTCATTTTTGAGTTCCTATGTAATGAAGGACTTCAAAGAATGGGAATGTGAGCCTGGTTGCTTTCATTGCTTTTCTTCCAGGTCCCTTGATCTCATGCTCTTCTCTGCTCCAGTTTCGCTCTGTGCAAACGTGTTAGCACATCTTGTGCCCTCAAACGCTCCAGCTCCTAACTCAAAGGTCATAGGCTCACTCTTTCAAACTATTCCATGTCTATAATTTTACTACTCAGCAATTAAAAATAATGAATTCATGCAATTTGTAGGTAAATGGTTAGACCTGGAAAATATCATCCTGAGTGAATTAACCCAATCACAAAAGAATGCACCTGAAATGCAATCACTGATAAGTGGATATTAATGAGCCCAGAAGCCCTAAATACTCAAGACACAAATAGCAAGTCAAATGATTCCCAAGAAGAAGAAAGGAGAGGACCCTGGGCCTGTAAAGATTGCATCCAGTTTAGTAAAGAAACCGAGGGGGGAGGGGGAATGATTGGGGAACAGTTGGGGGGGAGAGGAACTATGGGAACTATGGTGGGTGGGAACTGGGAAAGGGGAAAGCCTTTGGATTGTAAACATAGAATATAGAAAATAAAAAAAAAATTTTAAAAAAAAGAAAAAAAAAGCTCTTTACTATTAATTAGCATTTAACATACCTTTAATATATGGTTCTCACCATATCATTAGAACCTGATTGAACAAGGCCTTAGGGATGTTATGATCATTCCTGAATATCCATCATCACTCAAAACAGTGCCCAACAGTTAGGATGTTCTATATTTATGTGATGAATGATGGGATAGGATTTCTACTGACAGAGTTGTATATGACAGATTTTAGTCTCTCTGAGGCCTAAGACTATCTAAATCACTACAAGGAAGAGTGTTCAGTTGTCTAGAGCCTGAGAAAATTGCCACCTGACATAGCCCACTGAAAGTTTTGCTTTCGATGTTCTCACTGAAATACCCATATTTATATTCAAAATTCCTAACAATATTTTCTCATACATACTAAATTAACATTCTTTGATACATGCTCTGGAAATTCAGATTTTTTTATACATTGTTAATCTCATCATGCATTTACCACATTTTTGTAGAATAATATGTAATTTCTGATTTGTGCTTCAATATTATAACATTTTAAATATACATGATACCATCCCCTCAGCTTTTTCCCTAATATTTGTCCATGTTCTTAATCTATCTAAAATGTTACCATTTCCAGAAGACTGCCTTTTTTTGATGAATCTAATTTTGTTGTTTACTCTCTTGGAAGAAACCATTTCAGATCCCATACACTTGATTAGGTGTTCAGTGTCTAAACAACTAGGTACCTAAATATAGCATTTAAAGAACATCTTTTCTTGTCCTTTTTTGATTCTATTTAATCATTAACTATAAAGTGACTGGAGTGTCATTTCTCTTATGTCTCTTTCTCCTGACCCCAAGGCAAGGGAACAAAAAACAGAACATACTTGTTGCCATAGTTACGTCGTCTCTACATATTTTTCGTACCTCTTCTGCCTTATACACTTAAACCCTAGCTTGCTCGATTTGTCCTTTGCTAATGCGTACTTGCTTTTATTCTGTTAGCTTTATTATCTATTTCAGCATGTTCTACCGCAGCTACAGAACATGCCCTTTAAGTTCTTAAATGGTATTTCAAGAGCTTCACTTCCCCCAAAGTATCCTAGTCTGTGTAAGGCCACCTATGTCAGAGTACCATGGAGTGAATTCTTGGCCAATATTTTACTAAAGATATGCCTTTAGTGGTTTATGTGTTATATGACACACTATAAGCCTTGATTTTTCTATAACATAAGTCTTATCCATATAGGTGAAAACCTGTGTGCGATGCAAATCACTTTAAGCTTATGGAAAATTATGTCATCTTGTAGCTGTTGCATAGTTCTAGGCCATTAGGCAATATTTGATTATTTGGGAATTATACATAATGTACATGAAGAAGGAAGAGAAGAAGAGGAGGAAGGGAAAGTGGAAGAGGAAGAAGAAGGAGAAGAAGGAGAAGAAGAACAAGAAGAAGAAGAAGAAGAAGAAGAAGAAGAAGAAGAAGAAGAAGAAGAAGAAGAAGAAGAAGAAGAAGAAGGTGGTTTAATTTGGGTTGCCTATATACTCACTGGAGTATGGTTAAACTCCCAATGACTCCTTAAAAGAATTCAGTCCTTCTCCACCCCAATCCCACACCTACCCCTGACAGAAATTAATTATGAAGAGTGTCCTTATCACAAATTTTAAGCATTCTCTTCAGGACCTTCCTGTCTAGGCTGACTTGAGGGGTGGGGTGGTAAGGAGGTAGGGGTTTTCAGAGAAGCTTTCTATGTCTCTCTTTCTCAACTGCAGACCCACAGTTGAAAAAAAAATAGAACAGTATTTTTCTAAACACAGCAGTTTTACCCAATTCTTTACAATCCTTGATATTTGCTCCTTTAGTCTTAAGAGTGATCCTTGAGGTTCTCAGATTTTACCTTCTCCCTCCATTTTAATTCCATACTTAGCTGCTGTATCTGTCTTTATTGTTGGGTACCAAGGGAATTGTGTAAAGAGCTATTGTTTAATGCTGCATAGGCCTGTCCTAAGACACATGCTAATGTATCAGTACTAAAAATGTTTGAAATACTAATTTTCCCCCTAATGATCCTAAGCATTTTCTTATGGTTATACCTTAATACTGAGCTGCAGGTCATTACCTCCACACATTGAATGCAGCCGATGTTTCCGTGGCTTAATGTTCCCACCATTTGCTTGATGACCCTGTGCTCCTGTCTGGTTTATGAGCAGAATCTTGGGGGATGAAAATGAGGCCACTCGGCGGGCTTTATATGCAAAGTTTGCATTTCGGTGTTTATTTGAAAATATGATGTTAAAAATGGTAACACAAAACTGGAAATTTTCAAATGCAAAAGTGCAAATAAAGTGAATCATTCTAATGCTTAAGCCCAAGCATTTCAGTTTGAGTTTCTACCATATTCTTTTCAATGTCTCTTTTTTTGTTAAGTACTATAAAATAAAACATAAACAATTTACTTTGCTACTGCTTTGATTGAATTACTTGTTTACATCTCCCTTTCAATAATAATGTTTATAATGCCATTATAATTATAGTTATAATACTTGATGTATATGTCTGTTGTGTCTGTATATATGTATATGTATATATTTCCCCACCACAATTTTTCTTATATTTTACTATTATAAATAATGTGAGGAAAGTTTACATTACAAATATTTATTTGAGATATTGACCTAAATATACTCTAATGTGGGAATATTTTCAATATTATTAAATATTTATAACATGTTATTCCACATTAGAATAATCTATAAATAAAACAAACTAATATAGATAAACTCTATTTTTTTCTTTTTTCTCCCTTGGTTATTTTATTTATTTACTAGATAAACTCTCAGTCTAAATGAACCAAAGACCCACATTATTTCATCCAGGTAATTCCAGGAAAGTGGTATTATGAGACTTTTAAATTATTTTCTTCATACAATTAGATTGTGCCTGATGATGTAATGTGATAAATAGTACTGAGCAGATTTTGTGGTAATAAAATCTATTTATTCTAGCTGTTAGTTAGTGAACCTATAGCAAGTACAAGTCTTCTGCAACACACCCTCTTCAAAACTTATGCCTTCACTAAAAATCTAAATAAGTTGATAGCCAAAAAAACTGATGTATTTTAACTGAAAATTCCAAATTCCTATGAGATATAGTCAAAGTTGCCCATTAGCTCACAGACAAAGCTTCATACAGAACCATTGTCACATGACATTGAGATTATGATGAAGGCAAAACACAAACACCACCTGTATGTCCATTTTGCCTGAAAATAAAAGTAAGGTTACATGTGCGCATGTAAGTTATACATGTTCTGAAATCTAATGAGAGAGAAAAGAGTTTATCTCTCAATATGAGTTTGTAAAATATAAAACGAATTGTTGATGCTATATAAGCCAGACATATATAGACATTTATGTCATGTCTCAGGAAATGAATGGATATTAAAGGAATCCATCCATGGTGTAGGGAATAAAGAGTTCTTCTCAAGAGAGGAGCTGGCAAACTCATGGCCATCAGGGAGACCATTATCCCAGAAGTCAAGCCTCCTGGATCTCATCCATAGGAGTCACTGATGTTTGTGCTAGTTTAATTCAATGACAGCTCTCCTTCCTTATTTCCTATTCACTCTGTATAATGTTACTTCTCTGTAGTCCACTGTGGTGTGAAATAGTGCTATAATGGAAGGAGGAATTATGATCCTTTGAGAGGGGAAGGAAGAGACAACATCCACTCTCAAACAATGTTGACTAACCTATGTTGATCTCATTTTTTCTGTGCTGCTATTGATGGCATTGTCTGGGTTCTCTAGAGGAACGTGGCTAAGAGAATGAATATATATTACAAAGTGGGCTTTATCAGACTGGCTTTTCAATATAGACTGAGTAGTCCCAGCAGTGGCTGTCTATAGATTGAGAGAGTGAGAGCCTATCTGGTGGCTGCTCAGTCTACAAGGTGTACTGAGGTCACAAGCTGCTGCTGAGGACCTAGAAGATTCCTGTAGAGTCACAGATCTTTCGTAAATGTTAGAAAGGCACAGGGCCTGGGTTCTGATGTCAGCTAAGAATGACAGCCCAGACTGTATAACTGGACAGAAATACTCAGCAGCAAGTATTGGTGACAGGAGTGTTGCATGCCATGTGGGTGTTCCGTGGACTTCTCTCTTTAGGCACAGCTGCTGTACTGGATAGTCTATGTCAACTTGATACAAGTTAAAGGCACCTGAGAGGAGGGAACTTCAAAAGCCTCAGAAGATTAGACTGTGTGTAAGCCCTTAGGGAATTTTTTTTTTTTTTTACTTAGTAATCAATGGAGGAGGGCTTAGCTTACTGTGTGTGGTGCCATCCCTGGTCTGGTGATGCTGGATTCTGTAAGAAAGCAGACTGAGCAATCCATGAGAAGCAAGCCAGTAAGCCACATTGCCACTCCACCAGCTCCTACCTCCAAGTTCCTGCCCAGTGTGAGTTCTTGCCCTGACAGTGTCTAATGATGAACACTAATATGAAAGTTTAGGTGAAATAAACCCTTTCCTCCAAAGTTGATTTTGTTCATAGTGTTTCATCACAGCAATAGTAATTCTAAGACAGAGGATGGTATTCGTCCCTCAGTTAACTTACTGAAGATGCTTTCTCAGATTATCAAGAGCATTATGTCTTGGTTCCATGTCCAGTGCACTTGAGATTTAAGATTGACCATGGCAGTGATCATTGTTAATCTCTTACAATACCTCATTTATAGAGGAAGCTTTCTTTATCCCAGGTAGGTTCATAAAGGAAACATTTATATAGTGAAGTTCAATATTCCCAGGATTAAGACATCTATCGGTGTGTCTTTTTTTATAATTTTTATTGGATATATTATTTATTTACATTTCATTTCCCTTTTCCTGGTTCCCCGACCCCCAAAGGTCCCACATTCCCTTTTCCCTCCCCCTATTCCCACATCCACCCCTTTCCACTTCCCTGTTCTGGTATTCCCCTACACTGATGCATTGAGACTTTCCAGAACCAGGGTCTTCTCCTTCCTTCCTGTCGGACATCATTTGGTATGTGGATTGTGTCTTTGGTGTTCCAAGATTTTAGGCTAATATCCACTTATCAGTGAGTGCACACCATGGGTATTATTTTGAGACTGGGTTACCTCACTTAGTATGATGTTCTCCAGCTCCATCAATTTGTCTAAGAATTTCATGAATTCATTGTTTCTAATGGATGAATAGCAGTCCATTGTGTATATATACCACATTTTTTGTATCCATTCCTCCATTGAGGGACATCTGGGTTCTTTCCAGCTTCTGGCTATTATAAATAAGGCTGCTATAAACATAGTGGAGCATGTATCCTTATTACATGCTGGGGAATCTTCTGGGTAAATACCCAGGAGTGGTATGGCAGGGTCCTCTGTAAGTATCATGTCTAGTTTTCTCAGGAACCACCAGACTGATTTCCAAGTGTACCAGCTTGCAATCCCACCAGCAGTGGAGGAGTGTTTCTCTTTCTCCACATCCTCGCCAACACATGCTGTTTCCTGAGTTTTTAATCTTAGCCATTCTGACTGGTGTGAGGTAGAATCTCAGGGTTGTTTTGAATTGCATTTCCCTAATGACTAATGATGTTGAACATTTTTAAGGTGTTTTTCAGCCATCCGAAGTTCTTCAGGTGAAAAGTCTTTGTTTAGCTCTGTACCCCATTTTTTGATAGGTTATTTGGTTTTCTGGGGTCTAACTTCTTGAGTTTTTGTATACATCGGATATTAGCCCTCTGTCAGATGTAAGGCTGGTGAAGATCTTTTCCCAATTTGTTGGTTGCCAATTTGTCCTTTTGACAGTCTTTTGCCTTACAGAAACAGTAATTTTGTGAGGTCCCATTTGTCTATTCTTGTTCTTAGAGCACAAGCTATTGGTGTTCTGTTCAGGAACTTTCCCCCAAGCCAATGTCCTCAAGGATCTTCCCCAGTTTCTTTTCTATTAGTTTTAGTGTGTCTGGTTTTATGTGGAGGTCCTTGATCTACTTGGAGTTGAGCTTAGTACAAGGAGATAAGAGTGAATAAATTCTCATTCTTCTGCATGTTGACCTCCAGTTGAGCCAGCACCATTTGTTGAAAAGACTATCTTTTATCCACTGGATGTTTTCAGCTCTTTTGTCGAAGATCAATTGGCCATAGATGTGTGGGTTCAATTCTGGGTCTTCAATCCTATTCCATTGATCCACCTCCTTGTCACTCTACCAATACCATGCAGTTTTTAACACTACTGCTCTGTAGTATTGCTTGAGGTCCAGGATACTGATTCACCCAGAAGTTCTTTTACCATTGATGATAGTTTTAGCTATCCTGGGTTTTTTGTTATTCCAGATGAATTTGAGAATTGCTCTTTCTAACTTTATGAAGAACAGAGTTGGGATTTTGATGGGGATTGCGTTGAATCTGTATATTGCTTTTGGCAAGATTGCTATTTTAACTTTATTAATCCTGCCAACCCACGAACACGGAAGATTTTTCCATTTTCTGAGGTCTTCTTTCATTTTCTTCTTCAGAGACCTGAAGTTCTTGTTATACAAATCTTTCACTTCTTTGGTTAGAGTCACACCAAGATACTTTATATCGTTTGTGGCTATTGTGAAGGGTGTCATTTCCCTAATTTCTTTTTTGGCCTGCTTATCCTTTGCGTATAGGAAGGCTACTGATTTGCTTGAGTTGATTTTATAACCAGCCACTTTGCTGAAGTGATTTATCAGCTGTAGAAGTTCTCTGGTGGAATTTTTTGGATCACTTAAGTATACTATCATATCATCTGTGAATAGTGATAGTTTGACTTCTTCCTTTCCAATTTGTATCAGTTTGACTTTCTTATGTTGTCGAATTGCTCTAGCTAGTACCTCAAGTACTATATTGAAAAGATATGGTGAGAGGAGGTGGCCTTGTCTAGTCCCTGATTTTAGTGGGATTGCTTCAAGTTTCTCTCCATTTACTTTGATGTTGGCTATCGGTATGCTGTAAATTGCTTTTACTGTGTTTAGGTATGGGCCTTGAATTCCTGTTCTTTCCAAGACTTTTAGTATGAAAGGATGCTGAATTTTGTCAAATGCTTTTTCAACATCCAATGAGATGACCATGTGGTTTTTTTTCATTGAGTTTGTTTATGTAGTGGATTACATTGATGGATTTCCATATAATGAACCATCCCTGCATCCCTACAATTTGGATACTGTCTCTGTGCCCTTTGGTTAGTCGGGCTAAGGGTTTATCTATCTTGTTGATTTTCTCAAAGAACCAGCTCCTGGATTTGTTGATTCTTTGTATGGTTCTCTTTGTTTCTTCTTGATTGATTTCACCCCGGAGTTTGATGATTTCCTGTCTTCTGCTCCTCCTAGGTGAATTAGCTTCTTTTTGTTCCAGAGCTTTCAGGTGTGCCATTAAATTGCTAGTATATGCTCGTTCCTGTTTCTTTTTTGAGGCATTCAGGGCTATGAGTTTTCCTCTTAGCACTGCTTTCATTGTGTCCCATAGATGTGGGTATGTTGTGCCTTCATTTTCATTAAATTCTAAATAGTCTTTGATTTCTTTCTTTATTTCTTCCTTGACTAAGGTATCATTGAGTAGAATATTGTTCAGCCTCTATGTGTATGTGGACTTTCTGTTGTTTTTGTTGCTATTGAAGACGACTCTTACTCCATGGTGATCTGATAGGAGGCATGGGATTAGTTCGATCTTCTTATATTTTTTTTTTTTTAAGATTTATTTATTATTATATGTAAATACACTGTAGCTATCTTCAGACACACCAGAAGAGGGCGTCAGATCTCATTACAGATGGTTGTGAGCCACCATGTGGTTGCTGGGATTTGAACTCAGGACCTTTGGGAGAGCAGTCAGTGTTCTTAACCACTGAGCCATCTCACCAGCCCCGATCTTCTTATATTTTTGAGAGCTGTCTTGTGACCAATTATATGGTCGATTATGGAGAAGGTACCATAAGGTGCTGAGTAAAAGGTATATTCTTTTGCTTTAGGATGAAATGTTCTATATATATCTGTTAAATCCAATTGGTCCAAAGTTTCAATAACTTTCCCTGTGTCCCTGTTTAGTTTCTGTTTTCCTGATTGGTCCATTGAGGATATTGGAGTGTTGAGGTCCCCCACAATTATTGTGTTAGATACAATGTGTGTTTTGAGCTTTAGTAAAGTTTCTTTTACAAATGACGGTGTCCTTGCATTTGGAGCATTGATGTTCAGAATTGTGAGCTCTTCTTGGTGGATTTTTCCTTTGACCAGCAAGAAGTGATCTTCTGTGTCTCTTTTGATGATTTTAGGTTGAAAGTCAATTTTATCTGATATTAGCATGGCTATTCCAGCTCATTTCCTGAGACCATTTGCTTGTAAAATTGTCTTCCAGCCTTTTACTCTAAAGTAGTGTTTGTCTTTGACTCTGAGGTGTGTTTCCTGTAAGCAGCAAAATGTAGGGTCCTGTTTCCCTGTCCAGTCTGTTAGTCTGTGTCTTTTTATTGGGGAATTGAGTCTATTGATGTTAAGAGATATTAAGGAATAGTGATTATTTCTTCTTGTCAGTTTTGATGTTAATTTTGGTTTTGAGTGGTTATCTTCTTTTGAGTTTGATGGAAGAAGGTTATTATCTTGCTTTTGCCAGCGTGTAGTTTCCCTACTTGTATTGGAGTTTTCCTCCTATTATCCTTTATAGGGCTGGGTTAGTGGAAAGTTATTGTGTAAATTTGGTCTTGTCATGGAACATTTTGATTTCTCCATCTATGTTGATTGAGAGTTTTGCTGGGTATAGTAGTCTTGGCTGACATTTGTGTTCTCTTAGAGTCTGCATGAGATCCACCCAGGTTCGTCTAGCTTTCATGGTTTCTGGTGAGAAGTCTGGTGTGATTCTGATAGTTCTTCCTTTATATGTTACTTGGCCTTTTTCTCTTCCTGCCTTTAATATTCTTTCTTTGTTTAGCACATTTGGGGTTTTGATTATTATGTGATAGGATGTATTTCTGTTCTGGTCCAGTCTGTTTGGAGTTCTGTAGGCTTCTTGTATATTCATGGGCATCTCTCTCATTAGGTTGGGGAAATTTTCTTCCATAATTTTGTTGAAGATATTTGCTGGCCCTTTAAATTGTAGATCTTCACTCTCATCTATCCCTATAATACTTAGATTTGGTCTTCTCATTGTGTCCTGGATTTCCTGGATGTTTTGAGTTACAAGCCTTTTGCATTTTGCATTTTCTTTGACTGTGGAGTCAATGGTTTCTATGGTATCTTTACCATCTGAGATTCTTACTTCTATCTCTTGTATTCTGTTGTTCATATTTGCATCTATGACCCCTGATTTCTTCCCAAGGTTTTCTGTCTCCAAAATTGTCTCCCTTTGTGATTTCTTAGTTGTTTCTACCTCTGTGTTTAGATCCTGGATGCTTTTGCTCAGTTCCTTCACTTGTTTGTTTGTGTTTTCTTATAATTCTTTAAGAGATTTTTGTGTTTCCTCTTTCACGACTTCTGCCAGTTGACTCAATTTCTCCTTCATTTCTTTAAGTGATCTTTTTCGTTTCCTCTTTATTGGCTTCTGTCTGCTGACCCATATTCTCCTGGAATTCTTTAAGTGATTTTTGTGTTTCCATAGTAAGGGCTTCTAACCTATTCATGTTCCCCTGCATTTCTTTAAGAGATTTTTTTTATGTCTTTTTTTCGTGTTTCTCTAGCAGCATCATAACCAGTGCTTTTAAATCCAAATCTTGTTTTTCTGGTGTGTTGGGGTATCCAGGACTTGCTGTGGTTGGAGAATTGGGTTCAGATGCTGCCATATTGACTTGATTTGTATTAGTAATGTTCCTATGTTTGACATCTGTTTATCTCTGGAGTTAGTTGGTATTGTTGTTACTGGTTGGTGTTTGAAGCTCCTGTGAGCCTGGCATTTGGCGCTGCTGTAGCAGAGGGCGTCCATGCTCCAGAGGTAGAAACTGGAAGGTTTCCGCTACTGGGCTCCAAATTACCTCCTCAGCTCTGCTGGCTGAACCCAAGTCTCCTCCAGGCTTGCTGCTGGGCGTGCAACTGGCCTCCCACCATCTCCTTCTGGCCTGCCTAGTTGCTGGCTCTTAAGAATCAGTTCTTTTCTGAGCTGGGCGTGGTGGTGCACGCCTGTAATCCCAACACTTGGGAGGCAGAGGCAGGCGGATTTCTGAGTTCGAGGCCAGTCTGGTCTACAGAGGAATTCCAGGACAGCCAGGGCTATACAGAGAAACCCTGTCTCGAAAAACAAAAACAAAAACAAAAACAAAACAAAACAAAAAAAGAATTAGTTCTTTTTTTCCACTGATCTGGGCACTGTTGGATCTCTATGGTGACCTGGTCAGGCCACCAGCTCCAAGATGGTGGTGGGTCTCAGGGCTCTGTCTAACAGAGGGATTCCCTTCAGGACCAGAGCTTCCCTGGCTTGACTGCTGGAACCTAGATGGTGGTGCTCTCAGTCCACAGGGCTCTGTCTGGTTAGCTATCTGTGGTGCCTCAGGTAAGATGGCGGCCTCTGCTGTAATCCAGGCACAGAACCCTGAGTGGGTTGGTGCCCGCACAGGTCCCTGCAGAGACAGCTCTGGGTGCAGGCAAGAGCCTGATGGGGTAGTTGATGTTAGACTCAGACTTTGTCCACACACCTGGCCCCAGCTGCCAGCCATCTGCAGTGACCCAAGGCGAGATGGCGGCCTCTGGTGTGTCTTAAGATGTATTACCTATAGGCAGGGACACAATTGCTTGTTGCTATGATCCACAGAAGGGAGTTCTAGAGACTGCAGAGATGACTAAGCAGTTGATCGTATTTGTTGCTCTTGAGTGAGACTCAATTCAGTTCCTGCACTCATATGGCAGCTCACAACTGCTTGTACCTCCAGTTTTGGGGATATGATGCTCTCTGTTCTCTGGCCTTTAAGGACATAAAGATCCACAAAGTGCATTTTACCTACATGCAGGCACTCATGCATACATTTAATGTCAATTTGTCCTTTCTTTCATCCATCTCATTTAAACAGCAGGTCTTGTTGCTGTGTTATTAGTGGTTTGGTATTTTCTTCTTTTTTCTTCTTTTGTACTTTTATGGCTTTGTTGCAGTTATTCCATTTTTACCTTATTTTAGCTGATTTTAAATTTATTTTCATTTAAAAACTCAGTGCTCTAAAGAATTTACAATTAGTGTCAAGTCCTTGTAGCACCTGGGGATGTTTCCTCAGCACCTGTCATATTTTAAAATGGTCCCTCTTGAAGCTGAGAGATGGATTCCTCGGTTGTCACTTGCTCTGCACACGTGAGCATCTGAGTTCTACTCCAGCAGTCAGGCAAACAGCAAACTCACTGCAAATGTCTGTAATCTCAGCACTGGGGAGGCAGAGACAGGCAGATCTCTCGGGCTTATTGGCCAGCCAGTGTAGCCAGATGTTGATCAGTAAGAAACCCTGTTTCAAAATACAAAAAAAAAATACAAAAAAAAAGGGTGTGCAGTTGAGGAAGACACCAAGAATCAGCAAATCTCTTGTCTCTACTCCAAACACACTGCTGTACTCCTGACCATGATTTCTCTTTAATGCCCCAATGCTACTGATTATGACATTTTCCCTTGCAACTATTTCTTTTTATCTTCTTGTGACAAGCAGTTCAGATTGTCTGTTTGTATCTCCTGTGGGAAAATTAGCTTTTGATTTTGATGGGTTTATTACATTTATTAGCTGAGTTTAATTTTATGCGTCCATAAATCTCTATCATGATCTAGTTGTTTCTCTCCAGAAAAGTATGTAGACTACTAAACATCTCATTTATTTATTTTAAGTCCTTTTAAAATAAATATATGCAGGGGATGTTTATATTGAACCCGAGTTCAGGTCTGTAGCACTCACATTGAGCTGTTGCTGATCAACTGTATTCAGCTGACGGTACTACTCCTTCTCTTCTGGCATCTGCAGGTACTTACCCATACGTGTCTGCACACATATATAAATGAAAGATGAAACTGTTTTTCAAAAAGCATATGGCATTTTATTCAATGGCTTCAACTTTATTAAAAACAGGATAGAATAGAAATCCCTCCATTGAGTAAATTCTAAACTTGTCTTTTAGATGGTGCTTTTCTTCTCTTTTACCTCCTAGTCATTTTGTTTTGTTAACCTAATGTGATTTTTATATAATTACAGCTTTATGAGAAAATATGGCCTATGTGATTTTTCTTCTCTTCTAAAATTGTCTGGTCTACATAAATTGCTAGTTCTATATATTTATTAATATTAAATTTTGTTTAGTTCAGGCTTTGTGTTGTTGAATATATATACATATATATATGTGTGTGTGTATTTCCCTTGCTTCACCTGTCATTTTGATAGATAAATCTGCAATTACTTGGGAAATATTATTTTTAATGTAGCTTAGTGGTAGAGTGTTTGCCTAGCATAGTTAAGATTTCAGTCCCCTGTAACTAACACATACACACACACACACACACACACACACACACACACACAAACTCATTCACATGCACAGTCCTGCTCATATAAGTGTGCATGTACACACAGAGCTTTTTATTGAAAAGGAATTCTGGTTGTTGCGTTCACCTCTTGTGCTCTCCATTTTTATTCTCATAACCCTTCTATAGAGATCTGCCCTGTCACTACTACTTTGCCCCACATCGCCCATGTCAGCAGTCCAGAGTCCCTTTGTACTGTAAGTTTTGCATTAAAGACTTTGCCTTGTGATATTGATTTCACTTATCTAGGTACTCAGTGTGCAACTGGGTTCTGATCCAGATTGTGAGATTCTTGTTACATCCAAATTCTCTCAACTTATCACTTACAAAGTGTAGTTTCATTTGCCTCATTTGATTGGAAAATCTTCCACACTGCTCATGGCTTAGTAATAAGTTGGGTTTCATCTCCTATCTGACACAAAGCTCTTTCAGATTCTGTTTCCCCACAGAAGCTTAAGGGCCAGTCACTTCTGAACCAGAGCTTGGGAGCCACAGTTTCATTCCTACTTTGTTTCTGTTTTATCTCTCTTTTCATTGTTATCCTTTTATCAAACTGTTTAAGCCCTTCTACCTTTAAAATCATAATTTTTGCCTAACTCTACCTTTGCGGCATAGGAAAGCTCATTGGCTAACAAGGATGCCGTACAGAAAAAGATGCGAATGCTGGCTCTTCATCTGTCTACGGTGTGGATTGGACACAATTTAGTCTCCTTGTGGCTCATTTTCTTCATCCACAAATACAGGAAATCACCATTTACCGGTCATTTTGTTTCTCTTTATAAATACTTAGGACCCTTAGTAATATAAGTAAATATTTAATTAGTAGAAGCTGTTGTTTTTGTTATTGATTGGACTGTTTGAGGGTTATCTATGACCATGTA
Organism: Apodemus agrarius; assembly: GCA_964023405.1. NCBI lineage: Eukaryota > Metazoa > Chordata > Mammalia > Rodentia > Muridae > Apodemus > Apodemus agrarius. The sequence continues at coordinate 70,904,493 of OZ030014.1, forward strand.
AATAAAATTTAATTTTCCTGGGCCATCTTTAGTGGTATATTGTAAAATATGGGGGAAGCCTGACAACCTATGTGCTCATGTATGACATTATGTGTCAGAATACCCTAAGGCAGCAGTTCTTAACCTGTGGGTCCTGACTCCATTGGGGGTCGAATAATCTTTTCACTCGGGTCACCTAAGACCACCAGAAAATACAGACATTTACTTTATGATTCATAACAGCAGCAACGTCACAGTTATGAAGCTGCAATGAAAATACTCTTATGATTGGGGATCAACATAATGTGAGGAGCTGCAGTAAGGCTCCAGCGTAAGGAAGGTCGAGAATCACTGCCCTAAAGTAAATAGTGACCCATGATGCAAGTTTATAGGTTTTTTTTTTTTTTGTGATCACAAGACATTTTTTTTAGAATGTCAGTTCTCTGAATTGTTCTGTTCATTGGACAAGAAGCTTTTGAGTCATATCAAATAAGCATTTATTCAGAGTTCTTTTCAAGTCTGAGAAGATTGTACCCATGTCTTCTGTGGGTTGACCAAAAGCATTTAATCCTAATCTCTAATACAAGAGCTTTCCTATAGAGAGTTGTGCCTATATATGACTTTTTTAATGGATATTATTCCCTATGAAACAGTGTTACATTAACTGAAACTGTATAAGACCCTATTAGCAATTCAGTTATTTTCATTTTCTTCTAATATTTAAATAAATATTCTGTGTTGTGAGAGAGAGAGGGACAGTTAGCTAGCTTCCAGCACTACTCACATCAAGTTGGCATCAAGAAACCTCTAGCCGTCAGGTGACTGTACAACCACGCAGGATGCATGGTTCTTTTGTTTGTTTGTTTGTTTGTTTGTTTGTCTGTTTGTTTTTTGAGACAAGGTTTCTCTGTGTAGCCCTGGCTGTCCTGGAACTCACTCTGTAGACCAGGCTGGCTTTGAACTCAGAAATCCACCTGCCTCTGGCTCCCAAGTACTGGGATTAAAGGCGTGCGCCACCACTGGCCACTATTCTTATTTTCTATAAACAAGAATTTTATCATAGCTTCTTTAATCTATACATTTAGATTCAATATCGAAAGTATCCAAAGGATGCATTGTTGATAAATGTTTTAAAATTTCTCTCGGTATATCATCATTATAAAATAGAGTAGCCCTCTGTTCCATGCTTTTCTCTAACTAATAAATAACTTGGTGTTTGCATAGCACTTTGCAATATAGGTTCTTGATCATAGAGGTGGGAAGGCTGAACCAGGGCCATCAGACATCAGAAATGGTTATTATTCGTTTTCTACTTTGCATTGAAGCTGCTTTGCTAAGTTATACTTGAATTATTTAGCTAATTTGAGTGTCTCAAGATTTTTGAAGTGTATTTGCTATTTGTCATAATTATGGTATTGCATGGATATGAATGTGGGCTCATGTGTCACAGTGAAGATGCATGTATATCTGTATCTTTGTGTGTGAATGTGCATGTGGAAATCAGAAGGTAACCTTTGGGAGTCAGTTTTCTTCTATTATGGCTTGCAGGAATCAAACCCAGGTCATGAAGTTTGCATTGCAAAGGCCTTCTACCTGTTGGTTTATTTCACCAGATCATTTAAGTCTGACAATAAAATTCATTTGTACAGTCTTAGTTCCTTAATATTTCTAGAAGTTAAAAATATCCTTTAAAACACTGTCAGCACTGATAACTCTATACTCTCTTATATTCTCACTTGTTCAATTATTTAATGAAAGGTCAACTGTTAGCATGTAACAGGAACTATGCCAGGCCCTGGGGCTAATAGACACAGCCCAAGAAGAACTGAACTTTTTAAGGAACTCTTTACTTGACTGTTCGTTTCTGGATACTACACCTTAATATTGACAATGGGACAGGACCTAACCTAGAATTACATTTTAGAAACATTTTCAAAGCAAATGGGTTCTCAGTCTTTTATAATCGTAGACAATCTCACCTACTTCCAGAACAGATTTTCTTTCAAATCTTGCTTAGTTTAGGCTAAGTACCTAACAATTATCACTGTCCTTTGTTTTATCTGTTATACATTTTAGACAGCATGCTTCCCCACCACCCAGGTCACCATCTAATCCTTTACTATACCTCTGTGCCTCAAGATTTCTCAACACACCAGTTGTGTAATGCTATTCTAGATTGATACCCTGTTTTAAGGAGGGGGTGTAGGCTGATGTCCTTCCAATTTGACTGAGGTGAGGCAGTTTCTAGAGTCTTTAGGAATTTCCAAATTCCTGATAACCTTTTTATCAGCTATATTGTTTGTTTCTGACTCAAAACCATAAGAAATAAAATTAATATCAGTCTTAAGATTGTTAAGGCAGGACTTGAACTAAAGTAAATTGTTATAATCAACTCCACGGTAGTATTATTTACCTTCTCATTTAATGCTTATTTTATGGGGTTCCATTATTGTACAAATTTCATGATAGACTCTGTGTGTACTCTCTGCTTGGTTTAACTAAGTAGTTCTTTTATTAACTAGTGTCATATAACTATCAAACCTAAAAATCAGATTCTATCTCTTAATAAGTAATTATGTTTATCCCATTATAATACATCCTAAGTCATAGCCTCTAAGTTTTTAAGGCAGTAAAAACTATGGTTAAATTATGGTCACCACTCAAAGATTCATAAATATTACTATGCATTCATTTTATTGAATCATGTAGCACATTGCATGGTTTATTAAAAGCATATTATAAATTGTTTAATCTTTTTAATATTTTAAACCACTGAACATTGATCATTTGACAGCAGCATTTTGGGATATTAAACATAAAACATTTTAATATTTATTTTCACCCAATAAAAATGAAGAAACTATTATTTTTAATTTTAAATGTATTTCCTCAAGGTTTAGTACTCATTGTGGTAGGGCATATTTTTAAATTTATTTTAATTTAGAGTCTCCAGATAAAGTCCAACTCAATAAACATGCCTGTGGTGAAAGGTGCACCCAGATTAAATTCTGATTAAAACTTATCTACTGTCTTCTCTAGATTGAACAAAGATCCCATTTGTGGTGTCTAAAGATGATTGAAAATCTCTATATTTACAGAGAATGTTTTCTAATTTGTAACATTAATATTCCCTGCTAAAACCTACAAAATCTTCCATTTTTTTCTGCAATGAAACTCACTGATTCTTCACAATTCTTGTAAAATGCGTTTACATACTTGAGGACAGTCCAAATTTTCTCTGCTCCTTTTAAGTCATAAAATTGATTAAGCATCTCATTTGTTAGAATGGGGACACAGCTTTTATATTACTTTGCCAGTGACAACAGTTACAGAATTTTAAAACTAATGGCATCCATTGTACTACTGGTGTGTTTAGGGATATGGAAAAGATTCCCTTGAACTCTTATTTATAGAAGTTGTTCAGCTCTTACAGAAAGGATATCCTCCTTGCAGTAAATAAGAAAAGAACAAATATAACCTTGATAGAAATAACAAAATTGTTTACTAATAAAGTTTAAGACTTTTTAAAATTTAGAAAGAAGGGAAAGATTTTTACTTAACAGTAACTAGATTTTAAAAGGTAAATTGTAAAACCAATTGAAAAGTCAGTCTAGGGAGTAACTGTGAGCAGTGGTATGGTTCTAATGGGCCTGACTCACTGCACTTAAGAATGAGCAAAGAAACAATGCAAAAACGATGAGACTGAGTGAAGATGGAAAGCAGAAGCCCCTCTCGCCTCTCACCTCATCCCAAGTTACTGATGTGGATTTGTCCTCAGAAATTGACATTTTTTTCCCAAGACGCCAATATCTAGACAGGAAGCCTAGACAGCCATGGACCTCCTGATGGATGAGCACAGGCTAATTGCAATGCTGGAAAAGCCTCTTCCCTTTCTTCACTGCAATTGATTCATCTCTTCTGCTTTTCCTCTGCTGTATCCAGTAAAAGTTCCTTGTTCCAATAACAGTTATTAACTGTCATTGTTTTGTGCTCTATAAAATTGTTTGTTTTAAGCACTTGGAATTAGCATAATCAAACAGATAGAATATGTTAACAAAGTAGCACAGCCACTGTCTCTGCTGAGAAGTTTGTCTAAAGGACCACAGTAAGTATCATTACCTGCAGCCAGTTTCACTGAACCCAGTTAATCTCCTGACTATTCCCTCTATTTATCTTCCTAACACTTATTTTCACTTCATTTGTGGCATCAAATACCATCACAAGTTAATTAGAATCAAATCAAGTGAAATGCACATATGAAGTGGTTTTTCATATTTGTGGTTTTATGTGTCACATATCTCAAAACACATAATTTGCATAATAAAATAAAATTTATAAGGGTTTATATATTTTTTTCATTTTTTTATTCTATATTCTTTGTTTACATTCCAAAGGCTTTCCCCTTTCCCAGTTCCTCCCCCCCACCATACGTCCCATGAGTCCTCTCCCCCCCAACTATTCCAAAATCAGCCCCCCCCACAATTTCTCTGTTCTGGTACTCTCCTACAAAACTGGATCCAATCTTTGCAGGCCCAGGGTCTTCTCCTTTCTTCTTCTTGGAAATCCTTTCACTTGCTAATTGTGCCTTGAGCATTAAGGGCTTCTGGGCTCATTAATATCCACTTATCAGTGATTGCATTTCATGTGTATTCTTTTGTGATTGGGTTAACGTGCTTAGGGTGATATTTTCCAGATCTAACCATTTGCCTACAAATTGCATGAATTCATTATTTTTAATTGCTGAGTAGTATTCCATTGTATATATACACCACAATTTCTGTATCCATTCCTCCTTTGAGGGATATCTGGGCTCCTTCCAACTTCTGGCTATTATAAACAAGGCTGCTATGAACATAGTGGAGCATGTGTCTTTATTATATGCTGTGGAATCCTCCTGGGTATACCCAGGAGTGGTATGTCAGGGTCCTATGTAAATATCATGTCTAGTTTTCTCAGGAACTACCAGACTGATTTCCAAGTGGTTGTACCAGCTTGCAATCCTACCAGCAGTGGAGGAGTGTTTCTCTTTCTCCACATCCTCGCCAACACGTGCTGTTTCCTGAGTTTTTAATCTTAGCCATTCTGACTGGTGTGAGGTGGAATCTCAGGGTTGTTTTGATTTGCATTTCCCTGATGACTAATGATGTTGAACATCTCTTAAGGTGTTTCTCTACCTTCCGAATTTCTTCTGGTGAAAATTCGTTGTTTAGTTCTATATCCCATTTTTTGATAGGGTTATTTGGTTCTTTGGGGTCTAACTTCTTGAGCTCTTTGTATATATTGGATATTAGCCCTCTGTCGGATGTTGGGTTGGTGAAGATCTTTTCCCAATTTGTTGGTTGCTGTTTTGTCTTTGTGACAAAAGGCTATCTTTTTCCACTGGATGGTTGTAGCTCCTTTATCAAAGATCAGGTGACCATAAGTCTGTGGGTTCATTTCTGGGTCTTCAATCCTATTCCATTGATCTACTTGCCTGTTGCTGTACCAATACTATGCAGTTTTTAACACAATTGCTCTGTAGTACTACTTGAAGTCAGGGATATTGATTCACCCAGAAGTCCTTTTATTGTTGAGAATAGTTTTAGCTATCCTGGGTTTTTTGTTATTCCAGATGAATTTGAGAATTGCTCTTTCTAGATCTATGAAGAATTGAGTTGGGATTTGGATGGGGATTGCATTGAATCTGTAGATTACTTTTGGCAAGATGGCCATTTTTACTATATTGATCCTGCCAATCCAAGAGCATGGAAGGTTTTTCCATCTTCTGAGGTCTTCTTCGATTTCTTTCTTCAAGGATTTGAAGTTCCTGTCATACAGATCTTTCGCTTATTTGGTTAGAGTCACGCCAAGGTACTTTACTAATGAGATGACCATGTGGTTTTTGTTTTTTTTTTTTAGTTTATTTATGTAGTGGATTACATTGATGGATTTCCGTATATTCAACCATCCCTGCATCCTTGTGGTGAAGCCTACTTGATCATGGTGAATGATCGTTTTGATGTGTTCTTGGATTTGGTTGGCAAGAATTTTATTCATTATTTTTGCATCGATATTCATAAGGGAAATTGGCCTGTAGTTCTCTTTCTTTATTGGATCTTTTTGTGGTTTTGGTATCAGCATAATTGTGGCTTCTAAGAACAAGTTTGGCAGTGTCACTTCTGTTTCTATTTTGTGGATTAGTTTGAAGACTATTGGTGTTAATTCTTCTTTGAATGTCTGGTAGAATTCTGCACTAAAACCATCTGGTCCTGTACTTTTTTTTTTGGTTGGGAGGCTTTCTATAACCCCTTCTATTTCTTTAGGGGTTATGGGACTACTTAGCTGATTTAATTGATCCTGATTTAATTTTGGTATTTGGTATCTGTCTAGGAAATTGTCCATTTCCTCCAGATTCTCCAGTTGTCTCTGTGCCCTTTGGTTAGTCTGGCTAAGGGTTTATCTATCTTGTTGATTTTCTCAAAGAACCAGCTCCTGGTTTTGTTGATTCTTTGTATGGTTTCCTTTGTTTCTACTTGATTGATTTCAGCCCTGAGTTTGATGATTTCCTGTCTTCTACTCCTCCTGGGTGAATTAACTTCATTTTGTTCCAGAGCTTTAAGGTGTGCCATTAAGCTGCTAGTATATGCTCTCTCCAGTTTCTTTTGGATGCACGTAGAGCTATGAGTTTTCCTCTTAGCACTGCTTTCATTGTGTCCCATAGATTTGGGTAGGTTGTACCTTCATTTTCATTGAATTCTAAAAAGTCTTTGATTTCTTTTTTTATTTCTTCCTTGACCAAGGTGTCATTGAGTAGAGTATTGTTCAGTTTCCATGTGTATGTGGGCTTTCTGCTGTTTTTGTTGTTATTGAAGACCACTCTACTCCATGGTGATCTGATAGGAGGCATGGGATTAGCTTGATCTTCTTGTATTTGTTGACATCTGTCTTGTGACCAATTATATGATCAATTTTGGAGAAGGTACCATGCGGTGCTGAGAAAAAGGTATATTCTTTAGCTTTAGGATGAAATGTAACACACACACACACACACACACACACACACACACATATATATATATATATATATATATATATATATATATATATAATCCAATTGGTCCAAAGTTTCAATTAGGCTCACTGTGTCCCTGTTTAGTTTCTACTTTCCTGATCAGTCCATTGAGGATTGTGGAGTGTTGAAGTCACCCACAGTTATTGTGTTAGGTGCAATGTGTGCTTTAAGCTTTAGTAAGGTTTCTTTTATGAATGAGGGTGTCCTTGCATTTGGAGCATAGATTTTCAGTATTGGTGGATTTTCCCTTTGACCAGCAAGAAGTGACCTTCCAAGACTCTTTTGATGACTTTAGGTTAAAAGTCAATTTTATCTGATATTAGAATTGCTATTACAGCTTGTTTCCTGAAACCATTTGCTTGTATAATTGTCTTCTAGCCTTTTACTCTAAGGCAGTATTTGTCTTTAACCTGAGATGTGTTTCCTGTATGCAGCAAAATGTAGGGTCCTATTTCCGTATCCAGTCTGTTAATCTATGTCTTTTTATTGGGGAATTGGTTGCCGTTTTGTCCTTCTGACAGTGTCCTTTGCTTTGCAGAAACTTTGTAATTTTATGAGGTCCCATTTGTCGATTCTTGATCTTAGAGCATAAGCTATTGGTGTTCTGTTCAGGAACTTTTCCCCTGTGCCCAAGTCCTCCAGGGTCTTCCCAAGTTTCTTTTCTAATAGTTTCAGTGTGTCTGGTTTTATGTGGAGGTCCTTGATCCACTTGGAGTTGATCTTAGTGCAAAGAGATAAGAGTGGGTCAATTCGCATTCTTCTGCATGTTGACCTCCAGTTGAACCAGCACCATTTGTTGAAAAGGCTATCTTTATTCCACCGGATGGTTGTGGCTCCTTTATCAAAGTTCAAGTGACCATAAGTCTGTGGGTTAATTTCTGGGTCTTCAATCCTGTTCCATTGATCTGCTTGCCTGTTGCTATACCAATACCATGCAGTTTTTAACACAATTGCTCTGTAGTACTGCTTGAGGTCAGGGATATTGATTCCCCCAGAAGTCCTTTTATTGTTGAGAATAGTTTTAGCTATCCTGGGTTTTTTGTTATTCCAGATGAATTTGAGAATTGCTCTTTCTAGATCTATGAAGAATTGAGTTGGGATTTGGATGGGGATTGCATTGAATCTGTATATTGCTTTTGGCAAGATGGCCATTTTTACTATATTGATCCTGCCAATCCAGGAGCAAGAAATATTTTTCCATCTTCTGAGGTCTTCTTCGATTTCTTTCTTCAAGGACTTGAAGTTCCTGTTGTACAGATCTTTCACTTGTTTGGTTAGAGTTACGCCGAGATACTTTATGTTGTTTGTGGCTATTGTGAAGGGTGTTATTTCCCTAATTTCTTTATCTGCCTGCTTGTCCTTTGAGTACAAGAAGGCCACTGACTTGCTTGAGTTAATTTTATAACCTGCCACCTTGCTGAAGTTGTTTATCAGCTGTAGAAGTTCTCTGGTGGAGTTTTTTGGGTCGCTTAGGTAAACTATCATATCTTCTGCAAATAATGATAGTTTCACTTCTTCCTTTCTAATTTGTATCCCTTTGACTTCCTTATGTTGTCTAATTGCTCTTGCTAGAACTTCAAGTACTATATTGAAAAGATATGGAGAGAGAGGGCAGCCTTGTCTAGTCCCTGATTTTAGTGGGAATGCTTCAAGTTTCTCTCCATTTATTTTGATGTTGTCTACTGATTTGCTGTAGATTGCTTTTACTATGTTCAGGTATGGGCCTTGAATTCCTGCTCTTTCCAAGACTTTTAGCATGAAAGGATGCTGAATTTTGTCGAATGCTTTTTCAGCATCTAATGAGATGACCATGTGGTTTTTTTTCTTTCAGTTTGTTTATGTAGTGGATTATATTGATGGATTTCTGTATATTGAACCATCCCTGCATCCCTGGGATGAAGCCTACTTGATCATGGTGGATGATCGTTTTGATGTGCTCTTGGATTTGGTTAGCAAGAATTTTATTTAGTATTTTTGCATCTATATTCATAAGAGAAATTGGCCTGTAGTTCTCTTTCATTGTTGGATCTTTTTGTGGTTTAGTTATTAGCATAATTGTGGCTTCGAAGAATGAGTTGGGCAGTGTCCCTTCTGTCTCTATTTTGTGGAATAGTTTGAAAAGTATTGGTGTTAAGTCTTCTTTGAAGGTCTGGTAGAATTCTGCACTAAAACCATCTGGTCCCGTACTTTTTTTGGTTGGGAGGCTTTCTATAACCCCTTCTATTTCTTTATGTGTTATGGGAATATTTAGCTGATCTACTTGATGCTGATTTAATTTTGGTATTTGATATCTGTCTAGGAAATTGTCCATTTCCTCCAGATTCTCCAGTTGTTTTGAGTATAGACCTTTGTAGTAGGATCTGATGATCTTTTGAATTTCCTCAGTTTCTGTTGTTATGTCTCCCTTTTCATTTCTAATTTTGTTAATTTGTATACTGTCTCTGTGTCCTTTGGTTAGTCTGGCTAAGGGTTTATCTATCTTGTTGATTTTCTGAAAGAACCAGCTCCTGGTCTTGTTGATTCTTTGTATGGTTCTCTTTGTTTCTACTTGATTGATTTCAGCCCCGAGTTTGATGATTTCTTGTCTTCTACTCCTCCTGGGTGAATTAACTTGTTTTTCTTCCAGGGCTTTAAGGTGTGCCATTAAGCTGCTAGTGTACGCTCTCTCCAGTTTCTTTTTGGATGCACTTAGAGCTATGAGTTTTCCTCTTAGCACTGCTTTCATTGTGTCCCATAGATTTGGGTAAGTTGTACCTTCATTTTCATTGAATTCTAAAAAGTCTGATTTCTTTTTTTATTTCTTCCTTGACCAAGGTGTCATTGAGTAGAGTATTGTTCAGTTTCCATGTGTATGTGGGCTTTCTGTTGTTTTTGTTGTTATTGAAGACCACTCTTACTCCATGGTGATCTGATAGGAGGCATGGGATTAGCTCGATCTTCTTGTATTTGTTGACATCTGTCTTGTGACCAATTATATGGTCTATTTTGGAGAAGGTACCATGTGGAGCTGAGAAAAAGGTATATTCTTTAGCTTTAGGATGAAATGTTCTATATATATCTGTTAAATCCAATTGGTCCAGAGTTTCAATTAGTTTCACTGTGTCCTTGTTTAGTTTCTGCTTTCCTGATCGGTCCATTGAGGAGAGTGGAGTGTTGAAGTCACCCACAATTATTGTGTTAGGTGTAATGTGTGCTTTAAGCTTTAGTAAGGTTCCTTTTATGAATGAGGGTGCCCTTGCATTTGGAGCATAGATGTTCAGTATTGAGAGCTCTTCTTGGTGAATTTTCCTTTGGCCAGCAAGAAGTGACCTTCTGAGTCTCTTTTGATGATTTTAGGTTGGAAGTCAATTGTATCTGATATTAGAATGGCTACTCCAGCTTGTTTCCTGAGACCATTTGCTTGTAAAATTGTCTTCCAGCCTTTTACTCTAAGGCAGTGTTTGTCTTTGACACTGAGATGTGTTTCCTGTATGCAGCAAAATGTAGGGTCCTGTTTCCGTATCCAGTCTGTTAATCTATGTCTTTTTATTGGGGAATTGAGTCCATTGATGTTAAGAGATATTAAGGAATAGTAATTATTACCTCCAGACATTTTTGAAATTATATTTATTTATTTTATTTATTTTTTTATATTCGAGAGGTTACCTTCTTTTGGGTTTGATGAGAGGAGGTTTCTATCTTGCTTCTTCCCGGGTGTAGTTTCCGTCCTTGTCTTGGTGTTTTCCCCCTATTATCCTTTGTAGGGCTGGATTTGTGGAAAGATATCGTGCAAATTTGGTTTTGTCATGGAATACCTTGATGTCTCCATCTATGGCGATTGAGAGCTTTGCTGGGTAAAGTAGTTTTGGCTGAAGTTTGTGTTCTCTTAGAGTTTGCATTATATCTGCCCAGGATCTTCTAGCTTTCATGGTCTCAGGTGAGAAGTCTGGTGTTATTCTGATAGGTCTTCCTTTATAAGTTACTTGGCCTTTTTCTCTTGCTGCCTTTAATATTCTTTCTTTGTTTAGTACATTTGGAGTTTTGATTATTATGTGATGGGATGTTTTTCTGTTCTGATCCAGTCTGTTTGGGGTTCTGTATGCTTCTTGTATATTCATGGGCATCTCTCTCTTTAGGTTGGGGAAGTTTTCTTCCATAATTTTGTAGAAGATATTTGCTGGCCCTTTAACTTGTACATCTTCATTCTCGTCTATACCTATAATTCTTAGGTTTGGTCTTCTCATTGTGTCCTGGATTTCTTGGATGTTTTGGGTTACAGCCTTTTTGCATTTAGTATTTTCTTTGACTGTTGAATCAATGGTTCCTATGGTATCTTCGGCTTCTGATATTCTGTCTTCTATCTCTTGTATTCTATTGTTGATATTTGCATCTATGGCTCCTGATTTCTTCCCAAGGTTTTCTATCTCCAATGTTGTCTCCTTCTGCGATTTCTTAGTTGTTTCTACTTCTGTTTTTAGTACCTGGATGGATGTGCTCAGATCTTTCGCTTGCTTGATTGTGTTTTCATGTATTTCTTTAGTAGATTTTTGTGTTTCATCTTTCATAGCTTCTACTTGTTGGCCCACGTTCTTCTGTATTTCTTTAAGTGATTTTTGTCTTTCCTCCTTATTGTCTTCTTCTTTTTGATCCATCTTCTCCTGCATTTCTTGAAGTGATTTTTGTATTTGCCTTGTAAAGGCTTCTAACTTTTGATCCATTTTCTCTTCTATTTCTTTACGAGATTTTTCTATGTGTTCAGCTACCAGCATCCTGACCAGTGATTTTATATCCAAGTCTTGTTTTTCTGGTGTTTTGGGGTATCCAGGGCTTCCTGTTGTTGGCGAACTGGGTTCAGATGCTGTCATGTTGCCTTGATTTCTGTTAGTGACATTCCTTCGTTTACCTTTTGCCATCTGGTTATTTCTGGTGTTAGTTGACCTTGTTGTCACTGGCTGGTGTTTGAATCTCCTGTGAGGCTGGGCTTACGTGTTGTTTCTCTACTGGTGGTTATGCGTGATTGCTGCTCAACGGGATCACGAGCTGGCTGCCACCCGCTGACTTTGTGCAAGGCCTGAGGTCTCCGGGAAGTGTGGGGGAGTGCAGCAGAGCCTCGGCAGGAGCTGCTGGGCCTGCCTAGTAGCGAGAGCCTAGCAGATCCCCCCCCCACGTGGTAGCCCCTGATGGAATCTGTCTACCTGTGCCTTTCCAGCTGTGTTCTGGTTGCAATATGGAGGCCTGCCACTATCGCTGGTCCGGGGTCCTGGGGAGCTGGGTGGTTCTGGCTGCCTCGATGCACGGCCTAAGCTCGCAGGGACGTGCTGCAGAGCCTAGGCGCCTGGGCCCGCCTGTGGGCGAGAGCTTAGCAGCTCTCCCTGCTCTAGCCCCAGACGGAGTCTCTACCTGCACCTTTCCAGCTGTGTCCTGGTTGCAATATGGAGGCCTGCTGCTATTGCTGGTCCGGGGTCCTGGGGAGCTGGGTGGTTCTGGCTGCCTCAGTGCACGGCCTAAGTTCACAGGGACATGCTGCAGAGCCTAGGCGCCTGGGCCCGCCTGTGGGCGAGAGCTTAGCAGCTCTCCCTGCTCTAGCCCCAGATGGAGTCTCTACCTGTACCTTTTCAGCTGTGTCCTGGTTGCAATATGGAGGCCTGCCGCTATAGCTGGTCCTCACTCTTCTTAATAAACGAGAATTGTTGCTTATCCTGGTTCCGCCGGCAGGGTCTGAGCACCTGGCAAGCTGGCTAGGTCTGGCTTCCCTGCTACCGGCTGGATGGGAAGCAGCAGGCAAGATGGCGCTGCCTGCAGGGGGTTCGGGGTCTGGCCTGCAAGCGCAGAGCGCAGGCACGGCCGCTGTACTCCAAACCTCTATTCTGTGCGCAGCTCCTGCTCCAGACCTGAGTCCCCGGAGGTCTTAAACTCGGGCTGTCTTGGGTACCTGGATCCGCCGACAGGGTCTGAGCACATGGCAAGCTGGCTAGGTCTGGCTTCCCTGCTACTGGCTGGATGGGAAGCTGCAGACAAGATGGCGCGGCCTGCAGGTGGTCGGGGTCTGGCCTGCGAGTGCAGAGCACAGGCACGGCCGCTGTACTCTAAACCCCTACTCTGTGCGCAGTTCCTGCTCCAGACCTGAGTCCCCGGAGGTCTTAAACTCGGGCTGTCTCCGGTACCTGGTTCCGCCGGCAGGGTCTGAGCACCTGGCAAGCTGGCTAGGTCTGGCTTCCCTCGGGGTTTATATATTTTATATTTTTACATCATTTTATATAACGAAAATCTAAGTGCTTTCTTGAAATTTATTTTCATAATTTTCCACGCAAGACTTCATATCCTAAGAACACAATTTGATGAAACTTTATAATGATTTCCTTTTAGGTTAGAGAATTGTATTTTGTGTTGCATTGATATAACTGGAATATAAATCTCATAGTGATATTTGTACTGCAGGTTACATTATATCTATTTCTTTTATTATATGTTTTGAAGGGTCACATAATAGCATCCTGTGATGCCCGTGGAGTTACAAAGTTGTGGGACTTCCGGAAGCTCATTCCAATAGTTTCCATTGATGTGGGTCCAAGTCCCGGCAATGAGGTGAACTTTGACCCATCAGGTAGGATTCGTTTTGTTTCACTCTTGGCACCAAATGAATATTTATTTATTTATTTATTTATTTATTTACTTACTTACTTACTTACTTACTTATTTTTATCTGAAATAACTTTTTTTTAGATAAGTTTTTGGTTAAACTTTGCAATTTTTAATTTTCTGTTTGGAATACATCAACTGTGTTATTTCTACTTTATCAAAATCATGAGTATTACTATGAAAGAACTATATTGATCTCATAAAGAAATAATTAACATAAGAAAATAAAAAGGGAAGATATTGATGTAGACATATCATAAGCTTGTGAGAGCATCATGAGTATACTTATATCCCATGCCCCATAGCTTACCTAAGGTAAGCTACCTGGGCTCCCTGTAACATAAGTAATTGGAAAATAACAAAAACCACATCAAGATAAACTTCAAATATTTTAATGGAATAGATTAACTATTAAAAAGTTAAGAAATTGCTCTGAAATACTCTAGAATTGATGCACATATTCATCTATTATTATAGTTAAATGCTTTATGCTCTATGAAATTTTTGTAGCTTTTATCCTGAAATACATAAGAATTATCAAGCACATAAAATATTTTATCCCTACTGATGATGAATAGAGTAGAAGCTGATATTAAGTAAATTGATTCCAATTGTCCACTTAGAAGATTAAAGTACTACTGCTTCACCATTTTTAATGGTAGATTCAGTTTAATGAGGAATGAATAGTACATCTTCCCTTTGATGGTGATGTATATTTAAGATTTTTGAACTTTTGAGAACTTCTCAGAGTCTTTATTTGTAATTGATTAAAATCTTAATATGACTAAACTTCAGTTGGTAAGGGAGAAATAAATACATAAGAAAAGAAAATGCTTTATTTTTAAAAATCACAGTTCATATTAATTTTCTAGTCCAGAAGCATAAATATACAAGAATAATTCTGGAGCTATAAGGTAATTGCTGTGTGTTTCTTGGAACTGGTTTTGTGTTGTTACCATTAAGCATCTGAAAATGTAAATGTTAAGTTATCATCTTGAATTGTATGTTGCATTTTCATTACATATGAACCTATAAATACCACTGGAAACAATGCGTTTTTAGTTATTCGGTGTGCGGCACATGCATGCAATTCTAAGGAGGTAGAGGTAAGAGGGTCCTAAATATAAAAAGTTTCAAAAAGAAAAAAATAGTAATATTCATGGCATTATGACATTTATGGTCTGCCAGAATTTAGAGAGAAGACACAATGCTGAATCAAAGATTCTATCAGTTGGAATTTTCATCCATACTGTGATATGTAAGATATTAATATTTCAATGTAAGGTTCTGACATGCAAATCTGCACTGGCATCAGATCTCCACAGGAGTTTCTGCTAAGGTATAACAGAAAAGTCACATCTCTAAATCCGTTTTGATTGCCTTAAGCAGACAGTTAACTACTCATGTCTTTGAATGTTGAAGTTTGAATGGTAAAATTTGAGGCTGTACCATTCTAGTAACAGAAGGTCCTTTTGAAAAGCATTGCACAATTAAAAATAGCTCTATATTTTATTGTCATTATTAGACATGCTGCTGCTGACTTTTTATTGCCCTTTGCTTCCCAGTTGGAAAGTTCTTTGTACAGCCAGGCAAAGATGACTTTAAATAAATATTAGCACCTATCTTTTGCTGCACAAGCCAATATATTAAAGTCTAGCTACAGCAAATGTTTTTTCTTCCATAGCTACCAAACTCCTAGTCGTACTCTAATGTTAATAAAGTATAGAGATTTGATATTAGAATGATGAGAAACAGAAAGACAGACTGCAAACCAGAGATCCTGTTATCAGGCCACAGCAACACAATTTCAGTTTGACCTTCTGATCCCTTTTATCGTTTCTTCAAAGAACATATGATAATTAATTTTAATTCAATATGCACAAGAAATGACTGTCACAAGGCTTTTCTCATTGAATAATGAGGAACATTTGTTTCTCTACAGACATCTGCAATGACCCTTTAAAAAAAAGATTAAAGTATACCAAAAATTGGGTATATTAGTGGGAGTCCAAGATCAAATCAGAATATGAACAGAAAGATTTTTTTAAAAAGTATAGTACTGGGGATTTTGTTTTTCTGAAGAGAGTAAAGAAGAGTGCAGATCTAGTAGAAGCCAGCATTGTAATAAGGATAAGTGGCTCATATATCTTTGGTAATTGCCATTTGTTTGTGCTAAAATATTCAGTAAAGAAATTCAGCAGAATTGCATTATGAAAAATATCTGAAATACAATGATAAAATCAAGTCTGAATTAATAAAGTCAAAATATGTATCCATCTGAAGATGACAAATTGGTATTCATTCACAGGGCAAGCTAATGTGAGTGTAGATGGTATGATTCCAAAAGAGCCAGAGAATATTGACCTGGCTAAAAATAAAACGCATTGATTGGGAACACACATTGAGTTTTTGCTAAGCCATGTCTCCTGGTCAAAATTTGTGACAGTATTACCCAAGATGTTATTCATCACAATTTCACCTTTTTAGAGGCAAAGCTCTAACTGCCCTTAGCTGTACTCTGGACCTAAGAGAAAGTCATTATTAATAGACATGCATAGCTACCTTGGTATGATGTAATGCATGTAATGTTTGGGTAACATCTTGCCTAAGTTGGTTTGAACAAAAAATGTGTTGATGTTATATATACTAAGTGATCATCATATACCTTGATCAATTTCACTGAAGGGCAACTAGAAAAATGTTTGATGCTGTCTCTATAAACTATGAGTTATTTTTGTAGATATTGGATTTATAGTGACTCAAAATCTAACACAATGTAAGAAATAGATTGAAGATCATAATACAATTTAAAAGTATTGTCTGAACTATTACTTCCAAATTTCATGAATATAAAAACCACATAATTAGAAGTTGTAGGCAAATACTTTAATTTTAGGTTTACAAATGTATGTTCTAAGAAATGGCTTTTTATCTGTTCTAAGATTGATATACTTAGTAGTACATCATTTGTAACAGGTAGCTTTGATAAAGAAGTTTATATCCCAGAAGTGTAGGTACAGAATATGTATTACAACTCAGACCCTTAGATTTAATAACATCTTTGCCATTGTTTAAAGAAATTATTTAATCTCCCTGAACTATCTTTGCTCATGGAAATAAGAGAGTAGATAAGTTTCTCAGTGTTTAATGGTGGTTCAAAGGAACAATGGTGTCCCACAATAAGGAATTTTGAGCTTGGTCTTCTACATTTTTTGAAGCTGGGGTAAATCTCAGAGATTATCCTTTTCACTTTAGGAATAAGAAAAGTCAGTTGGTCTGCTTGTGAGTGGGTAAGACATCTAAGATCGTGTGCCAGTTAATGGATAAAAGAAGGCTAAACCCTTGTTCTTATATTGAGAATTTGTTGAAATCAGTAACTAAGACTGCACTATGTTTTATGAAAATTATATATTTAAACATTTGAGCATATATAAATCACTGTGGATGATATTGCTTTCCCACTCCTGAATCAGCCACACACACATTGGAAAGAAGAACTGCATGTGGCATAGCATTATTTACATAATGTTTCATTTCCAAGTGCATTGCCTGTGACAAATACAGATTATCTGTGTTTACAGATGTATCCATATATTAGTATAAACTTATAACACTGTATTTGTGAGAGGATAAATGTTCCTTTCTCATTAAGCAAAGAGCCTCCTGGGAATGTAAAACAACGAGTTTTTGTGAATATTCACTATCTAAATAATATCTTTCACTTGGTCATATTTAAAGTGTCATATGTTTTTTTTTCATTCAAACATTATTGCTTGTTTCAGAAAATGTTAAATGTAGTTGCCTGGTGAATGTAATAAAAAGAGAACTCAAAGGATTTATACATTCCCCTCTCCACATTTCTCATTCCACTGTGCTTATATACTTTAGCAATACTTTTTGTTCCTTCGTAAGAGGTAATTCCAGCACATTTGTAAAGTAGTCACAGCTTTAGAAAAATGCATGGGGAAGAAATTTGAGCTAGATGCAGGCTCTCCTGTAGAAAACCTGTAGATATCAGATCATTCAAATGGGCAAAGTTTCCCAGCTTTCAGAGAAAATCTTAAATGTTCCCAACAAGCAGAACCATGCCAGAAACACCATAAAGGTGGATGTTGGGGGGGGGACAAAAAGAAACAAAACAAAACAAAAACCAATTTTTCCTGAATGAGATAAAAACATATTACCCTCACCCTAATTCTGTCAAAGCAAAATATCCCCAAAAATATTTGGCTCAAATTGATCTGTGTTGGTTAATACAGTGTATCATTTTGTATGTACAAGTTAGGTTGTGGTCAGCTGTGGTGGTACATGCCTTTAATCCCAGCACTTGGAATACAGATGATGTAGATCTCTGAGTTTGAGGCCAGACTGGTCTAGAGAGTAAGGTCTAGGACAGTCAGGGATACACAGAGAAACCCTGTCTGGAGAAAAAAACAAACAAACAAAATAATCAGTTTTCTATTTATGTCCCCCTGGTTGAGCACACAGGAAGAAAATGAACCCTAGTTTGGAGGTTCATTTTTGTTTGTTTAAATAGCTGAATGATTTGGGGTAGGCTGCCTAAATCTGATCCTCAGTTCCTTCATATATGCAGTGTCAGAAGCCTATAGGGTCTTCCACTCCAGTCATGAGTGGGTACCAAGGACTGGCCATATGTAGCTCCAAACAGTGGAAGGGTAGTGAGCTATAGGATGGGGGAGAATAGGCAAAAGAAAACAAAAATCTTGAAATGCCAGCATTTTTCAAAAGCTGAACAGTGAGCAATTAAAAAGATAGTGCAATAATAGTTCCTAAGACAGCGTGAATCAGGCACACATGGCTTACCCCAGCCTACTGCCCAGATTCAACTACTGCATTTTACCTCAGGGAAGGACAGGCTCACAGACCACACTTAATAGCATCTGGGAGACTGAAGGAAGGGAGCTAGGGAGAAGAGGCCTTGGAGGTCAAAGCAGTCTCACTTTGCAGGACAGAGTAGGGCAGGGTGAGGGCAATGGAGAGACCCTGAGCTCTGCAGAGGCTCCTCCAACTGCTTCCACTGGCTGGCTGAGTAAGGATTTGCAAATGAGAGCTTAAAGTCAAGGGGAAGATGTCAAAAAGGCATAGAGGGGAAATTTTCAGGAGTTCATAAAGCTTGTGTAGGGATAGTTTATGTTCCTCTAGCCAGAGAGCAAAACCCTGCAACTCAAAGGCCAAGGGGGAGAGCAGGAATTGAAGGGCCACTGCCAATTGAGCAATGCGACCTCTTTACAAGCATGTAGAATGTGCACATTCAAAAACTGTCTCTCTTGGGCTCTCACTAGGAAAACAGAAAGCACTAAGAAGGGACACTCAGGAAAGAATTCTCTCCATCATGAGGCAGACCACACCTCTGGAATGAGACTCACATTACTGTCTTTACAGTTATAAAAGGGTTTGTTCCTACTTAAATCTCACTACAAATTAATAGTGTTGTTCTTGTCCCATTTTAGAGATGAAGAAAGCGAGAAACCAAAACTTTTTCAATCTAGTTGTCCATTTAAATGTAGAGTTAGCACTCAATGATAGGCAGTCTATATCCTAAGAGCTAAGTTTTATGTTCTCTGACTCTTTCTATAACAGAATGTGGTTCAACATCAGTACATGATGTTTTACCTGAAGCTGAGATACTGCATCCTGTTGTTAGCATTAATTACCAACTAGTTGTCCCTAAAATTTAGAAAACTATCAAAAGGCAGTCTCTGCTGTCATCTGCCAGATTTCTTACACGTCTCCTAGGTAGCCTGATTCCCTGTTCTTCCCTGAGGGGGGATGGAGGGGATTGACGTCCAACCATGTACCAAGTATTACTTCTTATCCATCCACTGAGCCATCTATACATCTCAACAAACTTCTACATTGTTCACATGGCCAGTCTGAAGTCCGCTGGCTTTAGAGCTTTTTATTTTCACCACCAATTACATTTCTGGTCACTTATCTGGCAAAAGCCACATGATCCTTGAGAAATTATATAAAGCTATTTCTTGTTAGAGCTTCAGCTCTGTGGTTCTTTCTGTCATTTATGATCAAGTACAGTCTAGTTTTGTGTGTACCTCACACAACTCATAGCATACAATCGTTATTTAGTAAATGTTATCAGGGGAGGCTATATACGGATGACCGGAGAGATGATGGTGGTCCTTAGAACCCAGAGCCTCATCCCTGTGAGGCAAGCATTCTGCCATGGAGCTTAACTCTCAGCCCTCTCTTACGTAAGCCCTGGGTCATGTAGAAACAAATATTAAAAACTTAAATAAGAAAGGAAGGAAATAACCCAACTTCTTTTATGCCTCAAGCTTGGGAAGTTGGGACCCATTCTGTAAAATGCATTTTTTTTAGGACACCAAGCCATCAAAATAGAAGATAAAATATAAGAAATAGATGACTGGAGGACCCAGGTCAATTATTTTATGGCTTTATTGTTTAATTTTGCTTCTATTGGTTCCTCTGAACATAAAATATCCAATTTCTTCTTAAGTAAATACAGATCACTCTGACTCTGGTCCAAGGAATGAAAAGAACTTTAAAATATCAGATTATAGCCCTTTGGGTATTAAGGCAAAATGTTCACCTTCAGGGATATATGGAGCCCTTTGGGTTTACAGGCAGAGCAGACACCAGCAAGGTTGTATGCAGCCTTTTAAGATATAAAGTAGAGCTGTGAAGGGAGGTCTATGTCATGTATAGAACAGGGCTTTCTTGTTCCATCATTACAGACTTTTTGGTAGTGTTTTATTTCTCCCACTTAGAAGATTTTTAAGAGCCTTAATTTCTTATTTGTAATAATAAATTTACATGTTCTCATACTTCTGTGAAAATTGTTTTATTTCATTACTGTAAATTGGGAATTACATTAAAAACTTAGATATTCATGCGGGCAGGCTTCATGCTTTCTCTGCAATAATAATAGTCAATTTTTTCTCTTTGATTCTTGTCTTATTATGCTCCATGATAAAAAGCAACTTAATTTGCTAAGAGTAAACACAAGAAGTAACATGATGATACTAATGGGAGTTTCTTGAAAATTTCAATTAAAGACATATTAACCAGAAATCCATTAATTCAGGGATAATGAATAACAGTGTAGAGAGCGTTATAACCACGAGCCTGGATTGACAGGTCTAGCATCTTGTCTGATTGTTAAGTGACTATGATACTCATTTTTTTTAGTTAGGTATAGACTGTGATTCCAACAGTACATCATCCATACAGAAACTAAAGCTCATTTAAAATTCACAACTTACAGTTTATGATGGATTTTATACCTGGAAATTGCCTGAATTCTTCAAATTACAATAGAATTTACACATGGAACTGAGTCTCGTTTACCTAAGTTATGATTGTTATCTGATGATAACACCACTACACAAGCATATGGAGGCACCTTTTGAAATGGTCTACATTTGTAAAAGTAATTTTAAAAGTGGCTAGTATTTCCCTATCCCCAGCTAGTGAGACAGAAATGACTACATTTGCTTAATTAGCTTTACAGCATAGTAGCTAGACAGTCGTGGATCTATTCTAATCCTCTAAGATAATCTGGCTGACTCCCAGCCAATTAACCACGTAAATATAAGCAGTTTTTTTTCTTAGTGTCTTAGAAAAGATACAAAATTTGATTTTAAAAAAATGAGCCTTGCTCCCTGTAGATCAGATACCGTGCTGAGACATTAGACCAGACCACAGTTCGCTGTGCAGGATTAATGTCACTCACAACCCTTATTGGAGACACTTCTTTTAGCAGTGGGTAGGAGTTAATGGAGCGATTCACAAGTGATCAAAGTGTTAACAATAAGTGACAATTGAGTGCTAGGTCAATGAGACTGTCTATACCACCTCCTTGAAGGGCCAGGGAACATCTTGGAGAAGGAGAGGCAGATGATGTAAGAGTGGGAATGGGTGCTTCGAAACTGTCTTCTGGTTGTAACATGGTACTACACTGACTAATTCATTGCCTCTGTGGTAACTGACAAAAGATTAAAGCAGTATAGGGAAGGGTTCATGAAGCCCCACCCCTTCTTGAGGGACTATCGGCAATTATTGTTGCTGGGGGAGGGAATATTATATCATTTACATCAGTGATGTAGCCACTGATAAATTCCCTTATCTACATCAAATAAGTATCTTCTGCACTCATGAAGTAATTTTCTAAATTCAGCCTGTCGCAAACACAAAATGAAGAAGGGATGCTGACAAGGAGATGAGTTTCAACAAGAGATGGAACAGAATGGGAGGAAAATGGGGACTAAAAATGACCCAAACTTGTACTCCAAATCTCAATGGCAGCCATGTTCCACAGAAAAAGAGCCTATTGGGCTCACATATATTGCTAGGAATTGTGGCAAAAGATTCATACATTCTAACATGTTAATAATTTCAGTTAATGACTATGTCTAAGTATTCTTATAGACTGTATTAAGAATGTGAACCATTCTGTTTAAATCAGAGGAGAAGTAACTAGTCAGTATTACAGTATTCCAATTGCAGCACTTTGCAGCCACAGTCTGCTATTGTAGCTTCCCTTGCATGGGCTACACAAAGTCACACTTGCGTTAGTATTCTCAGTCTTATGTAGTATTTTAAAACAAGTGAAGTTGTGGTTATATCTTAGTTTTTTATAGAAGAACTATGGATATCATTTCAGGATATGAAAGAGCACTTGAGTTGCTTTGCTGACTAAATAAAATATTGATTCATACATTTCTTCTAAGACTTGTGGATGTAATTACATACAAACAATTGGAATGGAGCATATGCTATAAACTGGATAGATACTATGTTAGAATCATCAGATTTAATGAAGGTTTTTCTGTGATGATATATGGAAATAATTTCAAATGCACACTTATAAAGAAATGAACAATATGCTGATATCAAATTACTTTTCCATGACACTTAAGCAAAAATTTCATAAAAGCTATGTATCTATAAATCAAGTATGAGAAGTGAATTGTATCTGCATTGACAACATTTAGAAATAATAATGACCTATGCTGGAATGCTTGCTGATATAATGAAGACCACATGTGTATGCTAGCAAAGGTATCTTTGAAATGTGGCAAATTAATAAAAATGTGTTTGTATAATACAATATATCTTATCGACACTTTGAATTTTTCTAGGGAATAAAGTTTGTTCCTAAAAGGAATGAATTGTTTTAATCTAAGAATATATACTAGTTATTAGATTAAATGGTAATAGTTAAAATTCAATGCACACATACTATGTGGTCCAGAGCCAGTACATGAAGAATTTGCCTTCTTTTTAATAGTCTGTTATACAAAATTGAATAGATAATCATCTTTAATCTGCCAAGATGATACTTTTTAATAGGATAATCCTTTATGGGAAGTTGCAGTTCAACAGATGTGCAAATCAAACCAGAACACACAATACCCTCACTCTTCATGGAGATGGGACAGTTGGCACTCGTGATAACCTGCAGTTCTATTTATCTGAAATTGAATTTCAAACAATATTCAAATATGATTTACTCAATCTGATTGAGCTCAAAGGTGTCTCTGCTCACTTGTAATTTAAGAGTGTAAGTAAAAATGGCTCAAAATCATCGTGTATCAGCCTCTCTATTTCATGCCAATAGAAAAAAAAAAGCAAAAAAAATGGTGTATTTTTAAAATTAAGAATAAATATATTTAAAATAAATTTGATAAACATTTATTTTCACACTCATATTTTTGTTACTATAATGGTGGAACAGACATCAATTTAATCAAGATTTTTTTTGTTACAGATTTTCTTTTTTTTCTTTTTTTATTTTCTATATTCTTTGTTTATATTCCGAAGGCTTTCCCCTTTCCCAGTTCCCCCCTCACCATATGTCCCATATGTCCTCTTCCACCCCACCCCACCCCCGCCTATTCCCCAATCACCACCCCACCATTTCTCTGCTCTATTCTGGTACTCTCCTACAAAACTTATTTATTTTTTATCTTGTTGTATGCATGTTACAGGACTAAATTATGGTATGTAGTGATGAAGAAATCATTGAAATTCTATGTTTAAAAGAAATTACATGCACATCTGTGGTTTCACGGAGTAGCAGGGGGTGTTGTAAAATTTAACCTAAACTCCTCCATTTGTGCAATGCTGTATGTGACACTACAGTCCTGTTTGTAAAGAATGGCATCTTGTTTCTGTGTATGGAAGAGAAGAGTGTAATGCCCAGAAGGCTGGCTAGAAGCACCCATCACTCGTTAAAAGAAGATTTTCATAGATATCCTTTACTGTGCTCATCACTCTCTTTTATCATCCTTTCCCAGGCTTTGATGCTCCATTTGTTCCATAGCCATAGGACCTTAGGGACCACTTATTTAACTTCATCCAAATTTAACTGTAGCCATGGATACTATGTTTGTCCTCTTCTTTTTCTCCTCATACCTTCTTTTTAGTTAAATTTTTTCAGCACATACACACACACACACACACACACACACATATACACACACACAAACACATACATGCACACATATGCACACTATCATCAAACTTTATTATTTTACGTATTTCTGTACACCATCTTCATTCTTTTATTCTTCATAGTTTTAAATATAGCTTCTGACATCTCTGTAAAATTCATTAAAATTCCTGCTTTAATTATATACTATATTCTTATAATTTCCATATTAATATATTGCTATCAGTTATATCATCCCTCTTTCCCATTTGCTTACCTAGTGCATTACTGACCCGCTATTTCCTAGGCTTCCTCTAAACCTACTACTTCAAGGTGATCTATGTTAAACCCTCTCATCCCATTCTTTTTCATTGGACAGTTACAATTCTCTCTGTAGCACTCTCCCTCCTTCGGTGTCTGGTGTGATGGAACTGTGGATGAATGCTGTTGATTTGTCAAACAGTTCATGGATTCACTACTCTTCAGTCTTATGTCAAAAAATAATAACCAAGTATGACTATGAAAACTTAGATTTGTGGCTTCTCCTAATAGTTATAAATGATTAAGTTTCACTATCAGCTTGACATGTTCCTTTTGTCCTGTCAAGACTTTTTAAGAATCTCTTTGAAGATATTCACATCATTATACCTCGTACGAAGGACACATTTCTATTCCACTTAAAATTATTTTGTTAGTGCATTTTGCATATACATTTGAAATTCTGACACAGTGGGAAAGAGTGATTATGAAACTCATCTCAAGAAGCACAATCTTCTAATAAACCATTATATCTGTCTCATAATAACATGATATAACTGTCTAACACTTAGGTTTTGACTCTCATTCCACTAGCATGTCTTCTAACCCTTAGTCTTGTGGACTTTGATATTACCCAAAATAACCATTAACTTTATTGACAAATCTGATACCTAGAGTTTGTTTAAAGATAGTTAAACTAGGTTATATATTTTTAGAATTATTTTCCCTACTCTTTGTGCCTCTTAGGCCCAAGCATGAAGTTTTTTTCTCTGCCTACCTCAGTGTATACCCAAGTAAATATTGCTTCTCACAGGAAAAACCTGGCTTGACTTTGGGGCTTTGGATTTTCATGTTACAAGTATCATGTTGATAGTAGTACTTAATAACTCAACCATACATCAGCCAGCCAGACATATATTCTGTGTCTAATGAAGATGGCACAACGTATGTTAACAAAGCTGTATTTGCTATGATTCAATGTCAGTTCTCTCTCATACAATGTCATTATTAGAGAGTCTCATTGAGGTATTTAATTATAAAATAGTGAAAGCATTATTTCTATTAATTATAAAATAATGCACAAAAATGATTCAAATGGCATCTTTGAATATCAAATATGAAAAAATAATCACTAAATATACGTTTAAGATAGATGTCTAAACATAATTCTGGTCTAAATATAGTGTCTTACGTTTACGTGATGAGATGCCAGAAATCTTTATAATACAACTGTGTTCTAATGGAATCTAAAGACAGATGTTCATGATGCACACAGTAGATCTCTGTTGTTTCAATTTTTTAGTTTCAGTTACTCATAGTCAACCTCAGTCCATAAATATGAAAGGGTAATTCTAGAAATAAAGACAATATGTGTTTCAAATTGTGTACTCTCCTGATAACATGATGAAAATTCATGTTGCTCTACCAATCTTGTCTCAGAGATAAACCATTTCATTTATACGCTCTTGAAAATGTCAAATTGAGACAGAAAAACAAAAACAAAAACAAAAAAAAAAACCAAGTGCACTTAATTTATTTTATATATACTATTCTATGTGTTTGTATTGTTTAAATATTTTGTTGTCAGTAGTTTATGAACTAATTTTCATTAAATGTATCCATATATAGGAAAATATAAGTTTCCTCTTAAGTGAAGTTTCAGACATCAACTACAGGTCTTTTAGAATGTACACCTTGTGGTTAGAGGAAGCAATGTAATGAAAATGAATGTACCAGTAAAAAATAGTCGCTAAGTTCAGCCAGTGGATGGATAGAAAGTTGAGTGGACAGGTTGATGGATGGAGGATGAGTGCTCCTCCTCCTCTATCAGATATCTTTCTGCTCTTCATTCTGTATTCAGATATCTTTCTGCTCTTTATTCTGTATTTGTTGTCTTTCTTTGACTCACACAGAAGCCAGAGTGCCCACTGACTTACTGCATCAGAGATACAGATACAAGAGTCAGATCAGAGGATGAGAGGAGAGAGAAAGTGGAACACTGTATGATCCTCTCCCACTTTGCTTAGGTGCATTTACAGTTCAACCATTTGCAGCCCACAGCGGCAGGTCCTGTGCTCTTCCCAGCTGTGGGACTCCAGTTCCCAGCCAGTCTCTGATTAAGTCTTTTCAATTCCCATTACCTTTAAACTCTGTACAGTAACCACTCCACATTGCTTCTAATTTATGCAAGTATTTTCTCAATTATTCCTTCATTATTGGTTCTCTTTAAATCTTCCATCCAAATGAAACTCTTTTGTTTCCTGCCAAGGCTATGAATGACACATGCGCATATAGAATTTGTCATGGCATCTAAAGAAATAAATGGAGGTGTTCTCTGAGAGGTGCTCCTCTTGTGTCCGAAGAGTCTAGACTAAGTATACAATTATTCTTCAATATTAGTAACATGCACCTGTAGCCAAGAATTAGTTAAACCGCTTTGGCTCTTGCCGGCTGGCCGGTCACGCGTGTATTGCAACTGCCCAAGAGCACTCTGGATTCACGAATCACACACAGACATACAGGCACATGCACATGCACACACAATGCACATGCACACCAGCTAATTTTGATATGCCTTGACTAGCTCAATGTCTGGGCATTTCTAATCCTCCCCTTAGCATACATTCTCCTCTCCAACTTTCCTGAATCAACTTGCTAAATCAACATTTCACCTCTGCTACCCAATGGGGGAGTGGCCTCTAGGGCCACCTTCCAGTATTCTTACTTGGCTGATTGCTTTCTTTCCTGCAGCTCTTTCCTCTAATCGCTCTGTTTCCCCTCTTCTTTCTCTTCCTCTTTTTCCCCTCTCTCTTGGCCTCTCACCCATGCAATCTAAAAGGTGGGCCCCATTTCCCTGCCCAGCCAATGGCCGTATGGCAATTCTTTATTGTCAATCAAAGCCTCATGGGGTCAGGAACCCTCAGGTCTGGAAGTGCGGCCTTGGGGGAGCCAAAATAAAACAAAGCATTAGAGCCAATTTCCAACATGCACTTTTATGTGAAACAGAAGCAAACATGAAAAGTAGCGATGCTGACAGAAACTATGAGGATCCGGAGTGTTTTACATTGCTATTTGAATATGGAAGATGGAGCAATGATTTCTCAGATATTTGCTAATTCTTACCCATATCTTCCTAAATATGCTAGAAAAAAGTGGAGAATGAAAATGATTTATTGGAAACCAATGGAAGTTGCTGTGTGTGACTACTAGAGACTGATGCCAGATCCCCGGACAGTCCTTCATGTGTGGGGGAAGACTTGCTACTCTACCCTTTCATGGATGCAGTGTCTAAGTACATTATCCTTAATGCTGAACCCCATATCTCCATCCCTCCATTCCTGCTTCTATGAAAGCTACACCTTGTGTGTTGGTTTGAATGAGACATGGCTCCCTCCCCCATAATCCCAGGCATCTGAATACTTGTTCCATATTGGAGTAGTTGTATGAAGAGATTTGGGAAGTGCAGCCTTGATGGCAGAAGTATGTTATTGGAGGGGGCGTGAGCTTTGAGAATGTATATTCTCCTACATGCAATTGGTTCTGACTTGTGCTCATGGTCCAAGATGTGAGATCTTAGCTTCCTCCTGCTATGTCTCCATTCTGCCATCATGGTCTAAACCCTCTAAAACTATAAAGCTAAAATGAACTCTTTCTTCTGTAACTGGCCATAGCCATGATACTTTATTACAGAAACAGAAAATTAACTAATAATACACTTTGCTGATTAAGGATTAAAGATGGCACCAAACAGTTCTGCTGAATAGCCTCTACTGGTGGCCTTCTCATTGTGAAAATCTCTCCTGGTGACACAAGTTCTATCAATTGCTGCCTGCAGAGGACCTCCAACAGTAGAGGCTCAATTCCTGCAGCTCTTCCACTATAGGATGGGTTTGTTCATTGTGAGGAAACAGCAGGACTTCTGCGAAGCAGCAAAGTGATACTCTCACTGGTTTGACTGAGTCAATCCTATCCCTGCTGACTTCACTCTTCATAGGAATCCTCTGTTGACTCCTCAAGAGGTTGTAAACAGGAGGGGGGAGAGGAAAGGCTCTTAGAAAAGCTTACAAATCTCATTAATATTCAGATCCCTTTGATGTGGCTAGAGGAGGCATTATGTCTTGAAAGATCTACATTTTTCATTATCCTACTTAATTACTGAAGATGTTTCTGGAAATACTATGAGAAAAAAGAACCTGTTTGATATAACATAAATCAGAGTTAATAATTTATATTTCATATACAGTAGATCAAATTACCATGCCATATAGATATGCTATGAATATATATTTTACCCTCTCATATGTATTATATATTCATATTTTTATTTCAAGACAGGTTTTTTAAACAGGATTCTTTGAGACAGTGCTGCCTATCCTAGAACTGGGTTTATAGAACAAGGAGGCCTCAAACTCACAGGGATCCACCTTGCCCCCCTGCCTCTTAAATACTGGGTTTAAAGGTGTACACTAGATCTTGTCTTTTTCTTAAGAGTTAGTTATTTATGTGCTTGATACATATGAGTGTTTTGACAATATGTGCATTTGCACTTCTAAAGAGGCCATCCCATCCAATGTGACTACAGTTATAGATGATTGTAAGGCATCATGTGTGGTGCTGAGAATTGCACTCAAGACCTCTAAAGCCAGTACTCTTAATCATTGAGCTGTCCTTCTAGCCCCCACATAATATATATTTGATAATATATTTTCAGCATTTTTCACTTTAATCAAATAAAGGCAGTAGAACAGGCAAGAACAACAGAATTTGGAGTGACACTCTTTGCTTTGTTTTTTGTTTGTTTGTTTGGTTGGTTTTCAATCCAAATTCTACATCCAATTAGTTCTCTAACTTTAGAAAAGTCTTCCTCTGCCTGAATTTCTCCTTCTGTAAATTGAGAGTAAGGAAGTGTACCTGCTATGTTTTTGTTGTTGTTGTTATTTTTGTTTTGTTGTGTTGTGTACATTCCTGTTATCATAAAAAGAGAAAGAGGCTAGAGAATATGTTCTGTGTCTGTGTGGGGGAAGGGGCTGCCTCAGTGGGCCCATGCTGAGGTATCACTTCCCCCAGAAGAACCAGACACACACTGGTATAGCATAGAATAGAGTTTATTCAGGGCATGGGATGGGAGTTAAGGGGGTAGTAGAAGCAGAGAAAGGGATAGAGAGGGAGAGAGTATAGAAGCAAAGGGCGGCCATGACCACATAGTGAGAGGGGGAGGGGAGGAGAGCCCAAGAGGGGACAACAGAGAAGCTAAGAGTAAGAGAATAAGAGATGCAAGAGAAAAAAGAGAAAGAGGAGAGACTGAGCAGCCTCTTTTATAGTAGGCCAGGCCTACCTGACTGTTGCCAGGTAACTGTGGGGTGGAGCTTAGACAGAATCCTAACAATTCCTGAGATAAACCATGTAAATTCACAAATAAGGCATGACTGGGTTTGGTGTTTATGTACTAATTGAGAAAGCAGAAATGTACCATATTTCTCTAATCTCTTTCCTACCTGTTGGTCTGCCGTACACACATACATACACAGACTGAAATATAAAGCCATTTTAACTACCTGAGTGAAAAATAATAGTTATTTTTTCTTACTCCTCCAAGAAACCACAAGCAACCTCAGGACAGAATGACTTAGTCTGGCTCACAGTTTGAGTCGATGGTGGCAGAGAAGACATGGTAGTGGGCAGTGGAAATGGCTCCTCACAGCATGCTGGGTAGGGGAAGTAGAGAAAGATGGTGTTCAACAAGCTCTCATATTTTATTCAACGTAAGACCTTAACCCATGGAGTAGTTGTGTGCTCACATTCACTGAGGGGTTTTACCCTTTAGCAAACTGATCTAGAAACTACCTCACATTTTCCCTTGGCATTTCCAAATCAAGGATTCTAGATCCTGCCAAGTAGGTAATCAGTGTAACCATCACAGGGTATGAATTTTGCCAATAAGACATGCAAGGGAGACCTCTGAGGAAAGACAACCTTCATGAGGTGAGAAAGCAAATCATGTCTTGGCAAAGAATTCTCTGGGGAAGGGCTCCATAGAGACAAATACAAGGTTAGGAATAGGTAGAGGAGGTCAAGTGATTACAGTAGGACTGGTCAGGGACTTCTGTTATACCAGGTAAATTATCTGACTGCAAAAAGAAGCAAGCCTCACAGGTGTATGCTGGATCTCAGCACTGTCTACCCACTAGAGGATGAGATACTAGCCCGTGGGGGAAGACAGTCCTGAGACATTGTGACAAGGCAGACTGAACAAGTGTCACAGCTGCTTCCTCAGCAGGATTTCCTCTAGGAGTTGCTACAATTACCCATTGAGTTGCACAGTTTATTTCAGTTTTAAATTAAGTCATCATGATTGTGTGTGATGGTCCAATTTATGCTATTAATGACCTCCTGATATCCTGACTATCCTTCTCTTATAGGATAGCACATTAAACAAATTCTCCTATGCATGGGGTGCTCAGAAGAGCACTTGTCATAGCATGTAACTCCTGACTTGATAATCCTTGGCTTCTTATAATTATGTCTTACAAGTCACGTGTCCTTGGAACATAGGTATATCTGATACTTTTTAAATAAAATTTAAATCATGCAACCCATATAGCTTAATTTTGTGCTACTTCAGCACGTCACTTCATACAAGCAAAAGGAGTTCATACAGACTTTAATTCTTTTCTTCTAAAAATAAATTAAAACTCAAAGAATGAAGCTAAGAAACGAGCTAGTGAATGTTTATTTTAACTTACTATAGAACACATCAGCCCCTAGAAACAAGGCAGTATTTTGCATTTTGGTCACCTTTCCTTTGCAGAAGATAATGAGGGTGGGGACTTTTCACAACTGCAGGCAAAGGCTTTGAGCTCTAAGGACTTTGAAGATATTAGCCCCATTGATATTCTCTTCAGTTTTCTGGAGAGAAATGCTGTCTTCCCCTGAGTACAGAAAGATGGACAGTTATTGAATAGAAAAGGCTTTTGTCTAGTACATACTATGGTATTAAAATATCCTCTTCTGAAAGACACATATGCAACATCAGAGTTCTCTATGATGATGAGAGCTTCGTCGCATTGCCTCATTAATTTTGTTTGAACCCAGAAAGTTAAATTTGTATGGAAAAGATGTTTAAAGGGGCTCGAGGCCAGATCATATTTTTTAAAGCTAGCCAGCTCAGTGATATGTTAGTTACTTACCCTAAGGATAAAGAAAGAAGGAAAACATGACTTCATTTCTGCCAGTAATACATTGAAAAATACACATACAGTGAACTATTTGGAGTCCTGCCCACCCAAAGGATACAGCTGGCCAGTGATTCTCTCTCCTGTGTGTTCATAAAAGATGTCTTTATTATAAGAAAAATCACAGATTGAAAGAATTCAGAGGAAACAATATAAATGTTATGTTTTACTCAACTTTAACTATATCCTTAATTTTTTTGTTGTTTTAACTCATTCAATTGCCTATAATTTTGACTCAAAGATTCTTCTGTATCATTATGGAGTAGCTTCTGAAGGGGAGGGATACATACATACACACATGTATATGTGTAGGTATATTATATGTATATATTCTACAGTTCTGTCTAATGTCCTGTGTCTGGCTTAAACACAAAAGCCACATTTACTCCTACAATCAGATCTCAAAATCTTCTGAAGGTCACCATGTACTTCTAAAAATATTCTTTCAGTTTAACAGCTTGGCAAATTTCTTTGGCCTTTGTGTGCTTTTCGTATATATTCACACATTGCTTTCACCCAGAGAAGGTAATAAAAGTCAGTGATTTAGGACACAAGGTTATCATGAAATAAGCCACTTATTTATGCTATTCAGACTACCTATCTTCAGGGTATCACAGTATTGATCAGCTTCAGGTCAATTTAATGTGTAGAAGAGAAGTGGCATGCTATACACTCATGATTATATCGTGTGGTTTGTAGCCTTGAGTTTGATTACTTGACATGTTGAGCTACCCTCTTTTGCCTAATTGCCTGCACACTTGAAATAATCAGTCTGCGCCAATTCTAGCAGGCTATTATGTGGGAGATAGCCTGATACATAATTCTAGCCATTTTTTTAAGTTGTTAGAAATCACAACCAGCATCTCCATGCCTATAATGTCTTAATTCTAGTTACAGGTGCTTCGTCTAAAGAGGTGTGCTATCATGGTGGCTCATACAGTAAGATTCTCGTAGTCAAATCTAATGGCCTGAGTCCAATCACTCAGACCCACATGCTGATAGGAGAAAGCTGACTCCGAGCACGCACAGTGGCTATATGTGCATGCATGCTCACATTCACATACACACACACAGACACACAATGCACACATAATCAGACACACATGTACATATGCACATGTGCACACAGAGAGAGACACACACAGACACACATACATGCAGACTTACAGACACACACATATGCACCTTACAGACAGATACACATACAGGTAGACACAGACATACACACAGATGCACACAGATGCAAGCACTGGCACAAATGAACACACACAAAAAGACAAAACAAATAAACAAGGAAATAGATGCATATGTCTTTTCCCCAAAAGGCACCGAACAGGCTCTATTTTGGCACTGTGATATGTGTAGAAGTCCCTGAAAGGTATCTCAGGTCAAAACATCCTATTGTACACCAAAAGTACCTCCCAGGACTCCAGTATTTTGGAATTTGTTAGTCCTGAAAAGAGAGTTGAGATTTTTCCAACAACACTGAAGTTTTCAGGCGCTGAGACAGTATAAGCAGCTCCTGATCTCGGGTCTGGGACTGCAGTGTTTGCGGAGCTACCACCATAGTCATGTGGGACCTTAATTGTGATGGCAGAATCTTGAAAACCAGTTTTTATTCCTTTATGTAGAACAGACCACTCATGGATGTTTCTCTTTTGCTGCATTTTACAGAATGGCTAACATTTCCTTTGTATGCATAACTAGCATATCATCTGAGGACTTATCACAGCACAGAACATGTCTGTTGGCTGGTGATCTTAAGCTCCAGCCATTGTCAGTATTTTCACAAACTCAAATAATTTCCTAAGTCCTCACTCGATGCTTAAAGATCAAATTTTAGCATACCTTTTAGAAACATTGCTTCACCTTTATTGTTACTGTTTTGAAGTTCTAACTAATTACAGGATTTCCGCCATGCCCTTTACTCCCTGCCGCCCTCCATGTCTCCCCCTTTAAACAACCCTTAAGTCCCCCTCAGACCCCTCAAATTCATGGCCTCCTTTTCTTTTCTTTGACTATTATTGTTATATGTGCATGCAAAAATATGCATAAATATATAAATACAACCTTCTGAGACCATTTAATGTAGCATACATATAATCATAATCATAAATCACACACACACACAAACACACACCTATGATTTCAGGACTGACCACTTGGTATTTATTGGCTGACCAACCAGGAGGTTTATTCCTGGGGAAAAAATGATTTTTCCCTCTCTGAGTATTTGTTAATTGTCTAGAGATAAGGCCTATGAGATTCCCCTCTTTCATGTTAGAATTTCTATTTGACACGCTACACTTTTAAAAGTGGATTTTGGTTCCTTCCACTTAATAGAATGCAGCAAAACATCAGCTCTGCTCCCACATAGTTAAAAGGGGGGGCTATCTTACTCGATACATTGAATGGGTTGATAGATTGCTTTAAGATATTTTCTCAAGCCGGGCGTTGGTGGCGCATGCCTTTAATCCCAGCACTCGGGAGGCAGAGGCAGGTGGATTTCTGAGTTCGAGGCCAGCCTGGTCTACAGAGTGAGTTCCAGGACAGCCAGAACTATACAGAGAAACCCTGTCTCGAAAAAACAAAAAAAACAAAACAAACAAACAACAAAAAAAAACAAAGATATTTTCTCATACCTATCCAAAGGAAGAAACATACAATCACTATTCCTTAATCCTTACTTTTTCAGGGAAGAAAAATAAATATTTTCTATTACCAAGTGTTAAAGTAATTTTAAAAGTATCAGTTCTTTGTTTAACCCAACTAACTCTCATAAATTGGACAGGGACATTTACATGTATTTAAATAGACTTTATGGCACAATAACTGAGCAGTTATTAATCTATTCTAATCTTAGCAATCTAGCTACTTCCCAGCCGAAAATCCCCAAGATCATTTTAGTATTGATCTGGCTCTCTCTGTTCCATGTGTCTTCTCATGGTGACTCTTGGTCCCTCACCTCAGGGCTGAATGCTCTCCTCCTCTTTCTCCTCTTCTGGCTGGGATCAGATATGCAGCCTCATGGTCTCCTCTGCTCAACCATCGGCTGGTCAGCTTTTACTGGAAATCAGAGAATAAATGGGGAACAATGTTTACACAACATTGTAAAAGGAGATTCTTGGAATAATCATTGCAATGCCATGTCTTGATTGTAGCCAGATATGGGGGCAGAAAAATCAACGTTTGAATAACACTAGGCTATCCTTTACCCAATTCACAATAACATTGTTCCAAGAACCAGGACCAATTGTATTCAATTAGTAGCTACTTCATTAACTTGGCAAAAGCTACTTGCTGATCCTAACTAGTAAAAAAAAAAAAACAAAAAAAAAAAAACAAAAAAAAAAAAACAGGGTTGGAGGGATAGGTTTATTGATAAATCCTTTGCATTATAAGAATAAGGATCATAGTTTGTTCCCTCAAAACACATATATCTAAAGCCATGCATGGTAGTATATGCATGTAATCCCAGTGCCATAGAGTAGAGACATTAATATTCCTAGAGCATTGACCAGCCAATCTAACTACTAGGAAACTGTCTCAAAGGAGGTAAGTGATATTCCTGAAGGTGATACCTGGGGTTGTTCTTGACTTCCACATGCACACAGACACATGGATATGTATGCCGTGAACACTTGCATCAGCACAAA
Organism: Apodemus agrarius; assembly: GCA_964023405.1. Lineage (NCBI taxonomy): Eukaryota > Metazoa > Chordata > Mammalia > Rodentia > Muridae > Apodemus > Apodemus agrarius. Next base: position 70,939,719 of record OZ030014.1, read on the forward strand.
AACACAGACCAGCAGTTGTACACACATGTATATGTATCTCACATAAACACAGGCATTTTTTAAGTAACAAAAGGGGAGTGAGCATTGCATTATTCTATGGTTTAGCAGCCATTTTCCATAATTCTACTAGTTCTAATGTTTTAACTAAAATCAATAGAAGATGACTTTTCCCTCTCACCTAAGATAGGAGGGGATCAGAAGGACCTGTTATAGTTTTTAAACTATAAAAGGCTACACTTAAGAGCCAGCTATATACAAATAATTGAGCCAAAGGATGACAGGGAATTAAGTTAGTGAACATGGTACTCAGTTTACTATTAGCAAGATGAGATAGTGCTTTCAAATCTGGATGGTTAGAACACCTGAGTTTGATGAACACTTCTTTCTCTTGGCAGAGTCGGGGAGGGGGTTACCTCCACAGTTAAATTCAGTTGAACCAGTGTGAAACAAGGCAATCCCCTGCCTTAATTAATAATGAAACAACATGGCCAACAACTTGGGGAGACAAGGGTTTGTTTTGCTTATACTTTCAGGTAACCGGCTATCACTGAGATAAGTCAGGGTAGAAACTCAAACAGGGCAGAAACCTAGAGGCAGGTGCTGATGCAGAGACCATGGAGGAGTATAGTTACTGGCTTTTCCCTAATGGGTTGCTCAGCCTGTTCTCTTATAAAACCCAGGCCCACCAGGCCAGGGACAACATCCTCCACAATGGGCTGTCCCCCATATAAATTAAACAAAGGCCCTACAGCCTTGCTAACACCTGATCTTAATGCGACATTTTCTCAATTAAGGATCCCTGCTCTCAGAGGATTCTAGCTTGCATCAAATTGACATCAATACTAGCCAGCAAAACCAAGAGGAAACAGAGAATATCACAAGAAATGATATAAGACCAGCACATTAAACAATTTATATACTTTTGAAAATTTTCAGCTATTTTTCATCTAAAAAGTTTAAACATAAAAAATGATTTCTGAGATAAACAGCAAGAAAAAATTAATAAATCATTATCACTGGCTGTGAAGACTTCCCTCCTTGTTGTTGTAACCTGATGACCTTGGATAGACTGTGAAAGCCCCAACAGCTGCATTCCCTTATGTGCGGGACCACTGGTGAGAATACTTTCTTTTAAGAGGAGCAGTGTTCTTTGTTTGTGAAATGTGTTAAGAAAGCACCAATGAGAATTGATGTGTAGATGATTTTACATTTGTGATTTCCTAATAAAAATGAATAACTACAATTTGCAAAGGGATGTATATTTTGTCAGACATTATCAGTATAAATTGACTTGTATCCCACTGAAACAGATTTCAAACTACATTTATGATTCTTTAGACTATACTTATGTGTATTAAAGGGTGTGGTTGATGACTGTGCTCTCAAACATGACTTTAGCACCATTCCTTGTCAAAGAACTATAGAGTTAAATAGATCCAAATGTTTGCTATCTAGGAGGATACATTTTAGATATGGGAACTGATAGGAAGTTGATCTTAAGAACAATGTTATTTTCAAGAGTTAGAGGGGCCAAAAAGTCATCCTTAAAAAAAGGAATGTGTGATTCAAAATTACAAGATAGACCTGTAGGAAACTGAAAGTACAATGAAAAGAACATCCTTCAAAAACTTCATAATAGGCTCCTCTCTCTGATTTCCGCAGCTATGTAGCCTTAGTTCTCTAAGTTGGCTTCTAGGTTGTCTTTCGAAGGTGTATTTTAGCAGGTGGCAAGGCTATCTGTGCACAAAGGAACTCAAATAACCCTATAATTTTGTGGAATTTTTTTTAAAAAGGTAAGCTAACAAAAAGAGTCTTTTTCTTTCCCTCTGATTCCAAAGAATATAGAGTTGTATATTTTTCTTTTTCTGTAGGAGCTCAATAAGACAGTCTCCCTCCCAGTCTCCCTTCAAGTGTTTCCTATCACAAAGTACAGTAATGTTCTCTCCAATTCTCTCCTCTCCCCTCCTCTCTTCCCCTCTCCCTTCCTCTCCCTTCCTCTCCCCTCCTCTCCTCTCCTCTCCTCTTCCCTCCCCTCTTCTCCATTCCTCTCCTTTCCTCTCCTTTCTTCTTCTCTCCTCCTCTCCCCCCTCTCTAAGCTCTGTAGGCTTGCTCATACTCCCATATATATATATACACATATAACTTTAAAAAAAGTTCTTTTTCCATAACAACAGGAAGGCAATTATGTATCTTGAAGTTATTTTTGAAGATACTATCAATAGATTTATAAAGCTAAAATTTATGATACTATATTTTCTATTTTTACTTGTGGAATATCCGAACTCTGACTTCAAGATGGACTCTCTAGAGTCACAGAACGTATGGAACATACACACTTGTGTATATATACTGGAATTTATTAGAATGACTTACAGGGTACAATCCAACTAATCCAACAATGGCCCGCTGTGAGTGGGAAGTCCAAGACTCTAGCAGTTCCTCAGTCCCATGAGGCTTGGTGGTTCAGCTGGTCTCTACAAGCTGGAATCCTGGAGAAGCAGGCTTCAATAGATGTTCTTGCAAATAAGTGCAAACAGGCAAAGAAGAACGAAGTCTTCCTTTTCCCATTGTCCTTATGTAGGCCTTTAGCAGAAGGTATGGCACAAATTAAAGGTGTGTATCATCATGCCTGAACCTAAACTTTTCTTTACTTGCTCTGTCCCAGTTGGCCTTGAACTCAGAAATCTGCTTGCCTCTGTCTCCTGGGATTAAAGGTTAAGCTTTTTATGGCCACTATGTCTCAAGATTCAGATCAAAAGCAGTCTTCAGCCCTCAAGATCTGGACCACAGGTGTGCCCTCCATTTCTGGATTTTAGTTTAATCCAGATATAGTCAAGTTGACAACCAGGAATAGCCATCACAATGAGTGTTCATAAATATGGAACAATCACTATGAAGTTAAAATTACTTCTAGATTTATATTTAGGTTGATATTAATGATAGCTTCAGATTCGACTTTCTGTCAAATATACAATCACACACACACATACACACACACACACACACACACACACACACCCTAAATTAAAATATAATTTTATTCCTGTAAACAGTTCAAATGCCTACAATGTGGAATAGTTCTTTAGATAACTTTTAAATGGAAAAGATAAGTATAAAAAATATTTGACCCAAATTACTGTATATAATCTTAATTTTTTGGTGATTTTTTTGTTCTTTAGTTTTTGAGATCAATATAATTACATTGTTTTGTCTTTTCCTTTCCTACCTTCAACCCCTCTCCCATGCCTCCTACTTGCACTTTACAAATTCATGGTCTCTTTTTTTGTTAAATTATAGTTACAAATATTATACTATGTGGTCTTCATAAAGTTACTGGCATTACTACAGAGCTGACGATTTCATATGGGTTAACCAATCGATGTGTTCTTTGCTGGCGGAGGACCATTTCTCCCACTCTCAGGATTTTTAGTTGCCTGTAGTTCTTTGTGTAGGGCTAAAGCCTGGGTTTTCTGAAGTACATGTTAGAATGTCTATCGTTGGCCTTGTTCAGTTCATCTTTGGGCAGCCATGTTGTTGTATCATGGATGTAGCTTCCCTATGTTTTCTAGGAGGCACAGTCTCACAACAGACTTCCTGGTCCTCTGTCTTGTACAATCTCTCCACCCTCTCTTCTGCAGTGTTCCCTGAGCCAGTGTTTCCAGTGCAGGATCTGTGACAGATGTATCCTCTGGGACTGAGCACCACAACAGTGTATTTTGATTGATTGTGGTTCTCTCTGGTGATCTCTGTCTGTTGTAAAGAGAAGTTTTCTTGATGGGGCCTGAGGACTAAAAGTATCTGTGGGAATAAGAACAATACGTAGAATGTAATTAGGGATTCATTAGTCATTAGAGAAATGCAAATCAAAACAACCCTGAGATTTCACCTCACACTAGTCAGAATGGCTAAGATTAAAAACTCAGGAGACATCAGATGTTAGAGAGGATGTGGAGAAAGAGGAACACTTCTCCACTGCTAGTGGGACTGCAAGCAGGTACAACCACTCTGGAAATCAGTCTGGTGTTTCCTCAGAAAACTGGACACGATACTTCTGGAGGACCCAGCCGTACTATTCCTGGGCATATACCCAGAAGATTCCCTAGCATGCAATAAGGATACATGCTCCACTATGTTCATAGCAGAACATAGCCAGAATAATAGCCAGAAGCTGGAAAGAACCCAGATGTCCCTCAACAGAGGAATGGATACAAACAATGTGGTATATATACATAATGGAGTACTATTCAGCCATTAGAAACAATGAATTCATGAAATGCTTAGAGAAATGTATGGAGCTGGAGAACATCATACTAAGTGAGGTAACCAAGTCTCAAAAGAATACCCATGGTATGCACTCACTGATAAGTGGATATTAGCCTAGAATCTTGGAACACCAAAGACACAATCCACATACCAAATGATGTCCGACAAGAAGGAAGGAGTGGACCCTGGTGCTGGAAAGGATAAAAGCATCAGTGTAGGGGAATACCAGAACAGGGAAGTGGGAAGGGTGGATGGGGGAACAGGGGGGAGGGAAAAGGGCATGTGGGACCTTTGGGGGGTGGGGAACCAGAAAAAGGGAAATGAAATGTAAATATAGAATATATCCAATAAAAAATTAAAAAAAAAAAGAAAGAAAAGAAAAGTGACAGTTTTAGGTGCTCCTCCAAAACACATTGTATTTACTCTTTGTGTCACCTAAACTCAAATGTATATTGAAGTATTAAGAGTGCCTGTTAACCTGAATGGACATTCAGAAAAATAATGTAAAAAGAAATACAGGTTTTTATTTCTATTACCCACTAAAAATTCCATTTAAAATGTTATTAAGGCAGTGCAGGAAGCCAACTATATGCCTAGCAACCAGCCAGATAGAGGCAGCCTGCACAGGTGAGTCCAGCCCTGCAGATTGGAGGATCCAGTCCAGAGGCCTCTGGCAAGAGCCTTCCGGTTTCCTCCTCTGGATCGGGAACACCTTCAGCCACAGTGCACCATCTCCAAGCAGTGCAGGAATCCAGCTATACACCCAGCAGCCAGTGAGGAGGAGACAGCCAGCACAGCCTAGACCTGATCGGGGCCACAAAAGTACATACCCAAATACAACTAGAAGAGAGTGGGTCTCGGCTGCCATCTTTGCTGCTGTGACTGTGCCACAGATTGGTAGGCAGGTTTCACCAGAGTAGAGGATCACTTGGGACACACCTCACCAGGACTCCACCTGCACCTAGGAACTCTGCAGCACCACAACAACTTTTGACGGGAAAGCAGCTCACCCAGGGTTGCTGAAATTGGCCTGCAGGCACACACACAGGAGGGACAAGCTCCAACAGTGACAGAAGGCCCAACTAACACCAGAGATAACCAGATGGCAAAAGGCAAACATGGGAACATTGCTAACAGAAATCAAAGAAATATGGCACCATCCGAACCCAGATCTCCAACAACAGCAAGTCCTGGACACCCCAACACATCAGGAAAGCAAGATTTGGATTTAAAATCACAGGTCATGATGCTGATGGAGGGCATGATGGAGGGCTCTAGGAAGGATATAAATAACTCCCTTAAAGAAATATAAGAGAACACATGTAAACAGTGAGAAGCCTTTGAAGAACTAAGGGAAAACACAACAAAACAGGTGAAGGAATTAAACAAAGCCAACCAGGATCTAAAGGAGGTAGAAACAATAACGAAATCACAAAGGGAGACAACTTGGGACATAGAAAACCTAGGAAAGAAGTCAGGAGTCATGGATCCAAGCATCAACAACAGAATACAAGAGATAGAAAAGAGAATCTCAGAGGCAGAAGATACCATAGAAAGCATTGATACAATAGTAAAAGAAAATGAAAAATGCAAAAAAGCTCATGACCCAAAATATCCAGGAAATCTAGGACAAAATGAGAAGATCAAACCTAAGGGTTATAGGCATAGAAGAGAGTGAAGATGTTTAACTTAAAGGGCTAGTAAAAGTCTTCAACAAAATTATAGAAGAAAACTTCCCTAACCTAAAGAAAGAGATGCCCATGAACATACAAGAAGCCTACAGAACTCCAAATGGATTTGACCAGAAAAGAAATTCATCCTGTCACATAATAATTAAAACACCAAATGTACTAAACAAAGAAAGAATATTAAAGCAGTAAGGGAAAAAGGTCAAGTAACATATAAAGGTAGACCTATCAGAATTACACCGTATTTCTCACCAGAGACTATGAAAGCCAGAAGAGCCTGGGCAGACATCATGCAGACCCTAACGGAACACAAATGCCAACCCAAACTGCTGTATCCAGCAAATCTCTCAATTTCGATAAATAGAAAAACCAAGGTTTTCAATGACAATAACAAATTTACACACTATCTTTCCACAAATCCAGCCCTTCAAAGGATAATGAATTTAAAACACCAGCAAAGGAAGGGAAACTACACAAAAGAAAAAGAAAGTAATCTCCTTTCAACAAACCCAAAAGAAGATAACCTCACAAACATAAAAATTACATCAAAATAGCAGGAAGCAACAATCACTATTCCTTAATATCTCTTAACATCAATGGACTCAATTCACCAATAAAAAGACATAGACTAACAAGCAGACTGGATTCGTAAACAAGCCCCAACATTTTGCTGCATATAGAAAACGCATCTCAGTGTCAAAGACAAACACTACCTCAGAGTAAAAGGCTGGAAAACAGTTCTCCAAGCAAACGGTCCCAGGAAAGAAGCTAGAGTAGCCATTCTAATATCAGATAAAATAGACTGTCAACCAAAAGTCATCAAAAAAGAGACAGAAGGCTACTTTATACTCATCAAAGGAAAAATCTACCAGGAAGAACTCTCAATTTTGAACATCTATGCCCCAAATACAAGGGCACCTGCATTCATAAAGGAAACCTTACTAAAACTTAAAGCACACATTGCACCCCACACAATAATTATGGGGGACTTAAACACCCCACACTCTTCAATGGACAGATAAGGGAAACACAAACTAAATGGAGTCACAGTGAAACTAACAGAAGTTTTGGACCAAATAGACACAACAGATATCTATAGAACATTTCATCCTAAATCAAAAGAATATACCTTCTTCTCAGCACCTCGTGGCACCTTCTCCAAAATTGACCATATAATTGGTCACAAAACAAACCTTAAGATGACTGAACTAATCCCATCCCTCCTATCAGATCACTAAGGAGTAAGGGTGGTCTTCAATAGCAACAAAAACAACAAAAAGCCCACATACACATGGAAGCTGAACAATTCTCTACTCAATGATACCTTGGTCAAGAACGAAATAAGGAAAGAAATCAAAGACATTTTAGAATTTAATGAAAATGAAGGCACAACATACCAAAATTAATGGGACACAATGAAAGCAGTGCTAAGAGGAAAACTCATAGCTCTGAGTGCCTACAAAAAGAAGCTGGAGAGAGCATACACTAGCAGTTTAACAGCACACCTAAAAACTTTAGAACAAAAAGAAGCTAATACTCTCAAGAGGAGCAGAAGTCAGGAAATCATGAAATTCAGGGCTGAAATCAACCAAGTTGAAACAAAAAGAACTATACAAAGAATCAACAAATGTAGGAGCTGGTTCTTTGAGAAAATCAACAAGATAGATAAACCTTTAGCCAGACTAACCAGAGGGCATAGAGATAGTACCCAAATTAACAAAATCAGAAATGAAAAGGGTGAAATAACAATAGAAACTGAGGAAATCCAAAAAATTATCATATCCTACTACAAAAGCCTATATTCAACAAAAGTGGAAAATCTGGATGAAATGGAAAATTTCCTACACAGATAGCAACTACCAAAATTTAATCAGGATCAGATAGACCATCTAAATCTCCCATAACCCCTAAAGAAATAGAAGTGGTCATTGACAGTCTCCCAACCATAAAAAAACACAGGACCAGATAGCTTTAAGTGCAGAAATCTATCAGACGTTCAAAGGAGACCTAGTGCCAATACTCTCCAAACTATTCCACAAAATAGAAATAGAAGGAACATTAACCAACTCGCTCTATGAAGCCACAATTTCTCTGATACCAAAACCACACAAAGATCCAACATAAAAAGAGAAACTTAGACCAATTTCCCTTATGAATATTGATGCAAAAATACGCAATAAAATTCTTGCCAACCAAATCCAAGAACACATCAAAATAATCATTCACCATGATCAAGTAGGCTTCATCCCAGGGATGCAAGGATGGTTCAATATACAGAAATCCATCAATGTAATCCACTACATAAACAAACTCAAAGAAAAAAACCACATGGTCATCTCATTAGATGCAGAAAAATCATTTGATAAAATTCAGCATCCTTTTATGTTAAAGGTCTTGGAAAGAACAGGAATTCAAGGCACATACTTAAACATAATGAAAGCAATATACAGCAAACCAGTAGCCAACATCAAACTAAATGGAGAGAAACTTGAAACAATCCCACTAAAATCAGAAACTAGACAAGGCTGCCCTTTCTCTCCATATTCATTCAATATAGTACTTGAAGTTCTAGCCAGAGCAATTAGACAATAAAAGGAGGTCAAAGGGATACAAATTGGAAAGGAAGAAGTCAAACTATCACTATATGCAGATGATATGATAGTATACTTAAGCGACCCAAAAACCTCCACCTGAGAACTCCTACAGCTGATAAATAACTTCAGCAAAGTAGCTGGATATAAAATTAACTCAAGCAAATCAGTAGCCTTCCTATACTCAAAGGATAAACAGGCTGAGAAAGAAATTAGGGAAATGACACCCCTCACAATAGCCACAAACAATATAAAGTATCTTGGTGTGACTCTGACCAAACAAGTGAAAGATCTGTATGACAGGAACTTCAAGTCTTTGAAGAAAGAAATCGAAGAAGACCTCAGAAGATGGAAAAACCTTCCATGCTCTTGGATTGGCAGGATTAATATAGTAAAAATGGCCATCTTGCCAAAAGCAATCTACAGATTCAATGCAATCCCCATCAAAATCTGAACTCAATTCTTCATAGACTTAGAAAGAGCAATTCTCAAATTCATCTGGAATAACAAAAAAGCCAGGATAGCTAAAACTATTCTCAACAGTAAAAGAACTTCTGGGGGAGTCAGTATCCCCAGCCACAAGCAGTACTACAGAGCAATTTTACTAAAAACTGCATGGTATTGGTACAGTGACAAGCAAGTAGATCAATGGAATAGAATAAAGACCCGGAAATGAACCCATAGAATTTTGGTCACTTGATCTTTGATAAAGGAGGGGCAACCATCCAGTTGAAAAAAGATAGCCTCTTCAACAAATGGTGCTGGTTCAACTGGAGGTCAGCATGTAAAAGAATGCAAATTGATCCAGTCTTATCTCCTTGTACTAAGCTCAACTCCAAGTGGATCAAGAACCTCCACATAAAACCAGATACACAGAAACCAATAGAAAAGAAACTGGTGAAGACCCTTGAGGACATGGGCACAGGGGAAAATTTCCTGAGCAGAACACCAATAGCTTATGCTCTAATATCAAGAATTGACAAATGGGACCTCATGAAAGTACAGTTTCTGTAAGGCAAAGGACATTGTCAAAAGGACAAAATGGAAACCCACAATTTGGGAAAAGATCTTTACCAACACTATATCTGACAGAGGACTTATATACAAGATATACAAAGAACTCAAGAAGGTAGACTCCAGAGAGCCAAATATCCCCTTAAAAATGGGGTACAGAGCTAAACAAAGAATTTGCACCTCAGGAATATGGAATGGCTGAGAAGCACCAAAAGAAATGTTCAACATCCTTAGTCATCAGGGAAATGTAAATCAAAACAACCCTGAGATTTCACCTCAAACCAGTCAGAATGGCTAAGATTAAAAACTCAGGAGAAAACAGGAGCTGGACAGGATGTGGAGAAAGAGGAACACTCCTCCACTGCTGGTGGGATTGCAAGCTTGTACTACCACTCTGGAAATCAGTCTGGCGGTTCCTCAGAAAACTGGGAATGATACTTCTGGAGGACCCCCACTATACTACTCCTGGGCATATACCCAGAGGATTCCCCAGCATGTAATAAGGATACATGCTCCACTATGTTCATAGCAGCCCTATTTATAATAGCCAGAAGCTGGAAAGAACTCAGACGTCCCTCAACGGAGGAGTGGATACAGAAAATTTGGTATATATACACATGGAGTACTATTCAGCCATTAGAAACAATGAATTCATGAAATTCTTAGACAAATGAATGGAACTGGAGAACATCATCCTAAGTGAGGTTACCCAGTCTCAAAAGAACACTCATGGTATGCACTCACTGATAAGCGGATATTAGTCTAGAAGCTTGGAATACACAAGACAAAATTCATATATCAAATTATGCCCAAGAAGAAGGAAGGAGTGACCCCTGGTCCTGAAAAGGCCAGTACAGCAGTGTAGGGGAATACCAGGAGAGGGAAGTGGGAAGGGGTGGATTGTGGAACAGGGGGAAGGAAGGGGGCCTATGGGACTTTCGGCGAGGAGGGATCCAGGAAAGGGAACATCACTTGAAATGTAAATAAAGAATATATTGAATAAAAAATGCAAAAAAATGTTATTAAGTATAATTAGATCTAATTATGTTATTTTTGGAATAAATGTTTCCAGTTTGAGTTGTCTTTCCTTAGACAGGAGATACTGAGTGCTTATCAACAAGGTGCTGTCTTTATAAAAATACACCATATAAATTGTAAAATAGGGGGTCTTATGATGTCATACCCTATGCAATGAGAATGATGGTGATCAATGTGGACCCCGTATATATAAATATTGGATACAAATACTCACGCACATGTCATTGAACATAAAACAGTATGGTCTGTTCCCTACGCTGGTGTGTGAGGAATGTCTGCTGGTATGATTTATCTTAAAGATGGACTTGCTCACAGGGAAAAGCTCCTTGAGTGAAAGAGCCTGCATCCTGAAAGGAACTGGAAGATGGTCTCTAAGTGTTTTGCTTTTAAACGTCTGTACTGCATCAAAGGTGCTTCACACGAGCTGTGCATAAAAATACAAATACATCATACGAGTTGTGGACAAAAATAGAAATTCATCACATGTGCTTGGGCAACTGTAGCACATTGCCTTTTGAAAAAAGTGTCATAGTAATAATATAGTTCTAATATCTGAGGCTAAAGTTCTTGCAAAAATACTCTTAATGTTTTCATTCACAAGGAACATGTTCTGGAAATTTGTTCTAAAATACAGTTGTTCTGAAAGCCCAAAATCTTGTTTGCTTTCTGTTTGGGATATGAATTAAGGCATGGACATAAGTAGAATGCTTATAAAGTTTACTTTGAATTTATAACCATTTCTTTTGTAACCTATGATGACCCACTATAATCTTAATTGTCCATCAAAGAAAATAACACATGTGCCTATGACAAGCCATCATAGCCATGAAACAGCCAAAACTAGAATATTGATTAACTCCAATAATTTGTCAAGTTCTACAATATTATATAATATAAAATCTAAGTGTAAATTTAATTAAAGTAAGATGAAGCCCCCATCATCCAATGCTTAGGTGTTTGTTAAAGAACTATTTTCTCTTCACTACATCCCAAACTTTTACTTAGGGAAGACCACTTGTTTGTAGTCTCCAGGATGTCAAGCCACTTTTAACCAAAAAAATAATGTCTTTTATCTTCACTTCTTTCTGTTCCTGCTATACCTGGCTTCTTACTATAGTGTCAGTAGAAGTAGCAGGAGGAAACATAAGAAGTCAAATACACTTTACTTGTTGAACTGATGCCCCCTGAAGAATAGATAAGCTACAAAAGTTTCTAGAAGACCATAAGGCTGTAGGAACCTGTATTAGTCACTTTGTCAAAAATATGTACCTAGTGTTCTAGATTTGTTGTTAACAGAAAAATCAACTAGTATTTGTAAACCACATGTAACTGGTATAGTTAAAATTAACTTAAACTTGAAATATTAAGAATCACTATGGGTCTAAGAATGAATTCATACACTTAGAATTTAATTATTGTTTTTATATTATTATTATTATTATTATTATTATTATTATTATTGGCAGGGTTTCATTATGTAACTCTGTTTGGTCTGGAACTCACTATGTAGGTATGTAGACCAGGCTATGCTTCGAAATGCTGGGCATTTCATTAAAAGTGTGCACTAACACACCTAGCTGTTTAATATTATTTTCAGATATAATATGCACTTGGTATTAGATTAGTTAAGTAACAAGATTAGCTGTTATTAAGGAAATGACCATCAATTTTATATATATATATACATATACATGTATATATATATGTATATATATATCCTCAGATAAATATTTGCATTTAGAGCAAACAAGACAATTTAGCAGGGAAAGCCTTCAGACCTGCGATCAACCCGGGGACCTACATAGTAGAAGGAGAGAAGCAATCTGCATAAGCTGGCCTCTGGCCCCCATATGCACATTATGGTATATACATGCCCACTTGCATACATGAATACATAAAAACAGATACATGATCAATTAAAGTTAAAAAATTCAAATAGTCCATTTTGTGCCAAGTTTTGTAGATGAACAACCCTCTGCATTCCGCATCTTTTTTGCCTATATCACAAGTATTGCCAGTTATGAAGACACAGATTTTAGAGTATTCTATTCTCATGGAATACACACTAAGGGGAGGATCAGACAGACCCTGAAATGTCTGTTTATGAGTAAAATTTTCTTTTACTTCACTGCTTATTTTTCTTCAGTGGTCTACAGCAAGTTAGCCAGTTATAACTACAATAGCTTGAAAATTCAAACCAAGACAATTAACCAGTATCTAGAACTTAGAATTACTATATAGTTCTTTTGTTTTCTTAGAAGTATTTTCACTGCTATGTTCAAGATAAATTTGAAGGAGGCATAAATAGATCATGATGTCTATCTAATTTAAGTGGCAATGAACTTTTATAAACCAGTACATATATGAAGGCAAGGAGGGCAGGACCCTTTCTTTGCTATTGTTGTCACACAGTGTGGTGACTTGGATGTTACCAGCAAAGTTTTCTAAGAGGTCCATCTTCATCCTCCTCTTAAATACCCAACCATTACAATAAGAGTGATGTAGCACCCATAAACAAAATACAGCATACATTTTAATATTATAGAAATAACATAAGGAGAAACATGGATCCATGGAGTGCAGTAAGCACAAGCAATCACAATTATAAACTGTGAATGGTGTATTGTGGTGCCGATGGGATTTCTTAAATTAAATTTTTCTTTGACTTAAAAAAAATTCCAGAAAATAACAATCTGATTAAATGTGAAATATTCTAATATTAGAAGCAGTTACAGATATATGATATGTGATGATATGATATTAGTGTTGTTTATAAATACTAAATTGAAGCAAGCATTCAGATCACATAGGATGACAGAAGGCCCTGCAGTAAAGAGGCAGTAAACATGGTCAGATGAAAATCAGACCTAAAATGAGGAGAGTGATATTATATTTTAAGTTCGAGCCCTCATACTCCATCTCTCTCAGTAACTAAATCTATCAGTTGAACATAGTGCCATGAACAAAGGGAAGGAGGATCATATCTTTAAATAAAAGTGCATGATGAATGTCATATTTGTAAGTTGGCTGGGACTTTTCTAAACTTATTGTTAACAGCATCAGGTACTCATCTGGACTTGATTTACTTTCTCTATAATTTTTTTGCTAGATTTTTTAAATGTGACTAGATCACAATGGCTAACCCATAAGAGATTAATACTGAAGAGCCAGGGTGAATCCCAGGACCTAAGAAGCAGAGACAGAAGGATCAAGAATGACAAGAGAGCAAAAGCGAAAGGCCCATTATTTTGCCTTACAAGACATCCTTCTGGCAAGCCTTTCCTCCTTCACCACGAAGCAGTCACAAGAAAATTGCCATACGCTGTAATGCCAGCAAGGGGCTGAATACTGCCTAACGATATTGCCTTAACTTCAGGGTTAAGCTGCATCCACTTTCAGATCCAAAACCAAAAGGGCATAATTTGATAAAAATCTTATTGCTGAACAGCTTACAGACATCTGCCAGCAGTTTGGGTTCCTTTTAAAGGGCAGCACATGGTCGACAGAACTCGTAGGAGGATTTATAAGTGTAATTATTGCCACATAATTCAGTAAATCACCTCTATCTCTGAAATCCTAAAGCTTTCAATTTTTTGCATATGTCATTGAGATTTTGCCAATAAAGTATTCTATAAAATGAATTCTAACTGCACCTGGAAGTCTTCAACCAATTTTAATTCATTAAATAATAAAATAAGTGATTCAAAGAAATCTCTAAAAGTTAACTTTTTACATTTATAATATTATATACATTTAAAAACCATGTGAGAAGTAAATTCTTGTTTATTAATATTCATAATCAAAATATATAGCTGTCAAATTTATAACAAAGAATAATATACTTATTTACAAATAATTTAAGAAATATCTCATAGAGTATTCACTATAGAGACAGTTTTGCATTTTAGCAATTCCATTACAACCCAGGATCAATAGACAAGAAATAACATCTCTCAACTGGGTCTACCTATCTCATCAGGTATGCATGAAATAACACATTGTAATTTATTGAGCACAAGTCTTGCTACCTAATAACGTGGTTATTACAGCCAAGCTTATTTCTTAGTTACTAGGTATTGTAAGCATGCTGTTTTTGGAAAAGAAATTAAAAATTTGAAGCAAAATAAGTAAAATAAAGCATATCAACATAAACATGCAGACCTGTAGAGGAATTTTAATTCAGCAACATGGCTGCTCTGGAAAGGGATCACATTCACAGACCTTCTAGGTCTATGTGATTTGGCTAGAATGCAGACACACCCTGCATTACAGTACAATCTGGATAGAATACAGACATGCCCTGAGTACTCACCTTTCACAGTGAAGGTAAGGTTAATTTGTAGAAGGAAGCAGCCATGTTTGGTAATTATAATAAACATGAGATGAAATAAAGGATTATTCTTTCAACAGACTCTATTAGATAAATTGTAAAGTATTCCTAATCGTTAAGGAAGAGCATGCTTCCTTTAACCAGAATAGGGCCACTCTACAGGAGCTTGTAATATATGCATTAGCTGGTAGTATGTAACAGGATGGATGGAGGAAGGGAATATGCTAAGTATCCAATGAAATGTTAAAATATAATTCTCTATCAACAGATAGATAAAAAGGTCATATAGAAATAAGCAATCAGCAAATAATTACATTTAAAAGGAGAGGTAGAAGGTGTCTAATGTTTACTTTCTCACAAACCATTGTGATGGGACATTGTATAGACATAGTCTATAGATTGGCAAAAATTGTTATATTTCAGCTATATATCACTGTGCATGCATCAATATAGTGTACAAAGTTCCATTATATTCCTGAATTAATCCATAATGATTTCATATTTTAAGATTCTTAGCTATTTTTGACTGAGTTATTCTTCAGATGTCTCTCATTTTATCAGAAAACAGCTATTTCTATTGCTTTAGCTTATATGATCAATATAGCCTCTTTTATTGGCAGAAGAAGCTGGGGAAGAGGCTCTTATTCCTTTATAACTGAAGGAAACAAGAAAGAAAGGGGCTGGGAATTAGTCATGAAATGAATAGAGATGACAGAATTAAGAAGGGCAAGAATGCCTACTGGAATCTGATAAACAAAGGAAATATTAAAAATAAAAATAATCAATTACAAAATAAAGAATGAAGCAAAATGTACAAAGAATAATTTGAAATATTCTCTATCTACAGCTTCCTTTCTTTATCATTAAGGTTTATTACCAGGAGGTGGAGAGATGTTTGAGTGGTTAAGAGCAAGTATTGTTCATGCAGAAGACTCAAATTTGGTACCCAGTACACACATTTGGTATCTCATGCACAAACTCAAATTCCAGGATACCCAGTGTTTTCTTGGCATCCATGGACATCAGCACTCATCTGACCATATTCCTCTTTTCCAACACACACACACACACACATGATTAAAAGTAATGTGTGTGTGTGTGTGTTTGTGTGTGTGTGTGTGTGTGTGTGTGTGTGTGTGTGGTGTTAAAGTGCATTACATATACTTAGGAGATTTTGTATTACATAAACTAGAACTCAGAACCCTGAAAACTCAGAATTTATTCAGAGTAGAACTATTAGAAGCTGAAATTAAAAAATTAAATGGATCCCAGTTCCTGCCCCATGCCCACTACTCTTTCATTTGCATCTTGATTCCTAGAGACTCCTGTCTTAGGTAGCTAAAGCTCTGACTTGACCCTGTGAGACTGATTCTTTAAGGCTAGAGAAGAACAATCTATGGTGGCAGGGTAAGGAGCATTGCCAGTAGGGCAATACTTAGGCCTTTCCTTAAGTGTGTCTATACACTGGAAGTTGGTCTATCAGGAGGCTTCTTTTTGTTTGTTTCAGAGATGTGCCTCCATTCATTCAGCATATGTCTATAAATATGCCATGTGCCAAAAGCATATACATAATAGCATGGGTTTACTGTTAGTACAGACACAATTAAAATGCTGTATCTAAAGGCTATATCTAGATAAGATTATTCTAATGAGTTTTAAACCATGAATTAAAAGAATTGAAACTCTACATTTTAGAGTATAAAGGACCTATTAAACTAAGTATATCAATTTACTTCCTTATATTTAAAATGTACACATTCTTTGTTGCCTAATCTATGTAGGATGTTTTCTCATAGTGACGTCAGTGCAAGCACTTTGCAAATGTAACTGCTCCGTCTTTCGGAGCCAGGTGACTTGACTTCAACTGTCTTCTAACCCTCAGTGTTACCTCTCTGGTCCTGAAGACTAATTTTAGAAGTTCTTCCCACACTCAACTCCCATTTTTCAAATGCGAAAATCTCTGTTAATGCAATTAATCTCACACTTCATAAACAACACATCAATCCCTGTAACTCGTCCTTTGCTTATATCAAAGTCATCAATTAATTTCATAGTTCAAATATGAGGTTTCTCTCCTCTCTGCATTCTTCATTTATAGCAAGTCGTGGAGACTGGGCATGATTTATGAGGAAACTCAGTAGTATTTCATACTTAGAAATATCTCTTGACTGAGAAAAGAGCTAAAATCTTCACACACACACACAAATGAGTTTTTTTCCCCTCCCCTCCCTTTTATCCACATGAATGTTCACTTTCAGGACTAACAAGTCAGTTCATGTAATTATCTTGTGTCCCTTGTGTTTGCATGGGTTTTTTTTTTTTTCTGTGAGTTCTCCAAGCTTCTGGCTGGTGAAAGACAGAAGAGCAGCTAGTTATTCTGTGTTCGATTAACATCGGAAAGCAAAATTTGCATCTGGTCACCAAACCTTTAGTCATCAAATCAGCAAATAGAACCAGAGTGGGCTAATGACAGGGAGCTACCTTTGAGAGGAGAGGCTGAGAGGGATTCTTATAAAGCGTCCAGCTTACAGTTTTTAACTCCTCCAAGCCATTAAATACTGAATGAATCTTATTTTTCATGTCAGCTAGGGTTCTCCTTTCTTCCTCTAAGACAGTTATGATTGTTCATGATACAGTCATTTTGTGGAGATGTGTGGCTCACCATTTGAAATGCCTAGCATGTAAACTCCCCACCTATGGATAAAAGCCCTATATTCTACCTGTGCGCGTGCTCAATTTAAAATAATGGGTTCGATTTGAATGATAATTTTTTTAGGACCACATTGAAATGTGATCCTGGGAGACTATCAGAAAAGGAGCAAATGCTAAACATGGTTTCTGTGTTTTGAATGCATAAATACATTTTTTTTTGCATTTTTCTCCATGATATTTTGATAGTGATTGAAAATACTTCAGGAAAGAGGGAGGCTTTTGAGAGGCTTCTTTTCAAAAAATCAACTTAATTATACAGTTAACTCCTTTACATGTAAATTAATTTATGTAACTACTTAAAGTGGATATATGTGCTTCTATTTCTACCAAAAGATGAAGTAATCTGGGTTATATTTTACACAATCAAATCTACCAACAAGCTCATTTTAAAGTTGATAAGTGCTTCTTAGAATTTTCATAAACCAGGATTTTGTGGTTGGAAGGAATAGAGATTAAGGGAAGGAGCCAATCTTCATGATAGACCATGTAACTAGAAACTGGTCTTTAGTTTTCTGTTTTGCATTAGCCCTAACTCCCCTAATCTCTTTTCTCTTTATTTTTCTACCTTAACTTTTATGCACAGACCAATATAATTAAATATCAATCATTTTCTAAACATTAGCTACTGAATCAAAAACAGAAATTGAAAAAAAAAAAAAGGAAAGGAAAGGACATGATGGCTCCTAGATACCGCAGAGGAAAAAGTCTGTAAGAGATACGTGGGAGAACATAGCCAGAGGCGGGGGCATCTGGGAGAGTCCAGAGTGGACGTGGCCAGACTGAGCTGGGCCTTGTGAGAAAGTCTGGAAAGAGGAGAGAGAGGAGAACCTGGTGTAACAACCAAGAAGCCTAAGGTACAAAAGGGGTGTGTGACCTAAGTCTCTGGATTATAGAGGGGAGAGCCTCTGGCCAGAAGGGCAGCCCAGCCTTTCAGCCGTAGAGTTCAGAATAGTGGCTGGTGTATATGGGCCATACCATGTAATATGGGGAGACTGAGGAATGCTGGGAGAACCTGAAGGCCAGGTCTTACTTTGATATACTAAACAGGCATCTCAGCTATTTGTCCTGGGTTTGAAACTTAACAATTACTAAAGAAGTTGGAGTTTCCTTTGAGATTCTTAGATAAAACGGTGAACTAGAAAAGAAGTCTTTCAAACTCTTTTAGAGTGTGTAACAAAGAGAAACAAAACTGACAAACTATCAATCCTGGGACCTACTAAGTAGCGGGCTGTGGAGAAAAGGAAGAAAGTTCTAAACCTTGAGATGAGACAGTCACCACAGTCAGCAAGGAGGATCCCCCAAGCAACTGTGTGGTAGAAATGAGAAGTTCTGAAATCAAAAAGCAAGGAGACAGGTTTGGCAGTGAGCACAGGCAAGATCCTGCCTCTAACAGGGTTCTTTAAAGGATCCATGCATTATCTCATTTAGGGGTTAATCATTCCTCCCACTGCCTCAGCATATCTTCAGGTGAATCATTTTCTATAGGTTGGTCTCCTGACCTAAAGATGAGCTCTGTAACTCTTTAGGGGGATGACAACAGTGTATATTCTTCTAATCTTTGAAGGAGATAATATCTTGTAGCAAGCTGAGGCCAGAGGCTGATTCTATTCTCTGACTGGAACTTAACAAAGCCTTGCCAGCTCTACAGTTTCATATGGTAATTAAAGTCCTAAGGAGTAACAAATCTCCTGTTTATCTTTCAGGTGTTACTAGGGAAATAGGGGAATCTTCTGGGTTTATGCCCAGGAGTGGTATGGCAGGGTCCTCTGGAAGTGTCATGCCCAATTTTCTGAGGAAGCACCAGACTGATTTCCATACTGGTTGTACCATCTTGCAATTCCACCAGCAGTGGAGGAGTGTTTCTCTTTCTCCACATCCTTACCAACACCTGTTCTCTCCTGAGTGTTTAATCTTAGCCATTCTGACTGGTGTGAGGTGAAATCTCAGGGTTGTTTTGATTTGCATTTCCCTAATGACTAATGGTGTTGAACATTTCTTAAGGTGCTTGTCAGCCATCCAAATTTCTTCAGGGGAAAATTCTTTGTTTAGTTCTGTACCCCATTTTTAATAGGGTTATTTGGATCTCTGGGGTTTAACTTCTTGAGTTCTTTGTATATATTGGATATTAGCCCTCTGTCGGATGTGGGGCTGGTGAAGATCTTTTCCCAATTTGTTGGTTGCTGTTCTGTCCTTCTGACAGTGTCCTTTGCCTTAGAGAAACTTTGTAATTTCATGAGGTCCCATTTGTCAATTCTTGATCTTAGAGCATAAGCTATTGGTGTTCTGTTCAGAAACTTTTCCCTTGTGCCCATGTCCTCAAGGGTCTTCCCCAGTTTCTTTTCTATTAGTTTCAGTGTGTCTGGTTTTATGTGGAGGTCCTTGATCCACTTGGAGTTGAGCTTAGTACAAGGAGATAAGAGTGGATCAATTCACATTCTTCTGCATGCTGATCTCCAGTTGAACCAGCACCATTTGTTGAAAAGGCTATCTTTTTTCCACTGGATGTTTTCAGCTCCTTTGCAAAGATCAAGTGGCCATAGATGTGTGGGTTCAATTCTGGGTCTTCAATCCTATTCCATTGATCCACCTCCTTGTCCCTGTACCAATCCCATGCAGTTTTTAACACTACTGCTCTGTAGTATTGCTTGAGGTCCGGGACACTGATTCCCCCAGAAGTTCTTTTATGGCAGCCTTGTTTATAATAGCCAGAAGCTGGAAAAAACCCAGATGCCTCTCAATGGAGGAATGGATACAGAAAATGTGGTATATTTATACAATGGAATACTACTCAGCAATTAAAAACAATTAATTCATGAAATTTGTAGGCAAATGGTTGGAACTAGAAAATATCATCCTAAGTGAGTTATCCCAATCATAAAATACACATGAAATGCAATCACTGATAAGTGGATATTAATTAGCCCAGAAGCTCTGAATACTCAAGACAATTAGCAAATCATATGATTCCCAAGAAGAAAGGGCCCTGGTCTTGAAGAGACTTGATCCAGTATTGTAGGGGAATACCAGAACAGAGAAATGGGAGGGGGGTGATTGGGGAATGGGTGGAGGGAAGAGGACTTATGGGACATATGGTGAGGAGGGAACTGGGAAAGGGGAAAGCATTCGGAATGTAAACCAAAAATTTAGAAAATAAAATAATAAAATAAATTGATTTTTTAAAAAAGGGAAATAGAAGGTGCAGCCCAAAGTCAACTAAGGCAGGGCAGGCATCCTTCATGGTCTCTAAAACTAGCCTAAAGCAAATGACCTCTATTGCTAATTCCTATAATATCTTCCCTTCCAGAGTTAAGACCCTGAAAGCATTTAGGGTCTGGGTAGAAATTGGGTTGTAGAAGAGTTTAAGGTTTCCATTCTTGTGGATTTTCAAGCTTTGAGCCAGTGGTGTGTGTGTGGGAGGTCCCAGATACATAGATCTCAACAGGACCATCTGAGTCCATCTCAATTGCAAATAAGAAATAATAAAATTATGGCAAATATTGAGTAAAGTTCAAATATCAATAGCACCATTACTAAGAATATAATAGCTATAATGCATTGTATACCATGCAAATAAGAGATCCAATTTCAAGGTTTTAACCAAAAAGGATAGTCGTTCCTGGACTGGAGTGTAGTTAACACCCTCACATACAGCTTCCAGGCAAGGTTGCTAAGTTTAGAGAAGAGAGACCAAAAAACCAGAGCACCCTCTGGCATTTCTGGCCTCCAGCCAGGACATAGCCAAGGCTATATTTGGCTCCTGGCTCAGGAAAAGAATGAAACTGCTGCTTTTAGGGTCTTCCTGACCTAAAAATTATTATTGGAATGTAAACAAAGTATATAGAATAAATAATAATCATAATAAATTATTATTGACCAATTTTTCCTGTTCTCTTCATATTACTCTGATATTTTCTCAAAATCTTTTTCTGCCTCAAGTAGATCATCTCCAGTCTTCTTCTGGCACAAACCTGAAACTTACAAAGCAAAGAGAGGTAAAATTATGTGTGAAGTTAATAAGCTTCCAGAAAATTGTTGTTGGCTTTGACACTCATCTAGGAAGATCAAGAATGTAACACTCCTGTGATACTTGTATGAAACGAAGTCTCTGGTCTACAACTAATTTTATATGTGATCATGAGGGTAGAAACCCATGACTGCATTTGTTTCCATAGGTGACGAGGATGAGATTTAACTTCCATCTGTTTTCACCATGAGGGAACACAGGAAGAAAGAGTCTATAGATGAGAAAACCATCTTTACCAGACCCACGTTTCTACCCTAATCTTCAAATGTTAGAGCTTCCTACAAAGTACTCATTACACCATATACTGTTACCACTCATGACCTGAATAAAACAGAATTGTCAAAAATGCCCAAAGCACAAGACATCAGATATCATAGTCAATTGCTAGGGAATAGTATGAGGCCTATCCTCCTAAGCAAAACGATGAGCCAAATAAGACAATTAAGATTAAAATTATCGATTTATATTGTCAGGAAGGTGATTCTTCTAGAAGCTAGAAGCAACTGTGAAATGCCAAAATACAGCTAAGTGACCATATAATTGGAAGGCTGGAGCTTCGTTTTAGTGAATTTGGTCAGGGAAAAAGTTACAGCCACCTTCTCTTTCTGATTCAAGCTTTCTTAGCTTCTCCTGTGAGGTTCTTCCAGTGGGAACAAAACATTCTCAAGACACTCGTTGGTTAACTCAGGAAAGTCATGCATTTCTCTTAAGCAGAATAGGAAAAATGCTAATGAGGAAAGGTAAATTGAAAACCAAAAAGCTAGAGTGCCTTGAAACCATTTTAGGAAAGTGTCTGTGCAGATGCATATAGCTATGCATCCATCTCCTCATGAAATTCTCTGTGATCACAAGGTTATTTGGAACTTGTGCTGGAAGAGCCTGTAATGTGCAGGTTTCCTAAGCTCTGCTTCTTCCTCCCTCCTTTTCCACGGCAGCATAAAGCAGTGAACTTCATTATATTTTCATGCCTGCATACCATTGTGTTTTGTATTCAGGAAGAGAGGATAACTGAACAATAATGGGAAGTTGACCAAATAATACTAAGTTCTCCATTTTTCAGTCTTGGTGTTCATGTTGGTCAAATGTTAACAAAAATATGAAGAGATGGAAATGATCAATACAGAAAAATGTTTGGAATTTTCTCCTTATTTTGTTTGCTTTAATTGGTGTTATTCATGGATACTAATTTTACATATTGTCTATCTGAATAATGTTGTTTGCTACTGAGAGGGTTTACAATGTAAATAAATCCCTTTAGTTTCTATTTCTCAAGGAGAAGTGGAGATTTGTGTCTTCTGCTAAAGGCTACTCCTACCATCTCGAGAAACAAAATTCAAGGAGAAACTAGCATTTTGTTTACCCAATTTATTTAGCTGCATTTAGCTCTACTTTGGTAATATATTTTGACCAAAGCTGTGTTCTTTTCTGTCTGTGAAATACTATACTTTGTTTTGTTTATTGCACGTAGTGGTGCTGTATAATCCTTTCTTCCTTTTTTTTTCAGTTATTTTACTTTTCCAATGAGATGGCTGTGATAGCTCAGAATATCCTGCACGGTTCTAGTTTCCTTAATGTCTTTCATACACCATTTCTTCTCATTAACAGTGAACCATTGGGAAACAAAGTGTTTGTTTGCCAAATTGTGCCAAAATGTGATAGCTGCTTTGTTGGCCAAATACAGTTTTTAAAATAAGTAGTAAAACTTCCATCAGCCTCAGTGTTAAGGTATATTTCCCTAGAAAAGGAGCTTGTGACCTTGCAGTGGGTCCATGACTCACACAAAGGAGAGAACCACTAGATAAACCTGTGATATCAAAGGAACAGATCAAGGAAGGAGCGAAAGCTTTCCAAAAGGACCACACAGCTGCCATCCAGCATGGCTCAGGACTTAGGGAATGGGAGCACTGCAGAAGGAATCAGACTGTTGAGTTGCCTGTTCTAAGTGCCTGTTCTTTGCTTCCTTATCAGTCAACTGTTGGCTGAGAGGGCTATCTGGGGGTGGAAGGTAAGGAGTCATTTCTAAGCAAATTGCGTTTGTAACAAAAAAATACTAGAAAAAAGAGGACGAGGAAGAAGAGAAGGAGAGGGAAGGAGGAGAAGGAGGAAGAGAGACACGGAGAGACAAAGAGAACAAGAGAGAATGAGACAGAATGAGAGAGAGAGAGAGACAGAGAGACGACAGAGATATGGAGGTACAGAGACTGAGAAAGAACAGTTCATTGGTAGCACTTAGCTACTAAGTTCAAGAGTGGTACAGTTTAAGGAAAAAGGAAATTCTCCCAGCAGTAGCATGTCTGTGTGATTTCCCTGCTTTGTAGCCAAGGGTATTTTCTTGACTCCACTGACTTACACACCTCCAAGTGCAACCATAATACTTTCCTGTGGACTTGAGGGAGAATATGTGTACAGTTTTCAGTAAGTGGAGTCCTTTTCTCTATTTAGCACAGATTACTGCCCTCCATTTCATGCCATTAGAAACTTGCTGTGAAAACAGAATTAGACTAGTTGAAAAACATTAGCCATGTAGGTATCAGGTCATCAGTACTAGGGGGCTGGGGATGTTCATCACCTCTCTACAAAAGAGCAGCTTTTACAACTTTACTTTTTTTTGTTGCAGAGAACATGCCTCCCTATATGTCCCAGGTTACCTTCAAGTTTGTGAGCTTCCTACCTCATCTCTGAAGTCCTAGAGTGTGCTATAGTACTGAGCTAGAGTTTTACTTTAAATGATAAGCTCCTCAGATATTATAATATTAATAAACCAATGCACTATCACATCAGGAAAATTGGTTGGCACCTTTAGAGATTTATGAGGAGATTTTTCTCTTTATATAATATGAAAATATTATAGTCAGCAACTTAGAACAAGCAATACATTATTACAAAAGGTCATGGCATGCTTCTAAGGCACTAAATAGTGTAAGACAGATAGTCTCATTTAGATGGCCCACCCTTAAGGGGCTTTGCTTTTCATGTGGTCACCACTAGATGGAGTATCTCTGAAAGTTCCCTTCAAGCTTACTTAGAGATAAGGGTAACCTTAGATTTCCCCAAATCAACTACAGGCATATCCATCTATGTGATCCCTAGTAATCACAAAGTATGCACACTAATTCACATAGATTTAATCACATTCTGCAGTGCTCATACCACTAGAGACATTATACTTTTACTCTACAAATTGTTCTTGTAAGCTTTGAATACTTAATATCTGAAACTGTAAGAAAAAATTGAAGCAGCAAAAACAAGCTAGAAGGTAACCATAGAAACATGTTCATTGTCAGGCTGACATCTGATAGCCCAGAGCAATAATTCTTCACACGTGTGCATATTCTAGGAGTCCAAGACACATTTATGTACATTTCCACTTCAGATCTTTATAATATGCTAGGGATATTTTTGGTCAGATAAATAATCTCATTTCACCTATGAAAAATGACTCCATGTTTTTGACTTTTACAAAGTCACCAAGTGAATAAACAAGAAAAAAATCAATGTCTGGCTATTAAAGAAGTTACTTTGTTATAGGTTTTGCTATTAATGCAAAAAACCTTGTATATGTATCCTTTTTAGGAAAAGCAGAAATGTTTAATACTTGCTCTAGAATACACAACCATATCTTTTAGTTAATATAGATTAGTTACAGAGTATCCTCATGGAGTACCCATTGTATTGTATGTACGTTAAGGATTTGGGGATAAACAAAACAGGCATTGACTGGCAGAGAGAGAGAGAGAGAGAGAGAGAGAGAGAGAGAGAGAGAGAGAGACAGAGACAGAGACAGAGACAGAGACAGAGAGATAGAGACAGTGTCAGAAACAGAGAGAGGACAGGACAGACAGAGAGACAGACACAGACAGACAGAGAGAGAGCATGCTGCTATGGTCTAATACAATGGACAGACACATCTAAAGAACAAATAACAATGTTATAATAGATGATTAAATGATCATAAGAGGGAAACAGAGGGGAATAACCCAAAACCTCACAAGGATCGGCTCTTTGAAAATGAAGACTTACTATTGGACCTAAAACATGAGAGTTAGTCAGGAGACCAAGAAGCAAGATGGATAAGGTGGCATTAGCAAGGGAGCTACAGAAGAGGAGACAGAGAGAAGTGGACACATTTGAGCAAACTGTAGAGGGAAAATTGAAATCCAGTGGTTATGGATGATATAGAGATTTGAAGAAAGTAACTAGATACATGCATGTCTGGCATTTCCCAGTGTCTGAGTGTTATGCCCAGAAACACTGAGAAAATGCAGGGGTTAGATTCTAGAGAGAAATCAGCCCTGTCTATTGCCATCTGGTCATTTCACACTTCTTGTGGAATAAAATGAATGTTTGAATAGAAAAGTAGCCATGTATGTTCAGATTCTGAAGGAGACTTTCAAGCTGGAGTCATGAACCCAAATTCACTCATTTTACAGTTTTATTCAAAGTCAGGTCAATAAATCATGTTAGCCTGGATAGAGGAGAAAGAAGGAGAGAGGAAGAGGTGGGAGAGGGAGAAAGGAGAATTGACAGAAAGGCTGGAAATGAGCTAGTGGCATGTCACCACCTATTTTTCTTTCTATCATTTTGTATCACTTTTTAATAATCGTCATAGAATAGTACAAATGTTATTGGACCAGAATTATATTTATTAGTAATGAAAGGTCTAGTTTCTAAAAGAATAATTTTTCTCTTATCTTTTCCTAATTATAACCACATATTACATGACATATCTGCAAATACCACATGAACAAAGACAGTAGAAGTATAGAATTGGGGAAGAAATCCTCTCAGAGGGACCAAAGCAACACACTTCTGTATTCTTTCTACCCTTTGTGCTGGGTACCCCTGCTCACTGTGGAGCCCTGGCCTTTTATAATCTTTAGCATTAGAACTGAAGCATGCAATGACTTGAAATCTTAATGCTATTGATTCCACTTCACCCAATCTATCTCCATGATGGTTTAGATATCGACTAACATCCAGGATAAAAACTTGGGGAAGTATCAATTTTTTTCATGACTGTGTCAAGATGAAGCTGAATATCTCCTTTCTACCATCAGTTTCCAGAAATTCACTGAATTGGTTGATCAAGGAAAGCTTTGCACTTTTCATGAGAAGCCATGGCCACAGAAGTAGTTGCTAATGCTCTGAAGCATGGGTTCTGTGGTCCACATCAGTGGTGGGCATGACCATCAAGTTTCCCCCATGAAACAAGGTGTCTTGACCCAGGGCAGAGTGCCCCTGCTCTTGGCTAAGGGGCATTCCTCTTATAGACCAAGGAGAATTTGAGGCAAAACATAGAAGTCTGTTCCAGCATGCATTGTGGATAACAATTGGCATGTCCTTAACTTAGTTACTTTAAAAACAGGAGAGGAAAAATATTCCTGGCTGACAGATACTACTGTGCCTTAGGAGTTGGGACCCCAAAGAGTTTGCAAAATCCAAAAGTTTGTCCAGTTACTCCATGTGTCTTGCCATACATAGCTCGATGTATTGCTTTGAGGAAACAGAACGCATACTAGGAAACATGAGGATGCTGCATCATATGATAAACTTTTGGCCAAGAGATGATGGAAGCCAAAGACAAATGCCAGAAACAGATGCCAGGAGATGTCTGCTGTCCTCCCTGAGAGCTGCTACTTCAGAGTTGGAGTCCAGCCAAATTGGAGTTTTTAAGAGTATCAGATAAATGATCAGACCCTAAAAACAGTAAAATAAATAAAATTTCTCTCTAAGATATTAGGTACAGTATATTCCTAGATGACTACATGATAGTTAAGGAAATGCAGAATAGAGATGTCTGCTTTTCCAGTCATAACGTAAAAGTTAGAATATTTTCTGTCCTCCAGCTCTGAAAATCATACTACAAAACAGAGATACTCACAAATAGTACATAAAATCTTTGGAGCAGAAAGATGAAAAGACAAAACCAATCTATATGCCAATTACTTCCCTAAGTGTTGAATAAAAACAAAATGTATCATATTCAAATCAGGTAAACTTCTTAATTTAATTGGATTTAACATGAAACTATCAAAACCAAAGTACTACTTTCAGCTTGAGCTAACATAATGAAGAAGTGTGCTCAAAGACAGTCGAATGCAGCGAGTCCCAGAGTACAACACAATCCATCAAAACCACGGAGCCTATAATTTTCTTGTTTTATCTTAGATTGAAAAATGACTCAGACTATGTTCTTATGCAGATAAGTGATGGAAAACCTAAATTGAGAGAGAATCCACTCGATGCAAGCTCTGTATGATAATGTATGAATCCTGCAGCCATAATTAATAACAGTTAGATGCATAAATGGTCCCGGGATTCACAGTTAAATAGGCACACCTGTCAGTATGAAGCTTTGGCACATCACTTAGAAGATGTTACAGCAATTAACCTAACTAACGTCCACTCAGTTTCAAGCACAGATAAGTTTTATGAAAATAACATAGGTCAGATGTTTTATTTAGAGTTCTGACACAACATATTTTAAGTTAAGCAATTTTAGTCATAACTCTGAAATCAATGAATAAATCTTAGCCTGCATGTACTACAGACAAAATAAACTGAAGAAGCATCCTTGCTGGATTATATTCACATTTTGCAATTAATATCACTTTAAAAAGCTTTTGACCCTGATTTGAAATCATAGAGAAGTTTAAATAAAACATCATTCCCTTAGAAAGTAAATCTGCACAATGAAGACTCCCAAACCTCTTGTAAGTTAATAAAGGAGGAGGAGGAGGAGGAGGAGAAGGAGGAATACCATTGTTGTTGCAAATAAATGATTTTGGCACTATTAATAAAATTGTTCTATGAATTCCATACAATTTAACTTATAAAACACATATCAGATTTCTGTTTCATTGGCCACCTCCTTTTATATGCACATTAATAAGTCTTTGTGTAAATTATGACAACAATATGGAGTGATATCACAGTCATTCTTTATAATAGGCTAGGTTGGCTTACCAGCAGCTTACTTGTCTTTCTTTCCTGCGTTTACAAATCTGTGCCACTCTGCTTGGGTTTCCCTGCAACATGGTTTATGGGAATCAAACTCAGTTCCCAATTTTTGCAAAATAAGGTGTCTTACCTGTTTGCTGGTCAGATTCAGTGACTTCCTGACTTCTTTAAGTTGTATACTTCCTTTCTTAATAAGCAGCATTTTACCTTTTGTTAGAATATCCCCATGTTTCACCTCCTTGTGAACATCATATCTTAGAAGTTTCCCTTGCCAACAAAAGGTTTTAAATTCAGGATCACTCCATTACCTTCTTCATCAATATAGTTGATGTGTGTTTTGTTTGCCTATGTACTTAACAGAGAGAGATGCTTACTTCTGATTCTGAATTTTCAATTGTCTTCCCCAAGCAACATGTCCTACTTTATCTCCAGCGCTATGATCACCCTGTATGTTTCCTTGTTGCTTTTCCCCTGATATCAACTTCAAAATGGTAACTTCATTGTGATTAAGGACCCTTTATACACAGACTCAGAAAAATGGCTAGATGAGCTGAATCTTTTTTCAAATGACTTCTGTCAGATTATTTCGTGTTGTGGAGATATCAAAATTATGATTAGAATATGGTAGAATAATTGTGGAAAACATTGGTTTTGAGACTAGACTGCCTACATCTGAATTCTAATTCCCATTAACTAGCTGGATTGGTAACTGTGAGACCATGAGAAAGACAGTCTTTTTAAGTTATGATTTGTTATATAAAATAGAGACTATAATAGTGCTTTCTTTGAAGAAATAAAACACATTATTATAGCATCTCCTAGCACATAGTAATGGTTTCATAAATTAATATTTTTGTTTTCAAGGGTACTGGATAAAGTTTCCTATTTTCTTTTTTTCTTCTCTTTTCTTTTCTATTCTTTTCTTTCAAAATGCTCTGTAATAAATCTTAGATCCAACTGGCTAAAAAATTCTTTTTCCAACTAGAGTCCAGTTTCAAAATAAACTATAAGGCTTCTACATGCCTACACATGTCACCCGGTGCCCTCTGCAATAGATTAGGTTGCTGCTCTAAGA
This sequence comes from Apodemus agrarius, assembly GCA_964023405.1. Taxonomy (NCBI): domain Eukaryota; kingdom Metazoa; phylum Chordata; class Mammalia; order Rodentia; family Muridae; genus Apodemus; species Apodemus agrarius. The sequence continues at coordinate 70,969,414 of OZ030014.1, forward strand.
GCTCTCCGTGTTCAATACCATGAAGACACACATGAACTTTTAAATGGGACCAAAGATTACAGTCTCCAGCAAATTTTACTGAAACCTGTTAAAACAGCCCGAACCATTGTCCTTCCTATCTTCCCCACTTACTGTCTCTTGAGCCATTACAGACAAGGCACTGATTTATTTGAGACTTTGAAAGTGTTATTAACCAAAAGTTGTTTCCTTCTCTGAGAATACTCATATACTCATATTCAAGCAACAGCATTTACACTTAGGAAATGGGACACAGGGAGGTGTCCTGGGCTCATCCCCCTTGCCTGTCAGCTTTCTCGAAGGTTTGTAAGCTACCAAGAGGATGTTTATTTGCAGCTGACCTTGTGTTCTTACCACAATAGTGGTCCCTGTCTTTGGTATCAGTTACTGTTGTCACTGTAGCCAGTGTTCTTAATCGGTTAGTTACTAGTATGGATCCCCAACAGGGATAATGTGCTGACCTTGGTGGTACACAGTAAGCCTTCATTGAACTCAGTTAAGGGCATGTGAGCTGCAGCCTTCCACAAATGCTCAGAATACGTATACATTAATCTGATATCAAGGGCCACTATGATGGGACTAACATGGAGAAACTTCCCTAAACAGAACAGCAGTTCATGCCACCAACCCTTCAGCAGCTTTACTCCTGCACTTCCCTGTTTGTCGAGAAAACTGGAGAATTTAATGTTTGCAACAAATACCAGATGTTGAACATGTTTGCTGTGGGAATCAATATGCCCTCCTACAGTTTTGTCGACCTGCTTGATTAGCTTGAATCACAGGGGATCTTACAACTGAAACTCCAGGGCTGAGTGGGAGGGGGATCGAAAAGGGAGGGACAGGGCCATATGTACCAGCTGTATAGAAGAGAGAAAACATTGTAAAAAGCATTCACAGGCTAGAAAGATGACCCAGTGGGTAAGAGATCATGTTCTTCTTGTAGAGGACCTGAGCTTGGTCCTCAGCACTCACTCACTGCATGTAGTCCCAGCTCCAGGACTCCTGACACCTTCTTTTGGCATCCATGGGTCTCTCTCTCTCTCTCTCTCTCTCTCTCTCTCTCTCTCTCTCTCTCTCTTTCTCTCTCTCTCTCTCACACATACACACACATACACACACACAAGTAACATAGACTGAGTGAGTTATTTTTAAATATATATATTTATATACATGTATGTATAGAGCAATAATTAATGAAAAAAGCAGCCATGGATTTGAAAGAGAGAAAGGAGGGGTATATGGAAGAGTTTGGGCAGAGGAAAGGGAAGGAGAAAAATTATGTACTTCTAATAGTCTCAAAATTGCCTTACCTGAGTGAACAATGCCACTCCCAGAATCCTTGTGTCACTCATGGAAATTTGAAGTTATTGGTCAGGGACCCAGAGGTCTCCAGAGCAGCACAGGGTATTCCCATTACCCTTGGTTATCCTCCATAACGATATGCATAAGTCCCTACTGTTAAATACAAACAAACTCCTGTAGTGTTCAACCAGGCTGCAGGACACAGAGAAATCTAAAAAAATAAATAAATCTTAAATCCACAGAGAACCTCCTCCTACCTTGCAGGGCTAGCTTTTACTATTTTAGAAAGTGCTGTGAATGCTGCAGGAGGAGACAGGATACCCAGTGCTGGATCCTGCATGTCATAACACGGACCCATCAGGCAAGATGTTCCCACTGTAGCACAACTGTTATATGGTAACTACTTTCTGATTAGACTGGAAACCTTTTCTACAGGAGGATATTTTATGCCTGGTTCTACAATCCTGGTCAAAAGACCATGGCCAGAAAGGTCATAGTCTCTACAGCAAAAACTGCTGTTTCCTAAATGATCGTGTTATGTTTATGCTCATAGACCTGGGTTGCTCTCAGCCTTAGCCAGAGATGCCTTTTATTGCAAGGACAGTAGTCAATGTACACACCCTTTTTTTAAAAGGGTTAAAAATATTTATATATAAGAAACCAAATCAGTCATCTTATGCAATTATCCTTCAGTACAAGGGTTCCAAAATGTAGCTCAGAAAATATTTTAAGTGAAGTAGTCCTTCTGGAAGGCAGCAGAATCTTATGAAATTATACACCAGCAATATACATTTCTCTCCTCCATTTTGTTTGAAAAATTTCTTAGTCTGGAATTTCCATGAAAACATTACTGATTTTAGCAGCACACGGTAAGTATGCTGTCACATTTAATTGGAGACTTTATTTATTTACATTTCAAATGTTATCCCCTTTCCCAATTTCCTCTCCTCAAACCTTCTTTCCCATCCCCCTCTCCCTGCTTCTATCAGGGTGCTCCTCTACCCACTCCCTCCTCACCGCCCTGGGATTCCCCTAACCTGCAGCATCAAGCCTTCATAGGACCAAGGCCCTCTCTTCCCATTGATGCCAGATAAGGCTATCCTCTGCTATATATGCAGCTGGAGCCATGTAATCCCCTTCAGCTCCTTCAGTCCTTTCTCTAACCCCTCCAATGGGGACCCCATGGTCAATCCAATGATTGCCTGCAAGCTCCTGAATCTGTATTTGTCAGGCTCTGTCTGAGCATCTCCTAAGGCAGCGATATCAGGCTCCTTTCAGCAAGCACTTATTGGCATCAGCAATGGTGTCTGGGTTTGGTGTCTGTATATGGGATGGATCCCCAGGTGGGGCAGTCTCTGGATGGCCTTTCCTTCAGTCTCTGCTCCACACTTTGTCTCCATATTTTCTTTAACAGGAGCAATTCTGGGTTAGAAATTTGGAGACAAGTGAGTGGTCCCATTTCCCAACTGGTGGCCTTGCCTAACCTCTGGATATGGTCTCTACAGGTTCTCCCTCCCCTTTGCTGGGCATTTCAGTTAATCTCATCCTAGTCGGGTTCTGGGAGCCTCTTGCCTTCCTGGCATCTAGGACTTTCTGGTGGCTATCCTTCTTTCCCCATCCCCTATTGCTCTGATCAATTTCCTCACCCTCTCTATATCATCCTCGTCTCCTTCTCCTCCCATATATGATCCTGCCCCCCTTTTCCCTCCCCTTCCTTTCTTCCTCCCATGTCCCTCCAACCCTCTATCTCCTGTATTTTGTTATCCTTTTTAAGAAGGACAAAAGCATCCATACTTTGGTCTTCCTTCTTGGACTTTATATGGTCATCATGGGTATTCCAAGCTTTTTGTCTAATATCCACTTATCAGTGAGTATATATTATGTGTGTTCTTCTGTGACTGGATTACCTCTCTCAGGATGATATTTTCTAGAAAAGAAAGTAGGGAAGAGCCCCTGGGTACAGGGAAAAATTTCCTGAACAGAACACCAATGACTTATGCACTAAGATCAACAATCGACAAATGGGACCTCATAAAATTGAAAAAATTCTGTAAAATAAAGGACACCATCAATAGGACAAAACAGCAGCTAACAGATTGGGAAAAGATCTTTACCAATCCTACATTCAATAGAGGGCTAATATCCAATTAATACAAAGAACTCAAGAAGTTAAGACTCCAGAGAACCAAATAATTCTATTACAAATGGGGTACAGAGCTAAAAAAAAAAAAAAAAAAAAAAGAATTCTCAACTGAGGAATATCAGATATCCAAGAAACATCTAAAGAACTGTTCAACATCCTTAGTCACCGGAGAAATACAAATCAAAACAACCCACTTCACACCAGTCAGAATGGCTAAGATCAAAAACTCAGGTGACAGGAGATGCTGGTGAGAATGTGGAGAAAGTGAAACACTCCTCCACTATCGGTGGCGTTGCAAGCTGGTACAACCACCCTGGAAATCAGTCTGGCAATTCCTCAGAAAATTGGACATAGTACTACCTATATATAGGACCCATCTATACCATTCCTGGGCATATATCCAAAAGATGCTCCAATATATAACAAGAAAACATGCTCTACTCTGTTCATAGCAGCCTTATTTATTATAGCCAGAAACTAGAAAGAATTCAGATGTCCTTCAGTGGAGGAATGGATACAGAAAATGTGGTACATGCAATAAAGTACTACTCAGCGATTATAAACAATGACTTCATGAATTTCACAGGCAAATGAATAGAGCTAGAAAATATTACCAAGAGTAAGGCACATACTCTTTTAAGAAACTGAATGTTCAGCCCTGAATTCAACTATCTTTCTTACCCCTCCAACTCATCACTCCCACCAAGTCTCAGAGAACATCACCAAAGAAGGGGCAGAAAAAAATGTAGGAGCCGGAGCATAGGGAGAAGTCCAGTTACATGTTGCCTGCTGCATATGGTGTGCTCCTCACAGTTATGAACTTACAGCGACGGATGTTTCATGCTTGAGACCTGAACAAGACTGAGCCAGCCAAAATCCAGGCATTTGAGAAAGCAGGTCCCCAGGCCCCACACAGTACTGTGTTTCTACTAGCAAATGAAAGCTGCTAGGAGGGATATAACTGTTTATATTTTAGGGTGTTTCTGACTGATAGGAATCTAATAAATGCCTTCATGTTCATAAATATATGGGCAGCACTAACTCTACTGTAACTATGGGTTGGGAGGGAAATATGTTAAGGGATATATGTCTGAACTTGGAGGAGGCAAGTAGGGTTAATATCATATTTAATATATGTATTCTCAATAATAAAAAGTATAATTTTAAAGTGAATGTTTAAAACTATAAAAATTCTTATAGGACAATAAGAAAAATGCAACAGAAAAATTAGACAAAGGGATCAAAATGTGGAGCACTGGAATGCAATATATATATGTATATATATATATATATACATATATATATACACATATATATATACACACACATATGGAAACCCTCAACTCTGATATTAAACAGTAAATCTCAATAAATAAACCTGGCTATTAAATAATACCAGCGAAAACAGAGAAGGTAGTGTTGATCCACTATGAAGTGGGGAATGTTCCAAGATAATATTCCTTACATACATTTGAAACTGTTTAGAAACATTAATACCTTTCACACATGAATTCTACCCCCAGGGATTGTTTGCTTTGGAAAATAACAAGGGGTTATTCAAGGTCATGAGGTTTTTATTTATTAGAATTGGCAAATATGTGGTGTGAGCATATATAAATATAACAAATAAAAACCACGGTTTGACTGTTTAAAACCAGACTGATGTAGAATACCTGACAACATAAGACAGATAAGATATGTCTGGTGATGAAGTAAGGCAGTAAGTATTGTGTCCTTCTCAGTCTTGAAGCTGACAATAACTTCATAGGTGATGGTGTTATAAAGAGTGTATTTTCCTTTTACTATTATGAATACTATTCTTAGATTTAACAAGAAATATGTAAATCATAGAACTAATTATTTTTATCAAGGAGGCAGAAATAAATTACTGAACTTATTGAACAGTATCATTAGGCTATATATTGTAATGACTAGGGTGCCTCTGAAGAAAGGGATGGTAGGCTGAGGATCTGTTAATGGTAGAGCTTGTCTAGCATGTGAAAGATCTGAAGCTCATTTGTCAGAATTAAAATAGACAAATATATAAATGAGGCCCACCCTAAATTTGCTTAGTCAATTGTATTTATTTGTTAGTTGGTATGCTTTGTTTTTTACTTTTTAAGCTTTGTTGTCAATCGATTCAAAAGCAATCAGGCCAGCAATTGCCTACATGTGAGTGCAACTGACATTGGGGAACAATATAGAACTTCCTCAGGCTATGATTCTGAAGATCAGATGGAAGAGGGTAAATGAATGATCAAAGAAAGACACAGGACTGATCATGTATGCACCTATTCGGTGGCCTGATATGTCAGAGGCTCTGACTTCTTTAAAAGGATTGCTTATATGACTATTTGGTAGAAGCAGTCATTTACCTCTGAGACATCCTCACTCCCTTCTGCAAATTACATACTTCAGTTCTCTTATTGTAAAGCAAGCCTTCAACTATTGCCATAGTCGCCTATCAAAACTACATTCTGTGAGTCAGGGAACACCTAGGCTTTGACAAGTCACGCATGACCAGGGATTCTCCTGAGCATGTGCATAAAGCTATAAAACAAGCCTGTTCCATCTAGACAATAGCAGAATTATTCCCTTTGTCTCTCTACATTAGAGTTAAATGGAACTCATCTTTCTTGTCCTTTATTCAATACATCTGTTTTTCCTTTGTGATATAGTCTACAGATACCCACTTCGGGCCCTCAATTTAGTACTCTAGTTTGACCCTGCTGCACCATTGGTCCCTAACTGAACTTTTCTACTCATGTTTAGCTGAAAACCCTGTCAAAGAGACATACATTAAAAGTATAAAGTGCATCATGTATGTAATTCCTTAATTCAGACTGTTCAGTCTGTGTGACCGTCCATGCCCTTATATGGTTTATAACTTGATCTTCTCTCCAAACCATCCACCATTTCCTTCAGTCTCTGATTTGTAACTTTTTATTGTCCCATGCATGTGACAAGTTTTCTTGCCTTCATGTGTACCCTGTCCTTTGCCTGGATTGCTTATCACCTAGAACTAGAAATTATTTTTTCCTTTACTTAGTCCATGTCTTAAGTGCTACCACTGTAGAATGGTCTTTATGATCATTTGATGAAAATAAATTCTTCTTCCTACTATACCTTCAACTATTGTGTTTGACCCCTGCCTTTGGGTTCCCATCAGTTAGCAATATTTGATATGTGTGCTGCATGCTCGTTCTTTGACAGTTGATTAAATGGAAGATCCACCTGACATCTTTGTTCTCTTTGGTTTGTCTTTATTTCCTTAACTTGAATCAGAAAGATCCATGAATAACACCCAATCGAGGGTTAAGTTTCAGAACATGAGGGGTTTCAAGGGAAAAACCATGCAATCCTACCTATCTGTCTCGAGATCACTGGGACAGAGAGCTAAAGGTAACAGGTACTTTCAACTCTCAGTTTAACCTTTGGTTGCACCATAAGCTACCATTATGGTCTGTGTAATGAAAGCCTTTCTCTCTTTGCCCTCTTGGCTCTTTGTGTGACTACATATTCTCTCCATTTGCTGTCTGAACAACACAGCAGTGGCTATGTCACAACCCTTATGACCTTTCCTTTACCCTTCTAAATTTATAGACTGTTTCACAGTTGTAAAATACATTTTTATCTAAAAAAATAGATCTTACCCAGTGTCTATCTTTTATACACCAGTCAAGCAGTGCATGTACCACATTGTGTACCAATATGTGGTCTTATTTCCTACCACTCTTTTGTGTTATTCAGGCGTTCACATTAAGTTGCCACACTTTCAGATTTCCAAGCCAAGATTATGACTTCACAAACTCCATAAATGTAACAAACCTCCATCTTCCCTGTAACAGTATAAGGTATTGTCAAGGTGAACAAGTCAAGAAGCTGTGCCAAGGTCAAGGGTGGGTACCAGTCAGCAGTCCTCTTCCTTAAACATGGGGAAGAAGCATGTTCTTCCTGTCCTAGTTAGTGTTCTGTTGCTGTGAAGAGACATCATGACCATAACAATTCTTATTTAAAAACAAACAAACAAAATAAAGAATGTTTAATTGGGGCTTGCTGACAGTTTCAAAGGTTTAGTCCACTCTCATCATGGCAGAGAATATCATAGTACAAAGACAGACAAACATGTTTTGCTGAAGAAGTATCTGAGTGTTCTACATCCTACAGCAGTAGGAAGAGAAAACTAGTGGGCCTGACTTGGGATCTTGGAAAAAAAAAGAAAAGACAATCCATCTCCAGTGACACACTTTCTCCCATAAGGTCACATATTCTAATCCTTTCAAATAGTGCTACTTGCTGGCAACAATTAATTTAGATCTATGAGACCATTGGAGCCATTTCTCGTCTAACCACTACACTCCCTGACTCGTTTCTCAACTCTGGCAATAGAATTGATATCTTGTATTTTCAATGCATGGATCATATGCATTGCATACGGATTAACAATCTCTGGTCTCTACCAACTAGATATCTGCAACAACATCAACTCACAGCAAAAAAATGTTTTCTAGTTTTGAGAGACATACCCTGAAATACGTATGCCTGTGTTGATAGAAGGGCACATAAAAAAGAAAAAAAATTATCTGTGGGTTCTTCCTTTTTGTTGGTATTCTGTTCAAGCTCCACCCCACAGTTACCTGGCAATAGCCAGGTATGCCCCGCCCCACATGCCTGGCCCACTATGAGGGGCTGCCTGCCCCTCCTCTCCCTCTTTCCCCTCTCCCTTCTCATCCTCTCACCTCTCTGCCCCTCTTGGGCTCCCCTCCCACCTCTCTCCACATGGTCATGGCCGGCCTCCACTCTCTCTCTATTCTCTCTCTCTCTCTCTCTCTCTCTCTCTCTCTCTCTCTCTCTCTCTCTCCTATATCATTGACTCTCATCCTATCCTCTAAATAAACTCTATTCTATACCATGTTGGTGTGTGTGTGTGGTCCTTCAGGGGGAGGGGATGCCTAGGCATGGGCCCGCTTAGGTACCCCCTTCCCCCACGTGCCATACTCACTAACACCCTTTCCCTCTTTTAAATCCCATCAATGGTGCCGAAACCCCGGGAACATCAACAACCCCATTAATAAACAAACCATCATTTTTCCCGCCCTTTATTCCCCCTGATCTATACCTTATCACTAGATAAGAGAGAAAGAAGAATAGAGGAGAGAGATCTTTAAATCTATTTTTTTTCTGGTTTCTTCTTTAAGCACAACTACTAACAAATTGCAACCCGCTCCCTGAATGATCAACAATCACTCCTACCTCAGGGCCCTAGCATTTATATAACCTCTGAAGAGTTCCCAGAATTCCAAACATCATACATTCACAGAAACCAGTTGCAGCTGGTCAAACCACATCTCTGCTAGAGCATGAGGCAAATCATAGTCAGCTACTGTGGACCATCGGAAGCAGCCCCATATCCTCTACCTGGGATCAAAATTAAAAACAACAAAACATTCATATAATAGTTCTGTGATTTTTTTGTTGAGTTCCGTAGCTATCTGTAGCTACTTGTGACTAGCTCTGCAAGAGAAAACTATGGGATGGATGGGGAAAGCAGAGCAAAAGAATGAGGTTAAGGAGCCATTGCCTTTCAAGACCTGAATTTTAATAAATGTAATCCAATATGTAGTCTGGAAGATTTCCTACCCCCAGGCATGAGGTGGAGTCATGGGGTGAAGTCTCCAGAGAGATCTTTGCTGGCTCCAGACTCAGCAGGTGGTTGGCTCCTTCTTGGTAGCTCACCTGCTGAAGATTGAGAATTGCAGATCCAGGATGCTTCTCTGGCTTCCAGGTGTGCCTGGGTTGTTCTAAATAGAACAAAGGCCAGGAAATTCACGGGCTGAGGAGAGCAGAGGCCGGAACCACCTAGCTCGAATGCTGAACTGGGGGAAGGGGCAATTCTTTTGTTTTTAAGAAATCAAAATTCTAGAATTCTTACTATAAGGAAAAGTTGTCCTCAAGATAAGACAATCTCTGATTAATATTATTATATTACCTTCCACTGTTTCCTCCACTCTGGGTTCTTTCTACCTTTGTTTGTTTATCCCTTAAGAAACACAAAGATCTTATAATTATATCATTTTCCCTAGTATCTAATTTTCTAAGCCTTAAAAGAAGTCTTTTTTGGCATGTGTATTAGTCAAAATTCAAGAATGACTCTCTCTCTCTCTCTCTCTCTCTCTCTCTCTCTCTCTCTCTCCATATATTTTACACACACACACACACACACACACACACACACACACACACAAACGGTTCCACCTCCTAATAGAAAGGCAAAGATTCCTGCAATTATTCAATCCTTGAGGTTGGTTGTTTCGGCTCCTCTTTATCCATCAACATTGGAATCCTGAAGAAGTAGGTACTAATAGTAGCAAAGGAATATCTCATTGGCAGAATAAATGAGGTTGCCATTAAGAGTGAGGAAAAACAGGCTAAAAGCAAAAGCTTCCTTTGTCCATGTTCCATCACATAGGCTGCCACCAGAAGGTGTGGCCCAGATTTGAGTGGTTCTTCATATCTCAAATGATCCAGATGTAGACTGGGTCTTCCCAGATCAAATATTGGGATCAACAAAAATCCCTCACTGGAAAAAACTATGCATGCTACCTGGGTGGGGATATCACTAGTTTTATTCAGCTGTGAACCCTGTGAAGTAAAATAATGACAAACCATTGGTCTAAAGGTGGCAAGAATATTGTAGGTCCAAATTATTTAATTCTCTCCTTCTATTTTGACTTAAGGCTCAATCCAGAACACAGCACTCATGACTGGTAGTGTTAACCTGGCCAAGAATCTGTGGCTGGATCCATTTTACTACAGTGAAATTACTGAAGAAATTAACTATCCAGATAAATAAAGAAATACTTCAGATTGTGTTAAAAAAACATATTCTTAAAATAGTTCTGTTGGGGTTTATTTGTTTGTTTTTTTTCTTTTGTTTTGTTTCAGGAAGCCAAAATTCTAGAATTCTCACTACTAGGAAAGGTTGTCCTCAAGACATTCCCTTCCTCAGTAACTCTTCACAGTGCTGGTGAAACCCTGTGGAGTCCTATGCAAACCCTTCTTTGGATTCTGTTTTGGAATCTGTTGCATCCTACTGCTGTGCCAGCTGCCAGATTAATCCTTCTCTCACAGATATCTTCACTTTTGCCAAATCCCACCTGTGTTATCATCGAGGCTAGGCCTTTTCCGTTTAGACCATTTTATGACTTAGTTCCTAAGATCTTTTCATTTCTTTCTGTAATTAAAATTAAGGACATGAGTAATTTTTGAAAATAAAAAAAAAAAAAATAAGGCTAGGCTAGTCCAGATATAGACCTTGGTGTATGAAATTCTAGAGATAAGACTTGTAATGCATGTCTTCAGGCAATAAAATTAGCTTAGTTTCCATTTAAATTGAAAGAATAATGAAGGAAGGTTTGAACCTCAAGTTAATCTTATTTTGAGGGAAGGCAGAAGTAATTGAAGTTGACACAGAAGACCAAAACAGTAAAACATTGAAGGCTCTTGATCTTGATGTTGACAGGATGAACCTGTTCTGGTTTTAACTTCACTGTAGAGAGAAATAAGCTGCAAAGCAGAGGTGAGAAAATTCCAGAACACAGTCTCAAATAGTGCTGTGGTCACCAAGGAATCAAGGCTCTTGTTTACAGGACTGCTATAAAGGAGAACCACTGTATGGATGAGTCTCAGTTGTGTTCATGATTATGAACAGCATTTTAATGTGTGAACATTTTGATATATGCAAAATAGGCAAATAACAGTATCCTATAGTGAATAAAATGTAATTTTGCAGATACTTGGGTTCTAGCATTCAAAATCCTCAAAGACATCCTCTGATTCTTGAACAGACTTTTTAGGGTACAGAAAACTATTGAAATAAAAATACGTATCTCAAATTTGGAATAAAGACCAGCATTTTCTCACATACTTAAAATACACTAATAGAATTCTCAACTGATTATATACAAACTTATGCTAACATGTAAGCAGGCATATTTAAAACTTAAAGTTCTTTAAGCAGTTAAGAGTTGATAATATTTAAATAAAACATTATGAACAGTTTGAATTTGTTGTTTCATGATACTTCAGTCACTTAGCTTGTAGCTGGGACAAATATGACCAAAAATATCCGAATAACAACAACAACAAAACCAAAACCCCAAACCAAAACAAACAATAAAACAGACAAAAACCACCCCAAACCAAGCCAACAACCAAGGAAACCAACAAAAGAACAACTTAACAAGGCCTTTCTTTTGAGTCACAGCTCCAGAATGCAGTCCACCATAGTGGAGAGCCATCATGGCAGAGGCTTGAGGCAAGAGGTCACACTGCATCTGTAATCAGGAAGCAGGAGAGGGAAGCTTAGAGTCAGTTTGCTTTCCCCTTTTTATGCAGTTTGTGACCAGAGGCTGGTGGAATGTTGCCACCCTCCCTGGTATGCTGATGTGATATTTTCCTCCAAGGTGATTCTAGATCTTGTCAAGCTGACAGTCAGTATCAACTCTGACACACTGGTTGAAGATACTGTGTTGAGAGAAATGAGAAAATAATGAAGATCGTGGATTGCCACCCTTTGTGGATGATGGCCATATAAAAATGTGATTGAGTCAATACTAAGTTATAGGGTCATTTCTACGATCATTATTTTATAGATTAACAAATACAAACCTCCATCACACAGTACAATCTATTATTTCAGATAAGGAACATTGATTTATAAGAGCCAAATGGCAGACTTAACACTACCTCACATTTTAATAGAAGTGTTACAAAGTTTTAGTTATTAAAAATTCATAAAGGTTAACATTTTAGTTATAAAAAGAGCAAGGCACCAATCGATTTAATGGGAGATAAAGGGTAAAGCATGCAACACTTAGACTTTAAAAATCCAATTATTCCTATTAGTCTGCGTGCATTAGGCAGTCATATTTTAGTGCTATCCCATGCCTCACTTGTCTTGCTTCCTCCTATCAAACCTCCTGCTTGCATTTTAATTGACTTTGGGGAAGAGCAAAGAGAAAAAGAGAAAAAAGTTATAAAATCAGAGAAGGGGGCTCTGCATATTTATAAGCACAGAATGACCCTCTCTGACTGCCCAGTCTGTACTTTTAACACCATAGTGCTCCAAAGTCAGTCCCCTACCCCGTAGGGCCAGTCTCAAATGATAACTTCCAGATCTGAATGTATTTTATGAGCATTTGTGTGGCCACTTGTAAAAATACTTAATGGACAGAGGAATGATGGTGGATTTGAGTAAACTTGCTGGGTTTACACACTTCCCAGGTTTACATACTTCCCAGGTGACAAAGATAAAGCCACACTTTTGTTGGTTTGTGGGTTTTTTGTTTTTGTCTTTGTTTTTTGATGTCTACAAAATTCTGTGATATTTTTATCTGCTGAGAACGAATAGGAATGTCATGTGATTGCAGGAAAATGCAGTGCCTGGGCATACCTAAGATCTGCCAACTGATAATCAGTGAGAGATTTATGGTCCTCTTGGGGGAACTTCTGGAGTGTGTTTGAAGCTACTTCTAGGGGTAGTGACTCCCAGACTTTTCAGTTTCAAAACTTGATATATGCTCTTAAAATTTATTGAATAGGCCTAAAGACCCTTTGTTTACTGACATTATGTTTCCAGTAATTTAAATGAAAATGTATATTATCTAAAGTAAACACAACAAGGTTAGCTCCTCCTAACATGCATAGTTTTTGAATGTCCATATTTAAAAAACGTAAAAAAGAATTATTTTGCATGTTCTCTTCAAATCTCTTTCTAGCATAAGATGATAAACCTAGAGTTTCAGACCAACTGCAATAGACAATCTTTCGTGATAAATTATCCAGATGGAGCCAAAGCCATGACGAGGAAGAGGAGTCCGTTACGGGGAGGGGGGGCTGCGGGAGCCACAGCAACCTGAGGCAGATTTGACGGAATGCCAGGCAGCGTTCATCCACCTTGTGCCTTCAAGCTGTCTTTAATCTGCCTCTCTGTCATGGCCCTGCTAAACCCACTTCAGCCCGCTGCTGCTGCCACAGAGATCAAAACTCCAGTCTACATTTATCTGACAAAAGAGAGGAGTGGGGCTCTGAGCAGAGCGCGACATTCATACTGTGGGAGGGTTATTCTAACACATGCTGGCAGATAATGTGCTTTGATTCGCTATCAAACACTTCAGATCTGTGAGATATGCAGACATGGCATCTTCAGTTTCTAAAGCAACTATGAACATGAATGTGCGGAATTGTAATTTTGTTGAATTCTTAGTGTGGAAAGGGCTTCAAAGATAGAGTGTGGGGTGCAGGCTTCATTGACAAGTGGGTTTATGGCTTGTATGATCTCAGGCATCTCCCTCACAGTGTAATTCACCAGTGGACCACTCTCTGACAAGACCGAAACATCATTGCTGGAAGTCTTAGGACTAAAAGTAATAGTTCATTGTTTGGTGAGAAATAGCCTCACCAAATAATAAATAAAATGTAAGATTTTAACTACTAATCTTAATAGGAATAGATGAAAATGAGGGTATAGAGTTTGTTAAAAATGGCTCTGTTTTATTTTGGTTTAATATTTATGAAATAATTAGCAATTCAAAGATATCACTTAAATTTAAACTTTACTGTATTCTATTAAGATAATGAGATGTAATTGTGATATTCATGAATTGGGACATTTGGAAATGTCAAGGGTTTCATATATTAAATCAATATTTAAATTCAACATTAGACTAGTCTGAGGTGTTTTATATTTAATTTCGTTTTGTAAGGTATTCAGGAGTTGCAAAGCATTAATATAATAAATCAGAGCAGAAACAAATGATCAAACAGGGATTAATTTTTCTACTTGTCTGAGAATTGATATATTTTCCATTACAAGATGATCCAGGAAGGCCTGCCTCAAATACAGTTCCTGGTATTTATAGAACAGTAGTCAAATTTTGTTAATTTCATACTTTTTGACCACCATCAATAAGAAGAAAAGGGGGATCACTTATTAATTGGCTCTTCTGTGTCTGTGGCTCTTCAGGTTTCAGGGTCAGGGTCTGTAAAGAACGATTGAATTCCATGGTATACTTTATTCTTTAAAAGTCTCTAAATCCTTAAAAAACTGTTCTTCCTGTTCTCGCTCTATTGCTTTAGGTAACTCTCATGAACTTGATCGCATGGAAATCATTATTGAAATAAATCACCATATGCAGCAAGCTCCTAGATGTTCATTTCCATCTGAGATGTGAATCCAACTGTTCCTGTAGCTGCAGTTAGGCTGTGAGGGACGCTTGCTGATAAGTTTGAGTACTCACAAAGATAATCCAGTAAAACCTACTGGCTAGGACACTTCCAAAATATGTCACAATTACTTTTCAACCTATATGTTATCTTTGATAATTTATTTTATAAGATCATTTTATCCCTATAGATGAAAAACACTAAATACAACATATAAACGTTAATAGATTACAAGATATAACAGAATATTTTGTAAGAAAGCTTCCAACATTTTAGAAAGGCTGGATCCTCAATATGGACAGTCTTAAAAGTAAGTTGCTAGGAACTTTTACCTAGAAAAGTCAGCTTTTCTTCTAAGCCTACTCACAACCATCTACAAACTTATGTATCCAGATTTTGTGATTATCAAAGTTATGAGGGAACTGTCTGCACTGGAGACACTGTTTAGCTAATTTCTTTTTTTCTTTCTTTCTTTCTTTCTTTCTTTCTTTCTTTTTTTTGCAGTTGCAAATAAAACTTTATTCTTATATTTAAATGCTTTATCAATATTTATAATGTAAAAACTGATGATGAATTCCCTACCATTTAGCTTTCTTTCTTTTTTATTTTTTTATTTTATTTTTTATTAGATATATTATTTATTTACATTTCAAATGATTTCCCCTTTCCTGGTACCCCCCACCAAAAGTCCCATAAGCCATCTCCCCTCCCCCTGTTCCTCAAGCAACCCCCTCCCGTTTCCCTGTCCTAGTATTCCCCTACACTGCTTCATCAAGTCTTTCCAGGACCAGGGGCCTCTCCTCCCTCTGATGTCCAACAAGGCCATCCTCTGCTGCCTATGCGTCTGGAGTCATAGGTGACACCATGTGTACTATCTGGTTGATGTTTTTGTCCCTGGAAGCTCTGGGAGTACTGGGTGGCTCATATCATTGTTCCTCCTATGACGCTGCAAACCCCTTCAGCTCCTTGGACCAAACGTGTTTAGCTAATTTCATACGAGCTTGTTAATGTTTAGTCAGTAAGATTCTCCACATTCTCACTGGGGTCACATTTGTCTAGTCCTTCTGTGTTCCTGTGAATTGCATTTGTATGTGTTATATGTGAGTGTGTGTGTGTGTGTGTGTGTGTGTGTAGCTTAAAATCAAGTCCAGAATCTCTTACATGTTAGGCAGTTGCTTTACCACTGGCTCACATCCCCAGCCCTACATTCCACTCTTACAACTGCCAAAAGGAGAGTGCTATCTGTGTGGACCCAAAGCTTTGTTTCTTTCTCTAACACTGAATCAGTGCCAGGAAAACAATAAACTCCAAGTGTTTGTTGGGTAGGTGTAGTGAATTCATCATACATCTACAAGTAGCTTTTCTTTTCTTTCTTTGTTTCTTTGTTTGTTTGTTTCTTTCTTTCTTTCTTTTTTCTTTCTATTGTTTAGATACTCCTTAATTTTAAAAGGACTAGTACAGCTGCTCCTTTATACTATGCAATATAAAATGAATGTATGTAGACCCTGTTGTGATATCACAGGACTTATGATAAGATTTGGACCAGAGTGACTACTCAGAAGACAGGCTGACTGTATTTTTAGTGTAATCTGAAGACCTGACAGGCATACATATTGACATGCAAAATAGCAATATGTGAGTTACCTCCTTATGTACTAAAACTACATGTATTAAAGTCTCATCATAAAATCCACAAATCACAAAAGGATTGCTCATCTGTAGGACAGATCACTGCAATACCCCAAGCACCAGCAAGGAGAGAAACAAGACTCCTCTTACCGTTGCCAAGTACCTAAGGTATGTGCATGTGCATAAATACACTCATTTCACCTATAGGATTTCTTTTTGCAGAACCAATGTTGGGATATTTATGAGGAATTATTGCATTCTAATTATTTTAACTACATTGTTGAAATCAAATTCACTAATGAAATAACTATGTTTGTAATCAGAAGGAATTATAGTAAGTTAATAGTTCTATAGAGCACATATTTTTGTTGTGTGAAATATTGAAAAGGCACCATCCCACGCTACTGCTGGCTACTCTCTGGTCCTGGTGGTCTTGCATCCATGGCTAAGCCCCATGTAGTGACCGCCATCTCGCGGTTCTCTTTTTGTGGATTCTGTTCACATCCTCAGCCATCTGCGCCCTGTGATTATCCATCACAAATCCCTATAACCAGGTAAAGTCAAAACTCTAGAGGCTTGTTATTTATCAGTCAGATTATATTAGTAAATTCTCAACCCACAAAATACCGGACAATGAACTCAAAACTCGATTGATATAAGCACAATCTATATACCTAGTGGTGCACAAATGCACCCCACTTATTATTAATCATCTAAGAAATCCCCAATACTTAGGGCTCTCAGGACTGTGATTCTGGCTCCTCTTCCTCTCTTATAGGTTCTATCTTATCTCCTCCTCTCATTCCATTCCTCTCCCTCTCTGGACTATCTGTACTCATCTTTAAAGTTCTCAGTCTGCCTTCCTTTTCCACTTTCCAATCACAGGCTTTCATCTTATCTTATGCCTGCCCTCACCTGCATATAGACAGGAATCCACATTTCCCCCTTTAAGCTTCCTATATTTTCAGATACTGTTGGCTGTTCTTGGATTTTTGATGGGGATGAAAGAGTAGTTATAGTCTCATAGCCAGCCCAGGCTATTTACCATTGAAAGAATATATTTGTAAAGATAGTTTTCAGATAGTATACAAGCTAATTCAGGACATAATGTGGATTTATAAGTATTTTTTAAAGTTAGGATGGATAACAAAGTATTCTATTTAATTGACAAGAATGACGGACTGGGTGTTAGGTGTATTTTGTACGTCACAAATTACAGTGTAATAATAATTATGCTCAATTTATATCTGAGATAAAAGAGCCTTTTAATTGGACAAAAAAAGGACGTGTTGTGGATAGCCCTGGTGCTGTTTGTGTTTTGATGCTAATTCTACTTCCCCAAGAGGTGGTACTCAGGTGATTTCAGGTGAACTTTCCTCTTATGAATAAAGATTTCAGGGGACCAGTCATTGGGTGAGGAGTAGGCGGGACTTCAGGGTCGGTGGGAGAGAGGAAGAGGAGAGGCTGGAGAAGGAGACATGGGCTTTTGGACAGGAGACAGGTTTGGGCCACAAAACATAACTATTAGAGGCCGCCGGTTCAGGTGGCGGATTCACTGGGATCCACTACCAGAGGATTTAACTTAGAATGGCTTACAAAATAGGATGCTAGTTGCCGCACCGCACCCATGATTGTGTTATCTGTTAATTCTGAACTAAGTTTGCATGGTGTTTTCCTTCATGCAGCAACTCGGCTGGATCCAGAGAGAAACATACAATGGCAAAGCGTGGGTCTGCGAGAAGTGCAACCCAAAAGGTCGGGGGAGTTTTGAAGCAAGGAGCTGGCGTGGCAAAGACCTGCCATGGGAACTTAGAGAGTTGGGGGGAAAGATTTAGGAGCTCTAGATCAGAGAGTCTGCAGAGATTAGAACAGGCCAGGTCGGTCTGTCTGCTGGTGCCCTGTCAGCGTAGCATGGGTTGATTTTTTTAATCTTTCGTGTAACACATATATAGTCTTGATCTTGCTTTTTTTTTTTTTTCTTTTTTATTGTCCCTGGCTAGAAAAGTTTCCCTGAATTTACCATTCTGGGTACTTCTGGAAAAAAAAATGCAAGAGTGTAACTTCCAATCATCACTAAATATAGTTTAGAGACAGCATGGGAAAAGGATTTGATTTGCAAATCATTATGTAATTCATACATCAAACTGATCAGGTTTAACATGAAATATTTATTACTTCTTACATGTCTCTGTTGTTCTTGGCTGTGTCTCCTCATTTATGTACAGCTACCTGCTGGGTCAGCAGAGTCGGGCTGGACTCTAGCAGTCGGAGATGGGTAGGATATCTCAACAGCTCTGCCTCGTCGGTCTCCCGTCTCAAGGCAGATGAGCCCGAGGTAGTTCCCAAGCTGATGATGGAAGTCAAAAGCAACTAGTCAGTGGGGCCCATTCATTATTTAGACCCTCTACTTAGATCAAGTCTAAAAATAGCCTATTGGCCACATCAAGCCACGTGGTCTCCACAGCTACTCAGATCATTTCAGGGCAGGAGGTGTTGCAGTCTCATTTATGTTTAAAAAGCAGATGGCTTCAGGCACCAACACAGGAAGTCAATATAGCTTACGTTTCTTTCTTTTTTAAAGTTCCCTGAGTCCATTTGGTTCTGCCCATAAATGCATGGGTGGATCATCTTCGGAGCACCAGAAGATTACTGCCCCACCAAAATGACTCTTAGTAAACATACACAGCCAAGAGCTACCATTTCTTTTCCAAATGAAGTGCAACTTTGAAGGTCTGAGTCAAGCAAAGTGCTATAGCTATTCAGATTAGCAGGCTCTTTCCCGTGCTAGCAAATGCTCTCTGTTAACCCTTTCCTGAAAAACACACTAATAATATAATGTACGGTCAGATTTTTCAGCACTTTGAAAAATAAAAATAAGACCTCACAATACAAGAGGTTTGAAAAGATAGTATCCATGCAAGCCTGATGACCCAAGTTCTAGTTTCTGAACATATGTAAAGGTAAAAAAAAAATGAAATCTATAAAAAATTTCACTCAACCCTACAGGCACACCATAGCAGACCACAGGACACACACACACACACACACACACACACACACACACCAAAACCATAAAGTTCACCAACTGTCTAAATAATAGCTCAGACTAAGTAAATGTTTTGGTTTTGTTCTAAAGTTCTCTCTCTCTCTCTCTCTCTCTCTCTCTCTCTCTCTCTCTAACTAATTAATTTATTTTTTACATTTGATATTTTATTCCCCCTGCCCTCATCTATCATCTGACTGTTACACATCCCATACTCCACCCTACCCTACTGTCTCCACGTGACCTCTAAACTCCCTGGGGCCTCCATTCTCTTGAGGGTTAGGTACATCATCTCTAAATAAACACAGACCCGGCAGTCCTCCACTACATGTGTGTGGGTGCCTCAGATCCGCTGGTGTAGTTGCCTGTTTGGTGGTTCAGTTTTGGTTTCCATTTCTGTGATCACTAATGACTTTCAACATTTCTTTAGCCATTCCAGCCATTCGAGATTCCTCAGTTGAGAAATCTCCGTTTTGTTCTATACCCCATTTTTTGATTGGGTTGTTTGGTTTTTTTTGGTGATTAGCTTCTTGAGTTCTTTATATATTTTGGATATTAGCCCTCTATTGGATGTGGGGTTAGTGAAGATTTTCTTCCCAATCTGACAAGTTGCTGATTTGTCTTATTGACTATGTCCTTTGCCTTACAGAAGCTTTCCAGTTTCATGAGGTCTCATTTATCAATTCTTGATCTCAGAGCGTGAGCCATTGGAGTTCTGTTTAGGAAATTTCCCCCTGTGCCAAGGGTCTTGGCACATTAGTAGTGGGCCTTTCCTACTTTCTCTTTTATTAGATTCAGTGTATCTGGTTTTAGTTGAGGTCCTTGATCCACTTGGACTTGAGCATTCGGCAAGGTGACAAATATGGGTTTATTTTCATTTTTCTACACACAGATATCCAGTTAGACTAGCACCATTTATTGAAGATGCTTTCTTTTTTCCATTGTATATTTTTGGCTTCTTTGTCAAAGATCGAGTATCCATACGCGTGTGGTTTTATTTCTGGATCTTCAACTCTATTCCACTGATCACCATGTCTGTCTCTGTACCAACACCACACACTTTTTATTACTGTTAATCTGTAGTAAAGATGAGGTCAGGGATGGTGATTCAGCCTGAAGTTCTTTTATTGCTAAGAATTGTTTTCTCTATTCTGGGTTTTTTGCCTTTCCAGATGAATTTGGGAATTGTTCTTTCCATGTCTGAAGAATTGTGTTGGGATTTTGATGAGGATTGCATTGAATCTATAGATTGCTTTTGGTAGGATAACCATTTTTACTATGTTAATTCTGCCAATCCATGAGCATGGGAGATCTGACCATTTTCTGAAATCTTTGATTTCTATCTTGAAAGACTTCAAATTATTGTCACACAGGTCTTTCACTTGTTTGGCTAGAGTTACTCTAAGATATTTGTGGCTATTTTTGAAGGAACTTGTTTCCCTAATTTTTTTCTCAGCCTGTTTTATCATTTGTATAAAGGAAGGCTACTGATTTATTTGAGTTAATTTTATATCTGGCCACTTTGCTGAAGCTGTTTATTAGCTGGAGAAGTTCTCTATAGAATTTTTGGGGTTGCTTATGTATACTATCATATCAACTGCAAATAGTGATACTGTTATTTCTTCTTTGCCATTTTATATCCCCTTGATCTCTTTTTGTTGTCTTATTGTTCTAGCTAGCATTTCCAGTTCTATATTGAATAGATATGGGGGGAGTGGGCATCCTTGTCTTGTCCCCAATTTTAGTGGGATTGCTTCAAGTATGTCTCCATTTAACTTAATATGGGCTGTTGGTTTGCAGTAAATTGCTTTTATTATGTTTAGGTATGAGCTTTGAATTCTTGATCTCTCTAATACTTTTAACATAAAAGGATATTCTATTTTGTCAAATGCTTTTTGGCATCTAAGGAGATGATCATGTGATTTTTTCTTGGAGTTTCTTTATATATTAGATTACATTAATAGATTTTCATATATTAAACCAACCTTGCATCCCTGGGATGAAGCCTACTTGATTGTGGTGAATGATAATTTTGATGTGTTCTTGGATTAGGTTTGCAAGAATTTTATTGAGTACTTTTGCATCAAAATTCATAAGCAAGATTGGTCTGAAGTTCTTTTTGGTTAGGTCCTTGTGTGGTTTAGGTATCAGAGTAATTGTGGCTTCATAGAATGAGTTAGGTAGTGTACCTTCTCTTTCTATTTTATGGAATAGTTTGAGAAAATTGTTATCAGGTCTTTGAAGATCTGGTAGATTTCTGCACTAAATCCATGTGGCCCTGGGCTTTTTTTGTTTGGAAGTTTTTAATGACTTATTCTATTTCCTTGCATGATATGGGCCTGCTCTTGATTTAACTTTGGTATGTGGTATTTGTCTATAAAACCATCCATTTCATCTAGATTTTCCAGTTATGTTGAGTAGAGGCTTTTATAGTCGGATCTGATGATTTTTTTTTGAATTTCCTGTTTCTGTTGTTATGTCTCCATTTTCATTTCTGATTTTGATAATTTGAATATTGCTTCTTGGCCCTTTATTTAGTTTGGCTAGGGGGTTTATCTATCTTGTTGATTCTCTCAAAGAAGTAGCTTCTGTTTTTGTTGAATCATTTTATTGTTTTCTGTATTTCTATTTGGTTGATTTCCACCCTGAGTTTGACTATTTCCTGCTTTCTATTCCTCTTGGGTGAGCTTGCTTCTTTTTTGTTATAGAGCTCTCAAGTGTGCTATTAAGTTGTTAAAGATCTCTCAATTTCTTTACCTGGGCACTAAGTGCTATGACCTTTCCTCTTCACACTGCTCTCATTGTGTCCCTTAAGTTTGGGTATGATGTGTCAACATTTTCATTAAATTTCAGGAAGTCTTTAATTTCTTTCTTTATTTCTTCCCTGACCAAGTTATCATTGAGTAAAGTTGTTCAGTTTCCACATGCATGTGGGCTTTCTGTAGTTTTTACTGTTCTTGAAGACCAGCCTTAGGCCATCGTGATCTGATAGGATGCATGGTATTATTCAATCTTCTTATATCCATTAAGGGTTGTTTTATGAACAATTATATGGTTGATTTTGGAGAAGGTACCTTGAGGTGCTGAGAAGAAGGTATATTCTTTTGTTTTAAGGTGAAATGTTTTGTAGAAGACTGTTAAATCCATTGGTTCATAACCTCTCTTAGTTTCATTGTGCCTCTGTTTAGTTTCTGTTTCAATGACCTAACCATTGGTGAGAGTGGGGGTGTTAAAATCTCCCACTATTTATTGTGTGGGGTTTGATGTATGTTTTGAGCTTTAGCAAACTTTCTTTTATGAATGTGGGTGCTCTTGCATTTGGGGCACAGATGTTCAGAATTGAGACTTTCTCTTGGTGGATTTTCCCCTTGATGAATATGAAGTGTCCTTCATCATGCTTGAGAAGTTTTGGTTGAAAGTCTATTTTATTGGATATTAGGATGGCAGTCCTGCTTATTTCCTGGAGAATTTGCTTGGAAGATCTTTTTCCATCCTTTTACTCTGAGATAGTGTCTGTCTTTGTTATTGGGATGTGTTTCTTGTATGCAGCAAAATGCTGTATCTTGTTTGAGTATCCAGCTTATGTCTTTTTATAGGTGAGTTGAGTACATTAATATTCAGAGACATTAAAAAGAGATGACTGTTGGTTCCTGATATGTTTGATTTTGTAGGTGGCCTTATGTGCTTGTGGCTTGTAACTGCCTGCAGTTACATGGAACAGGTTACCTGGAAGGGAAGCTGGGGATGTATGGAAAGGAAGAAAAAAGAAATGGAGACTAAGACAACATCAGCTGCTCAAGTATCAAGGTTTAATGGAGGATACAGAATTTTAAAGTTTTAGGCAAGACCCTTCCCCCAAATTCCAGGGTGTATTCTAGGGAACTGGTCTGGCTGTTCACTGGGCATTGGCTTCACTGCTCTGGTGGCTGGGTGGGTCACCTGCTTAATTCAGGAATTTGTAGATCTGGAAGAACAATGAACTTCACCTTGGTCTGAGTGCTCCATCCTAGGTAGAGGGGGTTGTGGCTAACACAGGAATTCCAGCTCAAAGGCTGGGAGAGGAACTTCACCTTGGTCAATGTCAAGTTCCTGCCAGGTGGCATGGCATCCCAATAAGACTCTCTACAGTGGCTCTCTCCTTTTGGCTTTGTTGTCAGATGATTAATATCTTGTCCTTTCTTTGCTGTAGGTACTTTCCTTGTATTGGAGTTTTCCTTTTAGGGTCCTCTATAGAGCTGGTCTGGTAGATAGATATTGTTTGAATTTGGTTGTGTCCTAGAATATTTTGTATTCTCCATTTATGTTGATTGAGAGTTTTGCTGGGTATAGTAGCTTGGGCTAGAATTTGTGTTCTATTAAAATCTGCATAACCTCTGACCAGGCTCTTCTGGCTTTCATAGTCTTGGAAGACCCCCGAATCGGGAGACCCTCGCTCTAGTCTCAGGATAAGGTGACACCCCAGAAATTCACGAGAGACCGTCTTGCTGCAATCACATGAGGTTTATTCAGGGGAGACCAGTGCACTGGGGCCGAGCTCGTAACCCACACATGGGCAGAGGAGTTCGACCCGGAACAACTGAAGTCAGGGGTTTTTAAAGGGGAAAATCATAAGGCAGGGGGCGAAGGACAAAAAATCATGAGGTAAGGGGTAGAGGGTAAAGAAAATCACAAGGTGTGATGGGTGGGTCACAAGGCAAGGGGTGGAGAAGAGGAAGTCAGGCAACAGAGTTTATGCCTCAAGGAAACCTTCCTTGAGGTTTTAGATTTTATCTCGAACAGCTGCCCTGGGGACAATGTATAGTTAAACACTAAGCAGAGCACTGGGTGGGTCAAGGATGTGTTTCTGGAACAGGGTGTGTTACTTTTCTCAAGCCAAAATCAGAAAGACAAGTTACTTTGTGCTGAGCTGAAAGCAGAAAAAATTTACTCTGTGCTAAGCTTGGTTGCTAGGGGTCTAAAAACATTGAGTTAGTGTCTCTCAGTCTCTGTTGAGAAGTCTGGTATAATTCTAATAGGTCCACCTTTGTATGTTTCTTGGCCATTTTCCCTTGAAGATTTTAATATTATTTCTTGATTTTATTTATCTTGTGTTTTGAATATTATGACAAGAGGATTTTCTTTTCTGGTTCCATTTATTTGGTGTTCTATAGGCACCTGTACCTTTATGGGCATCTCTTTCTTTATTTAGGTTGGGAAAGTTTTCTTCCATGATTTTGTTGAAGACATTTTCAGGTCCTTTGAGCTCGGAATCTTCATTCTCCTCTATTCCAATTATTCTTTTTTGTTGTTGTTGTTTGTTTTTGTTGTTGTTGTTTTTTTTTTTTTTTTCGAGACAGGGTTTCTCTGTATAGCCCTAGCTGTCCTGGAACTCACTCTGTAGACCAGGCTGGCCTCGAACTTAGAAGTCTGCCTGCCTCTGCCTCCCAAGTGCTGGGATTACAGGCGTGTGCCACCATGCCCGGCTATTCCAATTATTCTTAGATTTGGTCTCTTCATTGTGTCCTGAATTTCTTGGATGCTTTGGGTTAGGAGATTTTTATGTTTTTAATTTTCTTTGACAGTTGTGTCAATCTCTTCTACAGTATCTTCTATACCTGAGATTCTCTCTTCTATCTCTTGTACTCTGTTGGTGATACATCTCTAATTCCTGGCCTCTTTCCTAGGTTTTCCATTTCCAGGTTTGCCTCCATTTGTGTTTTCTTTATTGTTTCTACTTTCACTTTTAAGTCTTCGATTACTTTATTCAATTCCTTCACCTGTTTTCCTATATTTCTTTCGGTGAGTTATTGATATCCTCCTTAAAGGACTCTATTATCTTCATGGGATAGGATTTTAGGTCAGCTTTCTGATTGTTAGGTATGTTGCTTTATTCAGGGTTTGCTGTGGTGGGAGAACTAGGTTCTCCCGTTACCCAGGTATATTGATTTCTGTTGCTTATGGTCTTGCACTTGTCATTTGCCATCTGGATATCCCTGGTATTTGTTGGTCTGGGTGACTGTCTGGAGTCTGCCTCTTTTGTCCCTGGGTTGCTACAGGTCTCCTGGTTGGCCTTCAGCCTTGGTTGTAGCAGAACATCTATGGGGCCTTCCAACTGGAGGCTCTTTACAAGGGCAGAGAAGCTGCTGATTTGTTACCTTGGCTGCAATAGATCTCCTGGGAGGCCTTCAGACTGTTGGGTCTTCAATGGAGTAGTCAAGATGTCCAACTGCTCTGAGTCCAGTGGGTCCTCTATTGCTCTGAGTGTGACAGGTTCTCAACTGCTCTGAGTGCAGCGGATCCTCTAGGATGGGTCAGGATATGGTATCTTCACTGGAGCAGGCCAACTAAGAGTCTGACCCAGCAGAAAGGACCAGGTGGCAGAAGGGGCAAAAGGGATGGACGGGGTGTGATATTCGGGAGAGCAAGGGTTTTGGTGCCTGATGGGTTCTGAGTCTGCTGGGTACCCAGCAGCAGCTCTGGGAACTCTAGAGTCCTACCAACTGCTTTGAGTGCAGCAATTCCTTAGGATGGATCAGGATATGGTGTCTTCACTGAAGCAGACCAGCTATGAGTCTGCTCAAGCAGAAAGGACTAGGTGGAGGTCTCTAAAAATTAGTCTTACTGGACTAATTTCCTGGATCTTAAAATGTGCATGATTTTACCCACTCCAAACATTAGTAGTTACAACTTTGAAACTTTTACTCTGCATTCTGGAATTCTATACATGTTGGTGTGTTACTGATAGGAGATAAAAACTACATTGCTAATAAGTAAAACAATATGCAATGTTTAGACATTAAGATTGATTTCAATATGTATGTATGTATACATTTAGGAAAGAGAAAGAAAATAAAGTTGGGTAAAATAATATAAAATATTAAATATTTAAAATAAAATAAAGGATGTAGGGAGGATCTAGGGGTAGTTGAAAGAGGGGAAACATGATCAAATGTACTATGTAAAAAATTAAAAACCAGTACATACACATATACACCCAACAACCAAAGAAGGACTAAAAAAACATTAAGTGTTTCTCAAAGCCTCAACAATGTACTAGTCTCAAAGACTAGAAAGTGCAGATATGTCTAATATAGTAGTTTTCACAAAGATTTTTTTTTTTTAGAAAAGAATCACACTTGAGAACTTAGTTTGAAATGCCCTTTCTACAAGTCTCTTACTGAGAGTCTTTGCTGTGACTATTTGTAAATATAGTAGTGGTTCTCAAGACAGATGGTTATTTACTGTGTTTTCTCTATTATGCTGGATAAATTATTAACAAGAAAATAATTGAATATTGAATATGCCCTGGCAAAGAAATAATCCTTCACCAAGTCTGTCACACACTGTGTTGTAAGTGTGCATTCCAATTAGTAGAGTGAGCCAAGTAGATTAATGTATGAAATTGTTTAAATTCATGATCCAAGTCTGCTTTTCTTAAGAACTTAGTCCCACTGTGAATCAATTATTATTTAAGCTTGTTAACTTTGAATTTCTATGTATTTTGTGAACCATGGATGTAAATCATAATTCAATTATGCATACCACTGAAAAAAATTCTTCAAACATTTTCAGTTTTAAAATGTTGATAGTATTATATCACCGCTGATCAAATAATTTGTCATTTTGACATGTTAAAATGTAAGACTGAGAAATATTTCACCAACTACTGAAGACTGGAAAGAACAGAGCTCTGAAAGCAGCCTTAGCTAAGCTGTTGAATATTACTGGATTATAAGAACAAACAAAACTGTTTAAGCATTATGTAACTACAATGCCCCCCAGCAGTAGTTCCCAAAATGTGTTCCCCTGACTGGCAGCAATGACAGCACTTAGGAACTAACAAGAAAAGCACAGTGCTACACCCCATCCCTAGAATATGGGAATCAGAAATGCACCAAGTACTAGTCAGTCAGCAGTGTCCTGAACTCAAAATAATTTGGATGGACATGAAGGCTAGCCAGCCTTACATTTGCATTTTTAGTCACTTTTGCTATGATAAGGTCATGTCAAAGGATAAAGCATTATTATTAGCATCTGATAAATGAGGGGTAGGAGAGGTGGCTCTGAGATTAAAAGCATTTGTGGCTCTTCCACAGGACATAGCATCCTTGTCTAAGCTCATAGCTTCCTGTTATCTCCAGCTCTTGGGAATCTGAACCTCTATTTTATTCTCTGAGGGTACCTGGACACACAGGATTCCCATGCATACACTTAGACATGTGTGCACATATGCACACACAAACACACACTAAGGAAATAAAAATTTGAGGAGATAAAAATTTACTTCTTCAAAATTTCAAGCCGAACCTGAAGGTAACTCCAGTAAAATTTGTCCATACAGTACAAAATGTCTATAATACATAAAAGTTACAATGAGCACATAAAACAGATTTCTTGACTCTGAGTTAGAGAGGAGAGGTATATTCGTGGACCACTTCTGGAACATATAATGTCTAATCACATAGCAAACAGAGTGTTATAACGATGAAGGATCTTAATCTAAAAGCATAGCTAGGGACATGAAAAAGAATAGACATGAATCTTATGTCTTGACATTTGTTATCTAAAGAAAGGCACGACGCTTATTACATATCAATAATCAAGACAATTGAGCACAGAAATATTAGAAATTCAAAAAATTTTAAATTGAGTTTCTGTATCAGAATTTAACTATTTAAATATCTTAAAGCATAAATATCAAGCCCACAGTTTTTCAGGCTACTCTAGAAGACTAAAAAAAGAAATAATACTCTAATACTTGATTTATTTATTTATTTATTTATTGTTGTTTTGTTTTGTTTTGTTTTGTTTTGTTTTGTTTTGTTTTGTTTTGTTTTGAGACAGGGTTTCTCTGCGTAGCCGTTGCTGTCCTGGAACTCACTCTGTAGACCAGGCTGGCCTCGAACTCAGAAATCCACCTGCCTCTGCCTCCCAAGTGCTGGGATTACAGGCGTGCGCCACCAACGCCCGGCCTTACTTGATTTATTTTTGAGGGAACAAAATGCAAATGATGCCTTCATATAACTAGACTATCCACACATAGTCAGTGGGGAAGTAGAAGATGACCTTGACAAGATATGGTTAAAACTATAGTACATCCCTCATACATAACTTAGGAATTTAGTTAATTAGAAAATTAATCAGAATATAATGTAGATTCAGCTTCAGATTGAACTATCCCTTACCTTCCAACTTTATATATAATAAGCTGAAAACAGACAAACACCTATTACCAGTGTAAGTAAAGACAACTATTCTTAAATCAGAATGATTTTCATTCAAATTATTCTATAAATTACCCCATGGTGATTAGTAGGATGTTTTCTTGTTATTATATTGTTTTCAGGTTATATTGTTTGGCATTGTTGTTACCTGATTCTGAATAATCTTTATGTTACCACACTAACTTCCTCATTAATCAAAATGTATAGTTAACTGATAAACAAGACAGTGTAGAACAGATGTTCCTAACCCAAGGTTAACCCAAAAAACACCAAATTATGGAACTTCTGAAAGATATATTAATTTTACTGCTCGTCAGCATTGTCGATAGTGAGCTCCAGTTCTGACTGTCTAAAGTGTTTTGCAACAAGGTAAGAGAAATATAAATGTGTTGTCAGTGTGATACTAAATATTTATAACATTAAATTTTTAAGCATGAGAAACAACAGTGAATCTCATGAAGAAATAAGGAAGTTTAGAATCAGTTCATAAATAATTAGATATTTACAAAGTGTCTTGTTCTTAGAGCTTGCTCGCAGCAGGGAATTAAAAAACACCTCTGTATGCACATGCTAATATTGAAGGGGTGACAAGAAGAGTCAAAAATCTGCCATGAACACCAACCTTCTCAGATTAGCTCCAATTGGGACATATGGTGGGGGGGGGTAATTGGGAAAGGGGAAAACCTTTGGAATGTAAACATAGAATATAGAAAATAAAAAAAAAATTAAGAAAAAAAAGAAAATCCTCAGTATTATATGAAAATGTCTCCACATCTCTTTTAGTAATATTCTAATTGTATTTTTATACCTAAAAAAAAAAAAAAACTATAGTACAAAATAAAAACAGGAATGTATAGGGAAATTCTCATATGGCATCTCATACTCCAGAAAGAAACTAAAGAAGCTTGCTATTGTGAAGATGGTGTCACAAGGCAAATGAGCATTGGGGAAGGTGCAGAAATAGGTGTGGCCAGCATCTTTGAGTCAAGTTTTTTTTTTTTTAAAAAAAGTTTAAAAACCAAGATGAAGCCAACAGACTCAACCCATCTCTCCCAACCACAATGGTTGATTCTCTATTTCCTGTTGCTCTTCACAGATGTCAGTGATGTATTATAGTAATCCCTAGTATCTTGTATCACTGGACTTAAATATGACAGGAACAGCCAGTCATGTCACAGTACAGTGCTTAGTGAACAATTGAGTTTAGGAATCAGGGCTCCATAGAAACACATTATTTATTGACAAAAATATTCTAATATACTTAACCTGGTATGAAAAAGTGGATGAGTCAATTCATAACTGTGATGGCAGTTATTAAAATTAACTTCTCAAGAGACAATTTCAAATAAAAACTGGGTGTTGATAACATGCTTTTCGGTGAAGTAAAGAATTCCTTGCATGTGAGCCCTGGCTAGTTGTTAGATACAGAGTGAACTGAAGACACCTGTGGTTTGGGAAACAGTGGTCTAGTACAAGATACTTTCCCATAAGCCTCAGGATATTACCTTAAATATACATGTATATAAGAAAATGTATGGGGCTGGAGAGATGGTTCAGCAGTTAAGAGTACTGACTGCTCTTCCAGAGGTCCTGAATTCAATTCCCAGAAACCACATAGTGGCTCACAACCATCGGTAATGGGATCCAATGCCCTCTTCTGGTGAGTCTGGAGACAGCAGCAGTGTACTTAACATATATAAAATGAATAAATCACTTTTTTTTTTTTAAAAAAAAAAAGAAAGTATATTACTTTATATTTATAATTTTGGAATTCCATGTAAATAGGATCATTACTTTTATTTATTATTCCTTATGTTTTCAATATTTTTTATGTATTGTTAGTATATGTGAAGGGGGTTCATGTTGCTTGTGAATTTGCATGTGTCACAGTGTATATGTGGGAAGCTGAAGGTGAGCTTTATTTAGTCAGTTCTCCACTCACCTTACATGGGTTCCAGGTATCAGATTCAGGTGATATGCTTGCGCAGAAAGTACATTTATTCACACACCCATCATGCAGGTTTTGAATTCTTATATTAAAATAAGGAAAATACATTATTACACCAGAAGGTTTCATGTAGTCAAGTGATATTAACCCCAAATGAGGACGAGAAGTGATGGAAGAAAGCGATAGGAAGTATAAAATAGATTAGATCCATATGTTCCTCAAGAAGCATCACCTCATCCTTCACCATCTCAAGGCACAGGGCCAGGGCCAGTGTACAGACAGAAATGAGAAGGATCCTGTCTATGGCTCTTCCTTGGTTCTTATATCCTAATGGTTCTGGGAGGGTCCCTCTTGGATCAGAAATTTTAAACAGAAGTGGTGGTCTTACCTGTGTTCACAAGTGTGTCAGCACTCCTCGGAGACCAGCTCTCCCTGAATACCCTGGTGGTATTCAGGTATGGAGATCCATAGCACAGGATTAGCTCCAGTAGCAGATGGAAACAGGATGTCCAAATGTTAAATTTTTTTTTAATTTTTATTTTCTATATTCTATGTTTACATTCCAAAGGCTTTCCCCTTTCCCAGTTACCCCTAACCAAGCTTCTATTTATAGGAAGATAGAGGAGTTCACTACTATAGGCAAAAAGGTGATTTTAAAATATATACTTAAAGATGGAACGGGTAATAATGTATTTGAAATTTTTTTTTCCTTTTCTGTACCATGAGCTGTGCTAAAGCCTTTTTGTTGGTTTTTCAACTCAAAGCAGATGAATACCAGTGTCTGTATTTCATGCAGACTTACCTGATTCTGATGAAAACAAAACAAAACAAAAACAGAAACACACAAACAAAAACAACCAACTAAAACAGAACAACCCTCCAATCAACCAACTTAACTTACACACACACACACACACACACACACACACACACACACACTTTTGTCCTTTAATTTTTTGTGGAAGTTTCGGCCCCCCCCCCCGCCCCCAGGCCAAGAAGAGTTGTCTAGTGATCCCTCAGTTCTCAGAAATGCTTAGGTCAGAATCTTTAAGATCACAAAAAATTCTTTCAAATAATGATTTTTCTGAAAGGACTTCAGGAAGAAGTTCATCCTGCATTTAATTTCAACCATGAATTGATAAATTAATAAGTACTTAGCTTGGATAATATTTATTAAAATGTTATGCTTGAAATTTCATGTAAAATTGATTTAGTTGGCTTAAATTGATAGCCAGCTAAAAGTTGTGTAGCACATATAAGCAAACACACAGCTTTGATAAAATGGAAGTTGATTTTATTAAATGGAAGCCAAAACTTGACACTTCAGTGATCTAAAAATATTTTATTAAATAAATATTATGCTGTTCATTCTCAAATAAATGAGTATTTCTGCAATTAATTTTGTACATTGTCTTTCTCAAATTAAGGATGAATTGTGTTTGTCCTTTGATTGCTAAGATGCCCTGAACCAAATACCTGAAATTCTGCTCACTTTCTGACCCTTGCATCTAACTGACTCATAAAACATGTATTTTTGTTTTCCTGAGAGGCTCTGCCAGAGCCTGGCAAATACAGAGGCAGGTGCTTGCAGCCAACCATTTGACTGAACACAGGGTCCCCAATGCAGGAGTTAAAGAAAGGACTGAAGGAGCTGAAGAGGTTTGCAAAACATAGGAAGAGCAACAATATTAACCAACCAGACACCCCCCCCCACACACAGAGCTCCCAGGAACTAAGCCACCAAACAAAGAGGACACATGGAGGGACCTATGGCTCCAGTTGTATATGTAGCAGAGAATGGCCCTTGCTCCTGGGAAGGCTCAAAGCCCCAGTGTAGGGAATTGCCGAGGTGGGAAGGCAGGAGTGGGTGGGTGGGTGGGTGAGCACCCTCATATAGGAAGGGGGAGGAAGGATGGGTTAGGGGGTGTCCTGATGGGAAACAGGGAAAGGGGATAACATTTGAAATGTAAATAAAGAAAATATCCAATAAAAAAAAGACTTGCACCTAAAGAAGAAAGAATGGAAAGAAGGAAAGAAGGAAGGAAGGAAGGAAGGAAGGAAGGAAGGAAAGAAGGAAGAAAAGAAAGAAGAAAAAAGAAAGAAGAAAGAAGGAAAGGAAAGGGAAAGGAAAAGGAAAGGAAAGAGGAAAGGAAAGAAGGAAAGGAAAGGAAAGGAAAGGAAAGGAAAGGAAAGGAAAGGAAAGGAAAGGAAAAAGGAAAGGAAAAAGGAAAGGAAAAAGGAAAGGAAAAAGGAAAGGAAAGGAAAGGAAAAAAAGGAAAAAGAATTTTCAGGTTGTACAGATAACTCAGGAGTTAAGAGTACTGGCTGCTTTTCCCGAGGACCCATGTTTAATTTCTAGAAGCCACATGGCAGCTCACCACAGCCATGTATAACTAAATTTCCAGGGGATCAATTGCCCTTTCTTGTCCATGGAGGCACTAAGCACATACATGTGTAAACATGCATGTAAATAAAACACTCAAAAGCATAAAACATTTTTAAAAATTACAAAGAAAGTTTCCAAGACGTTTCTGCCTACTGGTATACTCCATTGATGAGCTTATCTCTGAAATAATGGAGAAAGGAAATTTTTTTCACTGAAGGTTTTATAGGGGATAGGGTAGAGTGTTACCTGTGTACACTTATAAATGTAGTGACCAGTGATCAGTTAGCCTCTGATGTCTTTTCTCAAAAGCCATATACTGTATTATGGTTTTTGATTCTGTATTTTGTAGCAGAGAATCTGCCTGGCTTGGGTCTTGCCAGACAGGTACAGCTGACCAGCGAGAGAACGGCATCCCCTGGGCACAACCTGTCTCTGCTTTCTGTGCAACCAAACCCAGCTTCTTGGGGGACTGGGGATTGAACTCAGGTCCTCCTGACTGCAAAGCAAGCACTTCACTGATTGGTCATCTCTAAAGCCCTACATCAAGTGTTTCTTACTAATTATAATTAAGTTCATTATTTTGTTCAGTATCTTGCCCATGGACAAAGTAATAAATTGCAATGCTAAGTGTTTATATATTTTCTTCCATTTTTTAAATCATAGCACTAGCACTTATTTTCAATAATGTAATACAATTGTTTTATTTACATTTAACAGCCATCATAACAGCATGATATGTTCTGAAAACCTATCATTACCTTCTACAACTACTAATCCATTAGAATATTTGTGCATTTTATTCTATTAAGCTTTAAACTTATTTTATGTACTATAATTGGTAGAGTTAAGTGAGGTAGAAAAGGATTGTTTTCCGGAAGCACATCCACATTAAATTCTCCCTGCTCTATTAATGGGATATGGAAGGGGTGGGAATATTCTTATTTCATCTGTGACTTTGATAACTATGGCCTAACCATCTGTCATACGACATTATTGTGTAAATAATTCCCATCAGGTGTCCCACTAGCAAATTCAGATCAATTAGGGCTTGTAATTGAAGCTCAATAATAATTATAGCTCCTGCAACTGAGTATTTGCCTCTTGGGTGCCGGGGAGTGACAGGTATATTTTAAGCTGTTAAAGTTTCACAAAATAAAAATTCTAGAAGCTTAGGTATTTGTAAAAATAGTTGAAGGAATCTACACGGCCATAGTTTCTGAGTATAGTGTTTTGACTTTGTTATATCAGGTGGTTCAGTTTTTATCATTGTACTACCAAGTAAAGTGATGACTACACACAGAGAATTTTAGGCTCACCCAGCTTGGGTGTCTGGATTCATGTCACTCCCCTGAACATATCCTGCATCCTCAAACTGCCATGTGAATGGGAAATATTCCTAAGACACATGGCAAATCTGTAAATGGAGAGTTTATAGTTTGGAATCATCTGCTTGGCATTTCCCCATTTTACAGAACTCATTCTTCCTAGGTGATCCCCTTTCCATATCTATAGTATGTACTTCTGATCTTTGAATTTCAGGACATCACAACAGAAAGGCACTATTTTACGAATGTTACTTTTTTTTTTTTTTGAAGTGGGAAGATTGTGAATGCTTATGAGATCCAAACTAAAGTAACATTCTTAACACCTATGTAGCCATATAATTATAGTCTGAACTTAAACTCTGTTCTCGGTTAATATTTCTACAGACCATGAGAAAACTATTTTGAGAATTCTGACATAGGATGTATAGGTACCCCCATAGAGTTTTTTGATATTTGATAAACTAGCTACCAACCCTAAGTTATGGGATCTCCATTCATGGATAGCTCTTAGTATTCTGTTTGTGAGATAAGTAATGTACATGTAATAATTAAAGCCCAATTCGTGGACCATCTCTTCTTAGGTATTTTTTTTTCTTTTCTATATTCTTTGTTTACATTCCAAAGGCTTTCCCCTTTCCCAGTCCCCCCCCCACCATAAGTCCCATAAGTCCTCTCCCCCCCAACTATTGCCCAATCATCCCCCCCCCACCATTTCTCTGTTCTGGATCCACAAAACTGGATCCAATCTTTTCAGGTCCAGGGTCCTCTCCTTTCTTCTTCTTGGGAATCATTTGACTTGCTAATTGTGCCTTGAGTATTTAGGGTTTCTGGGCTCATTAATATCCACTTATCAGTGATTTCATTTCATGTGTATTCTTTTGTGATTGGGTTAACTCGCTTAGGATGATATTTTCCAGATCTAACCATTTACCTACAAATTGCATGAATTCATTATTTTTAATTGCTGAGTAGACAAAACGGCAACTTCTTAGGTATTTATGAGATGTTTTCAGATTGCTGACTTTTAAAATATTAATAAACTTAAATGAAGAGCATATATAGTCTTAAAAACTAGGTAATTTGATTTCTTATTGTATTTATCACTTTAAAACACAGTAACCATCTAGAAATGAATATTGTTCATTCAAATTTTGTCAGTTACTGATCAAATAATATAACTTTGTTTTTATGATTTGATCATTATCTTTTAGAAAAAATCTTACTCTATTTAATTTCCTTTATAAAAATTCATCTGGAATAAAAATATGTGTAGAGTATGCTTGTGAAAGAATGTGGAGGAGAGAAGATTCATATGATATACATTAGGCACTCTATGCTCGTATTGAAATGAGTAGTAACAGTCTGTTGAATTTGCATGTTTCCCATTCAGACTCAGTATTGTTCTCCTAAATCTACAAGTTTGTTGCTATAGATTTAGAATGAAGGCATTATATCTAATTCTAAAACAGATATTCGAATTGCACATAAGACTTTAAGCCACAGAACTTTAAGTTAAATTAGGATCATTAAAAGCAAAAACATTTCCTAGATCATTACCAACCGCAAGTTGGTTTGTTGTAGAATTTGTTTGTGTTTTAGAATAAAAAAAAATGTCTAGGCAGGCAACAATTAAATTCTGCCACTGTCCAGCCTTTTGATGTTTCCCTAACTTCATGCTTCCTGTGGTAGGACGGTACAATGTGGATAGAGGTGATAATGGGAGGACAATACCTTCCCACCTGCTAGGGCTGGAGCTTTCCACCTGTTCATCCTACACCTCCCAGTTCCCACAGGCTGTGCTCCTCGGGTCCTGTCAACCACTTCATGCACATCTGTGCTTTAGTTAAGAATGATTCTCATGCCCAGGATCAATAAGTGGATTACTTCAAACCATTATAAGCAAACACTTACTGTCAACCTTTTGATAGAGTAAGGATTAGAATTTGGGTATCAGTGGGTCCTACAGCAGCAGTGAATGACACGTTCAAATGCTAAACCTATATAATTTCATTAAGATCAGAAAAATAATATATACTAAACATATTTTCTTAAATTAACATTGTACTTGCTGTTAGCAAGAAGTTTAATGACACATAAATTAAACAATAAGTAGCAAGTTAGACTGTTGGGTGCTATCTAGTTATCTTTTCCTACAAGTTAATTTCTGATGTGATTTACTGATAAAAACTGGATTCATTAAGCTTTTGAATATTTTAATTGACTGTGTTCTCTAATAGACATGCCTCTGTTTCCAACAATAAAAAATATCTACAGCTAGCATCTTTTTGAAATAAATTAATTTGTTGTTCCAAATTTTTCATTCAGTCTCTGTTCATATCCAAACCATCTAATGTTTCCAGTTAGAAATCTATGGTCCTCTGAAATAGCTCTGAAATAGTGATTCCTAACTGCCCTTGCTTGTCTAAGTTGTACTCAGATCACAAACCATTTATTCTTAACTATATCTAAGTATACATCTTAGCACTGCTAGCTAGATTCCCATTGTTATGACTAGATTTTAAACTCTACAGTCCTGCAACATTGATACCATAGAGCAGTGGTTCTCAACTCCTAATGCTGTGACTCTTTAATAAAGTTTCTCATTTTGTCATGACTGCCAACCATAAAAATTATTCCACTACTACGTCATAACTATAATTTTACTACTATTATGAATTGTAATGTAAATACCTGATTTACAAGACATCTGATATTTGGCCTCTGTGGGGGCATCAAGACCTGCAGGTTGAGAACTGCTACTCTAGACCCTTTGAGAAAATGATCACCACTTTCACCCTTTGATGAAGAACTGGGTCTTTAGGAAAGGTCTCTCTTTCTTCTCCCCTCTCCCCATAAAAGGAGACTTCATATTTACATATGATCACTGAGGGAAGCATCTCAGACTGTTCCCTTCTTTCTATCATGGCTTAGGGGAAAACCTTCTGAAATGGTTTTCTACCATCATGCCCAGTCTACAGTTCTGAATGCAGCTCAAAAAAAGATGTTCAGGTGATTGAATTTTATTTCTAATTGCCTCCTTAATAACTCTACTAAAAGAAGTCCCAACTTAGTAATTTGTCCTTATCGTACCTACAGCTTTTTTTTTTTTTATGGGTAGAGTCAATGTCCTTTGCACTTTGGACTTTCTCATTTCTCAAGCTCATCTCACCTCTGACATATGGTAGATGGATAAGCAAGTGCAGCAAATGAATCAATAATTGGCTTTTATGTTGAACCCCTTTGAAATAACCTAATTCCAATTACATTGACTCATTATCTAGTGCACACAGCCATCAAAGCAAGGTTTAGAAGGCATACCTTGGAATGCAAAGCAAGCTTGAAGCCTTACAGAAGTATCTTTTCCTTCCATGCATTCTCTAGGGATTTATACAATTCACCTATTCATTCTGTCAGACAATAGCCTCTAGATACTCTTTTGTATCCAGCCAGCTGTGCCTGATAAAAATCATCTGAGATCAAAATGCAAATCAGTCATCATCAAAAATGCATAATAGAGACATACAGTTTATATAACCTCTACTAACATTTATTTTACGTGAAAGAGAGATGCATTCCACAGCACATACATAATTAAATGTAAATGTATGCTGAAAATCTCATAATCATGAAAAATACATAACCTGATGGACTACTTATATTTGGCAACCTTTTCCTTCCAATATCTGTCTTAATATTCAAGAGTTGATTAGAAATTATAGCCACAGTCTCAATTCTTTCTATGAAATATGTATAGGAGTAGGTCTAGATAATTTATTTCGCTTCAACTATACATAGAGATGGATAATTACATCTTTCTGAACAAGTAAAGCCATTAGGGTATGTCTAACCTTTGCGTTTCCATTGGTAGATTTGGATGCTGTGAACTATTGTGCTGTTGTTTGAATCTGTTCACCTATTTTCTAAGCACCATTGATGTTATAACATCGAGAGGCAGTATCAGCAAATGCAGCTTTATTGTTTGCCTTAGCACTGATTTTAGTGGCCGCATTTTCAAAAGGATAACAGTTTTCCTATTTAGCTCCACCCCTTTTTTGATTTATCTACATCTACTCTAAGTAATAAAATTAATTTTAAAACTCAATACAAATTATAGGGAATTCTTTGAAGTGTTACTTTAAGTGAAGAGAAAAGGCATATGAATACTTTAATAAGTTGGAAGTTAATTGTTTTATGCAACATACCCCTCATCTTACCTAAGCCCAGGACAAAGAAATAGAAATTATTGAAAGTGTAATGGTAAGCTTCACAAAAGCATTGTGATGGCCAGGGTCAGTTAATAACATCAAAAGTGACTCTTTGGTGGACATTCTAGAAGTTCATATCCTATACAGTCAAATGTCACATCTTAATGTTCTCTCAACTTGAGTCACAGATATAAGTTAGTAGAGATAGGAAATGGTTTCATGTTTCAATAATAGAATACTATGTCTTCCTGACTGCAGTGCCCAGCCAGATAGGAAACAGGGACATTAGTGAACTGAAGGGCACAGGTCTGATTTTTCTATCAACTTTCCATTCTTCAGAAATGAGATAGGACTGTAACCCACAGGGAAGACAATTAGCATGTAACTTTTATCACCTCACCTGGCAAGGTATTCTGAATGAGTAGGCACCCTTTCATCCTCCCCAAATCCCTGCAAGTGTGGCCTGTGCTCTAGATGCTATGAGAAGATGGAGGCCACTGACTGAATACCTTAGTGCCTGCCAATATTGTAGGAAGGCTTAGGTTAGCCTGAAAACTTCAGGTTCTCCATGTCAAGAAAATAGAGGACAATTGGTACTGATTTTACCAAAGAACCTAATAAAATTGTACTGAATGGTGCTTCTTTATCAATCTTTAAATTCTGATTTAGAGCAAGAACTGTCCCGAGTCTAAACACTTAACCTGCCCAAACATTCCATTTGAAATACAAGCAAATCAAGAATGAAATGCATTTCTTTACATTTCTCTCACCTGTTAATGAGAAATCGAAAATGTAACAAAATGGTTTTTAACATAAATACCTAAGTAAAATTATCCAACATCCATGTTTTTAAAAGTCACCATAATTCAAGTTCATAGTCTTCATATATTAAAAGCATTCTCAAAATGTGTGATGATTTCTGTGAGAGAGTACTTGCTGTGTGTGTGTCCTGATCAGAGAATAAGAGTTATGTATTTGGGTAGCTCAAAATGATTAGAGCATTGATTATGTTTTCCTGTTGACAAAATAAAAACTTACTTCAGGAATGACTTGCTGATTTAAAAAGATGATTTATTTGAAACTTAGGACATGGAAAAAATCAATAACTACAAAGATAAATGTTTGAGGTCATAATGAGAACCTTCTATTTGCAATTTTAAGAGACCAGGTCATCAGCAGAATTTATAGAAATTTTCAGTCACAGAGAGTAGAAAAGAAACCCCATTCTGTTTTCTTCAAGCACCTGTCTGTTTAGAGTGAGAAATGAATTTTAATTAATTTTGTTACAGAAAATAGTTGCAAAAGTGAGTATTATTGTAAGTGTATCAGTAATCAGGAAAGCCCCTAGTATTATATGCTCACTATCTGTTCAATAGCCATTTGAAATGAAGTAGAACTTTGGACAAAATAAGTTATTTATAACACAAGTCATCCAATGTTTATATATGAAATATTATGAAAATACAGTAGTTTAGGAAATCCACAAATCTCTCTATATTAAAGGTTCCTGAGATGAACCTAAAGAACTTGTCATAGAGTTTTATGAGTTCATATATTAATGTGAATCACTTTATTAAGCACCTATGTTAGTGGGTAAAACAAAGAATGTTTCTATGATAGTTTCAACATACAGGTAAAGCCATCACTGGTTACTAGGGATTCTAAACAATTAATTTCGGCTGTCTATTATGTGTTTCATGTATCAAACTTATGTATTTTCTAAGCTACTTCGTTGGTAGTTTGATTGCCCCGTTCTATAGTATTAACCATGACCTTCAGGAGTCATCACATGTCATTGATATTTATTGGCAAATCATTTCCTAAAACTTAAGTCAAATGATTTTCTCTAGGCTGTGTTTTACTCCAGGCAAAGAGGAGTTTACTGGTTTTTTATGATATGGAAAGTTTTCATGCTCCCATATTGATACACATAAATACATATCGATATTCTACTTCATTTCAAATGGCTATTGAGTCATTCTCTAAAGATGGGTTCACTGGAGTTGTGATCTCTGTTTAGGGCCCAAGTATGTTGAGTAGTCAAACCTAGAAGTGAATTGAAATGAAGGCTTCCCTCATATAGTCATACTCAACTTATGACTTGGGCCAGATTTTGTCAACAAGATACGTCGATCACAGATCTCACAGAACTATAGGGAATTTCAATGTGGTTGCCCATAATGTTTTAAACTTCAATTTTATAAGTTATTGCTAAGTGTAAGTATATGTATTAGCGTGTGTGCCAGATGGGAGATTAACATTTAGTTTGTTTCTCAGATATTCTTCATCATTTTTATAAGCAGAGTCTTTCTGGAACTGGCTATTACCAATTTAGGTAAAAAGCCAGCTAGTGTGTTTCAAGGTATCTACTTGTCTCTCTATTAGTATGTTTGGCTAACAATTGTATAAACACTTCAGACATTTTTGTGTTCTCCTTGTATGTACATCTAGCACTTTACAACTGAGTTATCTTCCAAGCCTCATATTTAGAAATTTACAGTCATTTATAAATGCATTTATGCCTTTTAATCACACATATTCTGTATTACATGAAATCCTTTTGAAATAACTTTCTTGAGAATCCACTCAGTCAGCTACAAATGTGTAGGAACTAAAAGAAAGACTCCAAGATCAATCAAATATTGAAAATAAATAAATATGAAATAATTACATTTTTCTATATAACACCGTGGATCTGTATCCATATGAAAATTGAAGACATGACCTATTATTTATCAGCTCCCAGTGCAATTATAAGTAGATTTAATTGGCATTGGGATTAAAGGCTTACTTACTAGTGTGTAACTAATTAATAGAATTTTCAGCTCACTCAGCATGTGACTTCTTCAACGATAAGCTGAAGTTCTAAGAAAAGAATGAAGGCTTAAAATGACTATGCATATAATTTTCAAATTACTCTTCATATTTGTACAGAAATTAAGAAACCAAGCTTAGTAGTTTGTGAAACTCTGCTATGAAGCAAATAAAGAAGTAAGTTTTAAAGTGAATAATCATAGGTAAGCTAAACAATTATTCCGAGTCTAGTTTGTATTATTAAAACTATCTGGACTATGAAAACATTTTAGTTAAGTGTTCAAAAGTTACAGAAAATTCTGTATCATGCCTGTGAAAAGGACATTATGACTATCACTGCTTTCTTAGCGTTTAAGAACATTAAAGCTCTATTTTATCATGTTCTTTCCTAATGACTTAGTAGTTGGTTTTTGACTTTTGCTTTCACCATTTTTCCTTTTAGAGCATTTAGGTTTGTTTTTAAAGAGGGATTTTTTCCCCAGAGTTTTCTGTCAATTTACCTTACCTATCATCTTCTATATGATTCTTTAACCCAGGTCAATCAAATCAATTTATCTATTTCCATTCTTCATCATTTAATTTAAATTACTTTGAGAATTTCATATCCATCTATCTCTCCCTCTGACTACTTCTGTGCCCCCAACTCACTCTCAAATTCATAACATCTTCTTTAGTTATTGTTATGTCTATAAATATATTTACATATGCATGTAGAAACACAGCCTGCTAGGCCCGTTAGTGTTGCTCCTCCATATACATATGGTCAGGGCTGGCCGACTGGTATTGGATAATGTATCAGAGAGCTTTTCCCTGGAAAAGATTGATTTTTCACTCTCCAGTAGGGAGAATATCTTATATCTGTATGGATGTGACACATACCTGTCCATAATAAATTTGATGGCTCATGGCTTAGACAGGAAATAGGAAGAGAGAGTTCTGGCATATAGCCAGGTAGAGGATTGTCTCAGGAAGATATAAGGGTGGAGGAAGGGACATCATACTTGAACACAGATAACCAGTCACATGGCAGAATGTAGGTTAAAATAAATGGGATATCTTAAGTTATATCTAGTCACAGTAGAACCTAGATATATGGCCAAGGTATTTGCAAATATAATTTGAGTTTTGAGTCTTATTTTTGGGACTATGGGACTGGGAGGAAGAGCAGGACCCAACTTCTATACTCTCCTAGAAGCATGAATTGCATATAGCTCTTCATCTATGGGTAGACCCTTACAAGATTTCTACCATCCACATTGACATGCCATCTGGTGCTAACATTGTGCAGGACTTGCTTTGGCAACCATACTTTTGGTTATTTTATGGGTGTAGTGGGCTTCTTTTTAGTCTTATATTAAGTATAAAATTTCATGGGAGATGTCAATAGTCTTCATCCTCTGGCAATCTACCCCCTCTCCTGCAATGTTCCCTCAGCCTTATGTATAAGGCTCATTTGTATTGGAGACAGATATAACATTTGACATGGGGAATACTTCATCAGCTCTTGTCTGAGTTTGGAATGGTTGTGGATTTCTATAATGGTTTTCATCTTCTGTAAAAAGAAGCTTCTTTGATAAGTGGTGGGAAATACACTTATCATGGGCACAAGTATTTACAATGTATTTGGAAGTTATTCTGGTTTAGAAAAGATGCTGTAGAAGGTTCTTCTGTAAATTACATGACCTTATCAGGCGTGGGTGGCTGACTAGGTTTATAGTACCAGATATGAGCACCTATCCTTTGAGAAGGCTTTAATACAATTAGAGAGTTGTTGATAACCTCCAAGTTGTAGGTGTTGCTTTTGCCCCTTTGGTTGTATCTTGTAATGCCGGTCCAGCTTACAGCTATTTAAGACTATTCATTTTTAATTTTCTCTCTTGGCAATGTGTGTGGGATACTATTAAAGATACTATGAGAGTTAGTCATCATGGAAAAGGCTTCTAAGTCAATTCCAGTTAAATTCTTACAAGTCCAGTGTCTAAACTATGGAACATTTTCAGTAATAGGGAATTATCTTTAAGTGCTAAGAGGCCATGAAGTCCAATACCAATAGCCTATATTATTTGGGGAGTTTTTATGAAATCTGTGACCAAAAACTTCAAGGAAGGTTCTCCATGCCCAGCATCAGTATTTTGTTTAATAGTCTTAGCAGGAGTATTGTAATCCCCAATATATGACTTCATTTAAATTATTCATATAGTTGTACTTTTACATTTACATATATATTATATATGTATTTCAAATAAACACAAATTATTTCTGTTTTTTTCAAGCATCCTTTCTTAGTGTTATTACTCCATCCTATCTAGCTTTCCTTCTGGATTTTGTCCTCCCTTCTCCATTTAAATTTAAATCCCCTCATTTTCCCATTTGCCTCTTCATAGCATCTACATCCACTTATTCCCCTCTCGGGAGCTCCTACTATCTCTCCCCAGGACCTGTTTACTTTCCTTGCTTCTGAAGTTATTGCAGGTTATA
The DNA here is from genome assembly GCA_964023405.1 of Apodemus agrarius. Lineage (NCBI taxonomy): Eukaryota > Metazoa > Chordata > Mammalia > Rodentia > Muridae > Apodemus > Apodemus agrarius. Next base: position 71,013,134 of record OZ030014.1, read on the forward strand.
TACTTATCTTAATATCCAGAGGTAGGATCCACAAATTAGAGAGAGCATGTGATGTTTGTCTTTCTGGGTCTGGGCTCTCTCACTAAGTAGTTTATGTTTGCATTGCATTCATTAACCCAAAAAGTTTATGATTTGATTTTGTTCATAAAGGAATAGAAGTTCATAGTTTATATGAATTTATTTTACTATCCATTCATCAACTGAAGGACATTTAGGTTGTTTTCATTTCATAACTATGGTGAATAGAGCAGCAGTGAACATGACTGAGCAGGCATCTGTGGAGTAGAATGTCAAGTCCTTTAGGCATGTTCCAAGGAGGGGTGTAGCTGAGTCAAATGGTAGACTGGTTTCCATAATAGGGTATCAGTTTGCAATCCCACCAGCATCCTTGCCAGCATTTATTAGTTGTTTTCTTGGTCTTAGCCATTCTTGTGGTTATAAAATAACATTTCTTTTTTTTTTAATTTTCTATATTCTTTCTATTCTTTCACCATCCCTGACCTCAAGCTATACTACAGAGAAATAGTGTTAAAAACTACATGGTATTGGTACAGCGACAGGCAGGTAGATCAGTGGAATAGAATTGAAGACCCAGAAATGAACCCACACACCTATGGTCACTTGATCTTTGACAAAGGAGCTACAACTGTCCAGTGGAAAAAAGATAGTCTTTTCAACAAATGGTGCTGATTCAACAGGCAGTCGACAATGTACAAGAATGCAAATTGATCCATTCTATTCTCCTTGTACTAAACTCAAGTCTAAATGGATCAAGGACTGCCACATAAAACCAGACACACTGAAACTAATAGAAAAGAAAGTGGGGAAGAGCATTGAGGACATGGGCACAGGGGAAATTTTCCTTAACAGAACACCAATAGCTTATGCTCTAAGATCAAGAATTGACAAATGGGACCTCATAAAATTACAAAGTTTTGTAAGGCAAGGACACTGTCAATTGGACAAAACGGCAACCAACAAATTGGGGAAAGATCTTCACCAACCCTACATCTGACAGAGGGTTAATATCCAATATTTACAAAGAACTCAAGAAGTTAGACTCCAGAGAGCCAAATAATCCTATTAAAAAATGGGGTACAGAGCTAAACAAAGAATTTTCACCTGAATTTCAAATGGCTGAGAAGCATCTTAAGAAATAAGATGACATTTCATGGTAATTTTAATATGTATTTCCCTCATTGCTAAGGATATTGAACATTTAAAAAATATTTTACATTCCTTTTCATTTCTTCTTTTGAGAGCTCTCAGTTTATTCCCAATATTTGTTCTAAATTCAGGTCATTTGTGTTCTTGACTCTTTCTTGTTTTGGTTTCTTTGTATATTAATTATCTATCAGATGTTTAACTAGTAAAGACCCCATCCTACTGTCTGAGCTTGTCACTGGCTTGATTGTTTCCTTTGCTGCACAGAACCATTTTTAAAAGATTTTTTTTTTTTTTTGGTTTTTTCGAGACAGGGTTTCTCTGTGTAGCCCTGGCTGTCCTGGAACTCACTCTGTAGACCAGGCTGGCCTCGAACTCAGAAATCCGCCTGCCTCTGCCTCCCAAGTGCTGGGATTAAAGGCGTGCGCCACCACCGCCCGGCTTTTTAAAAGATTTTTTAAGGTCACTGTCAAACGTTGGCCTTTATTCCTAAGCAAACAGAGTCCTATTCTCAAAGCCCTTTCCTAAGCACACACCTTGTAGATTATGCCTCTTTTTAGTAGTTGAAATGTTTTGAGTTTCATGTTGAGGTCTTTGATCCATTTATTTAGTATTTGTTACTGTGTGATGTATTTGACTCTAATTTTGTTCTTCTTCATATGAACATCCAGTTTTCCAAGAACCATTTGTTGATGGTGCTGTCTTTTCACCAGTCTCTATTTTTGGCATCTTTGTCAAATATCCGATGGCTATAGTTAGCTGTGTACAATCACGTCATAGCTGGTTTTCCAGATTGGACATTATGAGTACACATTGTTCACTTCGATGGCACCAATGGCCACTGCTTCTAGATTGCAGTGTCCTTCATCTATTACTGTTTGGCTGTGTGTTCTGAGTATCAATTATGCATGCTGTTCAGCGCCACCTGTAAAGCTTTACTTCTGCATGCTGTTGTATAATTGCCAAATTACTTACAAGGCTATTATTCTGGCTGCACAGCCGCACTCTGAAATCACACACTTTGGATTCATATAAATTTATGTAGATACTTGTAATATGTACACAGCCCCAAAGTGTGGGTCCTCCTTATGTCCTGCGGTTCTCCTAATGGCCATGTGTGTCTCAGCCAACATCACTTGTCCCCAGCCTCTGAAGATAGCTTTGACTATAATACCATGTACCAACATTTTAAAGGAGCCAAACCTTGACTTTTGAAAAATTTGGAGTTTCAGGATATAAGAGGACGCTGAGCATTTTTCCTGCATGTAACAAAAATAACTATTGATATTTATAGGGAAAACTTATAAAGAATCTGAAGGTTTTCTTTTCTTCTGGGAAAAATGAACTATATTGACTCAAAATAATCTATTTCTTATACATTAAAATGTATCTTTTCATTTTATAGATTATACTGAACATAAATTCTGGTGTGGATACAGATCTAGGGCTGACCATCTACTAATGAAATCTAAGATCATTTCAGGTCAACTCAACAAAGTTTTTTTTCTTCACATTATGTATTCCTATCAATGTTTTATTGACTTTGACAATTTTACTTTCTTTTGGATGGGAATATAGCCCTAAGCAGAGAAAACTTCTTTATGTGTTCAAACATCCTGCAGTATGAGCCTGAAGCATGACTTCTTTAAAAAATCAGTTTTATGAATTGTATTCTAGCATATATGTGTTGAGATAAGCTATGACATGTACCGACAAATTTGTTCCCATGGGTATGTGTTGGAGTTGCCTCATACTCTTTCTGTGATGCTAATGACATTCCAAGGGTCCACCAGATGCTATTCACGTATATCTATATCTTGAATTTTCTTTGAGTAGTCTGTAGGGGTCACTCTGCTGATAAAGAAAATGGGGAGAGGGTGTGAATCTTATATCTGTATAATTTGGGCACTTTCATCTATTTTTTTCTCTTAAGAATATCTCACAATTTTTACTTTATATGTAGGTTTATTTTGGTTGAATGTTTTTAGATTTTATTAACAAGGGTGTGAAGGTTCTTTTAATTCTGTGAATTATTTTTCCTCAAGAGTATTATCTGATATTGTTTTAGTAAGCTTTGGTTTTGATGAATTTGAAACTCTTAGAGCTTACTTTGCGTGAATCTGATAAATTACAGCCATAGATTTGAGGAGACTTTAGATATATATATTTACAAACCCATTGATATATAGATTGCATGACTTAGCATATGTATGTATGTTTTGCTTCTGTGCTGCCCTGTATATAAACACATCTACACCTACACACACACACACACACACACACACACACACACTACACAAACACAAACTTATCAGATGTATTTATCCCAAATCCTATGTTATTGCTTCTTTAGAAAAACTAAAAATTTCTCCACTTGTGTTTTATTTATTCACATTATACAGAATGAGGTCCCCATTGTCTACACAAAGAAGAAATCACTCAATATCTTGTATTTTGCAAAGTGTTCATTATCCTTTATATTTTATCTGCATATGTGTGTGTGTGTGTGTGTGTGTGTGTGTGTGTGTGGGTGTGTGTGTGTGGGTGTGTGTTTGGGAGATTGGGGTTACTTGTTTGATTATTATCTTTCTTGATTTTTATTTTATTACCAGTACCTTTGGGAAGTTTGATTGTGTAGGTAAGGGTGTTTCTAAATGTTGGCATTTTGATAGGAGCTATTTACCACACCAAAACTGAATTCCCATAATAGGTTCTTGCCTTAATTTTCTAAGTAAATTCTTGGGTTTTTCTGGTGAATGACATACATGGACAATTGTACTATGAAGCAGTTAATCTTTGAGCAAATCTTTTATTATGAAATTTCAGAAACTGATGGTTATTCTGTTTTATTGGTAAAGAATGATGTTGTCTTACTAAACATATGATGCATAATGTTTCAATGCAAAGAAAGAAAATAAATGTATTTATCTGAGATAAAGTATTTATTACTTTATTTTAATAGATTTCTATTCTAATTATTAGATAAAGTTATCCTATAGCAAAATTTTTGTTCATAACCTTGGGTATTAAAGAAATGTAATTTTAAAATAACTTTTAAAATCAACGTACTTTTTATAATAAACTTATGCCACCAGGAAGAACTTAATATGAAAAATATCTTCTTAAAACTTTCTACATTCTATCAGAAAAATCCTATAGATGTAAAATAGAAAATAGTTTAATCTTTGATCCATCTAACTACATGTACCCACAAAAATATCTATTATTCCAATGTATATTTGCATTGGTATAGGGCTTTTCTTTCTCTCTTATCCTCAGAACTTCTTGAAATTTCTCTGGACTGACTCCCAGGATCTCCTTTAGAGAGTTCTTGTTTCTAAGCCAGGGATTTATCTGTTTCCTGTATTTGGTGCTTTATATATATATATATATAAAGTCTGTGTATCTTATGTCCTCTTCTCTCTGAAGATTCAGCATAATGTAACTTAGCATCCATTTCTTCATCCTGGCAACAGGAGTGCAGAAAGCTCAGAGGTCTTACCATTTTGCTGAAGTTCTAATGAGATTATAGCAACTACCTTGGAGTCTTGCAAAACTACTTGGGCTAGCCCTTCATTTGTCTAACCCCTAACCAAAGCATCCTATCATCCTTGACAAACATACAAATACTCAACCACTACTCATACTCACAGTGAGTAAGGTTTTAAAAAGCACTCTATGTCCATAATTCAATTCCCTGAAGAAGGATTTTCTAGTCAGATGGCTAAGAAAGTTTTGAGTTTTTTTTGGGGGGGGGTGGAATTTAATCACATTTCTCTCCTCCCCTTTCTTTCCTCCAACCCTTCCTACATAAACTTCCCTACCCTTCTTCAAATCATGACCACTTTTTCATCATTTGATATTGTACATATATATGTATTTGTATATACATGCATATTACTAAATATAAACTTTTCTGTTCAAATAAGGTGACTTTCATATATTTTTTTCTGGGCTGAACATGTGGCTCTGTACTGCCATTTGGTGTGCTCTTCCCTGGAGACCATGAATACCATGGATGTACATAGTGTAATATTCCTTCTTTTAGCTATTTTCTATTTTCTAGTTTTTCAGATTATGTAAGTGTACATGTGCATGCATCTGACTCCTCTCCTCCTGTTCTCTCTTCTCTTCTCTTGTCTTCTCTTGTCTTCTCTTGTCTTCTCTTCTCTTCTCTCTTCTCTCTTCTCTTTCTCTCCTCCTCCTTCCCTCTCTCTCTCTCTGCATATAGGTATGGGCACAGAGTTAGTGCTCACAGAAACTAGAACTGTCAGATCTCAGAGTTAGCAGTCAAGGCCTGGAAACCACCTTAGGTGTTCTGAATGAACGTAAATAGTTAACATCTCCAGCCCCATTTTCTATATTTTATAAATTGCTCCTCGTTATTCCAGCATTGTCTGTATATCTTGTAAGAAAGATTTTCTCAAATTATCTTTAACATGTAAAAAAAATACAGTGTACCAGAGGGAAGTGAGAACTGATTAATCAAAATCAAGCTTCTTGAATGCATTTTTACATGAGAAAATAGTCCATGTTTCAAATACTTCTTAAATTACATATGTTATAATCGAATTTATCTTGGTGTATATTTAATAATTGCTTTCCTTTTACATCTCAAATACTTTGAAGAACGTACCCTTTCTTTTATGATTGTCTTGATAAAGTGGTATTTCTGTTTTAATTACTAAGGAAGTGGCCACATTAATAATCAAACTAGAATAAATAAGTGTTAGTTGTTACCATGATGTATATTAGTTAGTTAATAGGTATTTTCTTAAGTGATCTTTTTTTTTTAAAAAATAAACAACAAAAGCATTAAATTAGACAAAAATTTAATTATATCTCATCTCAAAGGCTGCTTTTCTTTTATTCTCAATTTCTACATCTATAAAACAGAAACAAGTTTGGCTCTGTGTTCCCAAGTTGTTATTCTGCTAGGAAAGCATTTGACTCCTGGGTTGGAGAGCTGGCTTAGTGGGTCGGAACCCACTTTCAGAGGACCCGTATTCGGTATTCAGCACCTACCCCAGGAGTCTCACAACCTCTGAAACTCCAGTTTTACCTTCAGCTAGCACCTGCATACATGTGACATATACATACGTGCATAAATACATACATACACACCACACACCACACACAAATAATTGAAAGCAAACCTTTTAAAGTATTTATTTCTAATAAGCACTTAAATGATAATAAGTATGATTAAGTCAACTAAGTATGAGGTGACTGCTTCACTGTCTAATTGTTCCTTATGAAACTTGGAGTCTGGAGGATTTTGATGGTACATTATGCTTTAAAAAATAATATATTATACAGAGACTGGAAAGTTGGTCCAGAAACAAAACCCTAAGATGCGAATTGAATTTCTAGAGCAAACATAAAGGTGAAAGGAAATAACTGATGACTAAGTTGTTCTTTGACCCTCATATGTGGGAATGATGTGCACACATACACATATATATGTGTAAACATACAAACATATTTACATAAATACACATACATATATCTATAAACAGAAAGTCATAAATAAAATAGCATTTATTTTTTAAATAATACATCTTATTTAATTTATTTAAATGCTATATTGCTTTATTTTCTGTCCCCTTATTTTTTCAGATTTATTAAAGTATAACAGGCTATTATGAATAAAACTGCAGTGAACATGGTTCAGCAAGTGCCCTGTGGTAGGATGAAGAATCCTTTGGGTATATGCCCAAGAAGGGTATAGCTGGGTCTTGAGGTAGATTGATTCCCAAACTTCTGAGGAAAAAGGAGCCAACATATTGATTTCCATAGTGGTTGTATAAGTTAGCATACCCATTAGCAATGGATGAGTCTTCTTGTTGCTCCCCATCCTCACCAGCATGAGCTGTCACGTTCATTATTGATCTTATCCATTGTGACAGGTGTAACATGGAATCAGGAAGTCGTTTTGTTCATCATTTCCCTGATGGCTAAGGATGTTGACTATTTCTTTATGTGTTTCTCAGCCATTTGAAATCCCTCTATTTAGAATTCTCTATTTAGATCTGTACCTCATTTTAAACTTGATTATTAGGTTTATTTTTGATAGCTAATGTCTTGAGTTCTTTATATATTTTGAATATTAATCCTCTATCAGATGTGGAGTTTGTAAAAATAATTTCCCATTCTTTATGTGGCTGTTTCATTCTATCAATGGTGCCCTTTATATTAGAATATTTTTAGTTTCATGAGTTTCCATTTAGGAACTTTCATCTTAGCACCTGCACTGTAAGCATATGTTCATAAAATTGTCTCCTGTGGCAATGTAATCAAAGCTATTCCACACTTTCAATCCTGTCAGTTTTATTCTATCTTTTTATGTTGATGTCGTTGATCCAGTTGGGCTTGAGTTTTGTGCAGAGTGATAAATATAAATGTATTTACATTGTTCTACATATATACATCCAGCTTGACTAGCACCATTTGTTGAAGATGCATTTTTTTGTATTTCTGATTTATTACCATTACTACTACTGTTATTATTATTATTATTATTATTATTATTACTATTATTATTATTTACTACTACTCCTAATTATTATTTTTTATATACAGGCCACAGTTTCCCCTCACTTCGCTCCTCCTACTTTCTCTCTGCCTACTTCCCCTCCAGATGAGGCAATCCAGTGTGAGGGAAAGGGTTCCAAAAGCCAACAAAATAGTCAGAGTCAGCCCCTGCTCCCAGTGTTGTTAGTAGTAGAAGACCAAGCTACACAACTGTAACATGTGTACAGAGCTCCTAGCTCAGTCCCATGAATGCTCGCAGTTGTCAGTTCAGTCTCTGTGAGCCCTTATAGGCCCAGGTTAGCTGATTCTGTAGGGCATTTTTAGGTGTCCTTGACCCCTCTGGTTCCTACAATCCTTCCTCCCCATCTTCCAAAAGAGTCCACAAGCTCTGTCTAATGTTTGGCTGTGGGTCTCTGCATCTGCTCCCATCAGGTGCTGGATGAAGCTTCTCTGATGACGATTATGGTAGGCTCTGGACCATTAGTATAGCAGAGTATCATTGGGAATCATTTTATTGACTTTTATTGGCAGTCATGTTTGTTTCAATCCTAGCCCTCTGGATCCTTGCCCTCTAGGCAGTATCAGGGGTTGGTTTCCTCTCATGGCATAAGTCACAAGCTGAAACAGTCATTCGTTGCCTGTTCTAACAACTTCAGTGCCACCTTTACTCCAGCACATCTTGTAGGTAGCACTAAGTGTAGGTTAAAGGTTTTGTGGTTGGGTTGGTGTCCCAATCCCTCCATTGGAAGTCTTGCCTGGTTGCAGGAGATGGCCAGTTCAGGCTCCTATCCCCAATTCCTAGGAATCTTATCAAGGGTTGCCCACATAGATTCTTGGAAGTTTCCATTGTTCTAGGTTTCTAACTTGTTATCCCTACCCTTTTCTAATGTGTATTTATGGCTTTTTAAACAAACACCAGGTGTCCATATGTGCTTCATTTGATGTCTGGATCTTTACCTCAATTGCACTGATAAACATGTCTGTTTTTGTGCCAATAACATGGGGGGGATTGAATGGAGGGAAAAGTTCAAGTAGCAATAGGTAGAACTGGAGGGCAGTGTGTGTGTGTGTGTGTGTGTGTGTGTGTAAATCTAGTGCAGTGGAAACCTCCAGCAATCAATGAAGCTGGTCCTAATGAGGATTCCTAATAATGGGAGAGATTGAGTCTCAACTGGTCATCTTTTACAGCCAGGGGAGGTTTTCAGTTGAGGGACTGAGTTACATTCAATTAAATTGTTGGCCACAGGAATCCAACAAAAATCCCCAAACAACCAAGGCCAGTGCTAAGTCAAAAGTTTGCTCTCCAAAAACTGACAGTGGGCTTCACTGCTGAGGCCAACATCCAGACAACTCATCAAACATGGAGAAGTCAAGTTGGTGCTAACATGAGACTTTGTCCCTACATTCTAGTTTCTTCAGTGTTAGTAGGTACTCTGCAAGCTGTAGAAAAAGAAATATGGACACCACCAGCCACAAAACCTTTGACCTACAATCTTTTCTGCCTGCAAAATATGCTAAGGCAATGGAGGCACAGAACTTTCGAGAGTCACCAACCAGTCTGATTTAACTTAATGTCCATTCCCTGAGGAGTCCATACCTGACAGTGCTTTTATATTTAAGAACCAGAGGCTAGATATCCCAGAGACCTAGGGTAAAGCCAAGCATGACTGGTCTAAAATAAAGAGAAGAATACATAATTGTAAAATGTACTATGTGAAGTTTCTATCAATTTATACATTATAAAACCACTGTCAAAAATCAATCTTATTAATATTCAAAAGTAACCCATTTTTCCCAGTGTAGAAATTCTACTCTCATAGCAAATTTCAGTATGTCACTGTTATCTATAGTATCATGGGCCTTAGGCATCTAGAACTTATTTGGATCATAACTGAAAGTGTGATCTTGATTGAGTGGTTTGGGGAGAGCCCAGGTGCAGTTGCCCCACACATGAATAAGTTTCTCATTTGCATTCCAGCTCCTTGACTCAGCATAATTCTCCTTCCCATCCTTACCAGGGAATTCTTAATTGCTGATTACTTGTGTCCTTACCTGCTTTGTATTGTTCTCAAGGTTTGCAGTAAACCTTGCAGGTAATTGTGTGGGGACTGAATAGGGTTTTGTTATGTATGCATGTACAGTCTACTGCAATGAAGTCATGTATATTCTGAGCCCTTAATAGATGCCTACATTTTGACATCAGCTATTCAGTTTCAGGTGCATTTGCATGTTAGGAGATTCTGCTTTGTTTCATTGCATCACACTGCAAAATAACCTTGGTGGTTCTACTTCAAGGTCTCAGGTGTGGAGTCATTAGCCACTTTGGAATAGATCAGAATTGCATTACAGCTGCACAACTGCAAACAAAAGAGTAATCCATGCTTCTTCAGGCTTAGCAGTAGCATCTGGAGGACTCCTCAGTCCTTGCCTGCAAAGAGAGGTAATTTGGAAGTTTTGAGCTAAATTCCCCTGGGAAAATTTCTTCAAAAAATATTTAAATTACAAAGCATATGTGGAAAAGAATAAATCAGAGAGCAATGGTGTGAATATCTGTGCCTTCATCTTTTAAAAAATGGTGATTTTAAAAGGAATTCTACTTCAAAATGTGCAATAGATACTAATGTGTGTGTGTGTGTGTGTGTGTGTGTGTGTGTAATGGATATGTTCATGTGCATGTGTAAGAGTGTAGATATGTACATGCCATTGTATGTACGAGAAGGTCAGAGGACAGCTTTATGTATTGGTCCTTGTCTTTCACTATGTTTGTGACAGGATCTCTTGTTCACAGCTGTGTATACCAAATTGGAGATTTCATGAGCTTCTGGGGATTCTCTTTTCTCTGGCTCGCATCTTGTTGAAGGAGTGCCAAGATGTACAGAAACACACAAACACATCCAGCTTTATATGGGATCTAGGCCTCTTAAGTCCTCACATTTACACAAGTGATTCACTCACTGAGCCATCTCCTCAGTCCACTTAGGGAGAATATTGATTGCAGTGCCTCCTAGACTAATTAATAGAAACATATCTACGGACAATTTATAAGTATTATTGACTACTTTAAGATTAACCATCCAATGGAATCTATCATGATTATTAAGAAATAAGCTGAGTTACAGGGAAGTTAAACTTCAGAAATCTTTCTGACTTTGCAAACCTTCAAAACTACCTCTCATCTTCTGTACTGAATCTTTCTCCTTGCCCATCATCCCCATAGCCCTTAACTCAGTAGTTCTCCAAACAGGCAAATGGAGAAAAGAAGATTTAATTTCCTGTATAAAAGCTGTGCGCCACTTTTCACTTTACCTGGCACAAGCGAAAAGGCATCTCTGTGGCCTCTGAGAACCGCCGTGTCCCCATCTCCCTCCTGCTATCCTTCTCTGCTCTGGATCCCAGCAAGCACATTTCTGGTGGGTTTAGAGTCCTTTTCCTAGAATGCCTTGCTCCTGAACATGGTCACAGGTTTCCTCATTGGTTTTCAGAATCAAACAAACTTTATTTTCAAATCAGTTTTAGGCTTATAGAGTAAAGTAGCTAGGATAACAATCCTGTATATATCCTCTTCTATGTCTCCTTGTCCTCTATATTAACATTTGCACTAGGAAACACATGTTTGTAATTTATGAACATCTAGTGATGCATTAAGTGACTCCCATGCTTGCATTTGGATTCTCTCTTCAATATATATAGTTTTGACAACTGTATGCATCACTGCAATACCGTATAAGACAGTGTCACTACCATGAATCCCTTCTATTCCCTTAGGCATCCTTTCTTTCTTTTTCTCCTGAATCTGTGGCAACCACTAACAATTTTCCTGTCTCTATATACTGCCTTTTCCAAATGTCTTGTAGCTAGCCTCATATGTATCAAGCTTTAGCAGATTGGCTTTGTCACTTAGCAATATGCACTTTGGTTCTTTTGTATCTTTTCCATTTTTTTTTTTTTTTTTTTGTTTTTCGAGACAGGGTTTCTCTGTGTAGTTCCGGCTGCCCTGGAATTCACTCGGTAGACTAGGCTGGCCTCGAACTCAGAAATCTGCCTGCCTCTGCCTCCCAAGTGCTAGGATTACAGGCGTGCGCCACCACCACCCGGCTATCTTTTCCATTTTTAACAGCCAAATTTACTGTAAAATATCCCATTGTACAAAAGTATCATCATCTAGTCATTCGCCTATTGAAAAACATTTTGGTCTTGAACACCTTGTATTTCTGCAGTTATGGAGGCTATAAACATTCATGTGCAGGATTTTGTATGGACATTTATTTTCAACTTCTTTGGATAAATACTGAGAAGCACTGCTAGCACATAGTACAGTAAGATTATGTTGAGCTGTACAGAAAATCACCAAGCTGTCTTTCAGAATGGTGGCATCATTCTGTGTCCTCGCCAATAATAAATGAGAGATCCTGCTGGTGCCATATCCTTCCCAGCATTTGCTATTGTCCTTATGGATGCGGGACAACCTAGCCTGTACATGGCCATGTATTATTGTTGTCTTAATTTGTAATTTCCCAGAGGCACATGGTCTGAGGATCACTTTCATGTGCTTACTTACCATCTGTGTACCTTTGTGATGGTGTATATGTATAGAACATTTGCCCATTTTTAAATTAGGTTTCTTTGTTTTCTTTTCAGTTATGTTTTTAATGGTCTTTGTATTTTTGGATTCAAGTCCTTCATCTAGTACATTATTTTGGTAAATATTTTTCTCCAGACTGCGGCTTATCATTTTATACTTTTGTCCTTTGCAGAGTAGAAAAATGTCATTTTAATTAAATGTAGTCTGTCAACTCTTTCTCTCTCTCATAGAATGTGGGGTTTTTTTTTTTTTTGGTGTTGTGCATATAAAAATCATCTCCAATGTCACCTCAATTCTTTCTAATGTTAGATTTTAGACTCATGTACTTCTGAATTTTACATTTTTATCTGTAATCCATTTTAGGTTATCTCTGTGAATTCTACTGGCAGTTTATTGACCCTTCTCATTTACATTCTGATGGTGATGTAGCTCCCTGGAAGGGGATGTCATGCTTGTTCTGGTTAGTGCAGTGCCACCTCACCAATCAGTGAGTGATCTAATATTCTTCCTTTTCCCTATCACTGTCCTATCATAAATCCTATTACAGCTTGTTTATTTCTATGTTGCCTTTTTCTTTAACTAGAGCTTAAGTACCCTGAGAGCCAGGACTCAATCCATCTTTGTCAACTGTTGTATCTAACAGACAAGGACTCAATATGACATATCAGGAAATATTTATTAAATAAATAAGTGAATAAATACACTGTAAAACTCTCAAAGTGTTGCAGTTCTTGACTATGGATGTCTTTTTCTTAAGTAACAAGAATACAAATTTTACAGGAAAGAAAAAGAATGACAATGAATTAGAAACAAAGTTTGTACAAAATCCTACCTGTTTTCTTACTCTGCTTGTACCATATATTAAGCCCAGCTGAATGTACAATGTGGTGATATAAAAGGAAAGTGACTCAGGAAAATTAAATGATTAGCCTGGAAGGTTTTAGTGTCTCTGGTCTGTTGCCAACATACTTTATTTTTGGAGAAGATTTAATCATTTTGAACAGTCAATAGAAGACCCAGATAGATTGTTTCTTCTTTCTTAAAATGCAAATTAGTCTCACCTAATTTTAGTTTAGTTTTTATTAACTAAGTAATGGAAAGGAATTTATTTGTAATCTGTGTTAGATTAAATGATAAATTATCCTATCTGTTGCTGACAAAAAAAAGAATTACATAGCCTAGTCTTTTTATAGCTTTTAGTGAATCTTGGAACAACCCAAAAATCCAGAAGGAGATTTCATAATTGATTCCTTGACTGCTGATGGTCCATTAAGAACAGACTCTTGAGTTTAGAAACATCTATACAAATGTGCCCTGCCACAGGCAAGAGATGAGGGGCCTGGATTCAGCTCTAATTATTATCATCATAATATTAATATCCTTAATGGAGACACTGGGGCGAGACTTCCTTGTAGAGTAGCATTTGCCTAGCACACTCAAGCTTCTGAATTTTATGGTGGTACCTCGATGAATCAGTCAATTAATCAGTCACAATAACAGACCCAATAATACCAACTAAACTGTTATCTATATCTTTCTGGTCTTTTTCTTAAGATTTACAGTACTACCTATTTTTAAAAATGCACGGTCAATTCAGACTCTTGTATTTAGTCAGATAACCAGTCACTCTTCATGTATTGATTACAGAGGGAAGAAAATAAATATATATGTCTTTCCATGGCTATTGATAGAGCAGATGAAAATCGCTAATACCTGTACAATAAATTACTTACTGTAAGATTAAAATTGAGCCTAGAGTGGTTACTCAGTGATTAGAGGACCCATCTTCTGTACCCAGCACCTATCTCGAGTCTCCCAACTGCCTATAGCTAAGTCCACCTCTAGGAGGGTCCAGGACCTTTGTGTCTGTGAGCAAGGCACTCATGTGCTCATGTGCACACACACACACACACACACACACACACACACACGATTCAAAATAATAAATATTTATTTTTATTTTGGGGGTTATAATTTAATTACATGCTCACTTAACCCTTTCCATGTCCAAATCCTTCCGTATATATCTCCTCCCTCTGCTTCAATTCCTGGCCTCCTTTTTCATTAATTGCCATTGTGTGCATATATGTATTTGTACATGCATGTATGAATTCAACAGGTAATAATTAGAAATAAATCGTTCACAAAACATGAAAACTTCACAACGTACTGTGGTAGATATCAAAATACCTAAATAGATAGAAGACAGATAGATAGGCAGGTAGATGGATTGATAGAATGAAGTACTTTAAAAATAAAATGAAGGTACCCAAAATAATACAAAATAATTTAAAATATATGTAATTCTTTATTTAAAAAACTTTTCATGTTTATGGTTTAATTGTATCAATAGTTTTTAAGTCATCATTATGCTGAATTCTAAGACTTGCCAAAGGAGACAGAGGTTAGGTACATTTGCCAAAGTCATTCTATGGCCCCGAACAGATTGTAATCCCTATCAAGAAAGAATTTATATACCAAGAATATATATTTGACAGTCCAACAAACCACAATCTGTGTTTCACCCACAGATTGTGTTGTACTGATTATGTAGTCCCCAGGTGAGGATTGCTTTGTATTTTTCTATTGTTGCCAAGGGTGGTTCCTAGTAATGTTAGGTAATTGTCAAAAGAGTATGCAGCTGTGCATCAGGGACGAGCGAGCAAAAGGGAACACGACTTTATGAAGAAACTTACACTTGGATAGAGTTTTAAGGAGTGGATGGAATATGGAATTTAGGGCAAGAAAAATCCTGGTGCAAAATGATAAGGCGATAATTCATATTGTCCCAAGACTTACTGATTTACTTTCCAGAGACCAGGAGAAAACCCCCATGATAGAAAACATGCAGATGGCATGGGTACACACAGGGAACCTAAACAAAACAACGGAATAACTGGTAACATCTAATAGCTACCAGGAAAGGCAACAAGAATCTAGGGTTTGCATATGTCTCTGTCCACATTATGTCCTTATATCACATTATTTATTCTGTTAGATACTAGGTTTATGCATTAACAAATGCCATACACTACAAACACTACAGAATTCTTCCTATAGTATTCATCATTCTCTCTCTCTCTCTCTCCCTCTCTCTCTCTCAGAAAAAGCTTACTCCACAAAAATGTTACACTTTTTGAGTGCCTAAAATTTGGTGTCTTGTAATTAAAATAATAGTGGTAATCCCTAAAATTTTATTTTATCAATTATATAGAAGCCTTTTCTTTTCTTTTTTTTAATTTTTATTTTCTATATTCTATGTTTATATTCCAAAGGCTTTCCCCTTTCCCAGTCCCCCCCCCCACCATTCGTCCCATAACTCCTCCCCTCAACTATTCCCCAATCATTTCCCCCACAGGATTTCTCTGTTCTGGGTCTACAAAACTGGATCCAATCTTTACAGGCCCAGGGTCCTCTCCTTTCTTCTTCTTGGGAATCACTTGACTTGCTAATTATGCCTTGAGTATTTAGGGCTTCTGGGCTCATTAATATCCACTTATCAGTGATTGCATTTCATGTGTATTCTTTTGTGAGTGGGTTAACTCACTTAGGATGATATTTTCTAGATCTAACCATTTACCTACAAATTGCATGGATTCATTATTTTTAATTGCTGAGTAGTATACCATTGTATAAATATACCACATTTTCTGTATCCATTCCTCCTTTGAGGGATATTTGGGCTCCTTCCAATTTCTGGCTATTATAAACAAGGCTGCTATAAACACAGTGGAGCATGTGTCTTTATTGTATGCAGGGGAATCCTCTGGGTATATGCCCAGGAGTGGTATGCCAGGGTCCTCTGGAAGTGACATGCCCAATTTTCTGAGGAACCGCCAAACTGATTTCCAGAGTGGTTTTACCATTTTGCAATCCCACCAACAATGGAGGAGTGTTCCTCTTTCTCCACATCCTCGCCAGCACTTGTTGTCTCTTGAGTTTTTAATCTTAGCCATTCTGACTGGTGAGAGGTGGAATCTCAGGGTTGTTTTGATTTGCATTTCCCTGATGACTAATGATGTTGTTGATTTTTATTTAAAGTGCATTGGTGTTTTGCCTGCAGGTATGTCTATATAAACGTGTCAGATCTAAGAGTTACGGACATTGGAGTTACATGAACTGCCATGTGGTTGCTGGGAATTGAACCTAGGTCCTCTGGAAGAGCAGCCAGTGCTCTTAACCTCTGATCAATCTCTCCAGCCTGAGGTCTTTTTTATTTATAAAAAAGATATTGGTGTTATAAATATAACACTTGGCTTCTCTAGGAATGTATGAGGATTTCTAAAGTCCACTTTAAATTTCATAGCCATAGTCTATAGTGAATGTACACTTTCAATCCACTTTGTAGGAGGGAAAAACATGTCATGCAACTGTTAGTGTGTTTTCCCTCAGGCACATAAAGAAGACTTTAATGCCGGAGAAAATAATTGAGACAGAGAAATTCTGAAAGTTGAAACTACCTCAGGCACTTAGATTGAAGGCAGAAGTCCAGATAATGCCTGTCTGGTCACTGGAGGGATCTATTGGCCACCAGTGACTTTAAATCTAAGCTTACTCTAAAACATTTCCTTAAGGGCAAATGTTATTTTCTTTTTTTTTTTTTTTTTTTTACTTTTTAAAATTTTTTATTAGATATATTCTTTTTTTTTTTTTTAATTTTATTTTCTATATTCTATGTTTACATTCCAAAGGCTTTCCCCTTTCCCAGTTCCCACCCACCATAGTTCCCATAGTTCCTCTCCCCCCCATCTGTTCCCCAATAATTCCCCCTCCCCCCTCGGTTTCTTTACTAAACTGGAAGCAATCTTTACAGGCCCAGGGTCCTCTCCTTTCTTCTTCTTGGGAATCATTTGACTTGCTTTTTGTGTCTTGAGTATTTAGGGCTTCTGGGCTCATTAATATCCACTTATCAGTGATTGCATTTCAGGTGCATTCTTTTGTGATTGGGTTAATTCACTCAGGATGATATTTTCCAGGTCTAACCATTTACCTACAAATTGCATGAATTCATTATTTTTAATTGCTGTGTAGTATTCCATTGTATAAATATACCACATTTTCTGTATCCATTCCTCCTTTGAGGGATATTTGGGCTGCTTCCAATTTCTGGCTATTATAAACAAGGCTGCTATAAACATAGTGGAGCATGTGTCCTTATTGCATGCAGGGGAATCCTCTGGGTATATGCCCAGGAGTGGTATGCCAGGGTCCTCTGGAAGTAACATGCCCAATTTTCTGAGGAACCGCCAAACTGATTTCCAGAGCGGTTTTACCATTTTGCAATCCCACCAACAGTGGAGGAGTGTTCCTCTTTCTCCACATCCTCGCCAGCACTTGTTGTCTCTTGAGTTTTTAATCTTAGCCATTCTGACTGGTGTGAGGTGGAATCTCAGGGTTGTTTTGATTTGCATTTCCCTGATGACTAATGATGTTGAACATCTTTTAAGGTGTTTCTCGGCCATCCGAATTTCTTCTGGTGAGAATTCTTTGTTTAGCTCTGTGCCCCATTTTTTGATAGGGTTATTTGGTTCTTTGCGGTCTAACTTCTTGAGTTCTTTGTATATATTGGATATTAGCCCTCTGTCGGATGTGGGGTTGGTGAAGATCTTTTCCCACTTTGTTGGTTGCCGTTTTGTCCTTCTGACAGTGTCCTTTGCTTTGCAGAAACTTTGTAATTTTATGAGGTCCCATTTGTCGATTCTTGATCTTAGAGCATAAGCTATTGGTGTTCTGTTCAGGAACTTTTCCCCTGTGCCCAAGTCCTCCAGGGTCTTCCCAAGTTTCTTTTCTAATAGTTTCAGTGTGTCTGGTTTTATGTGGAGGTCCTTGATCCACTTGGAGTTGATCTTAGTACAAGGAGATAAGAGTGGGTCAATTCGCATTCTTCTGCATGTTGACCTCCAGTTGAACCAGCACCATTTGTTGAAAAGGCTATCTTTTTTCCACCGGATGGTTGTGGCTCCTTTATCAAAGATCAAGTGACCATAAGTCTGTGGGTTAATTTCTGGGTCTTCAATCCTATTCCATTGATCTACCTGCCTGTTGCTGTACCAATACCATGCAGTTTTTAACACAATTGCTCTGTAGTACTGCTTGAGGTCAGGGATATTGATTCCCCCAGAAGTCCTTTTATTGTTGAGAATAGTTTTAGCTATCCTGGGTTTTTTGTTGCTCCAGATGAATTTGAGAATTGCTCTTTCTAGATCTATGAAGAATTGATTTGGGATTTTGATGGGGATTGCATTGAATCTGTAGATTGCTTTTGGCAAGATGGCCATTTTTACTATATTGATCCTGCCAATCCAGGAGCAAGAAATATTTTTCCATCTCCTGAGGTCTTCTTCGATTTCTTTCTTCAGGGACTTGAAGTTCCTGTCATACAGATCTTTCACTTGTTTGGTTAGAGTTACACCAAGGTACTTTATGTTGTTTGTGGCTATTGTGAAGGGTGTTATTTCCCTAACTTCTTTCTCAGCCTGCTTGTCCTTTGAGTACAAGAAGGCTACTGATTTGCTTAAGTTAATTTTATAACCAGCCACGTTGCTGAAGTTGTTTATCAGCTGTAGAAGTTCTCTGGTGGAGTTTTTTGGATCGCTTAAGTAGACTATCATATCATCTGCAAATAATGATACTTTGACTTCTTCCTTTCCAATTTGTATCCCTTTGACTTCCTTATGTTGTCTGATTGCTCTCGCTAGAACTTCAAGTACTATATTGAAAAGATATGGAGAGAGAGGACAGCCTTGTCTAGTCCCTGATTTTAGTGGAATTGCTTCAAGTTTCTCTCCATTTATTTTGATGTTGGCTACTGGTTTGCTGTAGATTGCTTTTACTATGTTTAGGTATGGGCCTTGAATTCCTGCTCTTTCCAAGACTTTTAGCATGAAAGGATGCTGAATTTTGTCAAATGCTTTTTCAGCATCTAATGAGATGACCATGTGGTTTTTTTCTTTTAGTTTGTTTATGTAGTGGATTACATTGATGGATTTCCGTATATTGAACCATCCCTGCATTCCTGGAATGAAGCCTACTTGATCATGGTGAATGATCGTTTTGATATGCTCTTGGATTCGGTTGGCAAGGATTTTATTTAGTATTTTTGCATCTATATTCATAAGAGAAATTGGCCTGTAGTTCTCTTTCTTTGTTGGATCTTTTTGTGGTTTAGGTATCAGCGTAATTGTGGTTTCGAAGAATGAGTTGGGCAGTGTCCCTTCTGTCTCTATTTTGTGGAATAGTTTGAAGAGTATTGGTGTTAAGTCTTCTTTGAAGGTCTGGTAGAATTCTGCACTAAAACCATCTGGTCCCGTACTTTTTTTGGTTGGGAGGCTTTCTATAACCCCTTCTATTTCTTTAAGGGTTATGGGACTGTTTAGCTGGTCTACTTGATGCTGATTTAATTTTGGTATTTGGTATCTGTCTAGGAAATTGTCCATTTCCTCCAGATTCTCCAGTTGTTTTGAGTATAGGCCTTTGTAGTAGGATCTGATGATCTTTTGAATTTCCTCTGTTTCTGTTGTTATATCCCCCTTTTCATTTTTAATTTTGTTAATTTGGATACTATCTCTGTGCCCTTTGGTTAGTCTAGCTAAGGGCTTATCTATCTTGTTGATTTTCTCGAAGAACCAGCTCTTGGTTTTGTTGATTCTTTGTATGGTTCTCTTTGTTTCTGCTTGATTGATTTCAGCCCTTAGTTTGATGATTTCCTCTCTTCTACTCCTCCTGGGTGAGTTAGCTTCTTTTTGTTCCAGCGCCTTCAGGTGTGCTGTTAAGTTGCTAGTGTATGCTCTTTCCAGTTTCTTTTTGGAGGCACTCAGGGCTATGAGTTTTCCTCTTAGCACTGCTTTCATTGTATCCCAGAGATTTGGGTAGGTCGTACCTTCATTTTCATTGAAGTCTAAAAAGTCTTTGATTTCTTTCTTTATTTCTTCCTTGACCAGGGTGTCATTGAGTAGAGTATTGTTCAGTTTCCATGTGTATGTGGGCTTTCTGTAGTTCTTCTTGCTATTGAAGACCACTTTTACTCCATAGTGATCCGATAGGAGACATGGGATTAGTTCGGTCTTCTTGTATTTGTTGAGGTCTGTCTTGTGACCAATTATATGATCAATTTTTGAGAAGGTACCGTGCGGTGCTGAGAAAAAGGTATACTCTTTTGTTTTAGGATGGAATGTTCTATATATATCTGTTAAATCCAATTGGTCCAAAGCTTCAATTAGTTTCACTGTGTCCCTGTTTAGTTTCTGCTTTCCTGATCGGTCCATTGAGGAGAGTGGAGTGTTGAAGTCACCTACAATCATTGTGTTAGGTGCGATGTGTGCTTTAAGCTTTAGTAAAGTTTCTTTTACGAATGAGGGTGCCCTTGCATTTGGTGCATAGATGTTCAGTATTGAGAATTCTTCTTGGTGGATTTTCCCTTTGACAAGCAGGAAGTGACCTTCTGTGTCTCTTTTGATGACTTTAGGTTGAAAGTCGATTTTATCTGATATTAGAATGGCTACTCCAGCTTGTTTCCTGGGACCATTTGCTTGTAGAACTGTCTTCCAGCCTTTTACTCTAAGGAGGTGTTTGTCTTTGACACTGAGATGTGTTTCCTGTATGCAGCAAAATGTAGGGTCCTGTTTCCGTATCCAGTCTGTTAGTCTGTGTCTTTTGATTGGGGAATTGAGTCCATTGATATTAAGAGATATTAAGGAATAGTAATTATTACTTCCTGACATTTTGGGAATTGTTATTATTATTTGTATTTGAGTGGTTCTCTTCTTTTGGGTTGGATGAGATGGGGTTTCTATCTTGTTTCTTCTGGGGTGTTGTTTCCCCCCTTGTGTTGGTATTTTTCCCCTATTATCCTTTGTAGGGCTGGGTTTGTAGATAAGTATCTTGCAAATTTGGTTTTGTCGTGGAATATCTTGGTTTCCCCATCTATGGCAATTGAGAGTTTCGCTGGGTATAGTAGTCTTGGCTGAAGTTTGTGTTCTCTTAGGGTCTGCATAAGGTCTGCCCAGGATCTTCTAGCTTTCATGGTCTCAGGTGAGAAGTCTGGTGTAATTCTGATAGGTCTTCCTTTATATGTTACTTGTCCTTTTTCTCTTACTGCCTTTAATATTCTTTCTTTGTTTAGTACATTTGGGGTTTTGACTATTATGTGACGGGAAGTATTTCTGTTCTGGTCCAGTCTATTTGGGGTTTTATAGGCTTCTTGTATATTCATGGGCATCTCTCTCTTTAGGTTGGGGAAATTTTCTTCCATAATTTTGTAGAAGATATTTGCTGGCCCTTTAAGTTGTAGATCTTCATTCTCATCTATCCCTATAATCCTTAGGTTTGGTCTTCTCATTGTGTCCTGGATTTCCTGAATGTTTTGGGTTACCAGCTTTTTGCATTTTGCATTTTCTTTAATTGTTGAATCCATGGTTCCTATGGTATCTTCAGCATCTGAGATTCTGTCTTCTATCTCTTGTATTCTATTGTTGATATTTGCATCTATGACTCCTGATTTCTTCCCAAGGTTTTCTATTTCCAACATTGTCTCCCTTTGCGATTGCTTAGTTGTTTCTACTTCTGTTTTTAGATTTTGTATGGTTTTGCTCAGATCTTTCAGTTGCTTGTTTGTGTTTTCCTGTAATTCTTTAAGGGATTTTTGTGTTTCCTCCTTTATGACTTCTACTCGTTGACCCATGTTCTCTTGTATTTCTTTGGGTGATTTTTGTTTCTCCCCCTTATTGGGATTCACTTTTTGCTCTATATTCTCCTGGATTTCTTTAAGTGATTTTTGTGTCTGCCTTGTATGGGCTTCTAGTTTTTGATCTATTTTCTCCTCTATTACTTTAAGAAATTTATCTAAGTGATCCTCAATCTGCATCTTTACCAGTGATTTTAGATCTGAGTCTTGTTTTTCTGGTGTGTTGAGATATCTGGGATTTAATTGTGTTTGTCTTGCAATGGCTTCTAGCTTTTGATCTATTTTCTCATGTATTACTTTAAGAGATTTATCTAAGTGTTCCTCTATCAGCATCCTGACCAGTGATTTTAGATCTGAGTCTTGTTTTTCTGGTGTTTCGGGGTATCCAATATTTATTGCTGTTGGGGAACTGGGTTCGGATGCCGCCATATTGCCTTGATTTTTGTTAGTAGCGATCTTACGTTTGCCTTTTGCCATCTGGTTAACTCTGGTGTTAGTTGGTCCTGTAGATACTAGCTGGTGCTTGACCCTCCTGTGGGGTTGTAAGGCTATTTCCCAGTGACTGGGATACCTGAATCACTGTCCTGTGGGGCTCTTGCTCACAGATTGCTGACAGGTGGCCTGAGTCCCCCGAGGTCTTAACCTCAGGATATCCCAGGTATTTGGTTCCGCCTGTTGGGCGGCTGCTCTGCACTGCTCCTGCTCAGGGTTCGCTGTCTGATATCCTGTTTCCCCAGGGGTCTTAAAGTTGGGATATCTCAGTTATCTGGTTCCGCCTGCTGGTCCCAAGCTGCTGGGAAGCTGGCTGGGTCCGGTTTCCAGCTTCCCTGCCACTGGCTGGATGGGAGGCTGGTTCGGCCTCCGGCTGGGTCTGGGTACCTGGCACACTGGCTGACTCTGGCTTCCTCACCACCAGCTGGGCGGGAAGCTGCAGGCAATATGGCAGCTGCCTGCAGGGAGCTCGGGGTCCGCCCCGCGCGCGAGTGCAGAGTGCACCCGCTATTCTGTGCCCAATTCCCACTCCAGGCCTGAGTCCCCGAAGGTCTTAAGCTCGGGCTATGTCCACCACCAGCTGGGCGGGAAGCTGCAGGCAATATGGCAGCTGCCTGCAGGGAGCTCGGGGTCCGCCGCGCGAGTGCAGAGTGCACCCGCTATTCTGTGCCCAACTCCCACTCCAGGCCTGAGTCCCCGAAGGTCTTAAGCTTGGGCTGTGTCGGGTACCTGGTTCTGCCGCCGCCGCCGGATGGTTCTGAGCACCTGGGACGCTGGGTGACCCTCCGGCTTCCCCACCGCCAGCTGGGCGGGAAGCTGCAGGCAATATGGCAGCTGCCTGCAGGGAGCTCGGGGTCCGCCCCGCGCGCGAGTGCAGAGTGCACCCGCTATTCTGTGCCCAATTCCCACTCCAGGCCTGAGTCCCCGAAGGTCTTAAGCTCGGGCTGTGTCGGGTACCTGGTTCTGCCGCCGCCGCCGGATGGTTCTGGGCACCTGGGACGCTGGGTGACCCTCCGGCTTCCCCACCGCCAGCTGGGCGGGAAGCTGCAGGCAATATATCGGCAAATGTTATTTTCTGATGGAGGTCTTGTAACGAATTAGTTGCAGCAATGGAACCTGGAACAGAGAGAAGAAAATGTCCTCTCTCTTTCGGCTCACTCTTTCAAATCTTTTTAATTCTGTAGTCTGTCTCCATATGTTAGTCTAATCTATTTGGAAAGTGGGATGGCTACCAAATGGATTTTCTATCCATTAAAACATAAAAATGTAATCAAATATTTTAAGTCCTATAAGTTTCCAGTGGAAGAAAGTTGACTATATAAATATTCAACTGGCAGATTAGACATGAAGTGTTATCACTGGAAGCTTTGGTTGTATCTTAACAACCAATAAAGTCTATGCCATTCATGTAGACTTGACTCAAGAATTTCACAATTCCAAGCTCTCATTTGGACCATAATCCAAATATATTTAAAAGGGAAAAATGAAGTTCTCCATGGGTGCTTTTGACATTTATAACAGAAAGTACAGTGCTAAATCTGTTGGTCGATAAATGAAACAAATATGCAGGGATCCACATCTTCTTTCCAGATGTGAGCTTGAGCATTCTGTTACTTTACATTTTGAACATTCTGTATTGGCTATAAAGCCAAACAGTCAAAAGTGACACACAGGGGCCCCTAGGGAATGAGTCTTCACATCATGTCCAGTTTTTCTCTCCAGCCCTTTTATGCTTTTTTTCTAAGTTTTAACATCAGCTGCCTTTCTTATTTGAAGATACAATTGTTCCATTTCATCCAAAGTCACATGCTCAGAATGCTTCTCTGTTCATTTGTCCTTGATGCTCACCATAGTCACTCGAGCCTTACCTAACACCCGCCTCTAGGAGTTGCCTGAGGCCGTAAGTACTACAACTATTTTGAGGCGCATGCCATATCTATAGTTTAGAGTTAGCAAAATCCTTGAACTTGGAGTATATTGGTTTTATTTTTATATTTTACTGAGTTGAAAAGAAATGACTTAAAATAATATAATAACACATTATTAAAAACAAATCTTAGGTTTTATTTAGATTTGACAAAAGAGAAAAACAGCAGAGTTTAGTTTTATATGAATTTCATTGGGCTTAACAATATTAAAGTTTTCCACCGTGTGTTTGTAATCCAGTTAGTTTCTATCTCATTTCAAAAATATGAACGAGAATAATTTCATATAATTTAAAAATATGTCTGGGGCACTAGCTCAATGTCAGAGAACTTCTTAGCTTGTTCTATGACTACAAAAAATAGTTTTATACTAATACAAAGTTCTATTATGACGATTATGTGTTTTCTTTGAAATCCTATACTATTTAAGTATGTGTAGCTCTTAAAATCATTCTATTTTACCACAGCAATGTAGACTAGTTTGGCCTTCAGTAGTGGAATGGTGTTATGCAATAGTATATCTGAGGTACTATGTAATTGATATATTACATATTGCTACTGATATAGTCCTTCCTTATGAGACTAAAAGGAGATAAAGTCGTGTTACAAATAAATACCAGACCAGTCACTTGACTTTCAAGAAGACTCTTCTGGGTTCACTGTAATTTTGAACCACAGTAGTAGATGCCATATGAGAGAACCTATAATATGTGGTGGTATGGTAAAATACATTTGTTTAAGTGTAAACATAAAACATATACCATATGCAAATGTACTGTCTACTCTGTCTTTCCTGAATACAAATGTCTTTTAAATTTTCTATTATATAGGTACATGATTGACATACTGGGGTCACATCCTTAAAAAAAATTGATCCTCTCTTCTAGAAGACATCAATTGCGAATAACTCCTTAACTAGGGGTACATCTTTGTGCTCACCTCTCTCTTACATGTTGGCATATTGTCTGGGTTAAACTTCTGCAGGTCTGCAGTGTTGTCATTATGCTGTGTGGAAGCCCACACACCTAAGAATAGAGAAGTAGCACAGATTGGACTTGATGTTTTGTTTTGTTTTGTTTTGTTTTGTTTTGTTTTGTTTTAGAAGAAGAACAAAGTTGGGTGGTTAGGGAAGGAGCTGGATATGGGGAGAGTTGAAGAATATGATAAACTACATTGCATAAAATTCTCAAGGAATAAAAGAATTGAAAAAAAGATTTATTTTAAAATAATTAACATTAGATAATCTATATTATATAATTATTTTAAGAGCACAAAATAAATTACCTAGCTTGATACTACCACTTTAAATATAGTAAAGACCATAATACCTTCTTAAGAAACACTATCATGAGAAAATTTGTTTTCTGTGAAATAAAATGGGGAAATAAAAGCAAACTGAGACTCTTCAGATTTAAACTTCTTATTTGGTTGAAATTTGATCCAAGGCACATACGATTTGCATCGTACATATTGAGCTTAGGGAAGTTGTTAGAGCTGTGGTTTTTAAATTTCATAAGCAGGAATTATTGAATAGTGAGAAATAAATACCCATTGACCAAATATGGAACTGTAATCGCCATGCAAATGGTTCCAATGCTGCATTTCCAGTTCGATGTGTTATGCGACTTTACAGATTTCTTATTTTGGATGTGGTAATTGATTTCTGCTCTGTCCCAAGCCTAGGGAACAGGGACTGAATTTACTTACCTTCCTGAAACAATAGCAACACAAGTAACAAAACCAGACAGAGCTGATAAAACAAGGCATGTTCAAGGCACTGAACATCCAGCAATAGAATGAAGTAATCTCAAAGACATAAAAGGCTAGTAAAGCAAGGTGCACATTTGCATCAGGTTAATATTATCAGAAAGTTTGTAGGCCACAAATCAGGAGAGAAGAGCCCCCAAAATGGGCTTTAATAAACTAAAACATGAAGGAATGGAAATGAGAATACAAGTTTAGCAAGACTTCTAGAATCCATAGATCAGAGTTCTAGGGAGAAGACTCCTAAAAAGAAAGAGAATACAATTGTAAAATAATTGTATTCTAACAATCTGGTATATTTATCAGATTAGTATCACACCAATGTATAAGGCAAGAACCATTTTGGATTAAAGGAAAGTTCATTCACATCAAGTATGGAACAGTTTCATCCTAATTGTGAAATCTCAAATTATATGGGGTAAAGCATAGAGTATTTGATAGGATTTTGTCTCAGTAGCAGTGGGAAGTAATTATCACTACAATAAATGCTGCCATGCTTCAAAGTAACAAACAATAAAATAAAGACCCAAAGGATCAAACTATCTCAAAATACATTACCTGTCGTGGGTAATAATAATAGTACTGCCTCGCCAGGCCTCTGCACTACTCCTTCCAAGTATCCAGTAAAGCATGACTCTTAAACTTGAATGGTTAACCAAATAGATTTATGTATAAGAAACTCCCAATTTCATAAAGTCAATTTACAATGATAAGATCTTACCCCAATATTTCTAACTTCTCCAAAACACCAGAAATATGTCTGAAGCCAACTGGATATCCTTGTCTCCTTCCCTGCTCTGCTTGTCTGCTCCACAGAGAGCCTCCCTCTCTCTCCTCCCCTCCTTCTCTTAGCTCCTCCTCCTCTCTCCCCTCCAATCACTGGCCTCTCACTGCCTCAATGTGAATGGATAGGAAACATCTTGCAGCAATTACCTGCATCCCAAGACAAGGTTCAAGGATAGTCAGAGGAAATTTTTAAAATGAGCAGCGCTTGGCTTGGTCTTCATATGGATCCCCTAGCAATCAGAGTTTGGGCTGTCTCTGACTCTGTTGTCTGGCATTGGATCCCTTTCCCCTAGCTGGACTGTCTGGTCAGGTTCCAGAGGGAAAGAGTTCATTTAGTCCGGCTGTGACTTGATGTTCCCAAATGGGGTAGTGACCAAAGGGTCTTCCCATTCTCTGAGGAGAAGGAGAGGAAGTAATAGGATGTAAGGTTGGGACTGGGGTGGGGGTGGGCCTTCAATCTGACGTAAAGTGAATAAATAAATGAATGAAAAATGAGCAGCATTTAAGTAGGAAATGGACAGCCCAGGATCTTGATCACAAATAAACAAAGGAAGCACAGAAGTACAACCCAGAATTAAGAAGCAAAGGTCTTTTAAACACAAAACAGGACTGAGCTACTCATTCGCATTTCAGAGAAGGCTCTGAAGCTCATTTCAAATACATTTCATATGTTCAAGGTGTTAATCAACACGAAGGACTTAGGATAGACATAGATAACAATTCTAAACAAAAACCACAATGACTAAGGTGAGAAGTAAACTCGATGGGATTAATGGCAATTTTTAAATGGAAAAAAATTAGCAAAGCTGTAGTTAGCTGTAAGACAGAACAATCAGAACCCTGCAGAGTCAAAATCTAATGGTGCCAGACCTCATACCCAGAAAAGACACTCTTGTCATCTCAGCGTGATATTGAGCAATATTTTCAGTGTGTTCTTTTTTTAGTATGAAACTTTTTAGAGACTTTCGTGAAATATATTATAATCATACTCCACTCCCACACTTTTCCTAACTCCTCTCTGGCTTTTCCATTCTTTCTGCCTCCCTTTCCAGCCTCTTCCATGAGCCTTAGATATAAGAACTGTTGTGTAGATGTACCAGTTAGGGACCACTTTTAAGGGATCTGATATGCATATGTGCTGGTGGATTAGATTTCCTAATAGCATGTGGAATTGGGCAGAAAAGGTGTAATTGTTAACAATTTTAAAAATAAGTTATGGTAAGCTACAAGAAGCATGGTTTACATGTGAAGATACAAATGGGTTTGTTGTTTGTTTAAGTGCACAGATACTGTGAATATTATCCTGGTCAATGTTCATAAATCAGTGGGACTAGATCAAATCAGTTATACTTATATTGGATGTGCCTGTGAGTGTTCCCAGGGAGGTTTAAATGAGGAAGGCAGTCCCATTCTGAATGTGGAAGGCAGTGGAGACCATCCCTTGAGCAGGGCATCCAGAGTAAACAAAAAAACTGGAAATAAGAAAAAGCAAAGTGAGCACTTTCACTTTTCTTTGCTTCCTGAGTGTGGCCGCACCTGACCAACAGCCTCAAGGGCTGTGGCTTAGCCACAGGTGAAACCCATCTCAGCAGCACCCTTGTACTTAATCTCCTCACTTGAGATGCTTGCTAATTTTATCACAGCAGTGAAACAGTAACCGATACAGATATGATATACCATATAAATACTAGTTAAAATAACCTGATTGGTTATGTTACTGCTAGGTGTTTTGGGTGGATTCAGAGTCCCCAGGACCCAGCTGCCCATCGAGATGGCAGGCACTCTTATGTTCCCTGTCAGAGTCTTGGTCTGGAATAAGTGCCACACTTCTCACATAAGGAAATGTGGTAGCCCCAGAAAAGTTCTCCATGCTAATGAGTTATCTAGAGGGCCTGACGGTTTAGCCCATAAGTGTCCCTACCCAGACATTCATTCCTGCAAATGGTATTTAATTTCTGGTCCACCCTGAGGCATTGGTATTCATCCATTTTTCAAGATGAACAGCTAATAAATGGTATAGATAAACATGGACTCTCGTTCATTGAGAACTGCCATGGTGAGCATGGAGCATGCCTTCGCCTACAGAGCCTAAGTTTCCCATAGAAGGCCTCTCTATGCTCCTAGGCAACCATCACCAAGCTAAGAACAATCAACCCACAGGCTCTCAACTCTGTTCCCAACTCAGCAGTGTCCAGGAGTTTGGGAATAGTCAGTCCCAACCTCCTCCTGGGCCTTGCATCCCTGATCCTGCATTCCTGCCTCCTCTGTGCAACTGGATTCCTAGGGATCAGGAAACCCCAGCTTCTGCTTCCCACAACCTATGCTTCATTTCCCCACCTCCTGAGTGGTGTCTCGCTAAGTCCCCACACTTGAAAGCTGAGGAGATACAGGGAGATGCAGTTGAGCACTCCCTGAGTTTTGCTTCCCCAGCAGCACTTCCACACCCCAAAGGTGGAACAGAACAAGGACCCACAGTAGGTTTCAGAGCAATAAACAACATGAGGCTATTTTATAATAAGATTGCTGCTATTATTAACAGAAACAGCTAATGATCAATGTTGTGGGGTTTTAAAAACCTTTTATTGGTTCTTTGCGTGTTTCCTATCATGCACCCCAGGACTACTCTTCTCCATGTCCCCTCATGTCTTCCCTTTACCCTTACAACCTTCCCCACCCAAACTAGAAAACAGCCAAACAAGTAATCAACAACAACAGCAAAAGAAAGCACAGAGAACATCTCATCGTAGAAGCTGTAGTGTGTCATAATGAGTCCCACAGTATATCCCTATGTCCATATATCTTCACTTATAAAAGTTCATTGCAAGGAGTCATTGGTGTGGTTCAAGATCTCTGGCTTACCCCATCGATATCGGATGCTCATGGAGACTTCCAGATATCCTGTTGTTGCCCTGTGTCATGGAGATCCCGCAGCTTTGAAATAGCAGGAACAGCCTGTTCACATGTGCCAACCATTCAAAGATGATATTGATTTTTGGGTGAGCTATCTCAGAGCCCTCAGCTGGTAAGGGCAGGGATGACTCTTCCCAAGTTCATGACCTTGTGGACAGCTTTCACAACTGCTGGAGGTGATAAGGGGCACTGTGGAGTAAGCCTCATTTCTGAACCTGTGCCACCCAATGGCAAATGAGTGAGTGAATCAGCTCTCCCACACTCATTTCTTTCAGGGCAGGCTCACCCACACCCCTGCTATCAGGTCCAGCTCCAGTGTGCTGCCTCTTGGAGGTGCAGGGCCCCCTCCCCAAGTGCTGTCAGCCATGAGAGATTGGGCCAGCTCTCTCTCTCTCTCTTGAGTGCCACATCAAGTGAGGGGCGGGGCTAATTCTGCACAGCCCCTGGACATTCCGGTGTTTTTTGACAGCTGTCCTGACCAAGGGCATCCTGATGTTCTCTAGAGCCATGGCCATCACCACTGATCCCTACCACTGCATAGCCATAGACTCCAACGTGACAGTGGCAGTTCTGGCTGAGACCTCACCGTGGCCCCAGGTGGCAGGGCTGGCCACTCACAACAAGCTAATCCCCTCTACCCTTGAGTCTCCAGTTGCATCTTTCTTCATGATGCTGCTCCACATAGATTCTTTCCCATCTGACCACCACATATTAGGACATTGTGGTGGCTCCAGCTGAAGGCTGGCCATGTGGCTGCCAGGCCCCTGAATGACATCCTCCCTCCACATGGGCACGGCATATCTGCAAGCAGGTGTCTAAGGCCTGCCTGTGCTATGCACTGGAGGGCAGATCTGTGGGTGGTATGGCAGTTCGTGAGTTTCTGTCTGTCTCCCTCCATCTGCACTGTGCTGTCTGGATTTGATTTGATATGATTTTTATGAGTCCAAAGCATAAAGCAGCTTTGACCACTAAGCTAGGCATCATGGTAAGATGAACAAAGGCCTGCCATCTGCTCTACCCCTGACTGATGTAAGACTACCAACAACAGGGTGTCTCTTTGCCTATTGCTAAGGGATGTTATCTGATGATTTTTAAGAAGATGTAATCTTGAGTTTTGTTCTGCATAATAACAGAGCTTCAAAAGCACATAAAAGACACAAATCAACAATTGTATTGAAAATGCAAATACATTTTCTACATAATTTATAGAGCCACTGATAATCTGAAATACAATAAGAGCATAGATCTGAACACAATTAACTGCTTGACTTAAGTAATATTTATAGACTGCTCCACCCACTAAGAGCTCAGTTCATATTCTTTTCAAACATATCTGAAACATGTCTCAAGATATTCCATGCTCTGGGCCATGAAATAAATCTTAAAATACTTCATATGTTTCAAATCACACAATTATTTCCCTGGGCAAAATAAAATTAATTACAAATTCAATATCCCACCAAATATTTATCAGTCAAATAACCCATGCATTATATATGAAACTTAAAAATTAACAATGTGAATTGAAGGTTGGAGGGTGGTGCCCTGGGAAAAGCAATTGCTATTTGTGTATGAGGACCCGTGTTTGGATTCTTACCACCAAAATAAAGTTCAGAAATTATAGCTTTTAATCCCAATATTTGGAAGGCAAGTTGTTTACAATCAGGTCTTTCTGGTTAGTCAGTTTGACCTGATTGATAAGCTCCAGGTTCAGTGAGAAACCCTATCTGAGGAAATAAGGTGGATAATGGCAAAGGAACATTTATCAAACTGTCCTTTAGCTTCTACATGTGAAGTACAGCTGAGTGCCCCCATGAGCAGACATGTAGAAGAAGATATATATTGAACTGAACAACAATTGGTTAGAGGATATATTGAAATATAATAGTTTAACTCTTAAATGTATTTTATGGTCCTTAAATAAACATTTTAGAGCTGAAAATATGATAGAAATTGAGTAATCTATCAATGAATATCTAAAGGGTAAATCTAAGTCCAATTTAGATGCCTTCTTTGGGATCAGGAGAGAAATTAGTTTCAGGCTTGGAAGCAGAATTCAGGTCACATAAGATCCACACCCACACGGAGAGACATCCTGCAGTGTATTCTGTTTGATAGATTATGCGTGGTATCATAATGGATTTCCTAAATAGGTAGAGCAAGTCTTTGCCTTGGAGTGACAGATTAGTTTAGAAAAGACGAAAAGGATCACAGCAGGTTCAGGTGAAAATTGATAGGATGCACCCCTCTAAGTCTGATGGAGACTCAGTGTGAGCTGTATCGATGAGAACAGCTGATAGACCTGTGTAGATAAACAGAGACACCTCCAAGCAAAAGCACGCCAGTATAAACCTATGGTAATTATTAATAATTATTGGCAGTTCTAAGACTCACCACTCTTAGTAAATTGATAGGACTCTATTTACCTGATACAATTTGTCTTACTTGCATCCAGTAATTTGTTAAATTTATTACTATTATTTTATG
Source organism: Apodemus agrarius (assembly GCA_964023405.1). Taxonomy (NCBI): domain Eukaryota; kingdom Metazoa; phylum Chordata; class Mammalia; order Rodentia; family Muridae; genus Apodemus; species Apodemus agrarius. The sequence goes on from OZ030014.1 coordinate 71,045,460, forward strand.
TTTGAACCTTTTTTTCTTGATGCTGTAATGACTTGAGTTTATGATTTAATGATAGTATCAATAATGGCAACAACAAATAGCAAACACGGGGTTAAACCTACATGATACCTGCTACGTATCACGATCATGTAATACCAGATAGCACTGTACTTTTTTAAAGGCCTTAGATACTTCTAAACATTTTTATTTGGACTCTCATAGATACCATAAAACCTCATGTTTGATGTTATCATCATTCTCATTTAAAGATATAGAAGTCATGAAGAATGCATGAAATTCTAGAGCAGAGGAGATATCACACGATTAAACACTTTTGGAAACTGTGAATTAGCTAGAAAGAAGGAAAGAAGGAAGGAAAGAAGAAAAGAAAGAAGGAAAGAAAGAGAAAAATACCTTCTGCCAGTTGAGCTGAAGTGGAAAGACGACACTGCAGACTACCAGTTTCTGCTGAGACTGGCAGAATTTTTACTGCTCTATTACTTTCTATTTAATGAGCAAATTGCCTTAAGTATACATATAACACTGTGGTACCACGAATAAAGATTGTAGCCAGTTTCTTTATCAACTGTGATAATTCTTACTCTTCCTACTTGTACAATGGCACTTTGGATTTAATATTTTTTAAAAGATGCCACTTAAGAAATTAACATTATAAACTTTTTAAAATTACCATTGCATACAAGGAGCAATAAAATCAGTAATTTAAGTAAAGCACATGGAAGCATCCATTAGAACACTGCCATGAAGACATTGATTAATCACACTCATACTATTTATTCAAGAGCTTTTCAATAAGGAGACTTCAAGACAACATTTAGAGGTAGCACTATCCACCCTTAAGGGGACATTACAGCTTTTTATTAGAGAGGAAGATGCCTAGTGATAAATGCCACCCTTAAAAGGGACTGTACCTTTGGGAAAATACAAAGATTCTGTTATAAGCCTCTCCTCTCCTCTCCCTCTCATTCTCTCTCTCTCCCTCTCCTTTTTTCCCTCTCTCCAGGATTTCAGCATGTAACTCCAACTGTATTGGAATTCACTCTGTGAATCAGGCTTGCCTCTGCCTCCCAAATGTTGGAATTAAAGGCATGTGCCATGTGATTTCTTAGTATTCATAAGTTCTTAATGTTCCGAGTTCTTAAGACCTCATCTTATGGCATTTTTCTTCCTTCTTCTCCTTTGATAAGTTTTATTGTCTAAAACTCATCTGAGCAAGTTGATCCCTTTCTTTAAGTCTTCTTTCATTTGATTTCCTTGTCCTTTGTCTGTTCCCAGCCATGAGATCTATTCCCCACACCCAGACCTCAGTTACCCAAAGTTAGCACTATTGGTGCTGTATCGAAGTTGTATGTTAAAGAATATGCCTCACACATAGTGCCTTCATCTCACTCTCTCTACTTCCATGGCACCTAATACAAGGCACAGACAAGAGACTCCCAAGAACACTGTGGGCCCTTTGTCCACTTGAAAAGCACGAGCTCATTTGGAGGTAGGCAGAGCACTAATTGACAGATTCACAGCACTAATTCACAGAATGAGTCATTAACTAAGGAGATTTACATCTGGAAAATCTTTACCTAAAGAGAGAGAAGAGAGGAGAGGAGAAGAGAGGAAAGGAGAGGGGAGGGGAAAGGAGGGGAGGGGAGGAGAGGAGAGGAGATGAGAGAGAGAGAGAGAGAGAGAGAGAGAGAGAGAGAGAGAGAGAGAGAGAGAGAGAGAGACTTTTTTTTCTTTAGGGAAGAGCAGCTAGAGGTAAGTTGCCCATGACTCAATAAATGTCCCCATGCACATGTGTATATGGGCAGCACTAATTTGGACTTAGCATAAAGAACTCAACTGTGTTTCAAGTGGCATTGTACCTTGTTCTAAAGTTCCCTAACTCTCTTCATTGGCATCATCTGAAATGATCGACAGATCCATGACAGTATTAACAGTCTCCAGAATAACCTGCTAGTGGGTCCATTCTTTCACGTTTCATATATTTAATAATAACTCCCTTAAAATATTGCATTCTAGTTATTCAGAGTCAATGAAAAAGCTAAGCATCATGACTAAAGAGATGGATTTAATAGTTAGTAAAATAGTCCTTAGGAAAGATTATTTGTAATTACACGGTCATTTTAATATAATGTTTCTTAGATCTTTGTATTACACCATCAAACACAGAAGCCTTTTTTTCTTCCGTGGGTTTTTAGCTGTGCCAACACTCCAGTCCGTTTACTTGCATATGTCAAGCCATTTCCTATCAATTATATCTGTTGAGCGCTAACTTTGAATGACTGTGGAACTCTACCCCTATAAACACTGAATGTACTTGAAAGGAGAATAAAATTCTACTCTTCAAATTTCATTTCTTTTTATCTTTTTTTCTAAGAACTTACTGGTGATTTCATTCTGTATCCCATTATAGGAATGGCATCACAGAATAAAATATAAGCTGACAGTTCGCAGATTTATTATCGTATTTGATATATTCACATTTTCAAGAGTGATGCTCTACAGTTAAATGAATCCACAGAGATTAAATCTCCTTAAAAGGAATCAATCCCCTCAGAGTGGAATTTGCCTGCCAATGTGGCTTGATCAAACCCTAATTGGGTGTAGACTTTTGGAGATTGCAACAGTTTTCATTTGCTCATCTGTTTGAAGTAGAGTTATTTTATTTTGAGTCTTAATATTTTCAACTATTGATTTTTCTGACTTATCATTACAATTGAATGCATTCACATTAGTGCTTTGCAATGAAAGTATCAACACCAATAGAAAAATTACAGTTTGGAAAGTATATTTAACTCATGTACTTGAAAAATCAGTGTGTGAGGAAATTAAAACCTCCAATTTTCATAAATATTAGCTTCAAGTATTATAATTAAGATGCCAACCAGACTCATGAGTGTCCTGGCTAGAGGGTAGCCAATGAACACCTTTCTGTCCACTTGCCATATCACAGCCTTCCTTATTTATAACTCCCCTTTGTCAGCAGACAAGTATAGATTCACTCCAGGGATTCTAGTGAAGACTCCATGTTTTACTGTTTTTATTTGCCATCCTTATTTAACTCTAAGCAGACTACTTCACATCTCCCAATATTGTTCTTTTCCTCTCAAGAAAGGGACTTATCACCTAAAATACAATAATTCTTGATGGTCTCAGTGACTTTCCCAAGATACTCCCTTGATGCCAAAATATACAGGTAGCTGGATGGGACTCTTGATTGGGCAAGCAATGTTTCTTAAAACTCTTCTACTATACACTTGGATTTCAAAAGGGTGAATGCTTAGGGGATGGAAAGATAATAGTCATGGCAGATCCATCTGAAAGCAGTGAATCCAGCCACAGTGCCAGTGCTCCTGGAATCAGGTCCAGTGAATCCCAGACCCTCAGCCATGTGGTGTGGTCAGAAAGTGAACAGCAGCAGATTTAGCATAAAGAGTTACACCTGTACACAGGAACTAGCATTTTAGGCTCTATTGCACACCCATTTCCAGCTCCACATCTCTGCTTTCCTTGCCGGAGTGGACAGGACATTCACTGTCTGATGAATAACCTGTGTATTAACTCTCTTTTATGGAAATTTTTAAACAAAAAGTAGAATTTTATCATTCTGTTGCTCCTAATTCTCTCTCAATCACTTCCTCTTCTACCTACTCCATATCACTCCCTCTCAAATTCATGGCCTCTTTTTCCTTGATCATTGTGATTACACACACACACACACACACACACACACACACACACACACCCAGAGAGAGAGAGAGAGAGAGAGAGAGAGAGAGAGAGAGAGAGAGAGATGCACATATATATATATATATACATATACATATATGTGCATGCATGTATATGTATAAAACTTGCCCCCATCCATAAAATGTTGCTTCTATCTATATGATGTCTAGACTGACCACTTGTTACTGGACCACCAATTTGGGGACTGTTTCTCTTGCTCTTGGCATTCATTGGTTATCTGCAGTTCTTTGTCTAGGGGTGGCATGAGTAGGATTTCTCTCCTCCACATCAGTGTGTCTATGAATGTTCAGGTCCTGTTTAGGCAGCCATTTTGCTGCATCACCATGAGCAAAGCTTTCATGTCATTTCTAAGAGACACAATTTCACAGCAGATTTCTTGGTACTCTCTTATAATCTTTCTCCTCTCTGTTCGGTAATGTTTTCTGAGGCAGGTATAGGAGGTTGTGCAGATGTATCACCTGAACTTAGAACTACCTTACAGTCTCTGAATGGCCTTTCCTTCAGTCTCTGCTCTACACTTTGCCTCCATATTTGCTCTATGAGTATTTTGTTCCCTTTTCTAAGAAGGACTGAAGCACCCACACTTTGGTCTTCCTTGAACTTCATGTGGTCTGTGAATTGTATCTTGGTGATTCCAAGCTTTTAAGCTAATATCCACTTATCAATGAGTACATACCATGTGTGTTCTTTTGTGATTGAATGACTTCACTCAGGATGATATTTTCTAGTTCCATCCATTTGCCAAAGAATTTCATGAATTCATCATTGTTAATAGCTGAATAGTACTCCATTGTGTACATATACTACAGTTTCTGTATCCATTCCTCTATTTAAGGACATCTGTGCTCTTTCCCGCCTTTGGCTATTATAAACAAGGCTGCTATGAATGTAGTGGAGCATGTGTCCTTGTTATATGTTGAAGAATCATTGATTGAAAATATATGTTGAAAATATCATTGATATTTGCTGAAAGGAGCCTAATATAGTTGTCTCTTGAGAGGTCCTACCAGAACCTTACAAATACAGAGGTGGATGCTTGCAACCATCCATTGGACTGAGCGCAGGGTCCCCACTGGAGGAGTTAGAGAAAGGACTGGAGGAGCTGAAGGGGGTTTCAGTGGCATATGAAGAACAACAATATCAACCAACCAGACCCTCCAGAGCTCCCAGGGACTAAGCCACCAAACAAGGAGTACACATATTCCAGCTACATATATAGCAGAGAATGGCCTTGTCAGGCATCAATAGGAGGAGAGGTCCTTGTTCCTATGAAGGGTCAATAGATGCTCCAGTGTAGGGGAATTGAGGGTGGGGAGGTGGGAGTGGGTGGGTTGGTGGAGAAACACCCTCATAGAAGCAGGGGAGGTATGGGATAGAGGGTTTTGGGGGGCAGAAAGGGGATAATATTTGAAATGTAAATAAAGAAAATAACCAATTAAAATTTTTTTAAAGCACTACCTTACAGTCAGATTTCTCTGTATTTTGATCTTTAGTAGCTTTCTGCACTGGCCTTCATCTGCTGTGAAGTGGAGCTTCTCCGACAAAGGATAACTACTTAGAATATAGTTAGGAATTATACTGGTCTATAGGTAAAGTGGCCATAGTCATGTCTCTTGTAATGTCCATGACCTCACCAATTTCAGTTAATTGTCTAGGTTTCCTTTCTTACACATGATTTCTTTTATGCTGAATGTACCATAAGAACAGTTAGACAGCTGTTGGTTACTACAAAGATAGGAGTACCAGTATTGAACTTTTAGGGATATTGTTCCTGGTCAGTCATTGCTGTTTTTCATAGATATCTCTGCTGGATAGGACTACCAGTTGCTACCTTCCCTTGGTAGCTCACCTAGCATCTTTCAGTATTATGCAAACTAGCCCTCAGTGAGGAGACTTTTAGGTCAGATCCAGCTAGAATCCTCTGAGTGTACAAGTGTCTGAAATTCATGCAGTCTTCAGCAATAGGATCTTTCTATCAACCTCTGGGAGGCAACCAAGAATCATAGTGATAGCTTAGATTCTTTGCCAAATCGACCCTGATCAACAACTGGAAAGGAGGTTTCTCACCTCTGAGCTTTTGTTAGTCTATGGCTCTTGGGCAGAAGTATTACCAGCTCAAAAGGTAGAACCTCATTTAAGCTATATACATATTTCATATATACTATATATAATTTTAATAAATATAAAAGGATAAGATTCCCTATAGCTTTTTCACATATTATTTAATACTCTCTATCCTATATGACTTCTCTCACTCTTTCCTAATGAAGTCTGCTCCTGGTTTCCCCATTTCCTATCACCCTTATCCTGCTATATGTAGTAACTTTTGATCACTGCATATTCCAGCTCATGCTTAAACATGTTTAGACTATTGCCTCTTTTTTTTACAGAAAAATATATTTATTTTTATTTTTTTATTTTTTATATTTATATATTACTTATGTTTACATTCCAAAGGCTTTCCCCTTTCCAGTTCCCCCCACCACCATATGTCCCATAAGTCCTCTTCCCTGTTCCCATTCGCCAATCACCCCACCACCACCATTTCTCTGTTCTGGTACTCTCCTACAAAACTGGATTTAGTCTTTTCCGGACCAGTGTCCTCTCCATCCTTTTTCTTGGGAATCTTTTGCTTAGCTAATTGTGCCTTGAGTATTCAGAGCTTCTGGGCTCATTAATATCCACTTATAAGTGATTGCAATTCATGTGTATTTTATGTGATTGGGTTAACTCACTTAGAATGATATTTTCCAGATCCAACCATTTGCCTACAAATTGCAGGAGTTTATTATTTTTAATTGCTGAGTAGTATTCCATTGTATAAATATACCACATTTTCTGTATCCATTCCTCCATTGAGGGACATCTGGGCTCCTTCCAGCTTCTGACTATTATAAATAAGGCTGCTATGAACATAGTGGAGCATGTGTCTTTATTGCATGCAGGGGCATCCTCTGGGTATATGCCCAGGAGTGGTATGACGGGGTTCTCTGGAAGTGTCATGCCCAATTTTCTGAGGAACCGCCATACTGATTTCCAGAGCGGTTGTACCATCTTGCAATCCCACCAACAATGGCGGAGTGATCCTCTTTCTCCACATCCTCGCCAGCACCTGTTGTCTCTTGAGTTTTTAATCTTAGCCATTCTGACTGGTGTGAGGTGGAATCTCAGAGTTGTTTTGATTTGCATTTCCTTGATGACTAATGATGTTGAACATCTCTTATGGTGCTTCTCAGCCATCCAAATTTCTTCTTGTGAAAATTCTTTATTTAGCTCTGTACCCCATTTTTAATAGGGTTATTTGGTTCTTTGGGGTCTAACTTCTTGAGTCCTTTGTATATATTGGATATTAGCCCTCGGTCAGATGTGGGGTTGGTGAAGTCTGCTCCTGTTTTCCCCATTTCCCCCTTCCTATCATCCTTATCCTGCTATATGTAGTAACTTGATCACTGCATATTCCAACACATGCTTAAATACGTTTAGCCTATTGCCTCTTATAAACATCATATGCAAATGTTGTTTTCTTAAGGGAGTTTGAATGTCTTCCTCATCAGACACAAGCTACATACTAAGCAATTCTTTTTTTTTCTGGCTTTATTCTTTTTTTTTTTTGATTTTTTTTATTGTATGTATTCTATATTTACAATTCATTTCCCTTTTTCTGGTTCCCCACCCCCAAAGGTCCCACATGTCCTTTTCCCTCCCCCTGCTCCCGCATCCACCCCCTCCCACTTTACTGTTCTTGTACTCTCCCACAATGATGTTTTGGTCCATTCTAGCACCAGTGTCCACTCCTTTCTTCTTGTGAGACATCACTTGATATGTGATTTGTGTCTTTGGTGTTCCAAGCTTCTAGGCTAATATCCACTTATCAGTGACTGTATACCATGGGTATTCTTTTGAGACTGGGTCACCTCACTTAGTATGACATTCTCCAGCTCCATCCATTTCTCTAAGAATTTCATGAATTCATTGTTTCTAATGGCTGAATAGTACTCCATTGTGTATATATACCACATTTTTTGTATCCATTCCTCTGTTGAGGGACATCTGGGTTCTTTCCAGCTTCTGGCTATTATATATAAGGCTGCTATGAACATAGTGGAGCATGTATCCTTATTGCATGCTGGTGAATCTTCTGGGTATATTCCCAGGAGTGGTATGGCTGGGTCCTCTGGAAGTATCACGCCCAGTTTTCTGAGGAACCGCCATACTGATTTCCAGAGTGGTTGTACCAGCTTGCATTCCCACCAGCAGTGGAGGAGTGTTCCTCTTTCTCCACATCCTCGCCAACACCTGATGTCTTCTGAGTTTTTAATCTTAGCCATTCTGACTGGTGTGAAGTGAAATCTCAGGGTTGTTTTAATTTGCATTTCCCTAATGACTAGTGATGTTGAACATTTTTTAAGGTGTTTCTCAGCCATCCAAATTTCTTCAGGTGAAAAGTCTCTGTTTAGCTCTGTACCCCATTTTTGGATAGGGTTATTTGGTTTTCTGGGGTCTAACCTCTTGAGTTCTTTGTATACATTGGAGATTAGCCCTCTGTCAGATGTGGGGTTGGTGAAGATTTTTTTCCCAATTTGTTGGTTGCCGATTTATCCTTTTGACAGTGTCTTTTGCCTTACAGAAACTTTGTAGTTTTATGAGGTCTCATTTGTCTATTCTTGTTCTTAGAGTATAAGCAATTGGTGTTCTGTTCAGGAATTTTTCCCCTGAGCCGATGTCTTCAAGGGTCTTCCCCAGTTTCTTTTCTATTAGTTTTAGTGTGTCTGGTTTTATGTGGAGATCCTTGATCCACTTGGAGTTGAGTTTAGTGCAAGGAGATAAGAGTGGATCAATTCTCATTCTTCTGCATGTTGACTTCCAGTTGAGCCAGCACCATCTGTTGAAAAGGCTATCTTTTTTCCACTGGATGTTTTCAGCTCCTTTGTCGAAGATCAATTGGCCATAGATGTATGGGTTCAATTCTGGGTCTTCGATCCTATTCCATTGATCCGCTTCCCTGTCACTGAACCAATACCATGCAGTTTTTAATACCACTGCTCTGTAATATTGCTTGAGGTCCGGGATATTGATTCCCCCAGAAGTTCTAAGCAATTCTTAACTGCAATAGAAAGAAAGAATATGAACCAGACAAGGCAACTAATCTCCTCCATATCTTAAAGCCATTTTCTTTGCTATCTCCTTTAAACTTAACTTGTAAAATACCCTTTTTTAATTAGACAAATTCATAAAGCAATGATCTCTAGAAAATATTATTATCTTTGTTTCCTGAGGCTGATAATATTGAGTGAGTCTTCTTTGTCTACATGGCAGACTTGGTGCTGCCATTAGTAGGACCCTACTTTCATAGTCACTAGCATTTTTTTTAATTAGAAAGAATAAAATATAAAGTAATATCATATGAAAAGCAGTAGTATCAACGATGCAGGTTTAAAATGTAAAATGGTAAGTTTATCAGCACAATCGTATTTCCACACACATTCAATGAATTATTCAAAGAAAAAGCAAAATATGTTTTGCCTAGATTTTAGAATGTGAATCATTTTGTCATAAAAATGATCATGTTTAATGATGTGAGTCACATCCTTTAAGAGCTGTGATAAATATTCGACATGGAAACTGAAAATAACATGTCAGAATCTCCTAAATTAAAAACAAAAGAAAACCTCTCCCACGAAGCATCAGTAATCCTCAGAGATGCATTACCTCTTGGTTTATGACCTGAAGAATGCTGGTTAAAGCTCACCTTGTGCACTAAGGTGTGCTTTGGTTTTGTGCAGAGATATGGATAACTCATTATAGCCTTTTAATAACTTGAACACAAATGGTTATGGAGTGAATAATTTTCATCCTGAGGAAATTTGGCCTTCCTAGTGCAATGCTAAGCAAATTAGTCACCTAAGTGCTTGTGTTGCACACAGAGATCCCTGTACACTAACTCCTATTCTCCCAACCTTCTGGGTTGTGCTGATTTTATCACCACATGAAAGTGGCACCCAAGGCACTGGGTGATCACCTGACTGTCTTTAGAAGATGATATTGATTTGTACTTATTTTTCCCAAGTATCATTTAGCTGCTCCAAGACAGGAGGAAGCCATGTAGTGTAAAGTAATTAGCACTCCATTTCGGGATCGTCTTCCCATTTCTTGTTCTGTTGGAGACAGATGCTCCAAGTCATTCCTATTGAGGCAGATCTTGCTGACAAAGCGTTTATATTAGGGTTATCATTGTCAAAGCAAAGTGGTAAATGGAAACTACTCTATTTCCATCCCGAGCCAAAAACAAACAAACAAAAATCACTTGGAGTGAAACAATGGTGACACAGAAGAGAAACCTATAACAATTCCTGTAAATATCTTGATGAGTAATTTAAAATGCATTAGCTATAATAAAATTTTCTAGTATTTCAAGTGAACACAGTCTATTTTCTTCTTTTACAATAAAGAAGATAAATCAAATCAAACATTACTTAAATTAAATTGAAATTACAATCAACCAACATAAAATACCATTATCGTGAAAATAAAACTTTCTATTAATACTCATCAAGGCTCCAACATACATTATTTTTTCTACTAACAGTTATATTACCTTCAAATATGTATTTCTTAAAAGTCCTCTGTGAATTTAACATAACTATTTAGCTTTACAGCATATTTCCACTTACAGATACCAAACTATTCCTAAGAATTCAGTTATTTTTTCATTATAGTTGTATTTGAGAAAACTTCTCTGAAGCAGCATTATATTCTTGATGACATTAGAATACAGTCAGCGAACCTCATACTGTGTTGAAATTTTTAATAGGCTAGTACAGTGAAGAATTCCATCCCATATAGTAGTTATTTTGAAAAACAAATAATTCCCACTGATTGATTTTAGAATTTGTTAGTTTGCAATATCTCTCCAAAACAAATAAATGTATCTGTCTTACTATTTTGTTTTATTCCTCTGTGTGATATCAATGGCACATTTTTCCTATTCATATTTTCTCCAGGTTCTTGCTTCTGTGAAACTTCACATGATGAGTGCATACCTAGTTCCAAAACAAAGTTCCTGATAAGCAATAACTCGTGAAAATTATATTCAGGGTCATTATCATGTGGACTGAATTCTTTTTAACAATTAGTACTTTTTCTATTGATTTATATTTTTGAAATCTTTCTTCATCTACTTTTATCTTAATAACATATTTTTGTTAAACTTTTGCAGTGATTTTTAAGCATTTTAAAGGAAAATGATTACTGAAAATATGTCATTGTATGCTAATAATTATTTCAACTAAGTACGCTTAATAGTTCATTATTGAAATGTCTACTTGAAGTATTGTACATAAAACTAGACTAACAGCTTTGTATTTCTTTGCAACTTTTCTTGGGTGTAGTAGATAAGGTAGCATTACTACTGTTATCAGCAGTTTGCATTTAGCAAACACATGGTTAGCATCTCCTATTGTACTTTTTTTACATTTTTATTCGATATATTCTTTATTTACATTTAAAGTGATTTTCCCTTTCCTGGATCCCCCCCTCCCCAAAAGTTCCATAAGCCCTTTTCTCCCCCCCCCCCGATCCCCCATCCACCCCTTCCCATGTCCCTGTCCTGGTATTCCCCTATACTGATGCATTAAGCCTTTCCAGTGTCAGGAGCCCTTCCTTCCTTCTTCTTGGACATCATTTGATATGTGAATTTTGTCTTGGGTATTCCAAGCTTCTAGGCTAACATCCGTTTATCAGTGAGTGCATAACATGAGTGTTCTTTCGAGATTGGGTTATCTCACTTAGGATGATGTTCTCCAGTTCCATCCATTTGGCTAAGAATTTCATGTATTTATTGTTTCTAATGGCTGAATAGTACTCCATTGTATATATATGTATATACAATATATATATATATGTGTGTATATATATATATATATATATATATATATACAAAAAATATGGTGTATATATACACCATATTTTTGTATCCATTCCTCCATTGAGGGACATTTGGGTTTTTTCCAGCTTCTGACTATTATAAATAGGGCTGCTATGAATATAGTAGAACATGTATCCTTATTACATGCTGGGGAATCCTCTGGGTATATGCCTAGGAGTGGTATAGCAGGGGCCTCCAGTAGTATTATGCCCAGTCTTCTGAGGAAATGCCAGACTGATTTCCAGAGTGGTAGTATCAGCTTGCAACCCTACCAGCAGTGGAGGAGTGTTCCTCTTTATCCACATCCCCGCCAACACCTGCTGTCTCCTGAGTTTTTAATCTTAGCCATTCTGACTGGTGTGAGGTGAAATCTCAGAGTTGTTTTGATTTGCATTTCCCTGATGACTAAGGATGTTGAACATTTCTTTAGGTGCTTCTCAGACATTTGATATTCCCCAGGTGAAAATTTTTTGTTTAGCTCTGTACCCCAGTTTTAAAGGGGATATTTGCTTCCCTGGAGTCTACCTTCTTGAGTTCTTTGTATATCTTGGATATAAGCCCTCTGTTGGATGTGGTGTTGATAAAGATCTTTTCCCAATTTGTTGGTTGCCATTTTGTCCTTCTGACAGTGTCCTTTGCCTTACAGAAACTTTGTAGTTTTATGAGGTCCCTTGTGTCAATTCTTGGTCTTAGAGCATAAGCTATTGGTGTTCTGTTGAGGAAATTTTCCCCTGCGCCCATGTCCTCAAGGGTCTTTCCCAGTTTCATTTCTATTAGTTTCAGTGTGCCTGGTTTTATGAGGAGGTTCTTGATCCACTTGGACTTGAACTTAGTACAAGGAGATAAGAATGGATCAATTTGCATTCTTTTGCATGCTGATCTCCAGTTGAACCAGCACCATTTGTTGAAAAGTCTATCTTTTTCCACTGGATGGTTGCAGCTCCTTTATCAAAGATCAAGTGACCATAATTCTGTGGGTTCATTTCTGGGTCTTCATTTCTATTCCATTGATCTACTTGCCTGTCATTGTACCAATACCATGCAGATTTTAACACAATTCCTTTCTAGTACTGCTTGAGGTTGGGGATATTGATTCCCCCAGAAGTTCTTTTACAATTGAGAATAGTTTTAGCTATCCTAGCCTTTTTGTTATTCCAGATGAATTTGAGAATTGCTCTTTCTAAGTCTATGAAGAATTGAGTTGGGATTTTGATGGGGATTGCATTGAATCTGTAGATTGCTTTTGGCAAGATGGCCATTTTTACTATATTAATCCTGCCAATCCAAGAGCATGGAAGATTTTTCCATCTTCTGAGGTCTTCTTTGATTTCTTTCTTCAAAGACTTGAAGTTCCTGTCATACAGATCTTTCACTTGTTTGGTTAGAGTCACACAAAGATACTTTATATTGTTTGTGCCTATTGTGAAGGGGGTCATTTCCTTAATTTCTTTCTCAGCCTGCTTATCCTTTGGGTATAGGAGGGCTACTGATTTGCTTAATTTATTCCATCCTATTACACTTCTAAAACTCAGTATATAGTTTAATGCTGTCCATATGAGCTTTCTAGACAGAGTCATTACTGTCCCATGAATAACAGTCTTTACATATTTAAATATTTTTCCTTTTAAATTAGTTTCATTTATATCATTATGGTTGAAGCTGCCTAATGCCAAAACTTATGGGTTAAAATTAGCACTCATATCGAGTTCTACTTATTTATGCAAATATTTCAAAATTACTTTAAGAAGCAAGAAATTCACACTAAAGTGTTCAGCTAATCAGCATCTCCATATTCTAAAACATGAATGAAATCATAAAGTCCCATTTTGAATTTTTTGTTTCAATATTTATCAACAAGGATTGAAATTATTTAACACTCTTTGAAAATTATTGAATTTAGAAGTGCTACCCATTCGTCAAGTTTATGTGAAAAGACAGAACTTTCTAGTGAAGACATGGACTACATCATCATCCAATGGAGGGTGTACACGTTGGAATGAGGCAAGAACAGGCATGGCGGTGTACTCTGTCCAACAGCCGCTGTGAGAGTGACTCAAGCATAGCTAAATACATAGAGGATAAGTGCATACTGCAAGAATATACTACCCCATAATCCTCAAAGATAGCAATGGAGGCCAACCAGATATGATACTTAAGGGTAATGGATTTTTCATGGGAAACTTTCCTATCCCAATTACAAGTTAGTTTCATTATTTCTCTCCAGTTAACAGATAGTATAACCAAGCAGGAAACATTGGGAAGAGAAGGCACTGAATAATAGAGATACCATTTCCAGCGGCCTTCCTCCAGGCAAAATGACATATACACATATATTTAAAAATCAGCTACAACAATAAAAACATCTAGCCACATATCACTTCTTTAACCAACTGTTCCAACAGTTCTGAAAATGAGGCCAGCAGATTTATTTATGTGTTAGCTGCTGTTTGATTTTTGATTTAGAAACTGCCGATCCCTATGGCTTACACAATTGTCTTAATCTCAGTTAAAAACATCCCTAGAAAGGAAGAGAAAAATTGGGAGATTGCTCTCTTAAGGATGAGGTCACCAAAGGAGATAATTTGTGGTTTACTTGAAGTGAACACCTCTCTCTGTGTCTGTTTCTCTGACTCTGAGTCTCTGTCTCTGTCTCTGTCTCTCTGACTCTGTCTCTCTTTCTCTCTGCCTATTGCTTTCACCCCACTACTTCCCCAGTGAATCAATCATGCAGATGTTCCCTAATTATTTATCTAACTAACTTGTCTGCCCAGACTCAGTTTACAATGAAAACTGTATTTCGAGGCAGAGCAGACCCACGGCTGCTCATCTAGTGATGGTGGCAGATACAGTCATATTTGGAAATATCTCATCATTCGGCTACACTCACTTGTTCAGCTCCTGGAGTGTTGATAACAAAGAGGAGAGACTGCATTGACTTTGTAGTCTTTTGTGCTACCAGCTACTTTATAGCCTCATATTACACAAGCCTCGGTCACCTTGGTGACCACATTCCCTTTTGTTGTTGTTGGATTTTTTTTTCTAAAGGATTTCTTCACAGCTTATGAATCCCAAGTACCTTAATGAGTGCCCTGTAGGTAGCCTGTTGTACGGGGTTGCAAGAAAACAAAACTATGTACTAGAGACACAACAGCAGTAATCCCATTAGTTTGGTGCAGTCAGGGACACCAGGAAAAAAAGCAGTTTCAATGAACTGGGAAAACATCTTGTTCAAACACTGGTTGCTAAACACGAGGCATATTCTCATGCTCACTGCTGATGCACTGAATATGGGTTTTTGTTCTCATCTGAGGACAGACCTCCCTGCCTGTCAGTAACAAGCCAAATTCCTAACCACTTATCCATGACCCTTTATCAATAACAACTGACATTGACAGTTGAATAACAGCATTGAACTGAATAACAGTACTAACTGTCATAGGTAAAAACTGTGCAAAAGTTTCCCACTATTCCTTTTTAGACCCTGAGAGATTAAGATAAATTTCCATGTGGAAGTATGTCTTGCATTAACTTTACAATTTTGAAATAGGATTTGGAGGAGTTTGTGTCAGCCCATCACCACTTGGACCTTACGATCATTCTGTGAACCCGCATGAAAATGCTACTTGATGGCACACATCTACCTCAATGGGGGTCAAGCCTTTGGCCCTATTCTTTTTTTTTTTTTTTAGATATTATTTTTTTTATTGGATATATATCCTATTCTTGTTTCAAATCTTATCATACAGGATCTCTAACAATCCAATACAGGTTGATATGAGAATATGAGAATTTTTTTTCTTTTTTTTCTTATAGTATGGAATAGAGTTTATTTAGGGCATAAGAAGGGGAGTTGAAGATGGAGTAGGGACAAATACAGAGACGGAGGTGAGGAGGGAAGAGGCTGGCCAGGAACACATAGAGAGGGACAGCGAAGAGGAATGGGAAGAGAAAAGACATCCATCGTTAGTGCTCCTAACCACCCTTTAAAAAAAATAGAAAGTGAAACAGATGAATAAACAAATGTAATCTCTCCTATCCCTTGCATCTTATAATTAATAGTGGGATGGGATTTTAAATGTTAAGAAAATAATAATTTTCCTTCAACATGGATGAGAGAATGAACAAAGGAAGAGGGACAGAGAAGGTAAGAGGATAATAGAGTAAGAGAGAATTTTTCTTATCTGATAAAACAAAGGCCATAGAATCACCCTTGGGTTCTCGAAGCTATAGCTCTTTCATCATACAGAACTTCTTCTGTTCTTTTCTGTGTATCCATCGGTTGGTGATGTTGGTGTATTTGTAGAAGGCTGCCTGTCCTAGGGAAGGTATTTTGGATCCAGTCTGTGGTTTTTATTCTAACACAAAATGTCTGTTGTTCCTCCTGAGATCTCTGCCTTTCTCACCAACATGCTACGTTTCAGATTTATCTTAAAAAGTGGCTAGCACACACCTGTGGGCCTTTGTATTAAAATCACATGTCCCTTGTGGCCACCCACTACCATTAGCTCTTACACTTTGTTTGCCCTGCCTTCTACAATGACTTCTGAGCCTCCAAAAGACAGCTCATTTTATGTTCTATTTATAGCTAGACATTCTGTAGTCTCTTATTCTCTGGGCCTTTGCCAGTTCTATGTCTCTATGTTAAGGATCATCTACTACAAACAGAAGCATCTATGATGGGGGATGAGATATTCCTTAATGATAGGTCATTAAGAGTTTATTTTTATTTACTAAAATAATAGGTTCTCTGCTAGGGTCTATGATCTGGCTAATCATAGAATCTTGGCCCTCTCATAGTGCAGATATGAGTTTCACCTCTTAGGCTAGACCTTAAATCCAATGAGAAAGTGGTTGGCTGCTCCTTTGATATTGTTCCAGACTTGTACCAGTGGGCATTTCTTGCCAGGTTGATTGTTATTGGCACTCACAGTTACATATCTGGGTAAATTAATGTTTGATTTTTCTCCTCAAGTAGCATGCATACTACCTTCTAACATTATAGACACTAGCCATCATGGATGAAGCTTCAAAGTCAGTACCAGGTGCGTTTCTTGAGCATATCATTTCTTCAGCTAGAGGGTCTCTTCTTGACACAGCAGGGAATCTGGACACATGAATTCACGCCATTGGCCATAACACCATTTGCACAAGATTTGCACAAGCCTAATCAGACTATTTCCCAGAATGGAGAGGTGAATAGGGTATGAAGTTCCACTACTAACTATGGAACTATTAGAAACTCTTAGCTGCTGAAAGAGGAAGGGTCAGTGTGCTCTGAAAGTGTAACCCCTGATAGTCTGACCATGCTCTAATGGAAGACTATACATACAAGGACATTTGGTCAGCACAAAATTGACTTTGAAGTTACTAGTAATGAGAAAACACAAAACTGAGTTGGAAAAGAGAGTAAGTGTGTCTGAGATGAGTGGGGGCATGGAAATGGAATATTATCAAAATATGTTATATGCAATTCTCAATGAAATAAAAAATAAAATAAAAAAGAATTTAAAATGTGGGTGTAGGCACCTTCCCCCAAAAGCCAAATAAGCAAAACATCACTTTCTTCACTTCTTTGTGAGACCCCTTTTAAGACTGCTATTTAAATTTTTTTATGAAAATAATTTGTAATTGTATAAGTGGATAGCCATATTTATCTTAACCCAGGAATTTAGACATATTTTAACTGGTTAAGTAAACAAACTAAAAGTATTGCTTTTTTTTTTTGAACTCCCACACAAGCCAATCCTAAATGTATTAAATCAAGGTGTTTTTCTTAGCCTGAAAAGTTAAATAGCAGGTGTAGTACTTAATGAACTGCAGCAACTTGGACTCATTGGTGTGGAAATGATTGTGATATTCATTTCCAATTAAAGTTCCTTTGCAAAGATCAATGAAGCACATTTTCACAAATTGAATCACACTAAACTAATAAACAAAATTCTCTCATCCCTGTTGAAGGAAAATGATTATTTCCTTAACATTTAAAATCCCATCCCACCATTAATTATAAGATGCAAGGGGTAGGAGAGATCACACATTTGTTTATTCATCTGTGTTTCACTTTCTATTTTTTTAAAGGAAGGTTAGGAACACTAACTATTATGCAGAAGCTACAAAGAATAATTTTCCAGCTTGAATTTCTTGGTCTTTGAACCATGAGCATTTTTACTTACTAAATAACATGCTTGTGCTAATGACTAAGGGTCTGATCTTTAGTAAATTAGAAAAGAATCTGTTACAGAGTAACCTTTAATTAATGAAGGCACAGTGTATATTTGCATTTAAAACAATGGCATTTGTTGAAAAAAAAAGAACATTGCTTAATATTCTACCTCTAAAATCATTGAGCTGCTCAGAAAATTTAAAATGTTAACTCAACTACCATAAATGTCACAACTTTACTTTAAATGTGTACAAATGTTATGATATTCATTTTCAAAAACCTCCTAACCTTTCACCTCCCCTTGATACTTCTTTCAGTGTATACTTTTGAAACTGTTATATATATTTTAGTTTCAGTTTAAAGTTTTCAAAAATGCTGATATAGATGAGGGGAAAATAAACCAAACAAACAGAAATGGAGCCACTCCTGAAGCAAAGGGTAAGATCTGACAAGAACCATGTTTTTGAACAAGAGAAACTCCAATGGAAATGTACAGGAAAGATTTCCTGTCTGGGAAAACCCTAGATCTTAAGAACGCTTTTCCATGCCATGACCAACGACTTCAAAGGGTGTTTCCTACCAGATCATTGAATTATCTGACATTTGTGAACAATTCTAAAATGAAAAAGATCTACCAAATAAGACCACATATCTGAATGGTACTTTTCCAAGCCCTGCCTGTACAGTTTCTTTGAAGAACTCAACTGGAGGATTAGGATTAAAGAAAGTATTTATTTATTTATTTATTTATTTATTTATTTTACCAACACAAACCAGGCATCTATCTACATGGAACAGAATAGAAGAATCAGATATGAACCCATGCAACTAAAGCTGATTTTTTACGAAGATAGCAGAAGTACACACTGGAGCTGGTGTGTACTTCTCTTCAACAAACAGCTGGTGAATCTAGATAGCCATATGTAAAAGAATGATGCTCAATCTGTCTCATCCGGTACAAAATTCAATCCAAACAGATGAAGTGCACTAGTATATGACATCAAATTCTGAAACAGTCAAAGGAAACAATAGAAAGAACACTTTGAGGTATAGGTCTATGCAAGAACTTCTGTCAGTAGGACTTCAGATGCTTAGGAAATAATGGCTTCGCCATGTTAGATGGCTTCTTTACAGAAACAGACAAAGCTACTTGAGTTGAAGAGCTATCCTATAGAATAAGATAAAAGCTTTGCAAGTTACACATTGGACCCATTAACATCTAGACAATAGAAAGAAATAAAAAAAACCAAAACACAAAAACAGTCAATAAATTGGATAATGAAACGAAGAGATAGTACTCAGAAGATGAAGTACAAATGGTAAATTAACATGTCAAAGGTGTTCATCTTCATAGCTGTCAGAGAAATGGAGAAGAGGCTTTATTGGGATTCCATCTCATCTGAGAGAGAATGGGCAGATGCTGGTTGGCATGTGGACAAAGAGAAACCCTTATATGTCTCTGGTGGGAATCTAAGTGAGTCTATTCATATGGAAATATGTATTTGAACTTCTAAAAAATTGAACAATAGATTTTCCATATGACTCAGCTATGTTCACTTCTAGATATTTACCTAAAGAATCCAAGCCCACACAGCCCAGAAACATCTACCCATTCCTGTTTTACTTCAATAAATATACAATAGTTAAATTATGTAACAAAATTAGATTTCCAATAACAAAGGAATAGAAAGAAAGTGTGTTTTATATACACAAAATGGAAATTTTAGACACAGAGGAGAATGAACACATGTTTTGAAAAAAAGTTACAACTAAAGATGACTGTATAAGATGAACTAATCCAATCTCCCACAAATTTGTTTTCTCTTATTTCTCATATATACATTCATATGTGGGTATATATACCTTAATTTCAGATAGATATATATATATATATATACATATATGTATATATATGTATAAGTGTGTGTATATATACATATATATGTATGTGTATATGTGTATATGTGTGTGTTATATATATATATATATATATAGATAGATAGATAGATAGATAGATAGATAACAAGCAGCTGGTCACACTACATCATAGTTAGGAAACAAAGAATGATTGAGGCTCCAAAGTGCTTAGCTAGGTTTCTCATTTATATTCAATTCAGGACCAAAGCCTAAAGATGGTGCTGCCTACTCTTAAGGCAGAACTTCCCATCACAGTTCACCTAGCAAAAATAAAAATGTAGACAACATACTAACATGTATGAAGGAAATCACACAGGGTTAGTATGTGCAGTAGATAAGGAATTTCAGGTAATTTGTGGCTGTGGAGAGGGGATGACCAGTCTTCTTCAGGGATGAGCCCACTGATAAGTTATCCAGTCAGAAGTGGTCATCACTAAATATGTATTCGTAAGAGCACCAATTAAAAACCTTCAGTAGGTCTTGAGATGTGTATATGTGTTATAATAATAATCAGGGCAGAGAAACTAAGGAGTTGGATAGCAAAAGAGCTAGGGGGTAAATATAATTAAAACCAAATTCATGAAAGTCTCAAAGGATTAGTAAAAAGAATTAAAAATTAATAAAAAATAAAAAAAATGATTGAACATAAACGTGTGTGTGTGTGTACACATCACACATGGTGGACCTGTCATCATTTCATAAAAGAAATAACACTTTACTATGAAAGATAGAAGGTCATTTCACTCAAGAAAGGCTTTTAGTGTTAGGATTTAGTTTTACGAACTCACAGATAAAGTCATGCTTTCCTCTTAGGCACCCTGTCATAATCTAAGACAGGCCTGTAGTCAATCTCTTCAAAGCAGAAAATGGCGATAGTAGCAGTTGGAATATATCTTACTTATTTCTCAAAGCACACTATGCTCCATGCTTAGCCAGAAGCTCATTAAACATATAGGCTGATGTGGTAGACCGAGGTAATTTACATTCTACATTTCTTGCAGGATGCAGATAATATTGGGCCAAACTGTGTATCAAGGAACAAAACTGGTTTCTTTCTCTCTTTCTCTCAGTTTCGTTGTCTTTCTATGTGTCTCTGTGCCTCTTTCTGTGTTTTTCTCTGTCTTTGTCTGTCTCTTAAGTATGGACAGAGGAGAGTGTAGTAAGTATGAAGATCCTTGAAGTTCAAAACATTAAGCTGTAACAAAGATGCCATGAAGGTGTTAGCTGGAAGGATGTTTTCCTCAGTTCAATAGAGAGAGGAGTTAATTCATTTTCAAATGATTTTGTCTTGGGGTCAAATCATTCCTATTTAAGTATCATTAGTTTATTCTACTTGGAAAATATCCTTACCAACATGTATTTCTGATTCATGTTTTCCTCAATTAGTCTCAGACATTTCTGTATTATTGATCATCTTTTTAAAGGAATTCTCATTACAGATGAATAACATTTATATGACATCTAGCTATTTCTCTTACTCTAGTATATTGAAATGAAAAAAAACAAAGATATTATTCTTAAAGGGATAATACCTTCTGGAATTGTGATGAGATTTTTGCTTTTTATTATTTCTTTGAGAGTTCATGCAATGGGTTTCAATCATATTCTTTCCCCAACTATTCCAAGGTCCAGCCTCCTCCCTTATTCAGTAACTTTGTGTCCTTATATCTTTTTCAGTTCCTTCAAGACCAATTAGTGCTGCCTAAATATTTCTGGATATGGTCTTTAATTAAATAGTAGCCAATTTACATAGGACTACACTAAGAGTGAACTGTCTCCCCCTCTATCAGCAGCTAATGATTGTTATATCTTGTTATTGAATTTTTCTTTAATGTAGCTAGTGTCTCTTCTGAATGCCTCTCATTATTTTTCATTTGAAGTAGTTTTATAGGATATCAGGATAGCTATCTCTGCTTGATCCTTGATTCATTTGCTTGTGATAAGTTTTGCATCTCTGTACCCTATGATGGTTTATCATTGGTTGTGAGCTGTTTTTCTTGGAGGCTGGGAGAAGATGGATTCTGTTTTCTGTTAAAATCTGTTAGTTTGTGTCTCTTTATTTTGAAGATGAGACCATTAATCAGTATTGAGATGCTGACATTCTGTTGCTTTCGTGGTGTTCTATTCGACCTCTTTTGATCCCATGTTCTGAAGTTGTTTCTGTTTCTTAAGGCTTCTTACGAATCTTTAACCTTTCCCTCAGACCTACATATTGACTTTTGTTGTGCTAGCTTAGTGATCATGTATTCCTCAGATTTGTTTTTATCATGAAAAGTTTTCTTTTTCCTTCCATTATAACTGGCAGTTTTGCTGAGTGTAGTAGTTGGGGCTGGCATCTGTGCTCTATCATAACTTATAAAACATGGATCAAATCCCATTTGGCTTTCATGGTATCCATTGAAATATTGGCTGTGATTCTGATGGGTTGGCTTTTGTATGAAGAGTTGATCTTTCTTGCTAATTTCAAAACCCTTCCTCTTTTCTGTACATTTATTGTTTGAAGTATCACTAAGAAGGCAAGTTTATTTTCTGGTCCTATTTGCATTCCCTTTGTATCCTGATAGGCTTCCTTTTAGTCAGCATTACTATTCCAGTGATAAAGCACCATGACCTAATCAGATTGGTCATTCCTTCCTTGGGAAGGAAAAGGTTTATTTGGTTTATACTTTCACATCACAGTTCATCATCAAAGGAAATCAGGTCAGGAGCTCAAGCAGAGCAGAAACCTGAAGCCAGGACCTAATGCAGAAAGCATGGAAGTGTGCTGATTACTGGCTTACTCCTCATGACTTGCTCATTCTTCTATCTTATAGAACCTATGACCACTACTTGGCCAGAGATGGTACTGCTCATTGTGGGTTGGGCCTCCCCAATCAATTACTAATTAAGAAAATGTCCTATAGGTTTGCCCGCATCCTGTTCTTATAGGGATATTTTCTGTTTTAGTTCCCTCCTGTCTGATGACTCCAGCTGGTGTCAAGTTGACATAAAAGTAGCCAGTACAGATGTCTATCCTTATAGTGGGGAATATTTTCTTCTATAATTTGCTGAAAATATTTTCTCTGTCATAGCTGTTGGTCTCTTCCTTTCTTTGCATTTTTACCTATAATTCAATTTAGTCATTTTTAGTGTTCTGGTCTTCTTTTATGTTTCATTGTTAGGTTGGATGGTATATTTATTTTCCTCTACTGAGTGTGGAAATTCCTGTGACTTGACCTCAATACTTAATATTCTCTCTTCTACTTTTTCCAATCTATTGGTAAAGCTTTCATCTGATATTTTTGTTATAATTCTTGACTGTTTCATCTTAATTTCGCTTTTATTTTGGCTTTTCCCCAGATATTCTCTTTATATTAAATTCTATTTTCATGCCTTAAATATTTTCATTATTTTGTTTAACTCTTTGTGTCTTCATAGTCTTTCTTATAGCATTAATTCCTATTCTATTAGAGCTTTTGATCATGCATATTATTGCTATTTGGAAATCATTTTCTTATATGTCATCTAAGTTATTTTTGCCAAGGAACATCATTTTTATAGAGATGTATTGTTTTGGCTATTTATGTTTGTACATTTATATATGATTGTAGATATATTTCCATGGAATAAACTAAACATTGTCATAAACAATTTTGCCTCCTGTAGTTTTTTAAATGTTTGAGAATTATAAAATTAGTAGTATAATCAAAGTAGACTGTATTTATAAGTCGAATAAGATTAGTTCTTATTCGAAATCTGAGAACCAATTATTTCAATTGTATACTAAAAAGAAGATGCAGTTAGAAAGGAAGGTATGCCCACGATTTGTGTTAAAAGATCATGAGCACTTTGACTCCCAGCACTACCATCTGGGTACACTGATATCATTGACAAAATTACTTAATTTCTCTGTGCCTCAATTTCTCAGAGAAAATTAGATCAATTTAAAGCACGGAGTACACACCTGGTCATAATCTAGTCATCACAAAGCAGTATCTGTCATATAGTAAGAATTCATTCAAAATTTGTTGGATATTTTTTTCTCAAACCACCATTTGACCCAAAACAGAGTTGTTGTTGGTGGTGTTGTTGTTGTTTTACTAGAATTTGCTTAGCTTAACTGAGCTATATGAAGATACACAATGCACAGATTCTAGATAGTAAAATATTTCATCATATGTATACCTTTGTAGGTCATGAGATTTCTAAGGGAGTACAATTAAAAGAGATTCTCCCTTCCTTTATGAATAAGAAAGGAAAACCCATTTCTCCAAAATTGATTTTCTTTCCTGATTGAAAAGTCTAGAATTTGTCAGCCTTCAGGGGACTGTGGGAAAGGCCCATCTAGTTAATCAGTCACTTTCTGATTGATACTAGAGCATCAGCAGGAATGGTTATAGATCAAGGAACAAATGATCTGACACTCACTCAATTAATTATATGTCCTGGGTGTACATCCTGGATGCTCTGTGCTGGGATCAGGCTTCTAAATAAAAAATAAAGAGACACTCTTCATCTAGGTTAGTTTGATTTTATTCTGACTTAATGTTACAAAATCATTTGTGATTATAAGCATGTTTAGGTCTCTCTCTCTCTCTCTCTCTCTCTCTCTCTCTCTCTCCCTCCCTCCCTCCTTCCCTCCCTCCCTCCCTCCCTCTCTCCTTCTCTCCCCTCTCTCCCTCAAATTCTGGTGAAGAACATGATGTTGTAACCCACTGCACTCCTGTGCTTACTCTCTGGATTTATAAGATGAGAGAAACACATGCAGATGCTTAGTAGATACAAGAGTATAAAATTACCTCTTTAAATCTATTATTTCATGAAATTTTACAAGTTTAAAATTAATGCAAGGAAAAAGTTCTGTATTCCTCCAAGAATTTTCTATTTAGTTTTTAATGGTATAGTAACTATGCAAATCCATTCAAAGTTGGTTTAGACTATCTTAACTATTAGATTTCAGGTGTGAGGCAAATAATGTATCGTGTGTGTGTGTGTGTGTGTGTGTGTGTGTGTGTGTGTGTAGGGGGCATTTAAAGGTTGGAGTGAGTTTTCTGAAAACTAGTCAAAAATTTTCATTATAGAGATAAGAGAATTGATACAGAGCAAAGCACGTTTGCCTGATTAGCCAAGGGCAGAAAGATGGGCAGTAATAGAGCGCTGCAGCACCTCATCTTTGTGACAAAGAGAACAAGAGCAGATCTCAGATGCAGAAGGGAAGGTTTCTCATTCCATTCCATGAAGGGCAGAGCAGCCCACAGATCAAAGCTGCTTTTGAAGCCAGAGATTGCTTCCTCTCAAATCAGCTTCATGGGGTGCAGAGAACGACATGATGGAGCCAGCACAGCAGAAAATAATGCTAAGAGAATTTTTTTGAAATTATTTAGTCTTTGGTAGAAACCCTCAAAGATTACCTACTGTATTTGCTGTGTGTTTCTAGCCTGTCCCTGTCTGCTTCATGTCCATGAATTGGCAAATCATTTTAACTTTCAACATTATTCATTTGTTCTACCTAATTAAATCAAACTAATGAATAAACACCATAGAATCAAATAGCATTTCCATACTGAGATATCAGCAACTGCAAAGCTTTAAAAAGGACAATTCAAAGTTAGTGGATAGGTGAAAATACTACATTGTTGAATGTCTAAAATCCATTCATATTGATAGGTTTCTAGAATGAATAGTTGAATTTGCCTACTGTGCTCTAAGGCTCAAAAGAAACTACTAGGGGAAAAATATGGAAAGGGAGATTCACATCATGGCATTTTTGTCTTCTCTACCTTCAGTTAGGATTTTCTTCCCAGAAGTCTCCCTGGGGTATATAAATCAATCCATGCTACCCTGTAATATATATTAACCTGGCGAAATATCACAAGACTACAGAAGAATGCTTTTAGCAAAGGTCTCAACTCTGCCCCATGTCATCAATGAGATGTCAAGTTGAAAAGGCTGGGAGTGTTTGAACCATTGCAGAGAGACCACAAGAGAGATGAAAGAGGCCAGAAAGTGGACAGTTTTAAATGAGAAGCTTATGGGATGAACATGACTAGATCTCATGGCTCCCTGGGAACAGATTTGAGAGATAAATTTGGGAAATGGAAATGTTTCAAGGAGAGAAAAGATGCTGTGTTGTATCATGTTTTCCATGTAATACTCTGAGATGGGGATCTCTGGTAAAGACTTGAAAGACAATGAGAGAAAATGGCTTAAGCAGAAGGAGAAGCAAGGATGGACACAGAGCTCTGTCTACTCCATGGAGCCCTCTGGGGCAGGGATGGCCCTTCCCATTTATTCCAGATCCAAGCATTAGGGTGGGCTTTGTCCCCAGCATCAAGCAATCCCTCTGCAGTAGCTGGCTTGAAAAAATGGAGTGAATTCCTGAGAAAAACAACTTCTTCTAGCTAAGGCTTGACTCTCCTGTAGCCTTACAAGTGCCCGTATTTCTGCAGCTAGGGGAATGAGTACAGTGATCAGAAAAGAATGTGTGTGAAGTATTCCAGCACATTCTGGAGATCAGCCTTGTGATTTCAGATCTGGTCATTTCATATAACTTCTTTGGGAGCACCAACTCAGGGAATCTAACTGTTCTCATTCATGAGGAAAAGTAATTAAAAGAGGACATTTCATTAACGCAGGCTCACTATATTCCACTGATGTCTTCATATCATTTCCACTGGCTCTCCTTCTTACTACCATCTATATGTCTACTACCCTTGACTAATCCTGCCTTCAAGTCTGATAGAGAGACCTTAGTCTTCATTCCTGAGCGATCTGAGCATCCAGCCCATCGTCTCTTCAGCTGCAGTAGCTTTGCTTGTCTATTTACGGTCAAATCTTGGCAGAGAGAGAGAGAGAGAGAACCACAGAATATCAAGATAAATCACGTGGCTCCAAAACATGCTACCCACGTCTGTCTTCCCAATTGCAAGGACCAATTTCTTCAGGCAGGAGTGTGACTATTCTGTTTCTCCTGTGGCTTCTGAGAATGAGGAGGCTGAAACTGCCACACTGCAGAAATAGCCCAAAGACAAATGGGACCCTTGCTGACTTCCAGAGAAAGAATTTTTCTTTGGCAACTATAAGCATATTGACTAAAGAAATATATCCTTGGACTCGGTAGTAGATGGGAATATAGCCAGTACTATCACTTATCTCAAGAGCAATCATATATTCTTACCTACTAGGACACCTTATTATGTAATAATCATGAGTTTCATGTATGTGCTGCATCCTGAAGGATGTCGCCTCAGATATACATAATAATCTCTCCAGCCCAGCCTCTCTGCCATGCCCTCAAAAGGCCATTGTATAAATCTCTCAGCCGTTCATTATGATACTCTCATCTGAATAACATTGGATTATTTTTCACCAGCATGTTTTTGATAATTGATAGAAATTTGTGCCATATGGAATCTTCCAGAAAATTTTGAAGGCAGATGGATTTCCCAATGAAAAACACACCTACTCTCTGAGTCTTTGAGGCTAGGGCCCAAGCCGTGAAGCCCAAGCAAAGTTGAAATCTTTTTCAGTAAATATACAATATCAAATTCAGAACTCTTTGTGATATGAATGATTGGGACCCAAAGAAGAATTGGAAGTTCTTCATCTCTAGACTCTACCACATCTGTGGTGCTATGGATGTTGTGATATCTCTCATAGTTACAGTGGTCTACTGTGTCTTCCCTAGTCTTCTGAGACTCACTGCCATATTTCTATTATTCTATCTCATAAGCTTCATCCCATGTTAGCAATCTCTCCTGAGCCAGGCTTATGTGTTGTGCTTCATGACCTAGTTAGCTATTCAGTCTTGGAGCACCTGCTGAGAGATGTTGGCAGGATATGTATGTATCTTCTTCAGTATAGAATTCATTTTCTCTTTTAGCAGATGTATCACTGCTTCATTATACATTAGAGTATAGTCTCAGTGTAGTTATTAAACTGGTATTCAATGAACAAAAATAAGTATTTTAATTTAAATGACAACTAAGCAGACTGTATATTCAGAGTCCACTTACATATTCCTAAGGAATTTCAGCCCCCATGTTCCAGAGTAAGCAATAACATCTTGTTTAGATATTTATACTCTCAAACAATGGTACCATGTAAATGAATTGTCATTATGATACATTTAGATTTTAGGTCATCAGAAATATATTTTATTATTTTCTGTCCAGACACATGGATGTATATTAGTAGCTCTAAATTGAATTTGAAGGAAAGCTGCTTAGAAATGATATTCCTGTGCATTTAAAAAATATTGTCTGGGCCATATTAACCCATATCTATGATTCTAATATTGTAGGAGAAAGGAATAAAACTACCCTTCTAAAGAAATATATGGGTATATAAAACTACTCAGTGCTGGCTTATACTGGCACATCTCACCCCATGCTATTAATCAGTAGCTTGATTTGGGCCAGAGTGAGAATATTTATATTTTCTAATTAGCAACACTAGGATTCAAGGCTTCTGCTTTGTTTTTGTTTTTAGTATTAGTTTTTGTGTTCCTGAATTCTTTTGTAAGCTGAATGTTTAATGTTTCTAGAAAATAAGTAGGTAACGAAAGAATTACTTTAAGTCCTAAAGTACAATTTTTTTCTAAAAAGAACTTATATTCCTTTTACTAAAGACTATTTCTTCAAAAGGAATATGGTAGATGCTAGGTATGAAGAGAAGCTAAATTGTACAAATCAGATTATCTCTCTCATACTGCATATGTGTGTGTGTGTGTGTGTGTGTGTGTGTGTGTGTGTATGTCCAGTTTTTATGGATTGAAAATATCACATATTATAAAGCTGATAAAGATAAGTCCAAATGTTATATTTCCCATTATTAATATCTCATTTTAGTTTATTCACTCTGCAAAGAGAGCAAGTAGTAGAGATACTGAGCATACAATCAGTAGAATACCTTTTGAGTTAATAGTACAACTATTTCACACAACCTACAAGAACATCCTCCAACAGGCTTGTGTGATTCTTTTCTGTTACTTCCCTGGGACTTTATTATCAAGTTAGCTTCAAATTAAGAAATGGCTTATAAAGTCTTGGAAAGAACAGGAATTCAAGACCCATACCTAAACATAGTAAAAGCAATTTACAGCAGACCAGTAGCCAACATCAAAGTAAATGGAGAGAAACTTCAAGCAATCTCACTAAAATCAGGGACTAGACAAGGCTGCCCCCTCTTGCCATATCTTTTCAATATAGTACTTGAGGTACTAGCTAGAGCAATTCGATAACATAAGGAAATCAAAGGTATACAAATTGGAAAGGAAAAAGTCAAACTATTACTATTCGCAGATGATATGATAGTATAATTAAGTCACCCAAAAAAACTCCACCAGAGAACTCCTACTCTCAACAACCAGAAGTTCTATGATTACTAAATCAATACATACTCAGTTGTACAGAGCTATGATGATTGCTTCCGCTCAAAGATGGTTAGAATTAAGTAAAGTGCTATTTGGATTCTCTTCTAGTTTAGATTCTGTTACCATGATAAAACATCCTAACAAAGACAACCTAGGGGAGGACATAGTTTATTTCCACTCACAGTTTCCAGTCATAGTCCATCAGTGAGAGAAATCAAGGCACAGCCTTAAAGGAAGACTGGCTTGCTGTTGCACAAAATATTACCTCTGACCAAGAAACACACTCACATCCAAACAAGGGTACCGGGAACTATAGTGGATGCTACTTCTAGCTGACTGGCAGGTCTATGTCTAGCTAGCATCCTTAAACAGCTGATGATCACACACTCAGGGACTGCTTCTGTCCATAATAGGTTGCATCTTCTTACATAAATTAGCAATCAAGACAGTCTCACACAGACATACCTACAGGCCAGTCTGAGCTAAGTAATTTCTCAAGGCTCTGCTCTCAGATAAAACTACCTAGGACAGAGGTTGATTACAACACATAAGCAATTGTTTGAAGTTTAGATTAATAGCAAGAGGATACTGAGATGCCTTATTAAAATATTACTGTGGAAAAAACCCCTGAAAGTCCTTATTAACCACCAAACAGCTGATTATTTTATCAAGATTATATAGTAGCTGATTTATTTGTATCTTTTAGTCTATAGTAAACAATATACTAGACAGTAATTGACAATATCACAAAAAATAAATAAAGATTAATTTTAACATATATCACAAAATAGTACCAAATTTACGCTGGATAGGTGCCACACTGAATAAATGAATATGATCAAATTTGCACAAAACCTCCTCAAGACTCAGCGAATATATTGGTCTCTTTTAACCAGTTAATAAAGCCATTTAAGGACCTACCTACATTATCATGGACTCTTCACCCACAGAAAATGTAAAAGACAAAAGGACATGTTATCTGACACCATTGAATGTTTTGGTGATTTGCCAAATAACAGTTGAAGAGGAAAGCACTGTTCATCCAAAAGACAAAGAAGTCAAGAGAGTAAGAGGCATTCTACTGTACTCGTAGATCAGTGTTTTGACATTCTGCTATAGCCATAGATCAGTGTTTTGCTCAGTCATCATCAGAGAAGTTTTCTCCTGCAGTAGATAGGAAGAAATACAGAGACCCACACCTGAACAGTGTGCAGAGAGTGAGACCTTAGAACGCTTAGTCCTAAATGGAATGTCTCCATCACAGCTCAGGTAATGCTGTGGAAGAGGAGAAAAATGGATTGTAGGGACCAGGGAAACAAGGCCTTTTAAAAACAGCAGGACTGATGCGCCTGTGGACTCACAGAGATTGGGGTAGCATGCACAGGGCCTACATGTATCTGGGTCAGAAGGGGTCGGAATGCAGAGAGAAGCAGATACAAAGCCATTCCTAACCCAGAAGTCATTTCCAATTAAAAACCACTTGTACATGGAAAATTAGGTTTTTCCTATGGAGTCTCTGGTAATACAAACCTCTCTTAAAGACAGGCCTCATGTCCATCAGCAAATGGCCAATAAAAAATGAACTCATTGATATCTTTGGAGGTTCTTTGTCTTACAGTGTTTTGTCTGAACATTTTTCTAAACTTACAGTTCCTTTGCACTTACATTAAGGTCTCCAGTTTTGCATAATATGGGATAAACATGAATGTATGAGTTTCAGCATCAACATCTACTACTTGTGTTCTTTCTTTAGATCCTTTCTTCTGTTTGTTAGTTTTGTCCTTCTGTAGTTTGGTTTGATTTTATCGTATTATATTTTATTCTTCTTTAGATGCCTGTTTGTTTTTTAAAGAGAGACAGAGAGGTTGTGCACTCGGATGGCTGGGGAAGATCAAGGAGAAGCTAGGGAAGGAGAAGAAATAATCAGTATATTTTATAAATAAAATACATTTTCAATCATATATAGAATACTACAGTATTCTTAAAAGAACAGGAATATTAAGTGTGTGAGTCTTTCCTGCTAGATGGCAATGTACTGTCCCTAAGTATGATGAGCAATGGGAAACTGCACATCTGCTACTGCTGCAGAAGACATGAAATGTGTTAGCTTATTCTTATCAGCTATACCCAATTCCAACATGTCCAGGCTCCATTGGGCCTTCTCCTATCCACTGGGAAAATCTTTCCTGGAAGTCCAATAAAAACTCCTTAGTCACTGGAGTGATCTTCCTCTATATTAATGCAAATCAATCATTCTCAGACATGAGACGGGAACCAACATCATGAAAGAAAAATATCAAGGCAATTAAAAAAATAGTCTCTGGAGAGTTCAGGGTCACTGAAGATGAGAAAGGGATATTTTTAAATGCCAACACATCCCAAACAGTTTGTGTTTTTGCATGACAGCACTAAAATAGAAACACCAGAAATGGAAGGGACTGTTTGGGTTCTGAATGATGGTTGCTGATTTAAATTTTAAGCATAAGGAATAGAAAATGTGAGTATTGGAAAATATAGGAAAATGATGGCAGTGAAAGCTCAAAGAGTGAAGAAGCAGGGAGAGAAGAAGATAGAGTTCGGGGAGGAAAAGAAGATAGTGGGGGAGGAGAGGAGGATGGGGTGGGAAAGAACAGAAAGCATTGGGATTTACGAAAAACAGGAAGATTTTACTCTAGAGGTCTAAGGTTCACTCAACAATAGTCCTAGACAAACTCAATTAAATAGAAGAGAAAATAGCGAATAAATAACAAATTTTTCTCACACAATAAACTCAACACAATAAATGAACAAGAAAAACATGGAATTACCCTTGAACTACAAGTACTCAAGGACTCTGTATAGATGGAAACATTCAAGTGAGAATATTCTAAAGCTTTTGAGATTAAAAAAAAATTACGTGTGAAAGAGTAAGAATCAGAATAGACTCCTGGCTTCTCATCTCAAGACTTTGAAGAAAAATTGAGTGAATAAAAACATTTTATTCTATGAAAAAATACTTTCAATCTAGAATTCTCTAGTCAGCTAAATTGTCAATATTAAGGGATGTAGGAACAAACACATTTTAAGGGATGAAAAAAATAGTTTCAATGCAATTTCTTCATGGCACCTAATTGAGATATTCATTGTAACAAAATATCTTCCTCTTTACCCAGCAGAACAACAACAACAACATAAAGGTATCCAGGAAGTAGTTCCATCCCAGGATAATGGTGAAAGAATGTTTTAGATAATTATCTATAGACCTACAGATCAATTTTCAAGGTCTAAGGGGTTTGGACAGGAGATCTTCATGGCAAGGAACAGGACCCATAACAGATTGTGACTAAACACTTTTTTTTTTGCCTAAATTTGGTATACTAAACAAAAATGTGACAATCAATGTAAAATGAGAAACTAAGAGAAAAGTGAAATTGCTCAAGACACTTTGACCTACTTGTGATGTAAATAAAAATGATTGTGTGTGCATGCTGAGGTCAGAGGACAGCTTCAAGTGTTGCTCCTCAGGCACTGTCAGCCTTTTCTTCTCCTTGTTTTCCTTCACTTTCATTTTTTTACTCTTTTGCTTTCCATTCCTTTCTTTTCAATGGGATCTCTCATCATCCCAGAACTCACCAAGTGGCCAGGGTAAGTTACCCAAGAGGGCTGCTTGTCTCCATCTTCCTCACTGCTGGAATTATAAGACTTCTATCACAAACATTCATTCTGGGAGTGAAAGTCAGATCTTCCTCATACTTGTGTTAAGAAAGCAGAATTGTTTGTTCTTAATGCTAGGATTGTCTCTCTCTAATGCCATAGATGATACAACATCCCAAAGAAAATTTGTGATTTGCTTGGCTTGTCGTCAGAGCATAATTCACATGCCATCAATAAGTAAATACTCCCCTATTAATCACCAGCTTTGAGAACCATTCTGCAAATAAAGCTGGAAGTGTTGTGTAAAGCCATGGAACTGAGGAGAACTCTCAGTAACAATGACAATTTACTGACTAAAGATGAGACTTGAGAAATGGGGAAGAAAAAACAGGTGAGAGCAGGAAATGGAGTGAAGGCAAGTATAGTCTTTAAGATTTACATCATGAAATCTTTCAGGTTAGAGGAAATAAAAATATAGCTGTAAACCTACATATAAACATGTAAACATTAGGAATTAAAATACCAGTGAAATACTAGCAAAAGTAGAATGGGAAAAAATACAATATAAAGAAGAATATCTTAATCCCCTACACAGAAGAATTTATATATATTACCTTAAAGATGTAAGCCAAAATGAAGTCTCA
This sequence comes from Apodemus agrarius, assembly GCA_964023405.1. Taxonomy (NCBI): domain Eukaryota; kingdom Metazoa; phylum Chordata; class Mammalia; order Rodentia; family Muridae; genus Apodemus; species Apodemus agrarius. The sequence goes on from OZ030014.1 coordinate 71,078,840, forward strand.
GTTTCTAGTGGAAGGGGACCAGAGACCCTCTTTTAATCATGAGTTATTCTACAATAGTTTCTTTTTAAAACATGGATGAAGATAAATATATACAAGTTTAAGCTAACCCACATCAGAGGCATTTGGAACTGACAGAAAAGAATTAAATTTGAAATCTAAAGTATAAAATGCTTGGCAAAAGTGCTACAAATTCTGTTACGTGTGTAAGCGCAGATATGCTTCTAGTTGTATGCACATGCAAAACCTAGGACAGACTGTTGAGTGCCTTCTCCAGCACTGGCCTCCACCTACCTGAGGCAGAGTCTTTTTCTAAATCCGAAGCTTGCCATTTAGACTAGGCTGGCTGGCCAGCAAGCTCTTGGGGTTCACTTGTTTCTTTCACGAGGGTGAGGGTTAAAGGCAGGCACAGCCATGAGCTACTTTCTATAAGAGTGCTGGGGATTCAATTACCCATTGTTCCATCTCTCCAGCTCCATGACCAAGTATTGATATAGGAGCATCTTTTTGTTTTTCTTTTCTTTTTTGACATTTCAATCTTTTTTTACATTTTCTTAATTTATATTTCAAATGTTATCCCCTTTCCCGGTTCTTCCCTCACACCCCTGGAAACTCCTGTCACATCCCCCTCCCCCTGCTTCTATGAGGGTGTTCCTCTACCCACCCACCTACTCCTGTCTCCCTGCCCTCAATTCCCTGCACTGGGGCATCTATCCAGCCTTCATAGGAACAAGGACCTCTCCTCCCATTTGATACCTGACAAGGCCATCCTCTGCTACGTATGCAGCTGGAGCCATGTGTACTCCTTGGTTGGTGGCTTAGTGTCTGGGAGCTATGGGGGGTTTGCTTAGTTGATATTGCAGTTCTTCCCATGGGGTTGCAAACCCCTTCAACTCCTTCAGTCCTTTCTCTAACTCCTCCATTGGGGACCCTGTGCTCAGTCCAATGGTTGACGATAAGTATCCACCTCTGTATTTGTAAGGCTCTGGCAGGGCCTCTCAGGAGACTGCTATATCAGGCTCCTTTCAGCAAGCATTTCTTGGCATTCACAACAGTGTTGGGGTTTGGTGTATATGGGACTATCCCATATACACCATCTCCAGGTGGGACAGTCTCTGAATGGCCTTTCCTCTGCTCTACACTTTGCCTCTGTATTTGCTCCCGTGAGTATTTTGTTCCTCTTTCTAAGAAGAACCAAAGCTCTCACACTTTAGTCTTTCTTCTTGAGCTTCATGTGGTCTATGAATTGTATCTTGGGTATTCCAAGCTTTGGGGCTAATATCCACTTATCAGTGAGTACATACCATGTGTGTTCTTTTGTGATTGAGTTACCTCACTCAGGATGATATTTTCTAGTTCCATTTGCCTAAGAATTTTATGAATTCATTGTTTTTAATAGCTGAGTATACTCCATTGTGTAAATGTACCACATTTTCTGTATCCATTCTTCTGTTGAGGGACATCTGGGTTCTTTCCAGCTTCTGGCTACTATAAATAAGGCTGCTATGAACAGAGTGGAGCTTGTGTCCTTGTTATATCTTGGATAATCTTTTGGGTATATGCCCAAGAGTGGTATAGCTGGGTCCTCAGGTAGTAATATATCCAATTTTCTGAGGAACTGCCAGACTGATTTCCTGAGTAGTTGTACCAGCTTGCAATCACAGCAACAATGGAGGAGTGTTCCTCTTTCTCCACATCCTCACCAGCATCTGCTGTCACCTGAGTTTTTGGTCTTAGCCATTCTGAATGTTGTGAGGTGGATTCTCAGGGCCACCTCCTTTCCCTGATGACTAAGGATGTTGAATATTTCCCTGATGACTAAGGATATTGAACATTTCTTTAGGTGCTTCTCTGCCATTTGATATTCCTCCATTGAAAAGTCTTTGTTTATCTCTGTACTCCATTTTTAATAGGGTTATTTCATTCTCTGGAGTCTTAACTTCTTAAGTTTTTTGTATATATTGGATATTAGCTCTTAGTAGTATGTCAATACTTATTGTGCCATCTCTGTCATGTCAGGCTGGTTGGGAGAAATACAATGTGTTAATACATGTAAAAAGGAATTGGATATTCTTTCTATTTTGTTAATTTATTTTCTACTGAAGAATGACCTCTCAATTAACTTCCACATTTCAGATGCACTTTACCTGAATTAACTGGATAGTCCCTAATATAGTAAATAATTTTTCTGATCAAAAATTATCACAATTGGATATCCAGCTTACTAAATTTAGAATAAAGGGGAATAAACATTGGGAGAGAATGAGCCCAGGGTTAAGTGATGGGTAGGCTATGAGTCTGGACTCTACCCCATGCAAATGGTGTTCTGTTCTCTTGCTCTAGCAAGACCAATTCCATTTCCACCATAGAGCTATTCTTTGTTCTTAACCCATATGCTTCCCCTAAAAGCACATTTATCATCAAGCATCATTTACTGAAAACAGTGTTCTATATTCAAGAGCATATCAGTATGTACTGAGAAGGGAGATATCCAATACACCGTGCATTTGAATGACCTTCGGAGTCTTATTTCCTGGTGTAGAGAGATAACACTTAATAAAGTCAAAGCCCTCTCAATTGTTTAACTTTTTGAAATCAGAATGTCATAGCTTTGAAGTATTTGAAATAAAAACTGGCTTTCCTAATAATGTGAGAGCTTCAACTTGACTCTGCTTTTAAAGCTTTAAAAGAAAAATTCCAAAGACTTTCATTTGGGTATAGAATTCCTAGCGTTTTACTAATATGAATAGCAGAAATAAATTATCATTTTTACTACTGTAACATGAACTTCTGACAGGCTCTTTTGAAAACCTTTATTGAATATGCTTCTATAATATGCTTCTATGTTCTTCCTTAGCATTAGCCAGAACCAAGATTGGTCTTATTTTTAAGTTCAATTTTTATCTCATTTTTAATAAATAAAGGAAGTAAAGTTAAATTTGACTTACTACTGGAACCATTGAAAACTGATGTGAAGTTTCATCAAATCTGTCCAGTGACGTCATCTCTTTCTACCAGGAAGGACACACACTCTTAGAATTACATACCTACTCCAGATCATTCCCCCTACCACGATACAGTTTACCTTTGTCCCAGTAACTGGCCTCTTTCTTCACGCTCATTTGCCTAAGCCATCCAGTTATCTAAGTTAATCTCAGTTGAAACAAATAAGCTTTTGCTTTCTCTTTTCAGTCCTTTAGTCAGTGACCCACTTCCTTTTCCACTGTGTGCCTGTTCTATGCTAAGCACTTGCCACCTTGTTAGACTGTTGTGGGAGAACAAAACTTAAACTGTAGTCGAGAGGGAAGTGAAGGGCACTCACGCTAATTAACCACGGAACCCAGTGGCTCAGCCGTGATTCCTAAACTCAGCCCCTTTTCATGCTTGCAGGCCAAAAGCCTACCCACGGCCCAGTCCCTCCACACTTAGCTCTAGACAGCTTTCTGGCAGACTTTGCGGTTCTCCGGGACTCGACATTTGGCTGTTATCTGCTGTTAGACCCTGTCTTGATCACAGAGGCAGACTCTATGAATATTTCTGATTTCTTGGATGTGCTAATTCCCATTCTGTCCGTCTAAGCGACAAGCAATTAAACCAGCCTCCAGCTGATGAGGCAAGATTGCCCTTTGCCTCCTTCCCCACAGCCTTTGCTCAACTCACTTTCCTTTCATCTCTTTCCTAGACAAAATTAAGTCCTAAACACTCCTGCTAACATGTTTCTTTTATTCCAACAAAAACCAACCCTGTAGTTCCATTAAAAACCTTGCTACAATCCACATTGGGAATACACAAATCCTAGTGTAAATTTCTCTTAATGCTGGGGGGATATATGATTGAAACCAAAGCACCCCTGGCATTAACAGTGGAGTATTTTCAGCACCTCAGAAGTCACCCGCATGTCCACTTCAAACCATTTTCTTCTACACGTCTCCAGAAGTATCCACAGTTCTGATTGCCAACAATATATACAGTCATTTCCTGATTTACATACCACATGCAAATAGAAGCACATTAGATATATGGTTTACCCACCTTCTAATGTTCAGCATCAAATCTGAGGGATTTGGTGATGTATTTGCAAGTGGGTACAGAACACTCAATTCTATTGCTATCCAAGGTTTGACTGGCTAAGTATGGCACAATTTATCTACTGAGATACTGGTTAATATTTGGCTTGTTTGCAGCTTGGCTTGCTATGGATAAATGCTGCTACTAGCAGTCATATCCAAAATCCTGGTAAATCTGTATATTACTATATGTTGGGTAATGATTAGATGTGATTATTTTTCAAAGGATAACTCTTATACTTAATTATGGATGCCAAACAGTTTGCTAAGTAGTTGTTCCAAATATTCATATGCAGACACTTGGTCTTGTCAGTATTTTAAATCACAGCTACCATCAACATATGACAGTTCCAACTGATCCTCTTCCTTGTCACCATTTAAGATTTGAGTTTTGCACCTACGGAGTCCCTAAGTGATACAGAGTGTCACAGAACCAGAGAAAGGAATACATTTGTATGTGTTCTGGTCTCCCCCTTTTCTATGAAGTCATCAATAGTCTGTCATGTAGGATCTACTGTGATGGCTTAACCCACGTCTAGCTACCTCCCCCAAAACCAACTTCTAAATGCTACAGTTGGATTGAGTTTCCACCCTTTCAGTATTTCACAATGAGGATCACATTTCAGCATGAGTTTTGGACAGAATAACCACAATTAAACCCCAGCACACTCCTCTCTACAAGTAATCTAGATCGTTTCAGCACTGATCTAGACAAGATCAGGGTGAGAATCTTCACATTACTCCAGATAGGGATCGGTAATAAATTGCACTGAGGGTTTTTACTTTAATTTTTTAGAGGTGACCAAACTACAGGGTATTTCTAATGTTTAAGAAGCTAAGATGAAAAGAATGAGTGGACACAGCAAATTTGGAGTTATTGAAACAGAAAGCAAAATTGGTATCTACTTGAGCACTTGTGTGCACATATTCCTGAACATGGATTTTTAAGGTATTCTAGGATCACAGGTTCACATAATAGCTATCCATGTGTCACATACGTACATATTATATTTATTCATATATGTGTAACATTCATTACATTTATATTTGGAATGCTACAATATTGACTGTAGTACATGGTGATATAATTTTGTTACTAATACAATTTTTCATTTTTTTCTAATATTTTAATAATTGGCACATCTTTTGCTTAAATCTTGGGGGAAAGCAAGACAAAATCTTTTATTAATGCCATATTGGTACACATAGACTATAAGAACCATTACATCAAAATTCCATGAATTGGGTAGCTCATAAATGACAGCAACTATATCCAGCAGGTGTTATGTCAAAGGTTAAGACATCTCAACTTCAGTGCATATGAGGGCCTATTTATGATTCAGATGCTGCTTTTTGTTTCCTTAAATGTGGAAGAAGCAAAACTTGTCCCTCTGGTGTCTTTCACAGGGAAAGTAATCTCACCCCTGAAAGCTCAATTCTCAGGAACCAATAGTCTCCCAAAGGCTTCAGCCCTTGATATTGTCATATTTAAAAGTTATGATTCTAACATGTGACTTTGGGAGCAGTGTAAGCATTGGCATCATAGCAGTGAATTAGTATATTTCTATGAGAAAACAAACATAACAAATATATTCATTGGGTCCTTGGGATATTATGTTCAAAGTTTTAATGTTAACATTAGGGAAATGAAATGCTTTGTTGTCCTGTATATAATCAGTCACAATCACATTTTAGCTTTGTTTACTAAGTGATAACTATGAAGTGATATACATGAACATGTTTAAGGGCTTTAACAGCATTTCCCATATTTGTACATGTGAGTATTTTGTTCCCCTAAGAAGGACTGAAGCACTTTGATATTCCTTCTTCGTGAGCTTCATGTGTTCTGTGAATTGTATCTTGGGTATTCCAAGCTTTTGGAATATTCACTTATCAGTGAGTGCATACCATGTGTGTTCTTTTGTGATTGGGTTACCTCACTCAAAATGATTTTTCTAGTTCCACCCCACTTGCCTAAGAATTTCATGAATTCATTGTTTTTAATAACTGAGTAGTACTCCATTGTGTAAATGTACCACATTTTCTGTATCCATTCTTCCGTTGAGGGACATCTGGGTTCTTTCCAGCTTCTGGACATTATAAATAAGGCTGCTATGAACAGAGTAGAGCTTGTGCCCTTGTTATATGTTAGATAATGTTTTGGGTATATGCCCAGGAGTGGTATAGCTGGGTCCTCAGGTAATACTATGTCCAATTTTCCGAGGAACTGCCAGAATGATTTCCAGAGTGGTTGTACCAGCTTGCAATCCTACCAACAATGGAGGAGTGTTCCTCTTTCTACACATCCTCACTAACATCTGCTGTCATCTGAGTTTTTGACATTAGCCATTCTGACTGTTGTGAGGTGGAATCTCAGGGTTGTTTTGATTTGCATTTCCCTGATGACTAAGGATGTTGAACATTTCTTTATGTGTTTCTTAGACATTTGATATTCATCAGTTGAAAACTCTTTATCTCTGTACCCAGTTTTTATTTGAGTGACTTGATTCTCTGGAGTCTAACTTCTTGAGTTCTTCCTATATATTGGATATTAGCCCTCTATCTGATGTAGAGGTGGAGACAAAATGTAGAGCAGAGACTGAAGGAAAGGCCATCCAGAGACTCTCCACCTGGTGATTCATCCCAAATACAGTGACCAAACCCCAACACTATTGTGAATGCTAAGAAATGCTTGCTGAAAGGAGCCTGATATAGCTGTCTCCTGAGAGGCCCTGCCAGAGCCTTACAAATACAGAGGCGATGCTGGCAGCCAACCATTGGATTGAGTGTAGGGTCCTCAAGGGAGGAGTTAGAGAAAGGACTGAAGGGCTTGAAGGGGGTTGCAACCCCATAGGAAGAACAACAATTCCAACCAGCCAACACCCCCCCCGCCCCCGCCCAGAGCTCCCAGGGACTAAACCACCAACTAAAGAGTACACATGGAGGGACCCATGGCTCCAGCTGCATATGTAGCAGAGGCCTTGATCCTATGAAGGCTGGATAGATTACCCAGTGTAGGGAATTGAGGGCAGGGAGCTGTGAGTGGGTGGGTTTGTGGTAGAACACCCTCATAGAAGCAGGATGAGGGGGGATGGGAAAGAAAGTTTCTGGAAGGGGGAGGGATAGGAAAGAGGATAACATTTGAAATGTAAATAAAATATCCAATAAATAAATAATAAAAGAAAAAATAGCATTTCCCATAAGGATATTAGGACTTTCTCCAGTCTTAAATCTTGTCAGAATTCTTAGATTTCAGCCCTGTGATAATTGTCACACTGAACAGTTAGAGTTCCTTGTCTGAATTCATTTGTATGTCTCTCTTTTGATTTCTGTGTCTGTCTGTCTCTGTCTATGTCTATGTCTGTCTCAGTCTGTTTGTGCTTCTCTGTCTCTGCTTCTGTCTGTCTCTCTCCCCTTTCTCCTCCCCCTCCCTCTCATATCCCTGTCCCCTCTCTCCCTCTCCCTCTCCCTTCCTCTCCCTCTCCCTTTCCCCCCTTCTCTCTCCTCTCATTTCTCTTTTCTTCTCTCTGTGTGTATGCATATGCATGTGTATGTGAGCATGCTCATAGGCAAGGTAGGGGGAGTGACCTTAGTCCCTTCTAAGGGGTTTTATTTCTTCCTTGGCTAGTGCTTACTCTAAAGTTGGTGTATGTTCAGATTTTTTTTTTGTTTGGACATTTCAAAGTAGACTTGAAAGTCCTGATAAATCTATGTGCTTTTTGACTCTACCTTGTATTTAGATTTTTGTCCTCTCAGTGCCCAGTCATTTAAATATTTCATTCCTTCAGTTTGTATTCCATCTTTGGGCTAATTGTTTAATGTCAACATGCTTTTTATTTTGGAATTGGATTTGTTTTCGTTATTTTGTATAACATTGACAGAAAGCCTTTAAAGAGGTGTGTAGTTGCTGTGGTATAACAGAGATAACACTAACTTTCCTCTATTTATGGACATAAATGTGTATGCTAGGACCCTCTGCTTCTCGTCCCCATTATGAACCCTCTAGTGTATCTGACATATGACTGATTACCTTTCTACCAGCATTATTCCTGCTATGAGTTGAGGTGTCCCAGGGAATTCTTTAGTATGCTCTCCTTACATATGGACATATGATACCAGTACTGACTTAATTAGCCAATGTAAGTCACACTAAGCAGTATGCAACTGCAGCTAAAAATGATGGGGGTAACTTTGCTGAAAGACTGAAAATCAAGCTGATTAATACATTTCAAAGACTTAACAGTAATTACATATGAAATTACTGATGAAAGTTCAACTTTGATTTCATTTTCTACATCTTCTAAAAGGAAAAATCTGTGTAATATATTTCCTAAAGCCTAACTACTATCCTTAGATAATGATCAAGGTTTTTAAAAAGACATGTTTTTAAAAACCTATAGTTTAGGGCTTAAAGTGTAAAATGCTCTGGTATATAGATCAGTCTGAAAGAGATACAGCAACCCTTGATGAAGAGCTCAGCAAATGTGTACTTTTCTTTAAAAGAGAGGTCAGCAGATCAGCTAGTTTTTATAAGAGTTAGGCTCTGTTTTTCCTAGATAATGAAAAAACCCAGAGTCAATCAAGAATCAAATGCTAAAAAGAAGGGTTGATAGAAAGAGAAATAAAAGATGCAATTGTGTAAAGATTTTCCTCCTCCCTCAGAGTAAGATATTTATGCTTCCTCTGAGCCCTAATTTTCTTTTAATCAAATGAAAATGAACATGTTATTTATGTGGCCAGAGATGACATATAATTGGAGTTATTAACATATAAAATATATCAAAGCCCCTGGTTTCTAATCTGCTTCTGTTAAATCTGTACTAGTATGGTACCATATGCCTTAGCTATGATTGAATTATGTTAATGAGAGTATGTGTCTAAAATTATCTCCATTGATGATAATATTTATTCATTCATTCATAACTCTTTAGAAAAACACTCCTTTTTCTCATGGAGTAATAAGATCAAACAAATATATTTTCTGTCTTGTTTAACCAAGTCAGAAATTATGAGAAAAATACAAGAGAAAAATTGTCCCCAGGTGGTTTTGCATGCAAGTATTTCCAATTAACTTTTAGAAATAACTACCTTTCATATAATTTATCAATATTTTTGTGTAGGTTCTGTTTTGTTACCCCAGACAAAATAATACATAGTTCTTGTCAAAAATGAACATTTTCAAATGTGGATAAGTTTTCTTCTAATATTCTTTGAGTATTGACCAGACCTGCCTTAATAACTTTTTATTTCCATTCAACTAAAAAATTAATACTTTCTTTTTATCTGTTTAGAACTGGAAATTTCAACACAGACAGTCACTGTCTTAGTCGGGGTTTCTATTCCTATACAAACATCATGATCAAGAAGCAAGTTGGGGAGGAAAGGGTTTATTGACCTTACACTTCCACACTGCTGTTCATCACCAAAGGAGGTCAGGACTGGAACTCAAGCAGATCAGGAAGCAGGAGCTGATGCAGAGGCCATGGAGGGATGTTACTTACTGGCTTGCTTTCCCTGGCTTGCTCAGCCTGCTCTCTTATAGAACCCAAGACTACCAGCCCAGGGATGGCACCACCCATAAGGGGCCCTCCCCCCTTGATCACTAATTGAGAAAATGCCCCACAGATGGATCTCATGGAGGCACTTGCCCAACTGAAGCTCCTTCCTCTGTGATAACTCCAGCCTGTGTCAAGTTGACACACAAAACCAGCCAGTACAGTCACCGTAAAGATAATGTGTGGTAACTCTCAGAACAATGAAACAATTTCACTCAAGCCATTTCTTAAAATCTCTAATATACTTATGTAAATTAGCATTTTATTCTTATCTTCCAATTACAAATCAAGTTCAGTATTGAATATCTTTACTATGAAAGTCTTAGCTCTCATATTTTCTTGTCCTATCTCACACCATCCTAATGTAACTACTCTTTTTCTGGAAAATATTATGGATGTTTTGACTGTCCTTGGTCTCAGTGTTTGTCTGTAATACCTTCATAGCATCTATTCTTGATGGAAACTTTAGAAGAGATGACTACAGCTACACTGTTCTTACAATTTCTCTCTACTGAAATCCCACTTTAGGGAAAGTATTATTTGCAATCTAGAAGTCATTTTAAATGATGCCTATAAGCCATATGATCACTTTTGTTTCTGGGTCTTCTATTACTCCAACATTTTATTCCTAGATTGAATTTAGTTTATTATTCTTAGAATTGGTAGTTTTCACAAATTCTGGGAATTTGGTAAGTTTTTATTTTTTCAAATAGTGCTTTGTTGTGAGGTAGAGATATGGTTCAGTTGGTAGTATGCTTGCCTAAATCCAATACACCCTGAGTTTAACTTCCAACACCATGCAAACTGTGCATTATAGAAGTCATATGACTATAATATAATATTTGGGAGATAGGGGAATGAGTATCAGAAATTCAAAGCCATCCTCAACTCCACAGTTATTGAGGATTTGCACTGTATAATGCCTGCAATCCTGTATCACCGTCTTGATATCACTCTTTCGGTAACGGTATTACCCCAAATAATGGTCATTGCTATAATTGCCTATCTCATTCAGATCTCAGCTAGGTTTCCTTGCTGCAGATTATTGAGTTTTTTAACTCAATAATTCATGATTAATCAAAAATCCATGAAGGAGCACATAGATTCTCCGGACACATTCCAAAGTTAGCAATACCCTCTGTGTACAGATCTTTGCTTGTTTGTTTGCTTATGAATCCCCTTACCTAATAATATATTCCACTCTTCTCTGTAAATAATGTATTATATGTTAAAGTATTTTTGACATAGCCTATAAAATATCATTATATGTTTTGTACAGAAAGTTAATCTTTGTACATTTGGTTATTATGTCATCAAGACCATTACTTATAGGATATGATTCTAATGTCAAAAACTTCATTACTGTGTGCCTTTCACACCAACCAGTAGAGATAATCTTCACTAGCTACAGCTCTGAAGCTTTGTTTCATCATGGAAAATATGAAAATCTAAGACTATGGATTATGGGAGTCAAGTGCTAGGGGTAAAGTTAGAGAGGGAAGGGTGGATATGGAACTTGTCAGGGAAGGGTGGATATGGAACTTGTCAGGCTGACTACTTGTTCCCTTTGGGTGGCTCTATTTTCTTTTGCCATGTACATTATTCTTTCATGTTGTTACAATAATCATTGCCACTAAATATATAAACATCTATGACTTCATAAGAAGATGCCTATTCATATCACTTTGCTTCATTTTTCTCATAATGACTCATTTTTTCATGGTAATTAAAGTAGAAAAGATGAATTAGTAGAGGGAGATTATATTGTAGTCTGATGGAGAAATTGCTTTATATCCTTCTTTTCTAGATCATAGTAACAGCTACAGTAATAACGGTATTAAGAATTTAAAGAGTAAGAATGTGTAGGTGTCAAACCCCGTTCTGTTTTCCATATATCAAATTATGTAATCATCAGAACAACCTCTGTGCTAGGGACAACTCCAATCTCCATATATATTAGCAAATGATCCCAGCGATGCTTAGGTTATGTTCCCAAGTTCACACAGGTAGTGATTGATGAATGACAAAATTTGTTTCTCTGATCAAACAAATGTGTTTCTCTGATCTCAGAACACCCAGAAAGAACATTTCAACAACAACCAAACAAACAAAAATTGATCGTGCTCTTGGTTTTCAAAGAACATTTAATTCTCATGACCATCTATATTCTGTGTTTCTACATCAATTGCAGATGAACTATTAACTTTAAAATTGGTTGCTCCAGGCCTCTATTTAGACTTTTAATAGAAGATACAACAGGAGGACATAAGGCCCAAGTTAAGACTGATAAAATTACTAAGTGGTGTGAACAACCAGAGAAGTGGAATATATCCCTATACCCTATATAATCATTAAATAGTTAATTAAATGTATTAAGGAAAATACAGTGTCAATATGCTCTAACTGAGAAAAATTTGAGGGAAATGATTGAAATCAGACATAAATGAAGAAAGCATGGTGTGCATAATTTTCAGGAGACTTGTTTGGCCACCAAGGATTCTTTGTTAATGAGCACAAACTTGGTTAATATCCCTGAGAAGTGGATAGAGAGAATGAATCTACAGCTGATTGATTAATGAGCACTACCTAAATGTATCATGCTCCCTGGTGCTCAAAAGCACAGAGAAATTCTCTCACCACCAACTTGTTGAATACAAAGGAATAAGCTTTCCAGCGTCTGGCTATTATAAATAAGGCTGCTTTGATCAGAGTAGAGCATGTGTCCTTGTTACATGTTGGAGCATCTTTTGGGTATATGCCCAGGAGTGGTATAGCTGGGTCCTCTGGCAATACTAAGTCCAATTTTATGAGGACCTGCCAGACTGAATTCTAGAGGGATTGTACCAGCTTGCAATCCTACCAACAATGGAGGAGTGTTCCTCTTTCCCCATATCCTCTCCAGTATCTGCTGTCACCTGAGTTGTTGATCTTAGCCATTGTGACTTGTGTGAGGTGGAATCTCAGGGTTGTTTTGATTTGCATTTCCCATATTGATTAAGGATATTGAACATTTCTTTAGGTTCTTTAAGCTGGAAAGAACCCAGATGTCTCTCAACAGAGGAAGGATACATAAAATGTATATTTACATAATGGAGTACTACTCAGCTATTAAAAGTGATGAATTCATGAAATTCTTAGGCAAATGGATGGAACTAGAAAATATCATCCTGAGTGAGGTCACCCAATAACAAAAGAACACACATGGTATTCACTCACTGATAAGTGGATAGTAGCCCCAAAGCTCAGAATTCCCAAGATATAATTCACAGACTACATGAAGCTCAAGAAGAAAGAATACCAAAGTGTGGGTACTTTGGTCTTTCATAGAAGGGGGAACAAAATACAGGAGCAAATATGGAGACAGAGTATGAAACAGAGTCTGAAGGAAAGGCCATCTAGAGACTGCCCCACCTGGGGATCCATCCCATATACAGTCACCAAAAGCAGACACTATTGAGGATGCAGAGAAGTGCAATTTGACAGGAGCCTGATATAGCTGCCAACTGAGAGGCTCCACCAGAGTCTGACCAATACAGAGGTGGATGCTCACAATCATCCATTGGACTGAGCACTGGTTCCCCAATGGAGGAGTTAGAGAAGGAGCTTTAGGGGTTTGCACACCCATAGGAAGAACAAGAACATTAGCCAACCAGAACCCACCTCTCCCAGAGCTCCCAGGGACTAAACCCCCCAACTATGGAGTACACATGGAGGGACCCATAGCTCCAGCTGCATATGCAGCAGAGGATGGCCTTGTTGGGCATCAATGGGAGAAGAGTCCTTTGGTTCTGTGAAGGCTTGATATCCCAGTGTAGGGGAATATGAGGGCAGGGAGGTGGGAGTGGGTGAGTGGGGGAACAACCTCATAGAATCAGGGTGAGGGGGTATGGGATAGGGTTTGGGGGATGAGCAAGAAAGGGGATAACATTTGAAATATAAATAAAAAAATCCAATTAAAAAAAGGAAAAGAAAAAGAAATTAATAATCAGTGTTACCCTGTTACCTTATTCCAGCCACAAATTGCCAGTGTGACAATTCTCAGACAAGACAAAAAACAAGTATCTGAAGACGATATGTGTTACACGTTTTTGGATCATTACTCATTTCTTGTAAATGAATCTCCTAGACAAGAGCCAGATGCATTGTGATTTTCTAAGAAACAAATATTTTTGTTTTGATATTGACTTGATATTTTAATAGCTTTAAATTACATCAGGAAATTCCTTTTAATAAAACAAACAAACATTTTGGATATTCTAGAATTTATCTTCAGCTCTTGAGCAGCAAGAAACAGGAAGGTCACTTAAATAATTTTCTCTGGAGTGATAACATACTATTTTCACCAAGCAGACCACTTGAAAAGTTTGGGAGTCATTAAATCTTTGCTCCAATTTCAGCTTTACAGGCAAGTTGTACAAAGGATTGTTTCAAGGAAATTTTTAAAGTGTAACATTATCATTGAATCAAGAGTCTATACTTGCCTTATTACTTGCAAGTCAAATTTCAGTTTCCATGTGTAAGATAATCTGAGGTAGATATAATTAATTTAAATGTCCATCATTGTGTAATTATATACTTAAAATTATTCTACCAGCACCAGCATTTTTCAGAATGGATGGGATCACCTTTGTATAATTCCGTTGTTGAACTTTAAAATTGTTTTTTGCTTTCTACTAGTCAGAACCAATACTATTCACTATTGGTCAAAAACTAAAATCCCTTGGCTTTAGTTTGTATTTGCTTGTTCTGATGAAATACTATTATTGCCAAAGTGATTAGAATGCCAAAAATTAGAAATGTAGTTATAGAATAACAAAATTTCAGAATGGGCATACACATTGACCTTTATCTATGTTTTAAATTGTTTTTATTGTTAATATTGAGCAGCTTAATTTACATTCCTTACTTATACCTGAAAGTGATTCTTTAACTTCAGTGTCAAAGTAAAACAAAGAAGGATATTGTCATGCTACAGTTGACTTCCATTCTCTTTTCCAAATATATCTACCAAAGCTACCAAGTCATAAAGACAGATCGTTTTCCAAAAAAGCAAGAACAAAACAGAAATAGGGATCTAGTGAGGTACAGTTATCACTGCAAATACTGTTGTCTAAAAAAAAAAAAAAAGAACAAATGTAAGAAACCAAAACCCAACAGATAAAGAAAGGAGACTGAAAAGGATTCCGAAAGTTGGATCAAGAACCATGGTGTTATATATCAGTTCAAAAAAAAAATTGATATCAGGAATCTATTACATTCTTTCCTATTCCAGAAGTAATCAAAATACATAAGGCTGGAATTAACATTAAAATTCTCCTTTGCCACAGGAAGTTGTAGGGCAAAGGGAGGATGTGGAGAAATAGAAATGGAGGAGTTATGGGTTTATATCGACTCCCCAGTCAGAGGGGCTAGGGCACATCTTTTAAGACAGAATCATTAAATTTTACACTTGCTTCTAAACCAATGGACTATATTCATCTAGAAATATCATATGACACACTAATTTTTTAAAAATTTTTGTGAATATCTATTCTGATAATCAGTAGATCAGAATGACAGTGGGCCATCTAGGGAGTTACAGGGTAGAAGGTCTTCTCCAAAAAGAACAGATTTTGCTTGAAAGAAAGAGAACAATGTAGAGTGATGATATCAGACCTACAGTACAGATAGAATGAGGCATTGGCTGTCTCAAGATAGAAGAAGTAATATGTAGGGAAGAAGCTTCAGTGGGAGGACTCAGAAGATGCTTCTTAGACATGGGTTCACAAGTTTAGCTCTTGACCCCAAGTCTTTACCCAAAGCTAAAAGAAGAAAGTAAATATTTACTTGAAACTTTACACAGTTTGGGAGTATAATAGTTAGTATCCTATAGTGTTCTTTGTCTTAACCTTTGCATTATAATTTTATGAGTTCATGTTCCTTGGGAAAGTGTATGAATGTGTCTTAATCGGCAGCATCAACAAAAAGCACAGACCGTGATCTCTGTTGTCCTCTACTAAGAAAGAGTGAATTTAACCTCTTATTTGTGGTCTAGAGCCTGTTGTTTTCAACCTGTGGGTTGCAACCCCTTTGGGGTCGAAAGACCCTTTCAGAGGAGTCACCTAAGACCAACAGAAAACAAAGATGTTTACATTATGATTCACAGCAGTAGAAAAGTTACAGTTATTAAGAAGTAAGGAAATAATTTCACAGTTTGGGGTCAGCAAATGGAGAACTGTGTTAAAGGATTGCAGCAGTAGGAAGGATGAGAACCACTGGCCTAGGCTGTTATTATAGATGGGACCACGATTTAAGTGAACCTTAGCCCCCCCTTTAGATATTGCTGTCAAAAGCAACTCAGTCTATCCAAGTTGTTTTATTTAAGCAGAGACTTAATGTGAAAGATTATTTGAGTAGTATTGTTAGAAAACAGAGGGCAAGATTTTATGTTGCTTCTAAACATAAAGCTAACAAAGTTTTGGAGATTCTATACATAAATTTTATGTGTTTAGTATAACTTTTCCATTCTTCTCTTAAGATCCTGCCCGAGATCATTTAAGCTAGTCTACATCTATTTCCATTTCCTAAGAAGCCTTTCATGTAATCAACCCACCTTTTCTCAATCTTTATGTACAAATATTTATGGAAACTCTACTTACAGATGTCTGTGTTTTATTTTTAAAATATTATATATATCTTATCTGCAGTTGTAATTAAATTTATAATTTAAATTATTTTGATGACCTTCTCTGCTCTAATGTAGAGAATATATCAGTCAAGTTATTTGGTTGTGGTGATGAACAATCATAATATTACATTTATATTCAGAAGCAAAATTTTATTTCTCTGGTGCATCACTGTCCATTGCAGGGATAAAGTTTTCTAGGTCATTATGATTAATATAGTATAATATAATTATACAATGTATTATAACTATAAGCATTTCAGGTAGAGTTATTAGACTTGCTTGCAGGCTATAGTCTGAGTAGTTCAGCAATGGTTTTCTCTCAAGAAAAAGATGAAGGATCCAGTCACCATTCAGGCCACAAGACTGGATGTCTCAGCATCTGGTGTCGCAATTCTAGGGAATTTATAGAGTTGCTGGTCTTTGGTCTATTTTGGAATGACACAGACATAGGTTCTAATACCAATGAAGGAATGTGTCAACAATGGGAAAGATGAAATTATCAGTGAGACTAAAGAAAAACATCAGGCTAAAAATAAAATAAAATAAAAATAAAAAGATTCTCTTCTATGCCCTTATATGTGAACTACAACCAGAAAGTGTGGCCTAAATTTAGGGTCAGTCTTTCCACCTCAAATGATGCCATCTGGAAAGTCTCTCACAGATGTGGCCAGCTGCTTGCGTTTTAGTTAATTTCAGCAGCAGTGAAGTTGACAACACAGAGTAGCCATCACAAGTAGAATAAAGAAATTGATAAAATATGCCACTTTCTTTTTTTTTAGGAAATGTTTAAATAATTTTAAACTTTATTAAGTAAAAATTGCATGAAGAGAAACATGAGATAATGAATATAAAAATTAAATGCAAAATATCACATGCAAAATAGGTTATTACATACTTAGCAGTATCAACCCTAAATACCTAATCCCTGACTTCCACAGTAGTAATATTAATATAATAGGGAAAAAATCTCAGTTTCCATCTTAATATATACCAACATTTTTTATTCTATATATTGTATATTTACATTTCTTTTTTTCCTTTTTTTATTATTTTCTATATTCTTTGTTTACATTCCAAAGGCTTTCCCCTTGCCAGTTCCCCCCCTTGCCTTATGCCCCCTAAGTCCTCTCCCCCGCCCTCATTCCCCAATCACCCACCCTCCCCACCATTTCTCTGTTCTGGTACTCTCCTACAAAACTGGATTTAGTCTTTTCCGGACCAGGGTCCTCTCCATCCCTTTTCTTGGGAATCTTTTGCTTAGCTAATTGTGTCTTGAGTATTCAGAGCTTCTGGGCTCATTAGTATCCACTTATCAGTTTTTGCAATTCAGGTGTATTCTTTTGTTATTGGGTTAACTCACTAAGGATGATATTTTCCAGATCCAACCATTTGCCTAGAAATTGCATGAATTCATTATTTTTAATTGCTGAGTAGTATTCCATTGTATAAATATACCACGTTTTCTGTATCCATTCTTCCTTTGAGGAACATCTGGGTTCTTTCCAGCTTCTGGCTATTATAAATAAGGCTGCTATGAACATAGTGGAGCATGTGTCTTTATTGCATGCAGGGGAATCCTCTGGGTATATGCCCAGGAGTGGTATGACAGGGTCCTCTGGAGGTGTCATGCCCAGTTTTCTGAGGAACCGCCATACTGATTTCCAGAGCGGTTGTACCATCTTGAAACCCCACCAACAATGGAGGAGTGATCCTCTTTCTCCACATCCTCGCCAGCACCTGTTGTCTCTTGAGTTTTTAATCTTAGCCATTCTGACTGGTGTGAGGTGGAATCTCAGGGTTGTTTTGATTTGCATTTCCCTGATGACTAATGATGTTGAACATCTCTTAAGGTGCTTCTCAGCCATCCGAATTTCTTCTGGTGAAAATTCCTTGTTTAACTCTGTACCCCATTTTTAATAGGGTTATTTGGTTCTTTGGGGTCTAACTTCTTGAGTTCTTTGTATATATTGGATATTAGCCCTCTGTCGGGTGTGGGGTTGGTGAAGATCTTTTCCCAATTTGTTGGTTGTCATTTTGTCCTTCTGACAGTGTCTTTTGCCTTACAGAAACTTTGTAATTTTATGAGGTCCCATTTGTCAATTCTTGATCTTAGAGCATAAGCTATTGGTGTTCTGTTCAGGAACTTTCCCCCTGTGCCCATGTCCTCCAGGGTCTTCCCCAGTTTCTTTTCTAATAGATTCAGTGTGTCTGGTTTTATGTGGAGATCCTTGGTCCACTTGGATTGATCTTAGTGCAAGGAGATAAGAGTGGGTCAATTCGCATTCTTCTGCATGTTGACCTCCAATTGAACCAGCACCATTTGTTGAAAAGGCTATGTTTTATCCACTGGATGGTTGTAGCTCCTTTATCAAAGATCAAGTGACCATAACTCTGTGGGTTCATTTCTGGATCTTCAATTCTATTCCATTGATCTACTTGCCTGTTGCTGTACCAATACCATGCAGTTTTTAACACAATTGCTCTTTAGTACTGCTTGAGGTTGGGGATATTGATTCCCCCCAGAAGTACTTTTATTGTTGAGAATAGTTTTAGCTATCCTGGGTTTTTTTTTGTTATTCCAAATGAATTTGAGAATTGCTCATTGTAGATTTATGAAGAATTGATTTGGGATTTTGATGGGGATTGCATTGAATCTGTAGATTGCTTTTGGCATAATGGCCATTTTTACTATATTGATCCTACCAATCCAAGAGCATGAAATATTTTTCCATCTCCTGAGGTCTTCGATTTCTTTCTTCAAGGACTTGAAGTTCCTGTCATACAGATCTTTCACTTGTTTGGTTAGAGTCACACCAAGATCCTTTATATAGTTTGTGGCTATTGTGAAGCGTGTTATTTCCCTACTTCTTTCTCAGCCTGCTTGTCCTTTGAATACAGGAAGGCTACTGATTTGCTTGCATTGATTTTTACAATCAGCCACTTTGCTGAAGTTGTTTATCAGCTGTAGAAGTTCTCTGGTGGAGTTTTTTTGGGTCGCTTAAGTAAACTATCATATCGTCTGCAAATAATGATAGTTTGACTTCTTCCTTTCCAATTTGTATCCCTGTGACTTCCTTATGTTGTCTAATTGCTCTTGCTAGAACTTCAAGTACTATATTGAAAAAATATGGAGAGGGCAGCCTTGTCTAGTCCCTGATTTTAGTGGGATTGTTTCAAGTTGCTCTCCATTTAGTTTGATGTTGGCTACTGTTCTGCTGTAGATTGCTTTTATTATGTTTAGATATGGGCCAATTCCTGCTCTTTTGGGAGCACAGACACCCTCTGAGACAGCAGCACCAAATGCCAGGCTCTCAGGAGCTTTAAACACCAACCAGTAATAACAAAGACCAACTACATCCAGAAATAAACAAATGGCAAAAGGCAAACATAGGAACGTTACTAGCAGAAATCAGGGCAATATGGCAGTATCCGAACCCAGTTCCCTGACAGCAGTATGTCCTGGATACCGCAACACACCAGAAAATCAAGATATAGATCTAATATCACTAGTCAGGATGCTGATAGCAGAAAACATGGATAAATCTCTTAAAGAAATAGAGGAGAAAATGGATCAAAAGTTAGAAGCACTTACAAGGCAAACACAAAACTCACTAAAGAAATTCAGGAGAACATGGATCAAAAAGCAGAAGCCAATAAGGAGGAAATACAATAGTCACTTAAAGAAATACAGGAGAACGTGGGTCAACAAGTAGTAGTCATGAAAGAGGAAACATAAAAATTTCTTAAAGAATACATGAAAACACAAACAAGCAAGAGAAAGATCTGAGCAAAACCATCCAGGATCTAAAAACAGAAGTAGAAACAACTAAGAAATCTCAAAGGGAGACAACGTTGGAGATAGAAAACCTTGGGAAGAAATCAGGTGCCATAGATGCAAATATCAACAATAGAATACAAGAGATAGAAGAAAGAATCTCAGATGCCAAAGATACCATAGGAACCATGGACTCAACAATCAAAGATAATGCAAAATGCAAAAAGCTTGTAATCCAAAACATCCAAGAAATCCAGGACACTATGAGAAGACCAAAACTAAGGATTATAGGTATAGATGAGAGGGAAGATTTACAATTTAAAGGGCCAGCAAATATCTTCTACAAAATTATGGAAGAAAACTTCCCAACCTAAACAGAGAGATGCCCATGAATATACAAGAAGCCTATAGAACTCCAACAGACTGGACCAGAACAGAAATACCTCCTGTCACATAATAATCAAAACCCCAAATGTACTAAACAAAGAAAGAATAGTAAAGGCAGTAAGAGAAAAAGGACAAATAACATATAAAGGAAGACCTATCAGAATTACACCAGACTTCTCACCAGAGACCATGAAAGCTGGAAGATCCTGTGCAGATATCATGCAGACTCTAAGAGAACACAAATTTCAGCCAAAACTACTATACCCAGTAAAACTCTCAATTACCATAGATGGGGAAAACAAGGTATTCCATGACAAAACCAAATTTGTATGATATCTTTCCATAAACCCAGCCCTACAAAGGATAATAAGGGGAAAACACCAACACAAGGAGGAAAACTACACCCCAGAAGAATCAAGAAACCTCCTCTCATCAAACACAAAAGAAGATAGCCAATCAAATATAAAAAATAATTTCAAAAATGTCAGGTAGTAATAGTTACTATTCTTTAATATCTCTTAACATTAATGGACTCAATTCCCCAATAAAAAGACATAGACTAACAGACCGGATACGGAAACAGGAACCTACAATTTGCTGCATACAGGAAACACATCTCAGTGTCAAAGACAAACACTTCCTTAGAGTAAAGGGCTGGAAGACAATTTTACAAGCAAATGGTCTCAGGAAACAAGGTGGAGTAGCCACTCTAATATCTGATAAAATTGACTTTCAACCTAAAGTCATCAAAAGAGTCACTGAAGTTCACTACTTGCTGGTCAAAGGGAAAATCCACCAAGAAGAACTCTCAATACTGAACATCTATGCTCCAAATGCAAAGGCATCCTCATTCATGAAAGAAAATTTACTAAAGCTTAAAATATGCCACTTTCATGTTCCATTGGTCAAAGCAAACACTCATGTGGCCATTCTCAGGTTTATCAGAATGCAAATGTGTCTTCCCCTATTGCTTAAAGGAGCCAATGACAGCCTTATGGCCAATTCCACATTTCAGGAGGACTAATTGATAATTAGAAATTAGGAGATGGTGCTAATGTAACTCTGTCTGGGGTTATAAACAAACAACCTCAAACACAAATGAGCATCTATCTGTTCATTGGATAAACAGATATTTACAGAAAATGTGTGCATTTACTTGATATTTTATTTCTTCATTCTGGCTCCCAGGAGAATCCTGCTCATCTCTCACATTTCCCCAGCCCTCACACACTAGTGTTTACTCACTGTTTCCTTTTTACAGTTGGTAGTTAATAAAGAATTACATAATGAATATGTTTAACAATTGAAATTTAATGAGATAGCCATGAAAATGCCCACTCAATACACCCCTTAAGTGGTAATCTGACAAGTGCTGTTCTAAATGCACCAAGGAAACAAAACTGGATGTAGTATCCAAACTGAAGCATCCTATCACTTTATTGGGAAGGTAAAATACGAATACGAATAGTTTCAACCCAGGGGCCATCATGATAGATGCTCAATAAGAAGTATATAAAAAACATCTTAACATAAATGGGAGCCATCCACATAGTAAAAACACATGCAGAAATTTGGAGACATTTAACATTCCTTCCTCTTCTGTTTTAGCATCCCTATTCATCCCTCAAGTTCCATCCTCTTAACTTGTCTTCCTCTGTTGTATTTCTCATCATGACCCTTTATTTCATCCCGTCCCACTTCTCCACAGTCAGGTCCATCTTTGCTCCCCTCTCTCCCATAGTTTTCCATTTCTATCTTTCTGCAGTTGGGTTTTCTTCTGCTTTAATCCTCACCATAAATAACTCTTTTCCTTTACATATCTATATTTCATTTTCCTTATACTTGGCAAGCATCTTGAAATAGAAATCTCATAATATCCCCTGAGATTCCTTGGTTATCACTATAACATGCCTCTGCCATCAGTGCATCAAAACTGCTCTCAGCAGACCTGAACAGGATTCTATGCGGCTGCATCCAATTATTTATATTACTATTCACTTTCCATAACTGTTGACTACTCTATATTTCCTTAAGTAAACTCTTCTCATTCCAAGGCATATTCTCTATATATTATATATATATATATATATATATATATATATATAGATAGATAGATAGATAGATAGATAGAGAGAGAGAGAGAGAGAGACAGACAGACAGACAGACAGACAGACAGATATATATATTTGTCGCAACCTATCTGACCAGCGGAAGGACGACAAACGCAAGTCCTTCTCATAGCAGTTTAATCAGGAACCTTGAAATATGAATGGTGGGAAAAGGCTACCCACTCCCCTTGCACAGTCCTTTTATATCCTCTCAAAGTCTGCCCCATCAGTCCACATCACGTAGTCTTCTCTGATTGGTCCACATAGAATGGTCTGATCACACGTCATTGGCTACGCCTGCGCAGTGCCCAAGAAAGGTGTGGGCTACTCAGGAGCAGGAAGAAGTCAGGTGTTTAGTCATCCGACCTGGCAGGCCTCCAGGCTTACTGCCTCTCTCTCTCTCTCTCTCTCTCTCTCTCTCTCTCTCTCTCTCTCCACACACACACACACACACACACACACACACACACACACGATACTTATTTACTTACAGTGCTAGAGATCAAACCAGGGGCTTTATTCATATATAGACAAGTGCTCTGCCACTCAGAACCACCGTCAGCCCAATTTAAAAAGCCCATCTTCTACCTGCAAACCATGAGACCATCACATCATGTTTTTTACTCTATTGAACTACCTCTCAATGCTTCACACTCATTTTTCTCATTTTTTTTCAATCCTACTATACTATCTACATTTCCTTATAGTTTCTTTAAAAAAAAAAGCAAATAAAACAAAACAAAACAAAAAAGACACCGATTACTGTCTTTGGGTGTTGTTACTTCTGTCAAATGTCCATTTTTTATCCTACTTGGAAAAGTTTAAATCATACTTTTCTAGAAAATCTTCTTTCACTTAAAAATGAGGTTACTTACTTGAAGTAACTTTATCAATTCTATCAGATGCAGGACTGACCTGTCCTTGGCACTGTGCTGCTATTCCTATTTGTTTTCTTACTTGTTTCTCATTGACCACAGAGCATCTTGCTAATGAGCATCAGAGCCAGTTCTTTTCAGTATCCTGACCATCTTCATGATACCATGATGAGTCTGTGCATGGTTGGGTGTTTGGATGGACACGAGTTTACCAAAAGCTTCATATAAGAAACAGCATTTAAACAGAGGAGCTGTAGATATGGATTCTGTCATAATCTGAGAATGGTACTATGATTGAAATACTAAGTTAAACTTTGGAGAAAGAATTTGTAGCAAATAGATCTTGGAGTAGGAGATGAAACAGAATCTTAGCGTCTATTGAATGATAAGCAAGTGTGTTCCTTCCCTACTATTGAGATAGGGTAAGTTATATACAATTTGAACACACTGTGGAATAGTTTACTTATGTGTATAACTTTCCAAGATGACTTTAATGTCCATGTGCTTTATGAAATGGATTGAAGGCTGAATAAGCTATTAGGATAATACCGGAACATTCTAGACAAGAAAAACCATAGATGAGAAACAACAAAAAAAAAAAGGAAGAAAATGAATGCTAATGGGATACATGATGAAGTCTACAAGAGTTCCATGCTGAAGAAAACTGAGAAAAGTGACTGTTATGGAGAGAGAAGACAACTAAGGTTTCAAGTCTGACTGACATGAAGGATGCTTGCTCCTGCCTTCAACAAAGGCAGAGGATATGAGAAGAAGCATGAGTTTGAATTACACTTTGGATACAGTGAGTTTGAAAGCAAATATAAATTTGAACTTGAAAATTGGTGCTTTGTATAAAGTTTGTTCCTATAAAGTACCTCGGAGGGCTGCCATGTGGTAAGCCATTTAAGACCGTATTCTCCTGCTCTCCGCTGACCTTAACAAATGGCTGACACTGTAATTGAAAGGTGTTACAACAGTTGGAACATAAAGCTCCACTCCTAATTAATGAGTAGCAAAGTTAAAATAAGACCTATAAAATCTTAACATTGTGAATTTTAAGTAGAAAGCCTACATTTTTGTAGTATTCCTTCTATAATATAAGGTGGCACTAAGTAAATGAAAAAAAAACTAAATTTATTGAAAATCAGTATTTTAATATCAGAAATATTTATAGTATTTCTTCTAAAAATTGAAGTTGACTGATTACTCTTTCCTATACTTTTATCCTTTGAACTATATTAGTATTCTCTGCTGTGAAGAATGACATTCAAAAGCATAATAGTATAACAATATGGGGTAATGATTCTTGTCAGATCTATCTTTCAAAGAGCCTCTCACCATCTGTAGATCACCCCTGAGGTTGTGACAGTTGTCATCTAGTAGATATATGGTTTCTGCCAAGTTTTTCTGCTACTGAGCTTTGGTATGACGTACTTTTATCAGTCATTATTATAACCAGATAATTTTGATACATATCAAAAATTTTAGTCACATTATATAGTATGTATATTATATATCATTTTTATGGTATCCTATGTTATACATACACAAGATATATAGCAACACATAATATATTTTAGTTACTTTTATGAATGCTGTGACAAAATAGCCAGAGAGAAAAAATTAAGGAAAGAAGAGCTTATTTCAGCTTATAGTTTCAGGTGCTGCAGTCCTGCCTTGACTGGAAAAATTTGCTTTCAGAAGCTTTGGTGTCTAGTAGCATCACTTCATCAGCCAGGAAACAGAGAGCAAAAGCTGTCATTCGACTCCTTTTCTTTTATTTAGTTCAGAACATCAACCCATGAGATGTCTCTGCCCATATTCAGTGTGCATCTCTGCTGTTGAGTTAAATCTTTTTGAAATTCTCAGTTAAGATAATCTCTCTCTATACAAAATACAAAATAATAAGAATAAGAATTTCATTGATAAACTCAGGGATTATTGGGATATGTGTCAAATTCAGATTTGTTCATTGCATCTTTTCTGAACTGAATATTTTGAGTTGCCTATCATATGTACTACACTGTGGTTTGAATGCTGCTCTAACAAGCCTTCAGTTACTGGAAGGAAACAATAGAGCAATAGCAAGAGTTGGGTAGCTGCTTAATAGGTGAAGTCATGTGACTAACAGCCAACTGCATAAATCCTGCCACCTGCTGTTCAACTACATGGAAAAGTTGAACAGCTCAGTAGGATTGAGAATTCTGCTTTCGTTGATGTGAATATTGCCCCAAGCAGTTAGCCTGTGACATTCCAAAGTCTATTGGGATGACTCAGCTTCAAAGCCCTAAATTCTGAGCCAAGCTAAATGGAAGTGGTAAAGGGAAACTAATGTACCATTTGTCGCCTTGATCCCTTTACAGATTGTTTTATTTCGGTCTGTACTAGGAGGCAGTTTCTGTTGGAAGTAACGGTACAGGATGGCAAGGTATCAGTAAATACCCCTGTTGGATTAGAATGGTGTGGTAGTGAATTAAACCTGTGCCATCTTAGTGCCTTTGTAGAGAACAGATTAAGAATGATGCAGAAAATATCATTTAAATGTAAGTCCTACAACTTCAGAAAAATTATATAAATTACAAAAAAAAAAAAAAAAAAAAGCAAGCAACCTACAGTGGCTATAGTTGTATAACTGATTATCTGAAAAAAATCCAGGCTTTTGTTATCTCCCATGCATGAGTAAAAAATATCTGTTTAATGTCGAGTGTAGAGAGGAAGGGTAGGTCACAGAAAAGTTTAAAATTCTACATTAAACTCTACTAATTCTAACTATCCTAGAAAGTAATACCAACTTTTGCAATGGCTTTCCTTTTTAAAGCAGCTAAAACCAACAACAACAAAAGTCTTCTATGATGTGTGAGCAGAAGTAGTAATTCAACAGGGAAGAGGGGACATTTCCCTTAACCCAAAGATGTTCCATCCAGGAGTTTTGACTGAACTAAGTAAATAAATGTGCTGACTCTCCATATACTTTGTTATGATATAAATAAATAAATGGTGTTGCTGTTACCTATGAATACATCCAAGGTTTTTCCTATCCCCCTTTTCTACAACCCATTCTAGTGTAACTCGTTATCTTCTATATATAATTTGTTACCATCTGGTGCAATATTCTATTCAAGAAATCATGTTACTGAGTAGATATTCTAATATTTTTACTCTATCAGTTCTTGTGTCTCCCCATGATGCATGACTTTCTAAAAGTATGTATACATTTCCTACAAATCTCTGACTATGGAAGTCCAGAGTGACATAAATATATAGTAGAAAACTTTTGTTTGGATGTAGCACACAAAGAAAAAGCAATCTCTTTCAAAGAATGGAGAGCACCTCTCTCATCTACACTGGAATTTTGAATGTTTTCTTTTCTTCAAGTCACTTGGTTCAAAGTAGACAGTCTCCAGCTATAAAGCAAAACTTCTGCCTGAACCCACTCACTCCTGTACCCATCAGCCATTGCTGTGGCGCTCTGCCCGTTGTGGGGGCACTGGCTTCTCCCCATTGTGGGAGCATTGGCTTCCTACTCCATAGTTACCCCCTTTCCTCGGTCACATCACCCTGAGAGGATTACAGCTGATTCATTAATTTCCATGGTGCTTCATTTCTTAGGTCCCACGAACAAAATCAGAAAACAGCTCAAAGGGCCACAGCACAGGTCTTTGTAATACACTAAAACCTTCACCAGTCTGAGGACTGCAATCCTGAAATGCCCATCTCTGCCTGTTTCTTTGCTTTTCAGTTCTCCATCAGCCTCTCTCTCTCCTGGGTCTGCCTATCAGGAGCTTTCCCATAAGCATTCTCTATTCACACAGTTCATCTTCCCCTTGGGACTGATTTCTCAACACCTACAATGGCATCCCATGGTGGCTTATTTCATGCACTGTTTCCTATGTCCTCAGGCAAATCGAATCATTTATATCTGGCACCCTTCTTGTGAGCCTCCAGCTGAGAGCTAACCTCAGTCTCATCTCATGTGTATATTATAGATAAAGGAAACAAAAATATATAAATAAATACTTGGAGTTCTGACTTGGACCAGAATCGTATAACCCCTTGATTCAGGATGTTGAAAGTTTCACTTGTCTTATCTTTAAGATGAAATTGACTTTTACTGTCATATTTTAGGTTTTTGATGAAAATTGCATGATGTAAATACACTGGCTCAGAGCACTAAAGAACTGAAGATTCTTTTTTCTCCTCCCTCTGCATCCACTTAGGATTTATGATGCATTTGCTTTCAGCTTATCTCAATATTGTTCTTTGGCTAGTTTTATTTTCATTCTGCACAGTAATTTATTTCATCTTCTAAGACATTCCTTACATTGGGTCCCTGATTCTCAACAAATAGAACATTTTCTTATCTTTTTATATTTATTCAAGACAAAATAAATCATACAGCAGTGAATTTCTTCAGATTCCTTTCTAAACTTATCTAAAGATAGTAATCTCTTAAGGTCCACTGAATATGTAAGTATTCACTAAACATTATTATTCATATCTATTTCTTATGCACAAATACCTGAGATAATATTTAGTTTATGAAACTGGGCATGATGGTGCACGCCTTTAATCCTAGCACTCGGGAGGCAGAGGCAGGCAGAGTTTGAGGCCAGCCTGGTCTACAAAGTGAGTCCAGGAAGGCCAGGGCTTGTTACACAGAAAAAAAAAATCCTGTCTCAAAAAAAAACCCCTCAAAAATAGTTTATGAATTAAGTTCAGAAGAGATTAAAAACAATAGCTTAATTGAATGAAATGATTATATCAATAGTGTCATAGAACTTATATAGATGTGATGTCTTGTGGTTGCAATGTAATTTTCTTTTTTGTCCAGTAATATAATGACACAATAGCTATATGATAAGTATTATGGTCTGGACTCCCCCACCCCACCCCCAGAATAGCTGTTGCCATTGTGTTCCATGCCTGCCAACTATTTCATATTGTTGTGACATGCCTGCCAGTCATTGACACAGAGAAGTGACTCGGCTCAAGAACATGCTGACCGCACACCCTGGTTTGTTCTGTATGTTCTGAATATTCTGTATGAGGTTTGCTAATCTTAAGAAATTCCACAAAGCTTTGCATTGGAACCATCAAATCAATCAGTAACAGTGTCAAAGTTTGGGGTCTGCAGGTGGGATGGATCCCTAAACGGGACAGTATCTGGATGGCTTTTACTTCAGTTTCTGCTCCTTATTTTTTGTCTCTGCATTTCCTTTAGATAGGAACAATTCTGGTTTAAAGTTTTTAAGACAGGTGGGTGGCCCCATCCCTCAACTGGGGGCCATGCCTATCTACTGAAAATGTACAGGTTCTATGAACACAAACACAACATATCAGCAGTAGACCTGATAGCTGAGAAAACTACTGAGTTACTAACAGCTGAACAGCATATAATGTGTAGACAGACTGGACAATACAATAAAATGCAATACTGAATCATATTCTAGATTAGATAGTGTGATGCTACAATATTTCCTTCTTTACCTCAGAACAGTGAAAACTCAAAACTCCTAAATTGGTTTATTTCTGACATTCTTTATTGTTTTGAGATTGTACTTATATTCTATGTGTATGTTTGTCTGGATACATGTCTATATATATTATGTGTACAATGCTTGTGGAAGACAGAAGAGGACACTGGAACCCCTGGGATTGGAGTGACTGATTGTTGTGAGCTACCATGTGGGTACAGGGAATTGAACCCAGGTCGTTTGAGAAAGCAGTCAATGCTCTTAACATGAGCAATCATCCTAACCTCTTATATTCTCTACTTAATAGTTCTTAAATTGCCTGTAGGTCTCTGAAAAAATGAACAATAAAATGTATCTAAGTGTATGTAAGAGCTGTAGGATGGGGTGTGCTTTGGGTGCTACATTTTCCAGTCTCCTTTCTTCAACCTTCTTTCTTTATCAGAGACTGATTATTTTCACCTCTTCTACAGTGACAGACTATGAGTGATTTCTTCCCTAATACTAGCAATCTCTCATCTTTAGGACATTCCTATCAATCCATTGCACCCTTTAAAGTTACAAAGTAACCTTCTGTTGCTCTTTTTGAAGTTTTGCCATATATATTTCTTCAATAAACTGATTTCATATACAGGTGCAGTGAAAATTTGCTCATTTTTCTGTAGGAAAAAAGAAATGACAAAGAGCTTCCCTGCCTAGAGTCCAGTCTCCATCATTTGCCTCATTTTACTTACATCCTACAGATTAAAAAGCTGCAGTTCTCATCAAACTATTACTTCATATTATTGAAATATGACTAACAAATATAATTACATACAATTGTAATATGTGATGTTATGACTGATATAAATTTAACATCATAACTAAACACTGACCACAGTCAATATATCACAGTTAACATAACTATCACCTCAACTAACTAACACTGTATTTGTTTTATTTTATGGTAAGTACATTCAGAATTTATTCCTGACAAACTTGAAGTCTGTGATATAACATGGTTAATGTCACAGTGCTCTCATTTATGCTTGGACTCATATAAATCCCAACACAAACAATAGGAGAGTGGTAGCCACCAGGAGCTGGAGAGTCAGGGAATTAGGTAAACCTTGGCCAAAGAGTCCTAAGTCTACAGTTGTAAGACATGTTCATCTTTATGTAAGGGCTCAGTTTTCTAGAAAAATCAAGTACATTATTATTTGAAAGTAATAATAGTCAGAAGCTGTTGAGAGATGAATGAAAGAACCCAGACCTCAAGCATGTCTTCTCTTCTAGATGTAAACTTGAACAGCCTCTTTGTAGCTCAGATTTTCAGTGTTAACCTTATGGTCTCATCTACTATGAAGATTGAGGTTACCTTTAGAGCGCTGTAGAATTCTCTTCTGGAGCATCAGGCTCACAAACTAGAGTATGCCTTTGCTACAGGGACCCATTATGCCTGACTGAAGCCCCATAAATGCAGAATGACTCTAAGGATGCTCCTCAGTAGGACTGTTCAGGGAAGCTTGGTATTTCCTGTGTAGTAATGACAGATATGTTGCATACTGGAAGTTGATCTGTGTAAAGAAAATAAGCTAATATAAATCAGCAAGATAGAACATGACTTATATGCCTATGGGGTATAGTTTATTATTAGAACCTCCTGTCTTCTCTTAATCTGAGATGTCTGTCTGTCTCACAGGTCTTTCCTATGCATTCTCCTCTTTGTGTCACTTAGGAGATACAGGAATGAATCAGAGATGAGTGATTCTCCGAACACAGGTTTTGAAATTTGAGAATCATAAAGCTGATTAAAGACTTTAATTCTACACTGGTTAGGTTGTGCCTCTGTAATAGGAAGAGTGCGAGCAGTATACAGGTTCATCTGTTTGCTTTCTGTGCAACAAATGGGACACACCATGCTCCCAGCTTTCCTTAGGGGGACTGTGACAACATAAGCTCCCATCATCATTTATGTTTCACAATTCAGCGAGCCTGGACCTCCTTCCCTAAAACCAACAAAAAGTTAAACGGCATGTAATCATGGTTGTAACAAATGCTTGAAGTTAAAAGTGAAAAGCAAGTAATTTTTCTGTTTAATGAGACTTGAAATGTACCTTTGAGAATTGTTAAAAAGAAAAAATGCCACCTTTGTGGTAAAGATGCAGAGATGGGAGTCAAGGTCAGCACAAAAGTACTTTCTCTGTGCTGTCTATCCACATATTCAGAGAGAATCATGGAGATTTCAGAGACTTGGTTCAGGAAGATAAGAGTCTACAGCAGAATATGTTGTTCTGTCTACAGTATCTTCTACATCAAAACTCCTAGGTAAAAGGAATAAAGAAGCCTGGCATAGTGGTACACGCCTTTAATCTCAGATCTTTGTGAGTTAAAGACCATCCTGGTCTACAAAGCAAGTTCTAGGACAGCCATGGTTACACAGATACTGCATTGAAAACACATACACGTATGCGCACGCGCGTGCGCACACACACAGACACACAGACACACACACACACAGTAGAAACTTCCACCCCTTCTCGGTCACAACTGTCCACTTCCTTCCCCAAATTAGTACCATCAAATTCATTCACTTTTCTTGTTATTTTTAAAGATTAGAAACAAAATTTTCATGGCCATTGAAATATTAAATAATACCCATTAGCGAATAATGCTACATACATGCAGCAACACTGTGGACCAACAAAGCAGTATTCAAAGGGGAAGGCTAGTCATAGTGAGTATTCTGAGTTAACTATGGGGGAGAAAACTGACAGCAACAACGAAGAGTCCAGTAAACATGTCTTTGTTCATCTTTAGAAAATCCTGGTGAGCAAAAACAACAACAACAACAACAACAACAACAACAACAACAAAAACCCAAAATCAACTAATCTGCGTCCACAGGGGCTCAGAGAGACTGATCAGCCAACCCAGGGAACCTGCATGGGGCTGACGTAGGCCCTCTGCATATAAGCTACAGTTGTGGAGTTTGATCTTCATATGAGACGAACAATGGGAACAGGGGATGTCTCTGACTATATTGGCTGCTGTTGGGACCCTTTCTTCCTTTTGGGCTGCCTCCTCCAGCCTCAATAGGAGAGGAGGTACCTAGTCTTACTGCAGCCTGATATGCAAGGGCAGGTTGATATTCCATGGGAGGCCTCCCTTTTTCCAAAGAGAAATGGATGGAGGTGGGGGTTGAGAGAAGGACTAGGTGAAGAGGAGGGAGGAACAACTGATCAGGAGACATTAATTAATTAATTAATTAATTAATTAATTAAAAAGGAAAATGTCAATGATGTCAATCTAAGCAGCACTGTCTTAATAAAGAGAAATAATTACTCCAGAAAATTTTTTTTCATAAAAACTAACATTACTGAGAAATTTGGGCAATTACATTTACTTTTATAATACCTGGTAAAATGTTACTTTCTCATAGCTAACAGATATTATGAAGGTAATAGAGAAATGCTATATTCCAAAACAAAAATGCAGTATTTCATTTCCTTTTTGTGGTACTATTGGTCACAACAGATGTGGTCACAAAGCACTGAAACTGATTACAAGAGCCACACATTGTCTGCTTCTAGCATACATCTTCCTCTCAGAACAATAGCAAATCAAGCATATTCATATAGGATCAAACTTAACAAATTATCTATTAACTTTGCAGAGAGAAACGTCTAAAATTGTTGTAAGGCATGACCCAGAAGGTCCAACTATTAATTACCATTTATCCAACAAGAAACAGAGCAATCATTACCCACTAAAATAATAGTCCTTACATGCTAATTCTGAAGTTCTAGTAGGTCAATGAGAGAGACACATGCACATGTGTGCATGCATGTGCATGCGTGCGTGTGCGCACACACACACACACAGGGAGAGAGAGAGAGAGAGAGAGAGAGAGAGAGAGAGAGAGGGAGGGAGAGAGGGAAGGAGGGAGGGAGATGACTTCGATGACAGATGTGTAGAACTGGGAAGGAAGTCTTTCTTGAAGGGTAGGCAGAAAGTGGCCAATTTACTACTTGTGTCTCACTTTTTTTTTTTAAATCTCTTGCCAATGATGAATGAAAATAAATGGGTGTCAGATTTTACTTTCTCATCACAGTGGTTTCATTAATCATCATTATAATCAAAAGAATATGAAATTGTTCCATTTATCAACCATCCTTTGAGTATCTACTTGTACTGTAAGCAAAAAATAAACTATGTTCCAGGGGTTTTGAGGCAAGTGAAACAGACATGGTTTTGCCCTTGTGCTTGTCAGTCAACCAAAACCCCAGGTAAGATTAGAATATTTTGGAATGAATTTGGAAGGAAGACGAGAAGGAGCAGGGAGCTGGAAATGAGGCATGGATCGGAGCAAAGGAGCTACTTCGTCTCTTGTGTTAAGGAATGTGGCCTTTACCTCCTGCACGATTATACATCCTGCTACTTCTAGATTAATTATTTTAAATGAATTCCCAGAACTGTGATATGCCAGGAAAGGAATCTAGGAATAACCCTAAAGATCTATAGAGTGATTTTCTTCATATCAAATTTTCACGTTAAACAAGTTTGTCTGAAACCTCTTTGTCAGTTTGACCAGTGCCATGAAATGCAACTGACCACGCCCTGATCGAGGTGGCGGATCTGAAACCCCACCAGGGCCTGCACTTGTGCCTCTCTGGGGACACAACAGAATTGAAAGCTGTGTCCATACTGCAGGCCTTTCCCAGCTAATCCCTGTAGCTCCCGTTGCTGACGAACTTGCTTTTCTAAAATATTTCATGGCATAATCTCTTTTATCAGATGAATTGGAGCCAAGCAGAACATCAGGAACTAAATTTCTCAAAATGTACAAAATGCTGGAGAGGCAGCCTGCACCTGCAGCCTCAGGAGCAAATGTGTTGAATAATCAGGGATCGCAAACAGCCGCACTAGGGTAATTTACTCAGCTAATCATTATATGAAAGAGAACATTTGATTTCCGCACCAAAGTTTCCCTGAAGTAGCTGCATCCCTCATTCAATTAAATCAGACACCACAAACAAAATCATCTCACTTGACGGGTATCTCTTAGTATACACTCAATAAATCTGAATTCCATCCTCAGAGCAGGCATTTTCTCTCTCCTATTTGTGCACATAGGAGAGAAGCTGCCTGCCTGCCTGAGTCCTCAACTAACTCTTGAATGGCACCGAGTTCTCGGCTTATTGCTGAAAGAGTCACTATATTGTTTAAATGTTCTCTGAAGAGAAGCGTAGCGTTAGTCTGCAGGAGTGTCACTGAGCCTTTGAGTGCACACATGAGAATACAGAACAGGCCTTCTTGTCTATATTCAGCCACAAGATTAGTGGTCAGCTTCTGTTGTTAAAGATTAAGGAGTACCCCAGGCCTGGCTTGCCTCCTTTCTCTAGCTCTTACTGGCCCTCCCCAGCCTTAACCAATTTTGAAATAGAACTAGAGATTAAATAGTTTTCTAGTGTAGGTTCTAAAGAACAGGTTTTAATTTCTAAGGAAACATAAACAAATGTTGGGGGTGGGGTGGGGATGGCAGTCTCTGAAATGGGTTACAATGGCCTTTATAGGACTTGTTACTGGATAATTTTTGAATGCTAGTTTATAAAATAATGACAAGAGTTTCTTTTTTTTTCTTACTCTAGCCCTTACATTCTCTCTTCATTTGGAAACAGTAGAAAAAAGCTTTGGGTAACATATTATATCTTCCAACATGGAGTCCCTCAGCTCATGTTACACCTAGACACATAACAAACCCAGCATACATGGATAGGCAGAAGCACACACACACACACACACACACACACACACACAAGTGTATACACTCACACAAACACACATACATATTCACACATGCACATATATACACACATGCACAGACATGCATATATTTACACACTCATATATATATAGACAAGTATACATACACATATACATAACTACACTGAATGAACATATACTCACATATACATGCATACACACTTGAACACACATACACATATATACATATGTACTTACATATACTGATGAACATACTCATACGCATGAATACATATGCAAAGACATACATGCACACGTACATGCACACACCCCCATATATACATTAAATCCTGTTTTGCTAAAACAAGTGTTCTTCTGCAGTAGTGTTCCTAAAGCAGATGCATTGGTCAAGTTCTGGTAACTGAGTTAAGAAAGGAAAAGGTGGACCTAGCATGCTTAGTCATCTACCAATATACTGATAGATTTTCAAATACTTAGATCACCTCACTCAGGATATTTTCTAGTTCCACACATTTGCCTGCAAAATTCATGAAGTCCTTCTTTTTAATGGCTGTGTAGTATTCCATTGTGTAAATGAATCACTTTTTCTATATCCATTCTTCCATTGAAAGACATCTGGGTTGTTTCCAACTCTGGCTATTATGAATAAAGCTGCTATGAACTCATGTTCTTGTAATATGATAGAGCTTCTTTTGGGTATATGCCCATGAGCTCAGTTTTCAGGTATAACTATTTCTAATTTTCTGGTACTCAGCCATTTCCAGATTAGTCGTACAATTTTGCAATCCCGCCAGCAATGGAGGAGTGTTTCTCTTTCTCCACATCCTCACCAGACTCTGCTGTCACTTTAGTTTTTATCTTAGCCATTTTGGTTGATATAAGTTGAATGTCAAATCTCGAGGTCATTTTGATATGCGTTTCCCTGAGGAGGAAGGATGTTGAGCATTCCTTTAAGTGTTTATTGGCCATTCAAGTTTCTTCAGTTGAGACTTCTCTGATTAGCTCTACACCATTTTTTAATAAGGTTATTGGGGATGGATAATTTGTCATGGAAATGTAAAAGGCTATGTAACGTCATCCCTCCGTGCCTCGTTTTCCTGTTTTTCACATGCCTGCAGGTGATCCTGAAATAGACCTTGGTAACAATTGAGATAAGAGAAAGGGAGAGATGTCAGAAAGCTCTGCTGTTGCCTCAGCTTCACACACCAGCATGCCTGCATCACCATGTGTTACAGCTGACAGTATATTGGTTTAGTTAGAAATTTTCTCTTAGTCTCTTTTGATGCTACATATCTAGCAATACCTCATAAATGTGGAATGGATTGTACAAAATACACTATTGTACACGCAGTCATATTGTGGGTGATATATGTTTTCTTGTGTTCCTCCTTGATCTTTAACTTTTGGATTAAAGAAGGTAGCAAAAGTAATACATGAAAAACTGTGATGAATTTCTGGAAAGAAAAATGGAAAAAGTCAGTTAAATTTTAAATATATATATATATATTTAAAAATTAATTCACATCACAATCTCTGTTCAACCAATGTTCATTAAGCTAAACCTATGTATTCAACCAATATTCACTATAACTTTGGGGATATATATATATATATATATAATATATACTAAATATATTATATATATTATATATATATATATATATTATATATTATATATATATATATATATATATATATATATAATTTTCCAAGAATTTTCTGCAACTATGACTTCCTATCTTCAGAGGACAAACAAAAGTTTTAGAATGGGTTTAAAAATCATCAGGTCAAAATAGAGTACTACTTACCTTTTGTTTCTTGATAATAATCTAGTGTTGCAGGGATATTGTCTGTGTTATCTGTGATGAAAGGTGATCCTTTCCAACAAACAACTCAACAGGAAGTCAGAGTGGGCCATCCTCTCTGTGTGCCTAAAGCTTTCATTTGGAACTCTGTGTTCTCCCACCTGCTTCCATTTTGGAAGCGTGAAGGACCTGTTCCTCCTAGTAATGGAGATGTTTCGTTAGTGCACTGCCTATCGCCTTGGCTTATAAACGTTTTGACCGAATGACTAAAAGAATGGTGGCTCAGATAATATGCAGTGCTTACTGGAGACAGTAACAAGCTCTCCCTTAGAAACATACCCATGTGGCTGTGCTCAATAGACATAAACCACCGTCCTCAAGAACCCTTCCCCCAGTGGGATTTTACAGGTGTGGCTAATGTAGGGCTCTTGGGATGAGGGATTATTTGTATTATCCTGGTGGTCTCAACATAATTGCAAAAGGTCCTGGGAAGAATGAGGCAAGAGAATGGGAGAGCATGGACAGTATGTGAAGAGAGGAACAGGCATAGGGATGATACAGGGCCATCAGATCAGGAAGGCAGGCAGCCCGAGGTTGCTGATCCAGGCATGGACATGGATCCTTCTCCAGACTTCAGACCAAATGTGGCTCTCCTGATCTCCAGAACAGTAAGAGAAATTCAGCCACTGTGTTCAGAGTGACGTCTTAAGGCAGGATAGCAAATAAAGATGACAGGTAAATGAGAAGCTGGTAATATATAGTCTGGCTACAATTAGCTGCTAACGTAATTGGTTGAATGGTAAGTCAGTAAGAACTTACTTAGAGGAGTAGAATTGTTTTACAGCTTCAATGATGTCATCACTGATAGTCCTTAATTCCCCTCTGCCTTTCACTTTTGTATTTCTTTTCTATTGGCTTCCTTCTAAGATCAATTTCCTTATTAATCTAGGAAGGCTACAGGAAGAACTGAAGTTGAATTCTTTCTGGTTGACACTGAGCACACAAGAGCTCAGCTTCTCATCATTATCTACCTTGATAGACTGAGCCAGGTCCACCCTGGGACCCTCCCTTGAGAGCTGCCTATAATAAGGGCAGACGGCAGCACAAACCTGGGTTCTGTGGAGAGAG
Organism: Apodemus agrarius; assembly: GCA_964023405.1. Taxonomy (NCBI): domain Eukaryota; kingdom Metazoa; phylum Chordata; class Mammalia; order Rodentia; family Muridae; genus Apodemus; species Apodemus agrarius. The sequence continues at coordinate 71,116,441 of OZ030014.1, forward strand.
AAAAGGGATGGATGTCAGGTAGAGCATCAGCACTAGCTGTCTGTGATTAGGAGGATGACACTCTGCCCTTAGTCTAAGGTCTAAGAAGCACATTCCAGCTTTTCCTTGGCAAGGTTTCCCACTGCTGGGTAAGGACAGTTGTATAATAGAAGGAGCAGTTAATATAATCTCACGACTCACTCTGCCAGGCGTTGGCAATTAGTCTGGACTTTCCTCCACCTGGGGAATGGCAGTGAGCCCAGCACTTTGGCTCATCCGACTACCGTCTGGCATACCTGCCGCAGGTCGATGAACTCTGCATTAGACTGACAGCAGATAGCCTCGTGCAAATCACCCTCTCGATGTGGCATATTTCCTTTGAAAATGGACAACCATCATATCTGTCTGCACATCTCTGCATTTGTCTTTTATTTAAATCTGCTTTCTGGTATCTGTTCTACAAGTATCTGATATGATAATTGTAAGGGAAAGTCCAACCCACGCTGTAACAGAGCAAGGTAATACAGGGAGAAAGGAGCCACAGAGCACAGACTTTAATGGGATGTTTATAAGTATGAAGATGGCTGCACAGCTATGATATTTCATTTATTCTCCAGTGCCCAGTGCATTATTCCCTACCATTTTACCAAAGAGAATACTTGAGTGCTAAGCCAGGCTTCTTGATATCTGAGCTTTAGGCCATATGATTCCCAAGTGCTTGTTCTTCCTTGGAACTATTAGGAATACCCCCAAGAGTTGAGTATCTAGATAGAGCTGGCCTTCCAGGCTGCCCCTGATTTCAAGTTTATTCCAAGCCTTATAGGAAAATTTCAACCAAGGAATAGAATTCTGAAAACAATCAAATTTGCCCAACATTTGTTTAAATTAGAGGTAGAGATGGTAGATGGGCCTCCCACTATGTTTCTAAACATTTGCAGAAGATGAACTTTAAAGAAAAAGAATTACACATTTATTTTGAATCTCTAGAGACCAGCACACAGTTTGCTCCAGCCTGTATATATTTAGGGTAAAACTGCTTCATTATTAATGAATGTGAATAGACTGGATTGCAGGTTACAGGCTGGACTGCAGGTTTCAGGAGGACAAACACTACATTTTATGAATAACGCACGTGAGCACAGTGAATGACCCACAGCAAATTATTTTTGTTGTATGAAGAAATAAACTAATGAAAGAACCGATAACTTGGTAAGCCTGCATGCTGTCAGCAGAAGGGAAGGTCATGAGAGAACAAGGTCACACAATGGTTGTGAAGGGGTTACTCTGACACTACGTTTGGCAATGTCGTGGGCAACTTTAGTGACAGCAGACAAAGCAGACCAAACGTACAGGGATGACCTTTGACTCAGTGTGAGTTTCCGTGTTGGTGTTTATGGGGCCTCTCTTACCCAGCAAGCATCGCGTGTGTTTTCAGGTTTTTGCAAAACATTAGTGTTTGAAAAGCATTTCCAGTTGCTGGCAATCCGCAGAAAATGCCTGCAACAATTTTCAGAAACACTTCGATTGAACTACCGAAATTGCATTTTTATGTAGCCCTGTGTGATTGCCTCTGCTCTATTGTTCAAGAACTGTTAATAATGAGTAAGAGCTTTAATATGCAGAAAACTAGCCACAAAATGAGACCTGAAGTTCTTTTCATTTTATTTTATTTTTTTTATGAAGAATAGAAAAGACCCTGTTAGAGTCACTTTCCAGAGATAAATTACTAGCATATACTTTGTTTAATTTATTTCTAATTTACAGATAAACCAGCAGTTAAAGATGAGCAAATGAGATGGCTTACAAGCTCTGAGAATTCAATAAGCATCTTCTCACAGAGGTTGAGAGTCAAGATAACAGAACAGAAATGACAAATGTCACCGCGTATGTCAGGCAGTAACTGTGATTTGAACATGGTCACCCCTGTTTGCATCACCAGTTCCAGCGGATGTTTTCTGTGACATGAATCTGTTATTGCTCCTCTCCCACATTAATGTAATTGGTTCTTGCTCTCTGGAGGAGGATTTATTAAGGCAATTTCAGTAAATAAGAGAAAAGAGGTTCTCGCTTGTTACTGACTCCACTGAGTGTGGGTAATTTCCCTACTCTGCCTCCAGAACCTACAGGCATTCTTTGATGCCCATGTGAAAGTCCCCATTTTGCAAGAGAAGTCAGGAAGGCATTCTTTTTATTCAAGAAAAAAACATTCCACCCAATAAAAATAATTCTAAGTAGCAGCACTTCTTGAAGAGCCAATTATCATGTGTGTCTTAAAAAATATTATTTTCCATTTAATGTGTGTGTGTGTGTGTGTGTGTGTGTGTGTGTGTGTGTGTGTGTTGACCTGTGCTTATATGTGTGGAAGGAAGCCTGAGGTCAACATCATACAATAGATTTGTTTGTAAAAAGCTGGTTTTCAGGAATATTCTCCTCTGTCACTCCCCCACATTGTTTTTGAGACAGGGTCTCTCACTGAACCTAGAGATCACAATTACTATGACTGTCACAATTACTGTGACAGCGCAGAGAGCCCTGGAAACCCATCTATCTTGGCCACCCTCTTCAGGAGCTGCAGCCATCCCCATTCACATCCAACTTCTCCTATGGGTGCTGGGGACCTGAACTCAAGTCCTCAAGCTTTCATGGCAAGCGCTTCACCCACTGAGCCGTCTCCCAAGTCCCTGTGTATTTTAAGGCACATGAAAGACACTTCCAGAGAATTATTCAAATGAATAGACAGAGCATGTACTTTTTAAAAATCATTTTTAAATTCTCAGTTGCTATTAAGAACATAAATGCTGCATTAAAATTTCCAACAGTTTCCACATCAAGCCAGATTCTTCATAACTTAGCAACCTCATGAGGTGGTTTTCTTTTAGTAAAGCAATTCCAACTATGAAAGAGCAACCATGCTTCCCCCATGTGGGCAAATTCTTGCAACTGAGTGCGAGACACGAGGAGGCATAATTCACACAGACAGTTGCCTTTCTTCTGCCAGCATCTTTCAGTTTGAGTAAAATATTTTCATAGTGCCCAAGAAATTTCATTATTCCAACAGATAGATGGAACATCCTATTTTCAGTGTAGCAGGCGACCTTTGAGATGGGATGCAGAAATCAGAAGCTTCTACACAACTGTCATTGTGTTCACAACTGTCAGTGCTGAGTGCATATGGATTCAATGAAGGAAACCAGCTTAGGGTATCCAGGTGAGGGCAGGATCAGGACCTATATCATCCCTAGGGAAAACCTCATTACTACAGAATTCCCAGACCTGGAGAAACTGATTCAAATAATAGGAGTTTCATTGCCTAATCCCGGCTAACAAATGCAGAGCAAAACAGACACAATCTCTTGGGTGTCATGCAAATATACCAAGGGCTGGATCACTGTTAATTTCCAGTAAGGACCAGTAGCCCTAACTCTGTTACATGAAAGTGTTGCCTAACCCACCACTTTGCTTTGAAAAGTCAGGCTTTCTTTGCTTTGCATCTTCAGAGTAACATTAATTCCGATCTGACTTGGGTTTTGTTCCTTGGGCAAAAGGTTAAGTGATCCATAAATTTATTTCCCTGAAGATTTGGAAAAAGAAAAGTAAATATCACAGTGATTTGTTAGCCGAGATCTGCAGCAACAGAATCATCGGGTATCCGCCCTGGAGCCAGAGCCAGAGCCAGAGCCAGAGCTGTGGAGCGAATAGGAAATAATTAAAATATTTACAGCTCACCCTTACGAATGATGTCAATGACCAGAAAGATCAAGTCCACCAAGAAATCTGATTAATAAGGGATGGCTCTAACCTGCTTCATGTTTGACTAAGAAGTAAATTCCATTACAAATGGCAAAGAGGCATAAATCATCCTTGCAAAATAGCTTTTTGTTAACAGAACTTCACTGTGTAGAAATGTTCGGCATCTCAAAACCAAGATATGTGTATTCCAAAGTAGAACCCTCATCTTTCATGACCTGACCTTAAATTCTGTGGGGCTATAACCACAGGCTCATCGTTAGTATAATAAGCACCTTTATAACTCATGCCTATGGGTGCCGTAGGCAGCAGGGCAATAGCCTTCAGATGGAAACCCTCTCCTGGAGGAGGGTGTGCTTGAAAAGATAATAGCTGTGGAGAGATCCTTAGAGGTGCCACCACCCCTTCTCAGTCACAATGACTTGGTTGTTGAGAATGCATCAAGCACACGGCCCGAGTCTGTACTCACCAAAAGACCCCAGATTGAATCCCAGCCTCTTCTGCTAAATGAAGAGTGTTGTATCCCTGCCTTTTTGTGTCTCCAGATCTTTGCTCAATATGCAGCCAAAGACTAGGCTTTTGTTTAGAAAAGCTATGGAGAAACATGCCAGATGTACAACACCCTGGGACAGAGGCCCATGAGACTGGCTTGTTCAAGTTTCTCTATCTTTTACCATTACTAATGCATTTTCATAAAGGAGCAGCACCAAGCAGCACTAAAACCGTTATTAACTATACCAACTCCCACAGCTGAGTCGTTGCCCATACTGAAACCTGTGGCCTAATTTGTCATGGGTTTCTCATAGCTGCAATTATGGTCAATCTAAAAACTCATTGAGTTCAATACAGTGTGCTTCTTCCTGGGTCTAAAGAGGTGAACAAACATGGTAGTATGCCAGCCTTCACTTCCTTGTGATCTACTGGAGGAGACAGGCATTATGTAAGATTGTCACAAATAATTATCTAAGCAATTGTGTGTTGCATTGCACTGGGGAAAGGTTTCAGAAACTGTTATGAGTTGGATGTGAAATGTCTCATAAAGTTCATTTGTTAAGTACTCGGTCCCCACCTGATGTGGCTACAGGAATATGAAGGGGTCAGAAGAGCTGTTTTTCCTATCAGTGACTTAATTTATTGATGGCATCCTTAGTTTAATAGGTTATTTAAAAGATGAGTCATGATTGGAAGAAGTCCCCAGGGACTGTCTATCTTGAGCCTTACAGCTTGCTGACTTTCTCTCTCTGCTTCCTATCTGTGGTGAAATGAGTCTGTTTGCTCTGCCCAAAGCTCTCAGTCACCATACTCTGTCTACCACTGGTCCAGAAGCAACAAAATCAGCAAACTTTGGGCCTGTGATACCTTGATAGTATGAACAAAAATAAATCCTTGAAGTTGCTTACACTAGGTGTTTTCATTTCAGTGATGGAAAGTGAGCACAGAGTATGGCGGTATGCCATAAGAGCTCATAGGCATAGTCTAGGAGATCAAAGGGGTGTCTTCAAGGAGAATTTAGATTATACCTTGAAGAAAAAGTTTTGACTTTTCTTGTGAATGTGACCTGACATGTCTAGCAGGTGCCAGGAGAGGTGCTTCCCCTCATGTTACAACACACTCTATTTTTTTTTTTTTTTAATTTTTATTTTCTATGTTCTATGTTTACATTCAAAAGGCTTTCCCCTTTCCCAGTTCCCACCCACCATAGTTTCCATAGTTCCTCTCCCCCCCAACTGTTCCCCAATCATTCCCCCTCCCCCCTCGGTTTCTTTACTAAACTGGATGCAATCTTTACAGGCCCAGGGTCCTCTCCTTTCTTCTTCTTGGGAATCATTTGACTTGCTATTTGTGTCTTGAGTATTTAGTGCTTCTGGGCTCATTAATATCCACTTATCAGTGATTGCATTTCATGTGCATTCTTTTGTGATTGGGTTAATTCACTCAGGATGATATTTTCCAGGTCTAACCATTTACCTACAAATTGCATGAATTCATTATTTTTAATTGCTGAGTAGTATTCCATTGTATAGATATACCACATTTTCTGTATCCATTCCTCCTTTGAGGGATATTTGGGCTCCTTCCAATTTCTGGCTATTATAAACAAGGCTGCTATAAACATAGTGGAGCATGTGTCCTTATTGCATGCAGGGGAATCCTCTGGGTATATGCCCAGGAGTGGTATGCCAGGGTCCTCTGGAAGTGACATGCCCAATTTTCTGAGGAACCGCCAAACTGATTTCCAGAGTGGTTTTACCATTTTGCAATCCCACCAACAGTGGAGGAGTGTTCCTCTTACTCCACATCCTCGCCAGCACTTGTTGTCTCTTGAGTTTTTAATCTTAGCCATTCTGACTGGTGTGAGGTGGAATCTCAGGGTTGTTTTGATTTGCATTTCCCTGATGACTAATGATGTTGAACATCTTTTAAGGTGTTTCTCGGCCATCCGAATTTCTTCTGGTGAAAATTCTTTGTTTAGCTCTGTGCCCCATTTTTTGATAGGGTTATTTGGTTCTTTGCGGTCTAACTTCTTGAGTTCTTTGTATATACTGGATATTAGCCCTCTGTCGGATGTGGAGTTGGTGAAGATCTTTTCCCACTTTGTTGGTTGCCGTTTTGTCCTTCTGACAGTGTCCTTTGCTTTGCAGAAACTTTGTAATTTTATGAGGTCCCATTTGTCGATTCTTGATCTTAGAGCATAAGCTGTTGGTGTTCTGTTCAGGAACTTTTCCCCTGTGCCCAAGTCCTCCAGGGTCTTCCCAAGTTTCTTTTCTAGTAGTTTCAGTGTGTCTGGTTTTATGTGGAGGTCCTTGATCCACTTGGAGTTGATCTTAGTGCAAAGAGATAAGAGTGGGTCAATTCGCATTCTTCTGCATGTTGACCTCCAGTTGAACCAGCACCATTTGTTGAAAAGGCTATCTTTATTCCACCGGATGGTTGTGGCTCCTTTATCAAAGATCAAGTGACCATAAGTCTGTGGGTTAATTTCTGGGTCTTCAATCCTGTTCCATTGATCTGCTTGCCTGTTGCTATACCAATACCATGCAGTTTTTAACACAATTGCTCTGTAGTACTGCTTGAGGTCAGGGATATTGATTCCCCCAGAAGTCCTTTTATTGTTGAGAATAGTTTTTGCTATCCTGGGTTTTTTGTTGCTCCAGATGAATTTGAGAATCGCTCTTTCTAGATCTATGAAGAATTGAGTTGGGATTTTGATGGGGATCGCGTTGAATCTGTATATTGCTTTTGGCAAGATGGCCATTTTTACTATATTGATTCTGCCAATCCAGGAGCAAGAGATATTTTTCCATCTTCTGAGGTCTTCTTCAATTTCTTTCTTCAAGGACTTGAAGTTCCTGTTGTACAGATCTTTCGCTTGTTTGGTTAGAGTTATGCCAAGGTACTTTATGTTGTTTGTGGCTATTGTGAAGGGTGTTATTTCCCTAATTTCTTTCTCAGCCTGCTTGTCCTTTGAGTACAGGAAGGCCACTGACTTGCTTGAGTTAATTTTATAACCTGCCACTTTGCTGAAGCTGTTTATCAGCTGTAGAAGTTCTCTGGTGGAGTTTTTTGGGTCGCTTAGGTAAACTATCATATCATCTGCAAATAATGATAGTTTCACTTCTTCCTTTCCAATTTGTATCCCTTTGACTTCCTTATGTTGTCTAATTGCTCTTGCTAGAACTTCAAGTACTATATTGAAAAGATATGGAGAGAGAGGGCAGCCTTGTCTAGTCCCTGATTTTAGTGGGAATGCTTCAAGTTTCTCTCCATTTATTTTGATGTTGGCTACTGGTTTGCTGTAGATTGCTTTTACTATATTTAGGTATGGGCCTTGAATTCCTGCTCTTTCCAAGACTTTTAGCATGAAAGGATGCTGAATTTTGTCGAATGCTTTTTCAGCATCTAATGAGATGACCATGTGGTTTTTTTCTTTCAGTTTGTTTATGTAGTGGATTACATTGATGGATTTCTGTATATTGAACCATCCCTGCATCCCTGGGATGAAGCCTACTTGATCATGGTGGATGATCGTTTTAATGTGCTCTTGGATTCGGTTAGCAAGAATTTTATTTAGTATTTTTGCATCTATATTCATAAGAGAAATTGGCCTGTAGTTCTCTTTCTTTGTTGGATCTTTTTGTGGTTTAGGTATTAGCGTAATTGTGGCTTCGAAGAATGAGTTGGGCAGTGTCCCTTCTGTCTCTATTTTGTGGAATAGTTTGAAAAGTATTGGTGTTAAGTCTTCTTTGAAGGTCTGGTAGAATTCTGCACTAAAACCATCTGGTCCCGTACTTTTTTTGGTTGGGAGGCTTTCTATAACCCCTTCTATTTCTTTAGGGGTTATGGGACTATTTAGCTGATCTACTTGATGCTGATTTAGTTTTGGTATTTGATATCTGTCTAGGAAATTGTCCATTTCCTCCAGATTCTCCAGTTGTTTTGAGTATAGACCTTTGTAGTAGGATCTGATGATCTTTTGAATTTCCTCAGTTTCTGTTGTTATGTCTCCCTTTTCATTTCTAATTTTGTTAATTTGTATACTGTCTCTGTGTCCTTTGGTTAGTCTGGCTAAGGGTTTATCTATCTTGTTGATTTTCTCAAAGAACCAGCTCCTGGTCTTGTTGATTCTTTGTATGGTTCTCTTTGTTTCTATTTGATTGATTTCAGCCCTGAGTTTGATGATTTCTTGTCTTCTACTCCTCCTGGGTGAATTAACTTGTTTTTCTTCCAGGGCCTTAAGGTGTGCCATTAAGTTGCTAGTGTATGCTCTCTCCAGTTTCTTTTTGGATGCACTTAGAGCTATGAGTTTTCCTCTTAGCACTGCTTTCATTGTGTCCCATAGATTTGGGTAGGTTGTACCTTCATTTTCATTGAATTCTAAAAAGTCTTTGATTTCTTTTTTTATTTCTTCCTTGACCGAGGTGTCATTGAGTAGAGTATTGTTCAATTTCCATGTGTATGTGGGCTTTCTGTTGTTTTTGTTGTTATTGAAGACCACTCTTACTCCCTGGTGATCTGATAGGAGGCATGGGATTAGCTCGATCTTCTTGTATTTGTTGACATCTGTCTTGTGACCAATTATATGGTCTATTTTGGAGAAGGTACCATGTGGAGCTGAGAAAAAGGTATATTCTTTAGCTTTAGGATGAAATGTTCTATATATATCTGTTAAATCCAGTTGGTCCAGAGTTTCAATTAGTTTCACTGTGTCCCTGTTTAGTTTCTGCTTTCCTGATCTGTCCATTGAGGAGAGTGGAGTGTTGAAGTCACCCACAATTATTGTGTTAGGTGTAATGTGTGCTTTAAGCTTTAGTAAGGTTTCTTTTACGAATGAGGGTGCCCTTGCATTTGGAGCATAGATGTTCAGTATTGAGAGCTCTTCTTGGTGGATTTTCCCTTTGGCCAGCAAGAAGTGACCTTCTGAGTCTCTTTTGATGATTTTAGGTTGGAAGTCAATTTTATCTGATATTAGAATGGCTACTCCAGCTTGTTTCCTGGGACCATTTGCTTGTAAAATTGTCTTCCAGCCTTTTACTCTAAGGCAGTGTTTGTCTTTAACACTGAGATGGGTTTCCTGTATGCAGCAAAATGTAGGGTCCTGTTTCCGTATCCAGTCTGTTAATCTATGTCTTTTTATTGGGGAATTGAGTCCATTGATGTTAAGAGATATTAAGGAATAGTAATTATTTCCTCCAGACATTTTTGAAATTATATTTATTTATTTTATTTATTTTTTTAATATTCGAGAGGTTACCTTCTTTTAGGTTTGATGAGAGGAGGTTTCTATCTTGTTTCTTCCCGGGTGTAGTTTCCGTCCTTGTCTTGGTGTTTTCCCCCTATTATCCTTTGTAGGGCTGGATTTGTGGAAAGATATCGTGCAAATTTGGTTTTGTCATGGAATACCTTGATGTCTCCATCTATGGCGATTGAGAGCTTTGCTGGGTAAAGTAGTTTTGCCTGGAGTTTGTGTTCTCTTAGAGTTTGCATTATATCTGCCCAGGATCTTCTAGCTTTCATGGTCTCAGGTGAGAAGTCTGGTGTTATTCTGATAGGTCTTCCTTTATAAGTTACTTGGCCTTTTTCTCTTGCTGCCTTTAATATTCTTTCTTTGTTTAGTACATTTGGAGTTTTGATTATTATGTGACGGGATGTGTTTCTGTTCTGGTCCAGTCTGTTTGGGGTTCTATAGGCTTCTTGTATATTCATGGGCATCTCTCTCTTTAGGTTGGGGAAGTTTTCTTCCATAATTTTGTAGAAGATATTTGCTGGCCCTTTAACTTGTACGTCTTCATTCTCGTCTATACCTATGATCCTTAGGTTTGGTCTTCTCATTGCGTCCTGGATTTCCTGGATGTTTTGGGTTACAGCCTTTTTGCATTTAGTATTTTCTTTGACTGTTGAATCAATGGTTCCTATGGTATCTTCGGCTTCTGATATTCTGTCTTCTATCTCTTGTATTCTATTGTTGATATTTGCATCTATGGCCCCTGATTTCTTCCCCAGGTTTTCTATCTCCAATGTTGTCTCCCTCTGTGATTTCTTAGTTGTTTCTACTTCTGTTTTTAGTATCTGGATGGATGTGCTCAGATCTTTCGCTTGCTTGATTGTGTTTTCATGTATTTCTTTAATAGATTTTTGTGCTTCCTCTTTCATAGCTTCTACTTGTTGGCCCACGTTCTTCTGTAGTTCTTTAAGTGACTTTTGTCTTTCTTCCTTATTGTCTTCTTCTCTTTGATCCATCTTCTCCTGCATTTCTTGAAGTGATTTTTGTATTTGCCTCGTAAAGGCTTCTAACTTTTGATCCATTTTCTCCTCTATTTCTTTACGGGATTTTTCTATGTGTTCAGCTACCAGCATCCTGACCAGTGATTTTATATCCAAGTCTTGTTTTTCTGGTGTTTTGGGGTATCCAGGGCTTCCTGTTGTTGGCGAACTGGGTTCAGATGCTGTCATGTTGCCTTGATTTCTGTTAGTGACATTCCTTCGTTTACCTTTTGCCATCTGGTTATTTCTGGTGTTAGTTGACCTTGTTGTCACTGGCTGGTGTTTGAATCTCCTGCGAGGCTGGGCTTACCTGTTGTTTCTTTACTGGTGGTTATGCGTGATTGCTGCTCAACGGGATCACGAGCTGGCTGCCACCGGCTGACTTTGTGCCCGGCCTGAGGACTCTGGCAAGTGTGGGGGAGTGCAGCAGAGCCTAGGTAGGCGCTGATAGGCCTGCCTAGTAGGGAGAGCCTAGCAGATCCCCTCACGTGGTAGCCCCTGATGGAATCTATCTACCTGTGTCTTTCCAGCTGTGTCCTGGTTGCAATATGGAGGCCTGCCGCTATAGCTGGTCCGGGGTCCTGGGGAGCTGGGTGGTTCCGGTTGCCTCAGTGCAAGTCCTAAGCTCACAGGGACCGTGCTGCAGAGCCTAGGTGCCTGGGCCCGCCTCTGGGCGAGAGCTCAGCAGAGCTCCCTGCTCCAGTCCCAGAAGGAGTCCCTACCTGCGCCTTTCCAGCTGTGCCCTGGTTGCAATATGGAGGCCTGCTGCTATCGTTGGTCCGGGGTCCTGGGGAGCTGGGTGGGTCCGGCTGCCTCGGTGCAAGTCCTAAGCTCGCAGGGACGTGCTGCAGAGCCTAGGCGCCTGTGCCCTCCTCTGGGCGGGGGCTTAGCAGCGCTCCCTGCTCTAGTCCCAGACGGGGTCCCTACCTGCGCCTTTCCAGCTGTGTCCTGGTTGCAATATGGAGGCCTGCTGCTGTTGCTGGTCCGGGGTCCTGGGGAGCTGGGTGGGTCCGGCTGCCTCGGTGCAAGTCCTAAGCTCACAGGGACCGTGCTGCAGAACCTAGGCGCCTGTGCCCTCCTCTGGGCGGGAGCTTAGCAGCGCTCCCTGCTCCAGTCCCAGACGGAGACCCTACCTGCGCCTTTCCAGCTGTGTCCTGGTTGCAATATGGAGGCCTGCTGCTATCGCTGGTCCGGGGTCCTGGGGAGCTGGGTGGGTCCGGCTGCCTCAGTGCACGTCCTAAGCTCGCAGGGACCGTGCTGCAGAGCCTAGGCGCCTGTGCCCTCCTCTGGGCGGGGGCTTAGCAGCGCTCCCTGCTCTAGTCCCAGACGGGGTCCCTACCTGCGCCTTTCCAGCTGTGTCCTGGTTGCAATATGGAGGCCTGCTGCTGTTGCTGGTCCGGGGTCCTGGGGAGCTGGGTGGGTCCGGCTGCCTCGGTGCAAGCCCTAAGCTCACAGGGACCGTGCTGCAGAACCTAGGCGCCTGTGCCCTCCTCTGGGCGGGAGCTTAGCAGCGCTCCCTGCTCCAGTCCCAGACGGAGACCCTACCTGCGCCTTTCCAGCTGTGTCCTGGTTGCAATATGGAGGCCTGCTGCTGTCCCACACTCTATTTTTATTAGAGCAGATTTAACTACTAGTATGTGACTCTCATCACTGGGGCTGTTGCTTGTTGGTATTCCCTTGTGGAAGGAGAGAGTTGGAAGCATCATTATAATACCCACCCCTAAGATCTCAGCTTCTTCCTCCTGAATCTCCCCTCATCCTGTCCGTGCTAGTTCCCTGTGGAGGGGTAACTAAAATGGGTCTCCATTTGTGCAGCTATGGTAAAACTGTTGCCCATGCTGAGGTGAGCATTTCAAAAATATGGCTGCCTTGGTGTCAACTACACTTCTGTTAAATAGCCCTATATCCATGCTCTAGAAATGAGCCAAGGAAAGTCATTGATTCTCCACGTAGGACTTTGGTGGAATCCTACTTTGGTTTCTCCTTGGTACTCTATAAGAAGGGCATATCCTTAGAGAAGACGTTCTCCCCACAACAGATGTGACCCACTGGCATGAAGATTATGTAAAACACAAAGTTGACAGGAAATCTTCAAAGATATTAAGTGACAGACTTCTTTAAATGCTCTGAATATTGTGTATACCAATGTTTAGATAAGAGAAGGCTCTGAAGGACACAAGGAGAATCTGTTATAGCAACTCACACCCTGGGCAAACTCTTCTCTATCAATTCTGTTGATAAAACAACATTCTTATCAGTCTGCTATCACTGATGTATTACCTGTACCCTCAGGTGAGGTATACATATTTAAGACAGTGTTATTACTTTGAATTTGAGCTTCTAATCTGCTTAAAACCAATTCACATTTCCCATTAAAACCAAACCTCTGCTCCCTTAGAGATGTACCAAGCAAAGATTCAGACAAGTCAAAATAAAGTAGACTCGATTCGAGCTACATAAGATATTGAGCTGTGAGTCCCTATGACTTGCCTTTTCTTTCTTTCTTTTTTTTTACAAAGGCATATTATTCATTTTCCCCCACAGCCTTCATTTACATATACAACTTTTCTTTGCTACTTAAATAATAGAACTTGTCACTTCTTGTGAAAGTGATCTTGTTACATATCAAGCTCCAGAAGGTAAACAGAAAGCTAATAGGAGTGTACTCTCCTAACTATACCCCTGTCTCCTGTGGGATCTTTTCTTTAAGAAATCATGCAACACTTCAGCATCACAGGATGTTTCACTCAGAGGAGGAGGTTTTGAGCAGTGTTAGTCAATACAAGGAGTGTCTGCTTTCCCCCTCCCTGCCCTACTTATGCAAGAATGTCTTCAGTATTTTGGATGCCCTCCTAAGGAACACTGCATTCTTCTCCAAGCAGAAGGTATGTTCTTAAACTCCAGTGGCTGAGCCTATCTTCTAGGCAGGAAAACTTTTCCATTTCCTCAGCTTACGCAATAGGTCGACCAATGTGTGTGCCATCTGCTGATCCGACTCTCAAAGCATATGGCTGTTTCCTCCATCAGCACCAGAGAAGATTATCCAAAGAAGTCATGTTAAGAGAGAATAACTTGAGTGCTCCCAACCAAGTCTCTCTACACTGGCAACTCCTCCCCTGTGTCAATGTGTAACTTAAATCTCCTCTTCCCTGGAAACCTTCACAGGTTTCTCATCACTGAGATTCATCCTGACATTTATATTTTAACATTGACAACTAGAGACAGCCACGGAGATCCATGGATTACTATCAAATAGTACTGAAAATACTTGTTCTTTGCTACAGCAGTTGGGGACTTCAGATACTGTGTTCTGGAGGTGTGCCAGGCCTTGTCTCAGGTACTTCATTGTTCTGGAACACCATAACTCAAGTCTAGCACTGGACCACCTAGGCTCAAACACAATATGCTCTTGAGAGAGTTATGTAAGTTTCAGTGCCTCATTTGTAAACCCAACAGAAGATAACAGCAGTTCCTGTGTTTGAGATTACTGTGATTCCCTAACCTTATGCAAAGAATTTAGATTATCACACACTGGGGATTATGTGAATATTAGTCTTTCATTTATATCACAGGAAGTCTCTGTTTGATGTGTGGGGAAACTGAGGCACAGAAAGCTTCAGTTACTATCACTAAAGTGTCCTAACCTTAGGATTCATGATCGAATCTCTATGTTTGTACTCATGATTCAAGAGAGACGTTTTTATTTTATTTTGTTTATTACTTTTATTTTTTTAGAGTCCATTCTTCCTGCCACCTCCAGGTCTGCCCTCATCCCATTTCTCCTACCTCCTGTCTCCAAGAGGATGTCCCACCCCACCCCCCACCAAACCTCCCCATTCCCTGGGGCCTTTTTCTTCTTATTAAAATTGTCTGTCAGCAAACAAATTCAAATCACAAGTTCAACAATGAAGTCATTGCCTCAGATCTGTTGATTGTCTGGTATTCCCTTTTCTCCTCATCTCTAGTTTCTTCTAATAATAATTTGTAACAATCACCTCCGAAAATAACCCCCAAAGCAATAAACATTGTTCTCCAAGAATATTTTCTACTGTAGAGAAGAAAGAGTCAACTAGCAATAAAATTTTATTGCTAGCAGTGATCATTTAAAAATGAAAATAAAGGTTGTACATATGAATATGAATCAGAGAAAAAGAGAACAAGTTGCTTTTTGTTAGGCTATTCTTGGTCTCTACTCTCTTCCTCTGGTGATAGATCATACCCTGCTCTGAAGCCAAATAAGTTACCTTCTACTAACAGGTGGAACCCCTTCACACATCTATATAGTTTTATGCATAACTTCCCTTTTACCAAAAACTAATCTCTTTCTATTTCTTTCTTTAATTATAAGCTCTTTAATTATTTTAATTAAGAAATAGTTTTAGCCTGGCAGTGATGTCACATGCCTTTAATCCCAGCACTTGGGAGGCAGAGGCAGGTGGATTTCTGAGTTTGAAACCAGCCTGGTCTACAGAGTGAGTGACAGGACAGCCAAGGCTACACAGAGAAACCCTGTCTCAGAAAAAGAAATAGCTTTAAACATCATATCCTGTGTATACAGACATTGTCTGACACTCCAAGGCATTGAATAATCTCTTTTGTCCCTTCATGATGTCATGTATTCAGCACCTCCAGGGACTTTATTAACTCATGTGTTTGTTCTTTTAAGAGATTTTCATCATGTTCTTCGTACCTGTCTTTGGATTAAATTAGTATTACTGTGTATGTATTATTTTCACTTCTAAAAATGTTTTAGCCACCAGGAACCTGAAAGAAAACAGATTTGTTTTTTCTGGTTGAAGGAAGGAATTGACTAAATAATCCTGTTCTGTAGTTTGTAGTCTACTTTCTAAGTAAACGTAATAATAGTGGGGTTTGTGCCTCCTCTGTGTGTGTCAGACTTTAAATACCTTTAACTGTTTTGAACCCCATCAAATCCATCCTTTGAACAATTTGTTGTCAACTAGTAAATGTACAATCCTACATGCTGTGTTTCAAGGCAAGGTTGTCTTAACTTCTCCAAGTAGTAAAAAGGCATTAACATTATGCTTATCATATCTTAAAATGCCACCATTATCTTCACACACAATTTTTTGTTGTTGTTAAGAGAGATTCACTTTAATGGGAATGCTAGAACAAAAATAATACATGTGTTCCAGATCCTGCCTAGAACATGGGAACGGATCTAGATCTGTGCAAACACAAGGCCTAAAATATCAGGGACCATTATCTATAAAAATAAGAATAAAATGGTCGACATAGAACTGTTAGGATCTTTATCTCTTAGGTCCGAGAAGGTGCCCACACAGAAAATGGAACCTAAGTTTCAAAGTTTACTGATTGTATGGGAAAACTGCCCAAGTCTGTTATTTATTGTTAATAAGAAAAGACTTAAGTTAAATATATATATCTTAGTTCAAGGTTGCCTGGATTTATCAAGATCAGCCTCAGCAACTTAGCAAGACTCTGTCTCAAAATGAAAAGAACAGAGAAAGATATTTTGGGAAGTGGAGACATCCCTGAATGTGAGAAGTTCTGAGGGTTTCTGTGTTATAGACATGAGCCAGTCAAGTCATGAACCCCAGTGCATTAGGCCCATGCAAATGGAAAATCCTTCCTTCTTGATCTAAGTGTGAACAGTGTGTGAAAAAAACGTCCACTATAGCTCTCCCGGCCCCCCATATTTATGGACAGAAGACCACTTTCATACAGAGAACCCTCCTACTGAGACTAGCAAAACCTAATCCTTGTTAAGCTGTGTATCATAAAGATTGTCTCTCTTTCTGCTGTAAGCCTAAATCCTGCCTCTTTATCTATATATAATAACCTACCTCCCCATGTAACTATGTATATAATAAACACACTGACCTTCCTCATTCCCAACTTTCTATACGTATATCTACATGTACCTATGTACCTGTCATTTCTCTATTCTCTTGTCACTCTTAGTTAGGGTTCTGAGAGGCAACTTTTGCATGCCACTGCAGGAAACAGCTCACTGGCCTAGTACACATAAGCTGAATTCAGTGCTCAGCACAGAACAGGAAAGAGAAAGGGAGGGAGAGAGGGAGGGAGGGAGGGAAGGAGGGAGGGAGGGAGGGAGGGTGGGAGGGAAGGAGAGAGAACAGATATAAGTTCCATATTTTCTTTAACTTGGGACTGGACAGCAGTTATGAGTACTTGTTTACTCTTCTAGAGCACCCACACATCAGCTCACAACTCTGTACAACTCTAGATCCAGAAAATCCAGACCCCTCTTCTGGTTTCTGGCGGCACCAGGCATACCTGGTCAAAACACTCATATACAAAAAAGAAAAATAAATAAATCTTATACCAAATTAAAAAATAATAAAGCTCATTATATTGTATATATGTTTTTCTAAACAAATGAAACAGCAGACTTATGGAACCCAAACTGTTAACATCAGCACCATCAAATAACTCATCAGCCCTGGGTAAGATTAAGTAACATGAGGCAAATGCAGGTGTGCAGTCATCATTGTTAGATATTTTTCTCCATGTCCGTGGCTATAATGTGTTGCTTTATTATTTCAAGCACTAAAATAAACTTTGAGTGGAGAGCCAGATTCAAGGAAGTAATTCTCTGCTAAGGCCATACTCTCCTGAGGAGACCGCAACTATACCATGTATACCAGTTTTAGAAGTTCTGTTTGCTACAAAATTAGCCACGTTCTTTTCTGAGAACGACGCCTGTATTAATAGCCTGCTCCCCAGGCCTCTCATAAACACATGCCTCAACAGAAGGAGATAAGGAGAGCAAGCATAAAGGCTCAATGACCTACCAATGGGGTGCCAGAAAACTGTCTCTGGTAAATAAAAGACTGCCCAGTATATCACACTGAAATTACTTAAATCAATCACTTTTTGAAACCAAGGGGAACATTCCTCTGTAGATAAGACAAACTTAAGATAAATATAGAGGCATATATAACCCACAAAAGTAGAATATAATCAAGACAAGTCAAGCCAGCAATATACACTTCCACAAGGTAGCCATTAACTGTGCAAAAGAAAATACTTGTCTCCAGACAGCTTATAATAAAGAAAAATTAAGATAGAATCATACTAGAAAACAAAAATAATGCTTTTCAAATTTGCTACTTCTCCCAAAAGTTATGTCATCTGACCTGTGCAGTCCATTCAGGCCAATACCATTTCCCAGCAGGAGACTGTGGGACAAAAGGCAGGGTCTCTCAGTAGTCTGAGACCAATGATTGCACTGCATGGGATGGTCCTGTCGGCCCGACTCTGGACATGAAAGGAGATTCCGCTTCCATGTATTCTGAAAGACGGAAATTAAAACATAGCATGTGCCAAGAGACAAAGAATATCACCTGGGTTTTTTTCCCCAGGTTTTATGGTGGAAGGTTTGCAGCATCAGGGCAGTGGGTATAACAAACCCGAGAGGTGACAGGAAGTAATAATAGTGTTTAGGTACGAGAACAAGCTGAATAGAGACTGCCACTGTTATCAAAAAGGTGCTTCTGTTTAACAAGAAACATCTACTGTGGACTCCCCCCACCCACCCCACCCCTGGTGGGGGGGAACCAGGGGGAGGAACAGACTATATTTTTAAGCATTTTTATTTGTTTCTAAATCTTACTAAAATAGCTTTTAGTTATTGGTAAAGCCAAAAACTAGAACACAGGCCACACGGTTGTATCTGTTTCTGATACCTCAGAGCACCACAGTACTGACGTCCTTCATTCAGTCAGAGCGTCAAGCTGGACTGAAGCTGAACTTACACAGAATTTTGAAGTGACTGTGGGATGGTTATATTTTTCTGGAGTTTTCTCACATTAACCTTGGAACCAAAGCTTGGGAACGGTTATTACACTGTTGTTTAGAAGCCCAGCAATATGTGCAGAGTACATTACATGTCATCTAAACCCAACCATCCCATTAGTATGTACCACACGTAAAAACATGTGAAACAATATAATCTTTCTTTCCACAAATAAATATTAATTTTATATTTGTTACATCACTGTAGATGTTCAAGTTAATTACAGGGTCTATCTCTTACCTCCAGCCATGGCCTACTTCTTCCTAGTTATTTGAACTCTTGATATATTATACTCTAACTCTGTATGCATGCTCAGTGGTAGAGCATTTGAGAAAATGAACTGCCAGTTGTGAATTGGTGCTAAATGAAGGGGTAGGGCTTTAAAAAAGAGTCCTTTTCACTCTTGGGCTTTAATACTCATCTAATTATAATGATTTCAAATTCTCTCAAGGCTAAAATTAAACTTGGCTTCCTGGATAGCCAAACAAGTGACTATTCTTCTGTACCACTCAGTTCCCATTTTATCTTAAGCCCACTTTGAACATAAATTGGTTAAAAACAGTCATATCCTGAATGCTGAATAGGATATCACTAAAAATTATAAGCGGAGGAGCCCGTTAAAGTTCAGCTCCATCCAGAGACAGCCATAATAGCACATTGCTAAGCTCTCTCCATGATGAAGTGAGAGAGGAAGTTGGTGGTAGGGAACAGAAGATTGGTTCGCCCCAGGAGTGTTGGTCATGATGCAAATGTCCAACTGAGGGGACTATGTGGAGCCAAAGGGAAAGTTACCAACATCACAGTTGCAAAGGAAGAGCCAGAACAGAGTCAAAACCTGATCCAAAGTTGAGTTACTGAGCTGTTGAAGGGTTGCCAAAAGAGACAAGCTCCCACATTAAAATGATGGCCAGCTGTGTGTGGGGGGAGGGGTGTTATAAGAAAAAGAGTCTTAATGCAAGTATTTAGGAAATTCAAAAGACTTTCAGGAGACAATCTGATCAGAAACCTGTGACTTTGTACAAGTATAGGAGCCAAGAACACTTTCAATATATAGTAGGCACCATTATTACACATGAGGTCACAGAACCAAGACCCTGAGCTTGGCCAAGGCAGACATAACTGTAGAACGAACTTTCCCCATATAAATATTGACCTTCCTACTTTCTAGTTGTATGATACAAGGCAATTGACTTATGCTGTATAGTTTTAACTTCCACTTCTATATAACTCAGATTGTCATAAGGATTATTTTGTGGAGCAAAGTGATTATTGAATGCAACACAGAAGAGTGTGAAGGTTAAGACAAAAATATTTGATGATATATCTTTTTCTTTTCTAATGCATATTCCTTAGAGTCTTGTGAAATAATTTTGACAGCACAATCATAAAACATAGATTTCCTGTGTTATTGGGTACAATATAGGAAAGATGTTGGTATGACTTATCAATCAAAATATAAATAGCACATTGAAGAATGTGATAAAGGTGACAGATGAAATAGCAAAGGCTCAACAGTGACATCAAATGAGGCAACTAAATGGTTTCAAATTCAATACCGCTAGGAGTGGACCTATACAGAGGGAGAAGATTTAGGAATGAAATTCTTATTTATTATATGCCTGAGAGATTTAGTGATGTCTTAAATAATGTCATGCATATCCTCAGTAGTTATAATACATTTAAATGTAAATGTCTTGTTAGAAACAGTCTTGAGTGGAAGACATGATTCAGTAGGGAAAGCACTTGCCTTGAAGGCACAACAATCTGAGTTCAAATCCCAGAATCTGCTTTTTAAAAGCTGTAAGTGTGAGCGCCATCTTGTCTGCAGCTTCCCATCCAGCCAGTAGCAGGTCAGCCAGACCTAGCCAGCCTGCCAGGTGCTGAGACCCCGCCGGCGGAACCAGGTACCAGAGTCAGCCCGAGTTTAAGACCTCCGGGGACTCAGGTCTGGGGCAGGAACTGCGCACAGACTAGGGGTTTGGAGTACAGCGGCTGTGCCTGCGCTCTGCGCTCGCAGGCCAGACGCCGAACCCCCTGCAGGCAGCGCCATCTTGTCTGCAGCTTCCCATCCAGCTGGTAGCAGGTCAGCCAGACCTAGCCAGCTGCCAGGTGCTCAGACCCTGCCAGAGGAACCAGGTACCAGAGACAGCCCGAGTTTAAGACCTCCGGGGACTCAGGTCTGGGGCAGGAACTGCGCACAGACTAGGGGTTTGGAGTACAGCGGCCCTGCCTGCGCTCTGCGCTCGCAGGCCAGACCCCGAACCCCCTGCAGCCAGCGCCATCTTGCCTGCAGCTTCCCATCCAGCCGGTAGCAGGTCAGCCAGACCTAGCCAGCCTGCCAGGTGCTCAGACCCTGCCCGCAGAACCAGGATAAGCAACAATTCTTGTTTATTAAGAAGAGTGAGGACCAGCTATAGCGGCAGGCCTCCATATTGCAACCAGGACACAGCTGGAAAGGTGCAGATAGAGACTCTGTCTGGGGCTAGAGCAGGGAGAGCTGCTAAGCTCTCGCCCACAGGCGGGTCCAGGCGCCTAGGCTCTGCAGCACATCCCTGCGAGCTTAGGCCATGCACCAAGGCAGCCGGAACCACCCAGCTCCCCAGGACCCCGGACCAGCGATAGTGGCAGGCCTCCATACTGCAACCAGAACACAGCTGGAAAGGCACAGGTAGACAGATTCCATCAGGGGCTACCACGTGGGGGGATCTGCTAGGCTCTCGCTACTAGGCAGGCCCAGCAGCGCCTGCCGAGGCTCTGCTGCACTCCCCCACACTTCCCGGAGACCTCAGGCCGTGCACAAAGTCAGCGGGTGGCAGCCAGCTCGTGATCACGTTGAGCAGCAATCACGCATAACCACCAGTAGAGAAACAACAGGTAAGCCCAACCTCACAGGAGATTCAAACACCAGCCAGTGACAACAAGGTCAACTAACACCAGAAATAACCAGATGGCAAAAGGTAAACGAAGGAATGTCACTAACAGAAATCAAGACAACATGACAGCATCTGAACCCAGTTCGCCAACAACAGGAAGCCCTGGATACCCCAAAACACCAGAAAAACAAGACTTGGATATAAAATCACTGGTCAGGATGCTGCTAGCTGAACACATAGAAAAACCTCATAAAGAAATAGAAGAGAAAATGGATCAAAAGTTAGAAGCCTTTACAAGGCAAATACAAAAATCACTTCAAGAAATGCAGGAGAAGATGGATCAAAAAGAAGAAGACAATAAGGAGGAAAGACAAAAATCACAGAAGAACGTGGGCCAACAAGTAGAAGCTATGAAAGAGGAAACACAAAAATCTATTAAAGAAATACATGAAAACACAATCAAGCAAGCGAAAGATCTGAGCACATCCATCCAGGCACTAAAAACAGAAGTAGAAACAACTAAGAAATCGCAGAGGGAGACAACATTGGAGATAGAAAACCTTGGGAAGAAATCAGGAGCCATAGATGCAAATATCAACAATAAAATACAAGAGATAGAAGACAGAATATCAGAAGCCGAAGATACCATAGGAACCATTGATTCAACAGTCAAAGAAAATACTAAATGCAAAAAGGCTGTAACCCAAAACATCCAGGAAATCCAGGACACAATGAGAAGACCAAACCTAAGGATTATAGGTATAGACGAGAATGAAGATGTACAAGTTAAAGGGCCAGCAAATATCTTCTACAAAATTATGGAAGAAAACTTCCCCAACCTAAAGAGAGAGATGCCCATGAATATACAAGAAGCATACAGAACCCCAAACAGACTGGATCAGAACAGAAATACATCCCGTCACATAATAATCAAAACTCCAAATGTACTAAACAAAGAAAGAATATTAAAGGCAGTAAGAGAAAAAGGCCAAGTAACTTATAAAGGAAGACCTATCAGAATAACACCAGACTTCTCACCTGAGACCATGAAAGCTAGAAGATCCTGGGCAGATATCATGCAAACTCTAAGAGAACACAAACTTCAGCCAAAACTACTTTACCCAGCAAAACTCTCAATCACCATAGATGGAGACATCAAGGTATTCCATGACAAAACCAAATTTGCACAATATCTTTCCACAAATCCAGCCCTACAAAGGATAATAGGGGGAAAACACCAAGACAAGGACGGAAACTACACCCGGGAAGAAGCAAGATAGAAACCTCCTCTCATCAAACCCAAAAGAAGGTAACCTCTCGAATATAAAAAATAAATAAAATAAATAAATATAATTTCAAAAATGTCTGGAGGAAATAATTACTATTCCTTAATATCTCTTAACATCAATGGAATCAATTCCCCAATAAAAAGACATAGATTAACAGACTGGATACGGAAACAGGACCCTACATTTTGCTGCATACAGGAAACACATCTCAGTGTCAAAGACAAACACTGCCTTAGAGTAAAAGGCTGGAAGACAATTTTACAAGCAAATGGTCTCAGGAAACAAGCTGGAGTAGCCATTCTAATATCAGATAAAATTGACTTCCAACCTAAAATCATCAAAAGAGACTCAGAAGGTCACTTCTTGCTGGCCAAAGGGAAAATCCACCAAGAAGAGCTCTCAATACTGAACATCTATGCTCCAAATGCAAGGGCACCCTCATTCGTAAAAGAAACCTTACTAAAGCTTAAAGCACACATTACGCCTAACACAATAATTGTGGGTGACTTCAACACTCCACTCTCCTCAATGGACCGATCAGGAAAGCAGAAACTAAACAGGGACACAGTGAAACTAATTGAAACTCTGGACCAATTGGATTTAACAGATATATATAGAACATTTCATCCTAAAGCTAAAGAATATACCTTTTTCTCAGCTCCACATGGTACCTTCTCCAAAATAGACCATATAATTGGTCACAAGACAGATGTCAACAAATACAAGAAGATCGAGCTAACCCCATGCCTCCTATCAGATCACCATGGAGTAAGAGTGGTCTTCAATAACAACAAAAACAACAGAAAGCCCACATACACATGGAAACTGAACAATACTCTACTCAATGACAACTTGGTCAAGGAAGAAATAAAAAAAGAAATCAAAGACTTTTTAGAATTCAATGAAAATGAAGGTACAACCTACCCAAATCTATGGGACACAATGAAAGCAGTGCTAAGAGGAAAACTCATAGCTCTAAGTGCATCCAAAAAGAAACTGGAGAGAGCATATACTAGCAGCTTAATGGCACACCTTAAAGCCCTGGAAGAAAAACAAGTTAATTCACCCAGGAGGAGTAGAAGACAAGAAATCATCAAACTCAGGGCTGAAATCAATCAAATAGAAACAAAGAGAACCATACAAAGAATCAACAAGACCAGGAGCTGGTTCTTTGAGAAAATCAACAAGATAGATAAACCCTTAGCCAGACTAACCAAAGGACACAGAGACAGTATACAAATTAACAAAATTAGAAATGAAAAGGGAGACATAACAACAGAAACTGAGGAAATTCAAAAGATCATCAGATCCTACTACAAAGGTCTATACTCAAAACAACTGGAGAATCTGGAGGAAATGGACAATTTCCTAGACAGATATCAAATACCAAAATTAAGTCAGCATCAAGTAGATCAGCTAAATAGTCCCATAACCCCTAAAGAAATAGAAGGGGTTATAGAAAGCCTCCCAACCAAAAAAAGTACGGGACCAGATGGTTTTAGTGCAGAATTCTACCAGACCTTCAAAGAAGACTTAACACCAATACTTTTCAAACTATTCCACAAAATAGAGTCAGAAGGGACATTGCCCAACTCATTCTTCGAAGCCACAATTACGCTAATACCTAAACCACAAAAAGATCCAACAAAGAAAGAGAACTACAGGCCAATTTCTCTTATGAATATAGATGCAAAAATACTAAATAAAATTCTTGCTAACCGAATCCAAGAGCACATCAAAACGATCATCCACCATGATCAAGTAGGCTTCATCCCAGGGATGCAGGGATGGTTCAATATATGGAAATCCATCAATGTAATCCACTACATAAACAAACTGAAAGAAAAAAACCACATGGTCATCTCATTAGATGCTGAAAAAGCATTCGACAAAATTCAGCATCCTTTCATGCTAAAAGTCTTGGAAAGAGCAGAAATTCAAGGCCCATACCTAAACATAGTAAAAGCAATCTACAGCAAACCAGTAGCCAACATCAAAATAAATGGAGAGAAACTTGAAGCATTCCCACTAAAATCAGGGACTAGACAAGGCTGCCCTCTCTCTCCATATCTTTTCAATATAGTACTTGAAGTTCTAGCAAGAGCAATTAGACAACATAAGGAAGTCAAAGGGATACAAATTGGAAAGGAAGAAGTGAAACTATCATTATTTGCAGACGATATGATAGTTTACCTAAGCGACCCAAAAAACTCCACCAGAGAACTTCTACAGCTGATAAACAACTTCAGCAAAGTGGCAAGTTATAAAATTAACTCAAGCAAGTCAGTGGCCTTCTTGTACTCAAAGGACAAGCAGGCAGAGAAAGAAATTAGGGAAATAACACCCTTCACAATAGCCACAAACAACATAAAATATCTTGGCGTAACTCTAACCAAACAAGCGAAAGATCTGTACAACAGGAACTTCAAGTCCTTGAAGAAAGAAATTGAAGAAGACCTCAGAAGATGGAAAAATATTTCTTGCTCCTGGATTGGCAGGATCAATATAGTAAAAATGGCCATCTTGCCAAAAGCAATATACAGATTCAATGCGATCCCCATCAAAATCCCAACTCAATTCTTCATAGATCTAGAAAGAGCAATTCTCAAATTCATCTGGAGCAACAAAAAACCCAGGATAGCTAAAACTATTCTCAACAATAAAAGCACTTCTGGGGGAATCAATATCCCTGACCTCAAGCAGTACTACAGAGCAATTGTGTTAAAAACTGCATGGTATTGGTATAGCAACAGGCAAGCAGATCAATGGAACAGGATTGAAGACCCAGAGGTTAACCCACAGACTTATGGTCACTTGATCTTTGATAAAGGAGCCACAACCATCCGGTGGAATAAAGATAGCCTTTTTAACAAATGGTGCTGGTTCAACTGGAGGTCAACATGCAGAAGAATGCGAATTGATCCAATCTTATCTCTTTGCACTAAGATCAACTCCAAGTGGATCAAGGACCTCCACATAAAACCAGACACACTGAAACTATTAGAAAAGAAACTTGGGAAGACCCTGGAGGACTTGGGCACAGGGGAAAAGTTCCTGAATAGAACACCAATAGCTTATGCTCTAAGATCAAGAATCGACAAATGGGACCTCATAAAATTACAAAGTTTCTGCAAAGCAAAGGACACTGTCAGAAGGACAAAACGGCAACCAACAAAGTGGGAAAAGATCTTCACCAACTCCACATCCGACAGAGGGCTAATATCCAATATATACAAAGAACTCAAGAAGTTAGACCGCAAAGAAACAAATAACCCTATCAAAAAATGGGGCACAGAGCTAAACAAAGAATTTTCACCAGAAGAAATTCAGATGGCCGAGAAACACCTTAAAAGATGTTCAACATCATTAGTCATCAGGGAAATGCAAATCAAAACAACCCTGAGATTCCACCTCACACCAGTCAGAATGGCTAAGATTAAAAACTCAAGAGACAACAAGTGCTGGCGAGGATGTGGAGAAAGAGGAATACTCCTCCACTGTTGGTGGGATTGCAAAATGGTAAAACCGCTCTGGAAATCAGTTTGGCGGTTCCTCAGAAAATTGGGCATGTCACTTCCAGAGGACCCTGGCATACCACTCCTGGGCATATACCCAGAGGATTCCCCTGCATGCAATAAGGACACATGCTCCACTATGTTTATAGCAGCCTTGTTTATAATAGCCAGAAATTGGAAGGAGCCCAAATAGCCCTCAAAGGAGGAATGGATACAGAAAATGTGGTATATTTATACAATGGAATACTACTCAGCAATTAAAAATAATGAATTCATGCAATTTGTAGGTAAATGGTTAGACCTGGAAAATATCATCCTGAGTGAACTAACCCAATCACAAAAGAATGCACATGAAATGCAATCACTG
Organism: Apodemus agrarius; assembly: GCA_964023405.1. Classification (NCBI taxonomy): domain Eukaryota; kingdom Metazoa; phylum Chordata; class Mammalia; order Rodentia; family Muridae; genus Apodemus; species Apodemus agrarius. The sequence continues at coordinate 71,142,777 of OZ030014.1, forward strand.
ATAAGTGGATATTAATGAGCCCAGAAGCCCTAAATACTCAAGACACAAATAGCAAGTCAAATGATTCCCAAGAAGAAGAAAGGAGAGGACTCTGGGCCTGTAAAGATTGCATCCAGTTTAGTAAAGAAACCGAGGGGGGAGGGGGAATGATTGGGGAACAGTTGGGGGGGAGAGGAACTATGGGAACTATGGTGGGTGGGAACTGGGAAAGGGGAAAGCCTTTGGAATGTAAACATAGAATATAGAAAATAAAAAAAAATTAAAAAAAAAAGCTGTAAGTGGTGCCAAGGTTATAATCTGAGGATTGAGGAACTTGGGGGCAGGTGGGTCCCTGGAGCTGTGGCCATCCAGGCTCAGCTGCTTGGCCAATTCAAGTCAATGAAATTAAATTCAGTGTCAAAAGATTAAAAGGAAGAAAGCCCTCAAAATACCACCCAATGTTATTTTAGCCTCCACATGCATGCACACACATTTACATGCATGCCTGTGGGTACACCTATGCTTGCATGTACATGAGCATACTTTCAAGTGGTGAATGAATAGCTAATATGTAACTGGGTTAAGTCTTATAACCCACCTTGGCATCAAATATGCCAGATTTGAGTTTGCTGTGCCATATCCTGTCTATGATTAGGTAGAAAAGATTGGTTTGAGACATATAAAATTAAATTTTAAAGATTACTTTTTTTCCCTGGACAACTTCATGGAAGAATATGCTTTTTAAAATGAGATTCTGGTTGAACTAGGTATAAAATAGAAAGAAAATGGGATTTCAGGGCAAAATATTTTGTAAACCCTCTTAGTAAAGTATCTAAATATACAATAAATGGATTATATGCATATCAAGTAGAACCATGTAAGTGAAAATGTACAGGTAATTTTTTGTATGACATGAAAGCTTAGCTATGTGAATCTTTTGAAGTGCTTCTCAAGAATAGAAACTATAACTGTTTCCCTGTGCTGTCCAATCCTCATGGAAAGCCAAACAATATAATGTTGGACACGGAAGTGGGGAGCACTATTTAACATACTGATTAATCCTTCAAAATGTAAATATTTCTACTTTAAATTTTGTTCCTAATAAAAGTTTTAAAGGATTAATATGGTACAATTTTAATGAGAATTCTAATTATCAAGGGCTTTAAGATTTACTTATTTACGTTTGTAGGTGTATGTCTCTATGTGTGTATGTGGGTAAACATGCCTGTGTGTGTACACAGAGGCCAGGTGAGAGTATTGATTGTTCTTGAGCATTCTGGATCAATCACTCTATATATCTGCCTTTGAGGCAGGGTCTCTTCCCCAACCTTCAACTCATATCTTTTTTCCCTAGCAAATCATGAATCTAGCAAACACTGGTGATCTTACTGTCCCTGTACATGGGACTTGAAATTCCAGCATTTAGAGATACACAGTGTGTCACATGTATGTCCCCAGTATTTCAGAGCAATGATTGCTCTTAACTGCTGAGTTCCCTGATGGCTATATTATTTTTGTTGTTGTTCTTGTGTTTTGCTTACTGTTGTTTGATGTGTTTTTTATTTGTCTTGATGGGATCCCTCTCTAGATCTGAGAAATACACTACTAGAAATGACTATGCGATTGATGTGAAGCAGGTAGTGAACAATTATCTGGTGTAGTTGGGAAATCCAATTGGCCAGTTCATTCAGAATGAGCTTGAGATTTCATTTACGTGCTCTGCTTTCAACTTGCCTTAACGTATCATAGATAATGATTTTTTTCTATAAAAATATTTGTAGTAACACCCCTTCATGTTAAAAGTATTGGAGAGAACAGGAATTCAAGGCCCATACCTAGACATAATACAAACAATTTACTGCAAACCAACAGCCAATATCAAATTAAATGGAAACATACTTGAAGCCATCTCACTGAAATTGGGGACAAGACAAGGATACCTACTCTCCCCATATCTATTCAATATAGTACTCGAAGTGCTAGCTAGAACAAGAAGACAACAAAAAGAGATCAAGGTGATACAAATTAGCAAAGAAGAAATAACTGTATCACTATTTGCAGAGGATATGATAGTATACAATAAGTGACCCCAAATATTCTACCAGAGAACTGCTTGAGCTGATAAACAACTTCAGCAAAGTAGCCAGATATAAAATTAACTCAAATAAATCAGTAGTCTTCCTTTATACAAATAATAAACAGGCTGAGAAAGAAATTATGAAAACAATTTCCTTCACAATAGCCACAAATAATATAAAATATCTTGGGGTAACTCTATGACTGTATGAGAGTAACTTCAAGTCTTTGAAGAAAGTAATCAAACATTTCAGAAAATGACTTCCCATGCTCCTGGGTTGGCAGAATTAACATATGGCCATCCTACCAAAGCTAATCTATAGATTAAGTGCAATCTCCATCAAAATCCCAACACAATTCTTCAAAGACATAGAATAATTCTCAAATCATCTAGAAAGTCAAAAAACCCATAATAGCAAAAACAATTCTTAACAGTAAAAGAACAGCTGGGAGAATCACCATCTCTAACCTCAAGCTTTGCTCCAGAGCAACAGTGATAAAAAAAACTTCATGATATTGGTACAGAGACAGACACAAGGATCAATGAAATAGAATTGAAGACCCAGAAATAAACCACACACTTATGGACACTTGATCTTTGACAAAGAAGTCAAAAATATACAAAAAAGGAAAAGAAAGCCTTTTTCAATAAATGGTGCTGGTCTAACTGGCTGTCTGTATGTAGAAAAATGAAAATAGAGCCATATTTCTCACAAAGCTCAAGTCCAAGTAGATCAATGACCTCAACATAAAGCCATATGCACTGACTCTAATGGAAGAGAAAGTAGGAAAGAGCCTTGAACTAACTGGCACAGAGGGAAACTTCCTAAATAGACCTCCAATGGCTCATGCTCTACCATCATGAAATGATAAATGGGATCTCATGAAACTGGAAAGCTTCTGTAAAGCAAAGGACATAGTCAATAAGACAAATTGGCAACTACAGAATGGGAAAAAAAATCTTCCCTAACCCCACACCAGATAGAGGGCTGATATCTAAAATATAAAATTAAAAAAACTCAAGAAGCTAATCACACACACACACACACACACACACACACACACACACACAAAACCAATAAAAAAATGGGGTATAGAACTAAGAGATTTCACAACTGAGGAATCTCAAATGGCTGAGAAGCACCTAAAAAAATGTTCAAAGCCCTTAGTGACCAGAGAAATGCAAATCAAATGAGCGTGAGATTCTACCTTACACCAATCAGAAAGGCTAAGATCAAAACCTCAGGTGACAGCACATGTTGGAGAGGATGTGGAGAAAGAGGAACACTCCTCCATTGCTGGTGGGATTGCAAACTGGTACAACCACTCTGGAAATCAATCTGGAGGTTCCTCAGAAATTAGAAATAGATCTTTTTGAAGACCCAGCTATACCACTCTTGGGAATATACCCAAAAATGCCCCACCATGCCACAGAGGCATGCGTTCTATGTTCATAGCAGCCAGAAGCTGGAAACAACCTAGATATCCCACAACAGAAGAATGGATACAGAAAATGTGGTTCATTTACATAATGGAATGCTTAGCCTTTAAGAATGAGGACATCCTGAGTTTTGCAGGCAAATGGATGGAACTAGAAATTATCCTGAGTGAGGTAAGTCAGACCCAAAAGAACACGTATGGTATTTACTGACTAATAAGTGGATATTAGCAAAAAAAATACAGAATACCTAAGATACAGTACACAGAACTCAAAAAAGCTAACAAGCTGAAGTGCCCAAGTGAGGACACCTCAGTCTCACTTTGGAGGGGAAGAGAGGGAGGAACCTAGAAGGGAAAGTGGACAGGGATGGGGGAGTGGGGAGGAGAGGGAACCTGATCTGGGGTAAAGGGTAAAGGACTGAAGGCCTGACAACCAGCAGAAAGAATGGAAACAGCAACCTCAGGGGATAGGAGGTTAGGGGTACCCTCCAGAATGTACCAGAAACATGGGAGGTAAGAGACTGTCAGGACTCAAATGGAGGGACCCTGGACAAAAAGCGCTATAGTAGGGTGAGGGAAATTATAGGGCCCACCTCCAGCAGGAAGACAGGGCATCAAATGAGGGAGAGGGGGCCATCTCAAAGTCACAATTCTGAACCATAAGTGTTCCTGTCTAGGAGCCTGAGGAAAAGAAGGTCCAGTGACAGGCCCAAAGTGGGATCCAGCTCAAGGGGCGGTCCCAAGACCTGACACTATTACTGAGGCTGCGGAGCACTCACAAAAATGGACCTAGTATGACTGTACCCCAGAAGACCCAACAAGAAACTGAAAGAGTCAGATGCAGATATTTGCATCCAATCATTGGACAGAAGCTGTTGACCCCTATTGTTGAATTAGGGAAGGCTGAAAGAAGCTGAGGAGAAGGTTAACCCTGTAGGAGGATCAATGGTCTCAATTAATCTGGGCCCCTGAGATCTCTCAAGAAGTGGACCACCAAACAGGCAGCATAGACCAGCTAATATGAGGCCCCCAACACACATATAGTAGAGAACTGCCGGGTCTGTGTTCATTCAGAAATGATGCACCTAACCCTCAAGAGACTGGAGGCCTCAGGGAGTTTAGAGGTCAGGTGGGATGGAGAGTAGGAAAATCCACGTGGAGACAGGGGGTGGGGAGGAGGTATGGAATGTGGAACAGTTAGAGGGTGGATGGGGAGGGTGAGAATAAAATATGGAGTATAAAAAATGAGGAAATACATAAAATTTTTAAAAAATGTAGTAATTTAATTTCTGTTTTATTAACCTCATCACAATCTCCTTCTCCCTTCCTCCTTTTTTCTTTCTCTGTTCTCCCACTTCTTTCTCTCCTTCCCTCCATTCCAATTGATCTCATCTCCTTTTCTTTCCCCCTCCTCCCCTCCCTTCTTTCCCCCTCTTCTGCTCCTGTCTGTCACGTGGAGCTATACACCAACATTTTAAGAATCTTGCAGCTTGCATTATTGTGCATGGTTGATTTCTTTTTTTTAATTGGATATATTCTATATTTACATTTCATTTCCCTTTTTTTTGTTTCCCCACCCCTCTAAGGTCCCACATGCCCTTTTCCCTCCCCCTGCTCCCTCATCCACCCCTTCCCACTTCCCTGTTCTTGTATTCCCTTACACTGATGCTTTGATCTTTTCCAGCACCAGTGTCTACTCCTTTCTTCTTGTCAGACATCAGTTGGTATGTGAATTGTGTCGTTGGTGTTCCAAGATTCTAGGCTAATATCCACTTATCAGTGACTGCATACCATGAGTATTCTTTTGAGACTGGGTTACCTCACTTAGTATGATGTTCTCCAGCTCCATCCATTTCTCTAAGAATTTCATGAATTCATTGTTTCTAATGGCTGAATAGTACTCCATTGTTTATATATACCACATTTTTTAAATCCATTCCTTCATTGAGGGACATCTGGGTTCTTTCCAGCTTCTGGCTATTATAAATAAGGCTGCTATGAACATAGTCGAGCATGTATCCTTTTTGCATGCTGGGGAATCTTTTGGGTATATTCCCAGGAGTGGTATGGCTGGGTCCTCCGGAAGTATCATGTCCAGTTTTGTGAGGAACCGCCAGACTGATTTCCAGAATGTTGTATCAGCTTACAATCCCACCAGCAGTGGAGGAGTGTTCCTCTTTCTCCACATCCTTGCCAACACCTGATGTCTTCTGAGTTTTTAATCCTAGCCATTCTGACTGGTGTGAGGTTGTTTTGATTTGCATTTCTGTAATGACTAATGATGTTGAACATTTTTTAAGGTATTTCTCAGCCATCCAAATTTCTTCAGGTGAAAAGTCTTTGTTTAGCTCTGTACCCTATTTTTGGATAGTTATTTGGTTTTCTGGGGTCTAACTTCTTGAGTTCTTTGTATACATTGGATATTAGCCCTCTGTCGGATGTGAGGTTGGTGAGGATCTTTTCCCAATTTGTTGGTTGCTGATTTATCCTTTTGACAGTGTCTTTTGCCTTACAGAAACTTTGTAATTTTATGAGGTCCCATTTGTCTATTCTTGCTCTTAGAGCATAAGCAATTGGTGTTCTGTTCAGGAATTTTCCCCCTGAGCCAATGTCCTCAAGGGTCTTCCCCAGTTTCTTTTCTATTAGTTTCAGTGTGTCTGGTTTTATGTGGAGGTCCTTGATCCACTTGGAGTTGAGCTTAGTGCATGGAGATAAGAGTGGATCAATTCTCATTCTTCTGCATGTTGACCTCCAGTTGAGCCAGCACCATTTGTTGAAAAGGCTATCTTTTTTCCAATGGATGTTTTCAGCTCCTTTGTCGAAGATCAATTGGCCATAGATGTGTGGGTTCAATTCTGGGTCTTTGATCCTATTCCATTGATCCACCTCCCTGTCACTGTACCAATACCATGCAGTTTTTAACACCACTGTTCTGTAGTATTGCTTGAGGTCCGGGATATTGATTCCCCCAGAAGTTCTTTTACTGTTGATGATAGTTTTAGCTATCCTTGGTTTTTTGTTATTCCAAATGAATTTGAGAATTGCTCTAACTCTATGAAGAACTGAGTTGGGATTTTGATGGGGATTGTGTTGCTTTTGACAAGATTGCCATTTTAACTATATTAATCCTGCCAACCCATGAGCATGGAAGATTTTTCCATTTTCTGATGTCTTCTTCAATTTCCTTCTTCAGAGACCTGAAGTTTTTGTCAAATAAATCCTTCACTTGTTTGGTTAGAGTCACACCAAGATACTTTATATTGTTTGTGGTGATTGTGAAGGGTGTCATTTCCCTAATTTCTTTCTCGGCCTGCTTATCCTTTGTGTATAGGAAGGCTACTGATTTGCTTGAGTTGATTTTATAACCAGCCACTTTGCTGAAGTTGTTTGCTGAAGCTGTAGGAGTTCTCTGGTGGAGTTCTTTGGGTCACTTAAGTATACTATCATATCATCTGCGAATAGTGATAGTTTGACTTCTTCCTTTCCGATTTGTGTCCCTTTGACTTCCTTATGTTGTCAAATTGCTCTAGCTAGTACCTCAAGTACTATATTGAAGAGATATGGTGAGAGGGGCAGCCTTGTCTAGTCCCTGATATTAGTGGGATTGCTTCAAGTTTCTCTCTGTTTACCTTGATGTTGGCTATCGGTCTGCTGTAAATTACTTTTGCTATGTTTAGATATGGGCCTTGAATTCCTGTTCTTTCCAAGACTTTTACCATGAAAGGATGCTGAATTTTGTCAAATGCTTTTTCAGCATCCAATGAGATGACCATGTGGTTTTTTTCTTTGAGTTTGTTTATGTAGTGGATTACATTGATGGATTTCCATATATTGAACCATCCCTGCATCCCTGGGATGAAGCCAACTTGATCATGGTAAATCATCATTTTGATGTATTCTTGGATTCAGTTGGCAAGTATTTTATTTAGTATTTTTGTATCAATATTCATAAGAGAAATTGGCCTATAATTCTCTTTCTTAGTTGGATCTTTGTGTGGTTTTGGTATCAGGGTAATTGTGGCTTCATAGAATGAGTTGGGTAGTGTTTCTTCTGTTTCTATTTTGTGGAATAGTTTGAAGAATATTGGTATTAGGACTTCCTTGAAGGTCTGATAGAATTCTGCACTAAAACCATCTGGTCCTGTGCTTTTTTTGGTTGGAAGACTTTCTATGACCCGTTCTATTTCTTTGGGGGTTATGGGTGTGTTTAGATGATCTATTTGATCCTGGTTTAATTTTGGTATTTGGTATCTGTCTAGGAAATTGTCCATTTCCTCCAGTTGTGTTGAGTATAGGCTTTTGTAGTAGGATCTGATGATTTTTTGAATTTCCTCAGTTTCTGTTGTTATATCTCCCTTTTCATTTCTAATTCTGTTAATTTGAATACTGTCTCTGTGCCCTTTGGTAAGTCTGGCCAGGGGTTTATCTATCTTGTTGATTTCCTCAAAGAACCAGCTCCTGGTTTTGTTGATTCTTTGTATGGTTCTCTTTGTTTCAACTTGATTGATTTCATCCCTGAGTTTGATGATTTCCTGTCTTCTACTCCTCCTGGGTGAAATAGCTTCTTTTTGTTCTAGAGCTTTCAGGTGTGCCATTAAGTTGCTAGTATATGCTCTCTCCTGTTTCTTTCTGGAGACACTCAGGGCTATGAGTTTTCCTCTAAGCACTGCTTTCATTGTGTCCCATAGATTTGGGTAGGTTGTACCTTCATTTTCATTAAATTCTAAAAAATCTTTAATTTCTTTCTTTATTTCTTCCTTGACTAAGGTATCATTGAGTAGAATATTGTTCAGCCTCCACGTGTATGAGGATTTTCTGTTGTTTTTGTTGCTATTGAAGAACACTCTTACTCCATGGTGATCTGATAGGAGGCATGGGATTAGTTCGATCTTTTTATATTTGTTGAGGTCTGTCTTGTGACCAATTATATGGTCGATTTTGGAGAAGGTAGCATGGTTGATTTCTTAATATCACCATAGTTTACAACCTATATTGTTTGGCAATTCTAATGTTATATTATTTTAAATATTATGATGTGAATCAAAATTTTTAAATTATATTTTGAATGCTGATTAGAATTTTTAACAAGTGTAAAAGACTTTAAAAGGACATTCAGCACTTAAAATAAGAGCACACAAGCGATAAGCATTTTTAAAATTGTCTTTGAATATGAATTGTCAATTTCACTTTGGTTTCAAGTTTTTAGTTTTGACTTTGAAGACTTCCTCTTTTCCCTTCAAAGCTGGACAACAATTTTAGATTCATAACAAAACTTAGAAGATAAAGAAACTTGCCACTCATCTTCCATCCTCACATGCACAACCCCAACCCCCAACATGAACATCGTTTACCAGATGCTACAACTCATGAGAACATTAGTACATTATTAGAATGTTGTTATTAGAAAATTATTAGAAAATCTCTCCATAATTTTTTTGTTGTTGTTGCTGATGTGGTTGTTTTGTTGTTGATTTTTTAATATCTGCTTTAAAGTTTGTCTATGTCCTACTTATTGATCTTCCTTCTTTCATCTCCAATATTGTCTTGTTCCCACCATGACACGTAGTTGGAGTCATGCAACACATAGCTTCATCAATTGGCTTTCTTCACTCGGTGACTTATGATGGCTCTATAATCCATTACACTCTAGTACTGAATGGTAACATTCAATTGTTCTACTCTACCAGAATTTATTTGCTTTGTCACTCACTGAGGACAAATAGATGCTTCCAGGTCTGATTTGTTTGTGTGCATGTGTGTGTGCGCGTGAGTATGCATGTGTGTGTGTATGTGTACAAATTATTCAGACATATATACTTAACATTGCTAAATAAATTTCAAGAGGCATGATGATTGAATACATATGATAAAGACTATATCTTACTTATGTACATAAGAAACTACCAAAAATGCCAACCAGAGTAAATACGCCATTTTGCCTTCCTTCCAGGGCTGACTGGGACCCTGAACCTGTTCATGCTCCAGACCTTTGTGCCATCTGCTGTTGTCCCAATCTACCTTTGGGTATAGGCTTGCATGAACACCACACAGTCATCTGATTTTTGTATTTCATCTATGACACATGGCACACAAAATCATCTCATACATGTACTTGCCATGGATATGCTGTGTTTGATGAGGTGCCTGCTAACATATCCAGTCCATTTCAATCAAGTCAATTCTCTTACCCAACTTTACAGTTCTTTGTGATTTCTAGAAGACTGTCTTCCATCACACATGCCTTTTACAAACATTCTCCCTTAACTCCAGGACTTGTCTCTTCACTATCCTAATGGCATCTTTTGCAGAGGAGAAGTTCTTGATTTTAATGAAAACTTCAGGATTGCTTTCTTTTAAACATGTTTGCACATTTAATATCTTCAGATAGCAATATTTGTCTCTATGTTTTAGCAGAATTACTCAAATGGACTATGGACATGCCTAATTCCAGAGCACTCCACATACCTCTGATCATAACAAAACATTTACATTCTACCTATAAAAATGACCATAGGACAGAAAGAATGTTGATATTGTTATATGATTAATATTTTGAAAAATTTTTGAGAGAGGTTCTCACAATGTAGCCCTAGCCAGCCTACAACTTACTATATAGAGCAGGCTGGTCTTGAACTCACAGAGATTCATCTGTTGCTCCCTCCCAAGAACTGATGTGTGCCACTAGACTGGCTATTTTAATGCTTTTTATATAAACATATATAAATATGTAAAAATTGATGTAATATGCTCATCTGCTCATCACTCATATGCAGGACCCCATGAGTCTGGTCTCTCATAGCCTCCAGATTTCCCCCTCTCCCATTTTGATATTTTGTTCTAAGTTTCTGAAAAAAAATCCAAAGAATATATTTTTAAGGTCTCATCAGTTTTAGCAAAGTAATATAGTTCTTTTTCGGGATAACAACCTCACAAAATCAAGGCAATGCAGTTGCATATATTTTTGAATGGCCTAGTTTAGAAGTATTTGCAACAATTATTTTTTGCTTTACAGTCTAGAAAACCACATTAAGATCTTCTGAAGGTGCCCAGATTCCCAACACCTAAACAGAAACTATGCCAACCATGATAGAATAGCCCTTAAAGACAGATTACTTGAGTTTTTGCCTAGAAATGCAAGGGTTATTAGGATAGTGTTTCACAGCTATAACTGTGCTGTATGCTTCTAATTTCAGAGATAATGACTTTTTTCACTGAATTTAATAAAAAAGAGAAGTCTATATAACTTTCTAGAATCCTGTTTCTCAGGGCCTGGTCCATATAAGTGCCCACTTGTGTTAATAAGGATTCATATGTAGCTAATGCAGAAAGGGCTGCATTGCACAGAGTCTGTGGAATGTGTTTTTTATTGAAGCTTACATGGATAGTCACATAATGTTCAAGTGCTTTCTTGCTCCTCTGCTGTTTGAGCCACCTCCTTGTGTATTCTGTCACCCCATAGTACATCAAGACACCCTGAACATGGTCCATTCAGAGAAACACTTATACTGATTTCTTGGTTGACCTAGATGCAGTGTGTTTACATAGCACCCATTTAGGAGAGAAGAGGTTGGGTAGGGGTTGGGGACAGGAATGGGGGTGAGGGTGGGAGAGATGAATCACTAAAAGAAAGATCACAGAAGACAAATCATTATTTTAGTGGCCTCAAACAAGGCTATTTCTCTTTTCAGGTAAAACAATAATAATAATTGACTTTGGGTAGTTCATCTTGAATAATTATCTAAAGTTAATTTGATTCACTTAACTTGTTGGTTCATTCTAAATCTGCAGTCTGTGGTGGGCCACTAGGCACATATCATTACACTTATTGTATGTTCTCAAATTCTGTGGTACACACTCAAGCACATCCCTCTACCTGTCAGCCATCATAATAGACTAAAGAAAAACATAATGGAGGAGTTATGGGAAAGACTGAAGCAGTCTTGCAACCTCATAGGAAGAACAATAGTATCAACCAACCAGACGCTCCCTCCCCCCAGAGCTTCCAGGGACTAAGTCATCAACCAACGAGTACACATGGCTCCAGCTGCATATGTAGCTAAGGATTGCCTTGTCAGGCATCAAGGGGAGAGGAGAGATCCTTGGTCCTATGAAGGCTCAATAGATGCCCCAGAATAGGGGAATTAAGGGGTGGAGAAGTGGGAGTGGGGTGGGTGGAGGAACACCCTCATAGAAGCAGGGGGAGGGAGGATGGGATAGGGGGTTTCTGGGAGGGGGTAAACTGGGAAAGGGAATAATATTTGAAATGTAAATAAAGAAAATAGCCAATAAGAAAAGACAAATAAGAAAAACATAAGACTGAAGTAAAATATTAGAGATTTTTACCAGTATAAAATTGATTAGAAATAGAGGTACTCATTCATGGGCTTTGAATTTCAGCAGTTATGAGCCTGTCCTGTTAGGACCAATACATAGAAACATCTGGGTAAAAGATAGCTCGACCTAGATAGCAGAACAAAGACAAAGACACTGGGCTCGCTTATGGTGACATTCTAGCGACTGATGCTCAATGAACATATTTTAAACCATTTTCTTTGCCATGTTTGCAAAGATTTTCTTTCACTTGCATCTGAAAAAGCCCTAATACTTCCTCCATTCAAACAAGTCAGACTCCTTTCTCTAGAAGCTGCAGTGTTAGCTCTGTGGTGGTTCTGCCTCATGTCCAAACCTAAATCCTGTCTACTTCATTATCTAACTCCCAGTCCTTGCCTGTGTCTTCATTGTAAAACTGTCTGTTGGCTTTTAGTGAAGCCCTTTGACCCACGAAGAAGTATGGCACATCAAGGAACTGAGAGTGAGGGCATGTAGTGGGGCAAACTGAATGGAAAGAAAACAACCATGAGTTTCTTTAACGTTTGTATCAGGTGCACAGCCAGACCATTACCCTACAAGGCCAGAAGTCTCCTTAATATTTCCAAAGAGATGAAAACTTTCCAAAGAACTGGGAGTAAAGAGACATTTCTCTTTTACATCATGTAGCAGGCAATTTAGTTCAACTTTCTGTCGTAACTACATTCAGTTCCCTTCGGTCTATGGGAAATACTAAACACCAGTTCTATTATGTTAAAGAAATGACATCACATCCCTATGTGACTCAGTACCTTTGTCTGTGAAATAAAAATGGTGCCTTTGATCAGCTATGATTGTGGGATATCACATAATACAAGAGTGTCCTCATTTGCTGTCTGCCACTGTGATGAAATGCCCTGACGTAAAGCAAACTGGGACAAAGGCTTTCTATTCCTCGTGATTCTAGGTCACAGTTTGTCAGAGCAGGGAAGGTTCTACCCCATCGTGGAAACTTGAACTTCTTAAAGCAGCCAACATAGTGTCCATTATCAAGGATGGGGGAGGGAAGGGGAGAGGAGAGAGAGAGAGACAGAGACAGAGAGACAGAGAGAGACAGAGACAGAGAGAGAGAGAGAGAGAGAGAGAGAGAGAGAGAGAGAGAGAGAGAGAGGAGAACCACCCTTGTCTACTTCTCAACTCATGCATACAATTCAAAAGCCAAACCTAAGAAATAGTACCACCCATACACTTAGGTGTGGTCTTTGCACATCAATGAACATGTTCAAGGAAGCCCCCCCCCCAACGCGCCAAGCAAACTGGATCTAGAAAAATCCTCAGTGAGACTCTCTTCCCTTGTGATTCTACCTATGTGAAGAAGAAAATAAAATGAACCATCACCAGAGGCTCTCAAAAATGTCATGAAATGGGTCTGGAGAGATGGATCAGCAAGGGCTGCTCTTCTCTATGTCTTGAGTTCAATTCCCATCAACCACAGGGTAGCTCTACAACCATCTGTACCGGAATAGGATTCCGCTCCTGTTATTCATATACATAAAATAAACATATGATTCTTTCAAGAAAAAAAAAGAAAAATATTTCAGGGAAACATAAATAATAAATTGAAACTAGTGACTTCTTTTTTTAGCTAACCACTTCAAGCCATTATGAAGGTAAATGCTCATTAAGTAACAAGGCTATAGGTCTTTCCTAGGTAGGAAACTGTGAAAAATTTGGAATTCAAGGCTGACCTTTCAAAAGGTTCAACTTTCAGCCTTAAATTGAAATGTTCTTTTAAAACTACAAATTATACTTGATGTAAACTAAATAATCTGGCCACTCTTAATTTATGTAGAAGTGTTACATTTGGGCTTTTCACCTGTCACTTGCCACCCAGGTTAGCTGTATTTTATCACATTTTTTTTCTTTTTACTCTAGTTATTAATATGGTGAAATTTGTGTTCACATAACTCCTTTCACCCCTTTCTATTTTTGCCCTCAGTGGAAAAGGATAAATTTAAAAATAAGGATGTGATTACTAACAATTTACTACCTCAACACTTGGTAACAGAAGTCAGCGGTGTCTTTTTTTCCACAGTCAAACTTCCATATTCATAATGGGGGATTCATCTATGATAAAGTTAGTTCTGAAACTAGTTTGAAAATTCTCAAATCATTAGAACTTTGACTTTAGAGTCTTAAAATGTATTAATTGTTAGAGTCTAAATAATAAAAAATTGAGACTATTAAAAGTGATTTTATTACTTCATACAATAAAATTAATTAAACTTTTAATTAAAAGGCTCATATCAATAGAAGCCTTTGGACTCTTTCCCTATTCAAGAACAATGGAGAAAGAACCCATCAGAGTCTCTGAGAAGCTCAGAGCTGTGTTCTGCCCCAGCTTTTCTGACTCTCAGAAATGAACCAAAAACTCAGGGTCCCTCTGACATGAGCAAATACCTTTCTCAAGTGTTTGCAAGACTCCAGGTGCATCGGGTCCCTAAATAAATATTATCCCCACACTGATCAGCTGCATAGGTGAAGACCATGTTAGGAAACGGGTCTACAAGGATTTCTTAATGAGAGCAGGTGGCTGTTGATAGTCTAAATGGATTCAATAATTAGTTAAACATTTTTAGGACTTTAGGTGCATCTCACAAGGGAGTTCAGTAATGTTCAAAAAAAAAAAAAAAAACAGTTCATGGAAGAAAGCACCTGTTCACAAATTTCTTCATTCGCTTTCTCCTAACAGAGGGAACATATTTTGAAAACAACACACTGTAGGAAAGATGAAAATTTTATTAATTCACCTGCTGCATTTTATAAATTTTGGGAGTGTCAAAGAACTGTCTACCTTAGATGGACATATATTTTGCATGGAAGACAAAAATAGTTTATGTAATTACTTCTTGTGGAAAACATATAAAACCTACACAAGAGACTAACATTTGCCTGCTTAATAAGTAGCTTTCTACAAAGATAAGTGACAGTGTGTTTTGTCTTCAATACTCCATCTGGTTACATTTAAATACATTATGTGCTCTAACATAAACATCATTTTTTTGGTCTCAAGTACCACAGGACAGTAAGATTTAACCTGTCCTAATGGCTATCATTTTTATGACATAAGCTACCAAGAGAAATTTTAAATCCATTGTTTACCTTTTCACACATTGTAATATTGCAACACCACATGGTCTCCATTCAAGCAGTATTTTCTACAAAAACAAAAGTTAGATCACTTTAGCAAGAATATGCATAGTTTAAAAGTACTGGAAAAGTTTATAAATTATTACTATTACTGAGACTAGTTAATTCTTAATATTGTAAAGAAGTATTATATTGATCAACAATCGGATGAGAAATAATCTAAATTGCATTTCCTATCTCCTTCAGTGGTGGCTTTGAAATTCTGAGTAATGACCTAGGCTGAGCCATTAATGCAAATCCCCCAAACTTAAGTAGTTTCTTGATACTTCTCATTTTGAGGCATCTTTTAAAGAAACAACAGATGCCTCTCCACATGCATTCAAAAAATCAATATAATTAATCAATAACACTCTCCACAGGTAATAAATGCTGAGAAGCATTTCTGCCTATCTGTATTGATCGAGAGAATTGCTTCAAATTGGTTCTGATGTGTATAAAAATCATTTCCTTATTGATCAAAGCCTGCCTTCCTCTCTCTGATATGTTATTTCATAGTGGGCACACAATTGTTTTAGTCTCCATTCTTGTACTTATGATAAATAAATTTCCTGTGATCTGTGTATGAGATTAATTTGAAAGAAATAGAAAATGAGTGTTTTGTGTCCTTTAGAGGAACATATTACTCAAAATTCAACCAAAGCATGAATAATCATGAGAAATTATTGAACTTATCCTAATGAGAAATGCAATGATAGATTTCATTCACATGTTCATTATGCACAATAAGCTTAAAAGTTTTTACTCAGCTTCTGTTTCTTATAGCAGATTTCTGTTACTCCAACTACCAGCATCTAGTCTAGGATGACACTTCTAGTAAAGAAACAATAGAAAGGTGCATATATTTAGCCAAATTTAACCCATAATCTTGCTATCAAGCTATATTTTTAATAACATTATTATAACATTTCAAAACATTTAGCATCTATATAACTTCTCTGCTAATGATGGATGTAAATCTGTAGATGCCAAGTAGTAAGGACCATGTCTTCAAAATTAATTTTCTGAGCAAAAGTATTTGATGTTTCACTAGATAAAGCATTTATTGAGCCGCATTAAGAGGATCCATGTAACAGTTGCCCTAACAGTTCCTGATAGATGGTAACTCACAAGAGGAAATATTATTGATCAATTAAAGAGTTCTCCAGTGTAGATCAGCCCCTAACTGAGCACATTACCTACTATTGTGAGTTATTCTTCAAACAACAACAACCAAAAAGAAAAGAAAAATATCGATCTCTGTCACCATTATCTAGAGAATCTCATAACAGTAGCACCTTCTTTTCTTTTCTGGGTGTTCCATTACAAAACGACATGGGCACACTTCCACAGAAAATATAAAACAAGCACATTCTTAAAACATGGCTTGATTAAAACCTTGTCTTCATGTTGGTGGCTTTGACTTTGAATCTATGAAACATGAAATATCATATTGACAACTGAAGTCTAGTTGACTTTCTCAATCTAGCCAATTAATTTTACTTTAGTACTGAAGATACATTTCAAACCAGGTTAAAATACATTAACAAACCAGGTTAACATCATTCAACATAACAAAGCAAAACAAAAATGGCTACTCTTTTTGGGAACAGTAGGCACACAAGAAGTAGATAACACATCTTTACTGTATTAATAGTGTGCACTTAACATACTATTTGGGAAAAGCTGAGGGGGTGCTTGCTGCAGAGAGAGACACAAGAATGTGAATATATTCTGTTTTTCACTGAGCAAAAATAAATGATAATTCCTATATAGCATGTGAATATTGAATAGTTACCCAAAGTTGTAGAAATGGCTTTTCTGACCACCAGTGGACTATTGATCCTGGGAATGTTGGATGCTGTTCAAGATATCAAAGAATAAAGACAACTGTCCTAAGTTCCATGCTTATTGCTAACAAGAGAGTATACAATCAGATCCTAGTAGGTCATACATGCCATTAAAGTAATGAGTATCTTGAAATGTTTTTTATAGTCCAGTCAAAACTCATTTTAAAGTATTTCCTAGGAAAACACATAGGTCCAGCTGGAAACTGGAGTGTATGCACAAGGGTATTTACTCTGAGTCATGTTGGAATTTAGTAAGGGAAGCTTAATCATGGCAGGGAGATTCATCCCGAGGTATTAAAGCATGACGCAGAGGATCAGCACATGAGCCTAGGAGTCATAAGGATCCCAAATCTGGATTCTACTGATCATATAATGTGTGGCACTGGTGAAGTTGCTTTAATCTTTCTAAACCTCATTTTCATTCTCCACAAAGCAAAGTATATCCCAGTACTGTCCAATACTTGTAAATGGGATTCTAGTCATATTTTTCAAAAGGTGAAAGTAATAACTGTTTTAATATATTGCACATACTTCAAATATAAATCAGTTTATTTTATTAAATATCATATATTTGAAGTGAGATTTCATGTCATCAACATAAAGCTATCTCATGAAGTACATGAGATTATTTATTCATGGGAAATCTTTGAAATCTGGTGAACATTTTACAAACATAATGCATTCCAGTTCTGGCTAGTTGAATTTCAAATGCATAGCACAGGTATATTTCTACCCCATAAGGTTGCTGTCCTGCTAAAGTGACTTAGGACAATGCTTGGAAACAATAAGTCTTAACACTGGTAGTTGTGACAGCTTTAATTATTACCCACTGTGAGTATTGATTGCGATGCTTTCCTTGTTAAGTGTTAAGTGCACAGGTATTTGGCATGGCCAAGAATGTAGAACACATACATTGCTGACCACACCTTTTAGGGTCTTGTTACCATGTACCAACTCAACAATTGAAGTTGACGTGAACAGTAAATATAAGAGCTTATGTACTTGGGGATTTGGTTGCATTCAGAGAAAAATCCCAAAATAAGTATCACAGTTAATCTGAGTCTTAATTTGTAAGCGATTCCCTAATATCTGTAAAGGTGTATGTGCATCTGTGTTTGGTATGCACATGAATGCATTTGTGTGTATGTGTGTCACTTTTAGCTTGAGTTTCCTTCATTTGTCCTGAAGAAAAGTTTTCTGCATCCTAGGGTTGAGTGAAGAACATGGAATATCAGGTGGAGGACTCCACTCTTTCCTTATTTTACACAGGCATAAATGCAAAAGAAATAGAAGCATATGCTTTTTATAAAAATATACCAAAATATATTTGTACTCTCATAGCAAGCTATAACCAGGTAAGCATGTCACATGCACTAAGTATATCAAGTTCTATGACTGTTTAAAATATTGGGGTAATAGACAGGATGGAGAGCTGTTGACATTGGGGAAGATTTGTCTGGGTGAGAAAGGGAGTTAACAATCAAAAAGCTTGCCTGGAAGTGGTGTTTCACACTTTTAATCCTAGAACTCAGGAAGCAGAGGAAGGTGCATCTCTGTAAGTTTGAGGCCAGCCTGGTCTACAGAGCAAGTTCCAGGATGCTCAATATTACACAGAGAAGCCCTGTCTCGAAAAACAAAACAACAGAAAAATGTTTTAAAGCTTAAAATAACTCCTGATATCCTTAGAGGTATTCTCTCTAAACCAAATTGAGTTTCCACACAAATAGGTATCAATGTTCATTAAAAATTCTTTGGTTTGAAGGAGTGCCAATATTTTTTCAGCAGAGTTGAATCATAATAAAAACATTCACCAACATGTAAAGTTTCACAAAGTATTTGTACATAGTTTTTAAAAAGTACCAATATTCTATTTGCATAGTATCTTAGTGTGGGTTGAAGAGTTAAATAGTAGTTTATACTACATGATTTTACACTCAAAATTATCCCACTCTATTTTATATGTTACTTCTTTTCTCTTATTTTTAAAGAGAATTTGTTAAAAATAATGCCCAAGTGACTATATTCACATATTTGGGTTTTTGTGACAAATTCAGCTGAAACTACTTTATTTCAGAGGGTATTTTTTTTATAACTTTTTGTCTCATCTAAAAAAAATCACTTATCACTACAATATAAATAAGTTTCATTGTTTAGATAAAGCTATATATTCACTTGAAACAAAATTGTGAGAAATCCAAAAAGGTATAAATATCAATTATTTCATTTGGAAGCAGAGATTGGAAGAAACTTAGTTCAGAACCAAATGGAATTTGCACGTTCATCAGTAAAGTAAAATAAAATTACCCTCACTAATAAAAATAAATGTTAATTATGGTTTTAAAGACACACAAATGAAAACTACACATAATCTCCCACTCTTGATAAACGCTGATGTGTATGTATATACCTATATACACACATATATATGTGTGTGTGTATGCTATTATATAATCATATATATGCTATTATAAGATTAATCTTCCCTAAAATTATGTTTTTAACTTAATGAAAGCTTTGGGCCACCTAGTCTTCTAAATATAACAAATAAATGAAAAAAGTCATTTTATTTAACAGGTGTTTAAGAATAGCATGCTTTATTTTAAAATTACTATATATGTGCATATATATGTATTAACATCTGTGTGTTATTAGGTTGTGAAGTAGACAAGGGGAGGAGAGGGGGAGAGATCTTGAGGGATATTTAGCAGGTGACTGTAGAAGCCATGTGACATGACAGTAAGATGAGCCCTTAGAGACAGAAAAGTGACCAAGCAGGCCAAAGAAGTGGGGACAGAGAATTGAGGTTCAGTAATACAAATGAGGCAAATGATATATATCTTTGAAAATGTCATAATGAAAACCATTACTTGCTAACTCAAAAACCTAGTAAAAATATCTAACTCTGTGAAGATACCTTGAATACTTTTATTTTCTAATTAACATTGACAAACTATATTATATGTTTTTCAGGCCTATTCTATGTATTTTGGAATTCATTCATAATTTGATATATAATTAAAAGCAGACATGAGTATAACTTTATGATCTATTTTTACCCTTTCATGTTTATTGACCTTTTTAAATTTTTGAGATTATGATTTCAACGTATCTCCTTTCCCTTTCCTCCGTCCATGCCCTCCAACATGACTCCCTTTGTTCTCTTTCAAATTCATAGCCTCTCCTTTTATTAATTGTTATTGCATGCATATATGTATATGACTATATACATATATTCCTAAATACAACATGCTCAGTCTCTTTAGTGTTACTTGTACATATGTTTTCAGTGCTGATCATTTGGTATTGGATAAACAATTGGCACCTTCTTCCTTAGGGAAGACTATTTCTCCCACTTGCAGCATTCCTTAGTTGCCTGTGGCTTCATGTATGAGGTTGAGGCCTTTTATATCTTAGAGAATATAGCAACTTTAACATGAGTATTACCTCGAGTTTCACATAAGTTCTTTTGGCACTATTTAAAATCATATTTCTGTATTATTATTCCATTGCTGATTTTATAATACACATATTTTAAAGGTATGTTGACTTGGTGTGACAGTGAATGCGTGCGCCATGGAACACATATGGAGATAAGAGGACAACATGCAGCAGTGTGTTCTAGTGTTATGACTTTATTTATAAAACATATGTACTATGTAACCATATCTAAAGGTATATAGCTTAGAAACTTTTAAATATTTACCTATTTTAGTATGTTTATTGTAACTCTTCTAAGTCATTGCATAAAACTATTGGGTTTTTGTTGTTGTACAAACTTTTAGAAATTACCTAAATCCCTCCGTGATGGTTTTGTGTAGGCTTAGCCCAGGGAATGGCACTATTAGAAGGTGTGTCCCTGTAGGAGTAGGTGTGTCACTTTTGGTGTGGGCTTTAACACCCTAGTCCTAGCTGCCTGGAAGTCAGTATTCTGCTAGCAGCCTCCAGATGAAGATGTAGAACTCTCAGCTCCTCCTGCACCATGCCTATCTGGATGCTGTCATGTTTCTGCCTTGATGATAATTGGCTGAACCTGTAAGCCAGCCCCAATTTACTGTTCTTTTTAAGAGTTGCTTTGGTCATGGTGTCTGTTCACAGCAATAAAACCCTAACTAAGATACTCTCTGAATATTTTTAAATCTGACTTTTACAGACTTGACCACAACAAAAACAATGGTGTCTAGCTGTACCCTTCTCGTTATGGCTTTGGCTCTGTATGGTTCTAAACACTTCAAAATCCCATACCCCTCCATGGCTGTAGTATAAAAACTGCAAGGGAAATAAAACCTTTAGCTTGAGTGTCTGGAAACTCAAAATCAGCACTTGCCTATAGAATGAGTCTAGAAGTGAAGTCGGTGAGTAACCCCACTGTCAGCAAAGACTTGGTAGAAGAGGGTTTATAATAGATATTCACAGCTGCTTCTTTGGACACTCTAATCCATCCTAAGGATGTTTGCTGTGTCAGGCTTCGTTCTAGACAAAGAAGCTGAGTTTTATAAAGGTTTCCAAATATACCATATTTATCATAGTTAACTTTACTCGTAAAGCACCTCTCTATGTCATAGGCAGTATGACTTTGCAGGGAGAGTATGTGATGGCATACTTCACCATGCTTTCCATGGTGAATCCTTACTGTGCAACAGACACATGCCCTTGCAAGATGTGTCACCTACCCAAACTCCATCCAGAAGGCATGGCCGATACAATGTCATCTGGACACAGTGGAGATGTGCTCATTCCAGGACTCTAGATTTGGAATGTTTGTGCTGGAATATCAGCTCCTTCCATACATGGTGAACAGCTGACTTAGCCTTCCCAAGCCTCTTTCTTCCTCTCTACAGTGGAATTACTGCTTGCTCATATACCATTGGCTCCTCCTAAGAATTGTACAGCAAGTACTCAGTGTGGTATCAGATACTAAAAGAGTTTAATAAGTTTTAAATACTGTTGTTGGGATGATAATACACCAATAATCATGATCAGATAACCCAATGTATGTGTTCTGAGCTCAGGTTAGAACACTACTACTTGCCTCCAAATGCCAGGATAGTTTCCAGCTGGAATTTATCAATAAAATTATTAATCAAAATTATGTTATTTTAATTCTCTGATACTTACTAAAAACATTTCAAAAATTATGAAAATGCCCCACACTAAATTTGGGTTATTTTAATTTGAAAGATTTCAGAAATTTAATTTAATAGTCATGTAATTTTGAGGTAGAAATACTTATTTTTTTCATTCAAACTCCAAAGAAAATGTGTTGAATTCATAAACCATCTCAATGGTCACAAAATTATACAATGATTTAGCAGAATTATCATAACTATGTTTAAGGCGGGTAAATACATTTTACATTTTCTAAAATACCTATAGATATATCTACTCGAAGCATATATTCTATTGTCCATTTAGATAACTATTGCTTTGAATTATTTTAATATATTCATTTATAAAATAAAGTTGTTTTCTTTAGTTGCTCTCAATCTCTCAATCTCATCTCAAAATGATCTGTCAATTAAAAATATAAGAAGAAAGTTGGGGCATATAATGAACTCTGAATGTTAAGCAAGTAGTTATATAGGCTTTTATCCTAAAAGTATTTTATGACCCAAATTATTTTTATAGATAGAAGTTAGTTCATATTTAATGAGTGCCTGATATAAAAATGAGTCTTTTGAATTACAACCAAAACAAGATAAAATATTGTATTTGTTTACATACTTTGACTGATTAAGATAAATCTCTATTTCCCTCTTTTCCAGGTCGAGTTTTAGCTCAAGCGAGTGCCAACGGGATTATCCATTTGCTGGATCTTAAATCTGGGCAAATTCACAAACTGGTGGGCCATGAGAGTGAAGTGCACAGTGTGGTATTTTCCCACCTTGGGGAGAATCTGTATTCTGGAGGTTCTGACGGCTCTGTTCGGTTGTGGCTCTGATCAGCAATAGTATACCCCGAAGCAAAGGGCATTCCCTCTAAGGCTTGAAAATGCTTCACATAGTCTGCTCACAAGCCAGCAAGTAACTGGTTAAAATGACCAATAAATAAAATATTTGTTTTAAAACAAGCTTTGGGTGAATGCAACGTGGTCCATACTCTTACAAATAAAAATTATAACTTTTTGTTCATTTATCTGTCTGTGTTTTTTTTTCACCCAGAATCTTTCACTTTCTCATTTGGTTATGAATTTATAGACAGGGCATCCTTGCTAGGAGGTTGGAAGAAACAGCTTTACAATGACGCCTAATGACAGACTAGATGAATTACAAGACATTGATTTTTAGCGTTAGAGAACAAACTGCATGCAGGAAAACGCGGCTTTTTTTTTTTTTTAAATCAAATCCAAGCTGCAGAAGACCCAAAGTTGAATTATGTATAGCACAAGGAAAATCTTTCTATATCCAGAGGGTCAAATAGAGTCAGAAAGCATACCTTTCCACAGATTCTTTGACAATAAGTGTGGTTTATCTCTTAGTAATAACCAAGGACTGCAGATGGCTTAAATCTAAAGGCAAGTCCCCGGAACTTTCATCTCTGCAGCCCAGGCAAGAATGCATTAGGTAAAATTACATCTAATTTTTATTGTGATCTAAATGCAAATAAGTGTCTTGTATGCAGAAACTGCCCCCCCCAACACACACGCACACACACACCATGCTTGCTCGCATCAGCTCTATCAAGTGACTGCCTTAGACAACAAACACTACAGCCTGGTCCGCGGAAGCAGCTGGGGGTTTCGACCAAGCTGGGCTCAGAAGCCAGTTGTTGGCGCTGTCCGTGGTGCTGAGGAATTCCCGGCTGCCGGCAGGATGAGCTCCGAATCAGCAGTCTGCAAACTGCTCACAGCGATGCCAAACCCCAGTTAAAGTTGCGCCTTTGCTTCACATCCACAGTTAGAATCTTCTGGTGTGTGAGGAGGGATTCAGTCAACATACTGTGGACGATGCTGATGCTTCTGCTGGTGGAGTGGGCTTTAAGCTTCAGTATGCTGTTTCTGTTTGTGATCCTCAGAGCCTAGCCAAGTCACCTCTACTGCCGTAGCAAACACTGTGTAAGTGAACTCATGTGTGGAGGAGGCGTAATCAGCCAGGAAATTTCATAGAAGGATCTAAGAAAATGCTAAAAATAAGTTCAACATGATTCTGCTACCGGGGTCCGGATTTCCACGGGACCAGCATTGCTTCTTGCTTTGAATTCTGAAGACAGGTCCAAAGCATATTTCTTATGTGTGTCTGCTGTGTTTCTCTCTGGAAGGGTGGGAGACTGCTTCTTGGCTGTGTTTTGAAATGGGAAATAGAGAGGATGGATTGCCTTTAATTCATGCCTGAAAATGCATTCTTTGGGTGACTAAAGAGGACCGGCTTACCTAAGAGATACCTGACCTTTAAGTTCAGATTGGTCTGTGACCCCCAGCACCACCATTAACCTCAGAGTGACTAGGTAAGTGAATCTTATGACATGAGTTGTGTTTGCTTTCTCAGAGAAATAGATGCAGTCATTTTAAATCATATGTAGCAATACAGGGAGGGGGTAAAGTTTAGCTGGGAAGTGATCCTCAGTTTAGCAGTGTTTGCATTCTGATTTAAAATCTTCAGAATATGGTGTTGTTGTATTTCCCTAACCTCCCTATTTTTAAATAGTATTCTAAATGGTACTACAGCATATTCATTATAATGAAGGCTCTTTTAAAAAATAGCCCAAGAACTTTATTTCATTAACAAGATACATTTTCCTCATAATAAAAGCATGCTTAATGTTAATATGAAGCAAAAACCCCACCCTTATTTTTTATCTTTCAGTGTACACTTACTATAACCTTGCACATTAATGCCTACCTGTGGCTTACAAAATGATCCTTTTCTGTCTGGGTCATTTGAAAGCAGAATCCTGTGTGTATTTCACATGGCTTTTCTTGCATGTATTGATAGCTGCAGCTGGACATTGTGAGGAGGCACGGTAGCTTCCTTGTCTTGCAAGATAAACTTTCTATATATCTGAGAAGTGCATAGATGTGTGCTTTAATTAGTAAAACATATATTTGCCTTTCCAGAAGCTTCTACTCTGTGGCCTCTGTAGTAATGTAGAAGAATAAAAATGCTTTGTCAAAGGAAGCTTCCAGCTTCTCAAGTAGAATTGTAGGTTTGCATTTTCTTGTTCTGTCATGACTCATTATTTTTGACATATTTTAAGAGAAATCTATCTCCTTTATCATTACCCCAAAGGAATTCACCCAAAAGGAATTCTAATATCAGAGAATATTGGAGGAATACTAATAACAACCTTGTCTGAAAAGAGAATGTGAATAAATTGTCTTCCATTTTACTATTACTCTAATTTGCATATCTAACTTAAGATGCAAATATATTCTAGGAGTTTATGAAGTTTCCTAACATCATCTTCATCACATTTAATTATCATAGTTGTATGCTAGCCTGAAAAGAAGTGGCTTTTTCATTGTTTTTAGTATACTTGGAAATAAAACATTGAATGAAACTTAGACATCTTAAAATGCTCAACATACAGACTTAGTGATATTGGCAGAAAGCCAATAGCATTTAAATGATGAAGTAAATGTTTTACAACAATCTTCCTTATCTATTCCTCCCCAAAATTATAGTTTTCCCCCCAGAATCTTTACATAAGTTAGCTACTCAGATATTCAAAGGAAACCTCATTACCAATATTTACTACCAAATGCTAACACTCAGGAAACCTACAACACTAATTGCTACCCAGATCATAAGGCATACAGTCTGTGAATGTCCATGCTTCATTATTAAGAAACTTTTTTATTAAGAAAGTTTTTTCCTGACATGTTTGTCTCAATTAACTGAATGCAAATATTTTTATCATTTGAAATGAGCTATATTTTCAGTAACATGCGAATGTTATTCATATTACATGAAAGGAATCAACTTCAAATATGACATGATTATTAGATCTTCATGGCTATAAAAAGTTGTAGATATATCATTCCTGCCCACTAGGAGCTTACCTCCTGCATAACAATACTGATATTTACAATTGTAGAAATGACTGTCTTTAACAAGTCCATATCAATAAATTAATTATTGTATCATTTATATGTATATTCTCTTATTCACCACAACTTGTTGTGATACTTTTTATATTCCATGTGTTCCACAATCTAGAATATGAGCATGAGAAAGAAAACTTCTGTATTGGATCCATCTCATTTAAACTTGCATCAAACTGCTTTTTTTTTTAAAAAAAAAATTCCTTTGCTTTTAGAATTTAATGTTTGACCCTAATCTCTTGCTTTTATGCAGATTCCTATAACATCTACATTCTATTACTGTCTCATCCAGTTCAAATAAAACTAGGGATGCAATTTCAAATATCTTTGAACTATGTATCAGTAACTATTTGCAATCACCCTTTAGAGCTTAGCAAAAGCACTTCTCAAAATATACAAAGAGCCAGACCATTGAAACTCAAAGGAAAATTATAACCTGAAGGCCCCTAAATAAAATAACTTCATAAATGAACTTTATTGAAACATATATTGCCAAAGTCCACTATTCAAACATTCTAATAAAGTAAAGACAGTTGGATAAACTTAGTTTATTTGAAGTCTCAGTGTCTCCCAAATTGAATCCATACAAATGATTTAAAAGCATGGGCTTAACTGCAACTTTATTCTCTTTTATATGTCAAATTATCTTTTAAATATTTATTTTCAGCCCACCCCTCTTGCATTCCCATGGAAGGAGCTGAGTGTGTTTAATATTAGGAGAACATCCAGAAGTCTGTGAGGAGGGGGATGGCTCTTCATATTCATGAAGCTTGCATACTTCTATTGGTCATCCCTGGATTGGTCACCTCTGCTGCCATCAGTCACGAAGACTATCCTGCTGATGAAGGTGACCAGGCCTCCAGTAATGACAATCTGATCTTTGATGACTATCGAGGGAAAGGGTGTGTGGATGACAGCGGCTTTGTATACAAGTTGGGAGAACGTTTTTTCCCAGGGCATTCCAACTGTCCGTGTGTCTGTGCCCTAGATGGACCTGTCTGTGACCAGCCGGAATGCCCTAAAATTCATCCGAAATGTACAAAGGTGGAACACAATGGATGCTGTCCTGAATGTAAAGAAGTGAAAAACTTTTGTGAATATCATGGGAAAATTTACAAAATCTTGGAGGAATTTAAGGTATGAGTTACCCTCCATATTTACTGAATTCTAATTTTTACTATAAAAATGCTTAACAGATTATATTAAAAGCAAATCTAGAAAGTATACAATTATATGACTCTATGCAGATAAGTAGCACCATGATTGACAGAAAATCCTGTTGGTTCATCGGTCAATATTTCACAGTAATTTTTTTCAGAAATGTTTTAATATCTTCTCCTTTTTAACATTCAAAAACATTCTGTGTTTTTACAAACTATGTTTTGAAGAATGATGGTTTGGATGATGCATCTGTTAAATTAATTTTCATATTGTTAGTTTTCTGGCTTGTTAGTCTGTATTGGGAGCCATTTACCAGTGGCCTTGACATATTTGTTTACTGTGTAGGTATGTACATGCTATAGAAAAGCACTCAAAGCTGTGATCTCTACATCAAGAAAATGCATTGGTCTTACTTGTTATAGAGCAGGGTTTAGCTCTCCGCTCATACTCTGTTTTACTCACTTCATTGAGAACTGACTCTTTATCATGGCCTTCAAAAGAGAGAAGTCAACTTTTCAATTACATGACACTTAGTTTTCCTTTCATCCTTCTTGTCTTATTTTCAAATAACATGGAGTTTGTTTTTATTTCTTCTGGACTTCTCTTTTATCTGATGACTAATTTTAATTAGAATGTCTTACAAGTCATATGAGTCCTGGGAGCATGAATTAATACATCAAGAATATCTTACTTAATTGTAATGACAGGTTGTGTCTTAGAATACCTTTCATGCTGAAAGCTTAATATGAAAGGGTCTCATTTTATCAAAGTTCTGTGACATAGTGTTTATAGCACTACAGGTTTAAAAAAAAGGAATGGGTATAGCTGGTTTTAAGTTTGTTTGTTTAAATTTGGAAAATAATGCTCAGGTTTTAGACCTGAACTAACTACTCTTTTCTACAAAGTAAAATGGTGGCAGGAATCAGCATGTGGCAGAAAGATTTGAAGTGTCATCATTAGGGAGTTTGGAGTGTGGCTGTTTTATTGTATTCATTCCATTCTGGGCCATGAGTTCAAGCTCGTTCCAGTTTATACAGGAATGCCTGGCTTTTTGTACTACATTCTATTGCCTATACGGGAAAAGGGTTTCATTGCTTAAATCAATGTTGTTAGATATAAGTGTTATTCTAGAGATTTTTCTTTTGTGTATTGTAAAATGTTGTTGTGCAGTTATTAAGAAGTAAAAGCTAGAGACTTCAGTAAAGCTACCCTGACACTAAATGCCAGTTAAGAATATACTATCATATAGTGACTAATGACTATATGACCTTTAAAATATTGATATACTTTGGCATAAGCTCTTCATACTTAGAGATAGTGAAGGTCAATATAGTATTTAACACATTACAGTTTATAGAGCCATGAACAAAATCTGTGGCAATCCTTATGTAATGTGCACATATATCTAGAGTAGAATTTTTCTGGAAAGACTATCTAGCTCAACGGAATCACAGGAGATAATTTTTGATAGATAAAATTTGACAATCAGCATTTAATATATAAAACAATAGATAGTCTTGTTTATGAATATAGTCAACCCACCCTTAAAATGCTATATTTTCCTCTGTCTATATACTAGACTTACTTAAACAAAAAGAGCTAGAGATTCTTCAGTGGTTAGGAGCACCAGCTGGTCTTCCAGAGGATCTGGATTTGTTTCCCAGCACCTACATGGCAGCTCACCATCTAAATCTCCAATCTCAAGGAATCCAATACTCTCTTCTGGGCTTCTAGGGTACCAGGCATGCATGTGGTACACTGACATACATACAGGTCAACATTCATGCACATAATAAGTAAAAAATGCTAAAACGTAGCTGTGTTACCATCTCAGACAACACAATACATATGAACAAAACATTAATTATTCTTGAGTTTCTAGTTATAGCCCCAACATAGCATAATTCTTCATGTAACATCCCTCAATAGCAAAGTACTTGTACCTATTTCTGTCAAAGGATTTTATATATATATATATATATATATATATATATATATATATATATGTGTGTGTGTGTGTGTGTGTATGTATATGTATATATACATATATATACACACATATATATGTATATATATAATTTCTCTTTATCACAAACACATGGCTACAGAAATTTGTAGATATTGTCTAAGACAAATTTGTTCGAATATGGAACT
Organism: Apodemus agrarius; assembly: GCA_964023405.1. Lineage (NCBI taxonomy): Eukaryota > Metazoa > Chordata > Mammalia > Rodentia > Muridae > Apodemus > Apodemus agrarius. The sequence goes on from OZ030014.1 coordinate 71,171,967, forward strand.
AAGATCAAGAAAGTTTGTTACCTCCCCCTGGAAAATCATCCATTTGTTTAACCTGTTTCTTAATACTGCATTCTTGTAATTAGATCTATTCAACTTCCCAAAGAACTTTTATGTCAAGGTCAGAAACAGCTGGGTTTGAAGACCAAATTCCTCAGTGAGATGTAAGATCTGACCCTCAATAATAAGACTATAAAATAGCCATTGTAGTGATTAGTTCCCTTCTAACAAGATACTAAAAATATAATTTAATGAAATCATTAGGCCCAGGACAATGAGAACATTTGGGTTGAATAAAGAGTTCTTCTCCATTCTTTGTCATTCTCAAATACACAGATATTTACTCTACTTTCTAAATTTTTCTGAGTCTTTACTTATATTTTATAATTAAAATTCAACTTTAAAATGATTTCAAATGAAGAAATTTAATATCTTCTGTAAATGTTGTACGTATCCATATGAACTATACAAAGAAGCAAACACTAGCCAAATCCTATCTTTTTAGTGTTCCCAACTTGTTCCCAACTTCCTCACCAGGAACAAATAACCAATATTTAAAGATTCATGAAACTTATAGTGCTGCTGATACATCATCAAGGACATTGTAATATGGGATAAATAATATGTTCCTCCAAAGATCATTTGTTGTACCATTTACTATTCAAGATACTCTAGAGTCACTTGTTTTGAAAATCAAGGCATCTAGAAGTTAAAGCGCTAACAAGACGGGCATGATTAATGTACAATTCAAATGAAAAGAAAATCAGTCTAAATTGACTTAATGGACTAAGCATTCTGGCAGACACTCGCAATCTAAGCATTTTCAGATTGGAGATGGGGGATCATGGGTTCACAAGGCCAGCCTCAGCCACACAGCAAGACCTTAATTTCCACAAAACAAATGACGTTTCATTTCTGATGACAGTTGCCAGTATCTACCTAAGAGTTATGGTGTGAAATGCTTATCAACTTAGCATGAGGCTTGCCAAATGTGCATGTGCGCGCGCGCACATACACACACACACACACACACACACACACACACCCTTCTTTCTTTGAGATGGTCAATCTTGGGGCTGTCTTTTAAAATGATCAAAGTTGATATGGGTTATATCAAAATTCCAAAAGGGAAACTTCTGGAGCAAAGTCAGAGACTGGGAAGAGCAAGGCCTGAAGAGAATGTGAGGGAATGAGTAACAAGAGGCTGGAGCTGTGTGTGCTAACATCGGGTAAAAGCAACTAAAGGAGTGAGCAGTCCACAGCATTTAAGGTTAGGCTTAAATACGCTTTTATACCCCAAAGAACAAAGAGATACAACTGGAAATTTTAAAAATTACAAACATACCTGGAAAAAAATAGATTTCCCCTCCTAACATCTTTCTCATGTGTGTAAACTTCAAAACTCTTAGAATTTTGTATGTAAACTTCAGAACTCTTAGAATTTTTAAAAGCAAACATCAAGATTATTCACATGGACAAAGATAGAAGTTAGTTTTCAGGGTAATATCTGACTTTCCCATGGATAATCTGTTTTTCAATGCTCCTAATGCTGTGACCCTTTAATACAGTTCCTCAATTTGCAGTGACTCCCAACTGTAAAAATTGTTACCTCATAACTGTACATTTGCCACTGTGATGAATGATAATGTAAATATCTAATATATAAGATATCTAATACATGACTCCTGTGGCGAGGCTCAGTCTGCTCTCAAAGGGGTCGTGACCCACAGATTGAGAACACCTGGTCCAGCGTTGGCTCATCAGCCTCTTTGAATGCCTTTCTGACAGAAATCCTTCCCTGTGTATTCACATGTGCTATTCATTGTTTACTTGTCTACAATCCATCTTGATGCCTACTAAACAACTCCCAGGTAAGAAAACTAAAGCATCATTCCATAGATGTATGGTCGGAGCCTTTCCCCACACCTCCTGTTGACTGCCTCTATCACGTTACGATAATGCATATTAAGATGGGGCCACCTGATCCTTCTACTAGAACACGTGGGTTTCCTCCATCACAATGAACACATTGGTTTTCATTTTTACTTCCTGTATTCCTAACCCTAAGAATCAGGAAATTATCACAAATCTTCACTTCTTCGCTTTTGTTTTGTTGTTGTTAGTTGTTGTTTGTGGTTGTTGTGGTGGTGGTGGTGGCAGTGGTGGCAGATAGGATAATGAGCAAGATCGTGATGCCTTTAAATGCCCTAGACCTGTTTCAGCTGCTATAGGTTTAGAAAGGGTGGTCCCCAAGCCACCCAAAATGGTTCCCAAGTGAAACATCCATTTTAACTTGCTTCTGCCCCCTAATGTCTCTCTACACTGCTTCCTAAAGCTGGTCTTGGATGTGTCTAAGGTTTTAGTTGTGAGGTAGTCCTCAGTAGCTGCCAAATACCTCTTTGCCCTTGGATCTTTTCTGATTGGTAAAGTTGCAGATTGATCCACATGTGTCCTGATAGGAAGAACAGTGCACTGTGTAAAGACTATGAGGATTCTTTCCAGTTATTGATACAGGAGTTGGAGCTGCCTCTCTCTACTCTTCTGGAAAACTCTAAACTCCCCAGTATTCTCATAATATTGTGTTAAGATGAAGGTCACTACACAGCAGATTCTCGCATCTTACAACCAACATGGAACCAGACCTACATTTTAATAAAGTTTATAATTAATGCATTATAACAGCATATATAATGGATTATGTAAAAAAAACTGATTAGAAATGTAAAGGTCTGCCTCAGCCCTGTGCTTCTGAGTAACCCAAAGGAGAAATAATTTCTTATTTTGCACAGTATTCTTTTAACTCTCACTCTGCAAGATTTAGTCTTTGTGGATATTTCTTTATACTTTTAAATTTGTACTAATTTAGTTTCAGGTCATACAATGAAGGTTAGACTACAGGCAGCTGAATGAGGTGTCAGCTTTAGCATAGCCTGTTTTACTTTGAAGTGGTTCTCTGTAGTCAATATCCAATGTCCCAAATTCAGGATCCAATTTGTCCCAGGTCCTTTCTTCCCTGTTGCGAGTAACTTTTGTGCTATTCCTATAGGTAGACAAAGACAACTGATAAGACCTACTTATATGAGTTTTTATGTGGAAGATATAATATAAACATTTTCTCTGGAACATATTTTTGTGTGTGTTGTTAACCTTCAACAACATTAAAATATATTTTCATGCTGTGTTACCTGCCTTGTTTATGCCCTGAATTTTGCACTTAGTTTTTAAATCCTGAAAAATTAATCAGAGGACATAAAATTACTCAACACTCAGAATGCTTTGCCAAATCATCATATCCATTAAAAACATAAAGTGGATACCAGTTGGATTTAGAATTGCCCTAGCTTGTTAATTGGTATATGCACAGGGAGATATAAATCCTAGTTCTGTCATTACCTACTATCCTATCATTAATGCCTAACATTATAATATTCCATCTATTAAAACATTTAAACGGGAAGCACTTTTAAATATGTTATTGTCTGATTATTTTTCTATATGGAGAAAATGGGAGGCAACACGTTTCGGGATCTGAGGACAAAGTTTGTTAACGAAGGGGCAAAGAAAAGCTGGAGAAAAATTTCAGCTGAGAAATGTAACTGGTAACAACCTGAAAAACCCAACTGAAATGCACCACACCCCACTCATCCACTATCACATCAGCTCCTACAAAAGGCAAAGGAACTGAGGAATGCTTTATTACAAGATAAACGCTGTCAAAAAACATTTTTTACTGAAGTATATACATTGAGTTGATTCGAATAACAGAAATGGATGGACTCTGAGTCTATGGGAGTTTTGTTTTGTTTTGTTTTTTAATGTTATCCCTTAGAAAGTCAGTAGAGTCTCCAAGGGACATAAAGATTCTGTCCAAAGACAATCCAGGAGAAAATCATAGTTTTATGTAACAAAGATGACTAAGGTCTTTGTGAAGAGTATTAGAATAACTGTTAGCTCCAAGAAATACCTTTTTCTGACATTCAGGATATATTGGGCCTTTGAACATGAATATGATCTGCAAGTGTATTAAAGAATAGCTTTTTTTTCCTCTCATTACTGCTAGATAACAGAGTGAGTCACTACTACTACGTGCACAGACACAACTTCAGCAAGTATTGAGCAGATTCCTCAGACTCTGAGTGGAGGTCCCCACCAAGGCTTTATGTCTTTGTAATTAGTGACCCACTACTTAATTTTTCATGGTCTCTGGCCAATTCCAGAAATTAGAAGACAGTTTTATGTAAACAGTCTTATGAATTCATGGTGCCACTTTTTCTCATGAAACTATACTTGGCATTTTTAAATTTTTCACAAAATATGCTAAGCCCAGGAAAGAGATCACATTAAAGAGATCAAAGTAAATAATAATAACAATAATAATTATTGCTTTTGGAAATGTCCCAAACAAGAAAATAGATTTCTCTATGAATAAATGATTTTCAAGTGGGTAAAATATCCTGTTGGCAGTCAAAGTTTTCAGTTTTAGACAATAGTCCTCTGACATGTGGGTAGGTACCATATAGGTGGGGATTGTGTGACAGTTTCTCATACTCACCAGTAAAATTTACTGCTGTTCTTCCTTTTAGAAGATGCTAGTATTAATGGTTGTAACTTTGTGATAAGTATGACATTAGAGATTTGTGACTGGATGCTTGTGCCCTGTGCACATGGGGAGACTGGTGTTTGATTTGTAGCCACATCTGAGATTTGCAGAGTACATTACTGTTAGTAGCTTACGGAGGTCAGCCTTAGGAAGTCTGCAGTCATTACTGCCCATTTCTTAATGTAACAGTAGTTCAAAAGACAAGGGAGAATATCTACCTGGTAATTGCTCTTCTAAATTCAAACTCCAGTTGTATGTATTAAAAGCTTGCCTAGTTTTAATTGTGTATATGCTCACTGAAACAGTAGAAGGTGCTAACAAATGAACTCTTCTTTTTCATAAATATTACTTACTCTTATCTACATATCTTGTACAAGTTTTGCAGATTAATATACATAATCTATAGAGTCTTCATTGAAATTGCTACATACACATAGTAATATGTATGTGTGCATGTGTGTGTGCACATGTATGTGTGTATATGTGTTCTTTCCTTATTTAAGACATGAGGTGAATCTTTTATTTCTACTCCTTAAAGTTCTGACCACATTTTTAAAATGTTTTCACTCCGTTTTCCTATTCCTTGATTTATCTATCAGGCAGTAATGTGTGTTTCATGAGAGACAGGGCAAGAAAAACCTATCAGTCTGGTTTTTTTATGTTTGCTTGTCTAGCACTCAAGTAAAGGCTCAAGACAAACCAATAAGAGCTGATGGAGATGCTTTGGGCCTGCTGTCTCAAACAATGGCTCCTATTAATTGAGGGCCTGCTTATGCTGGAGTCTGCACTTTGGCCCTTATCATTTCTCCTGATTAACATCAGTAATTTCATTCTGACACACCTCTATTGTTGCTATCCTTGTCTCTAGTCTGCCATAAAGCATATCACAATACAGTTATCTTCATAAAGGTTTAATGACATCATGAAAAGAGTGAAGAAAATACTAAAGGGCCTAAGAAAGCCATTCACAGCCTTAAAAAGGTTTCAGATGACCTTACTCCATGCTGGTAAAAAGTTTTCTAAAAGGTATAAAAGTGCACTGAATGAAAATCATTATTTTTTCCATATTGTTCCTCTGGCCACAAACTCTTGAATTTTTTTCTGTCTATAGAATCAACATGAAAATGTCACTACAAACATGCCCTAATAATGAACACTATCAATAATTTGAGTGATATATTATTACATATCAACTTATTATGCAATTAGGACAATTTAAAAAATGTCTTTTTGCAGGGATGTTGATGCATGCCTATAATCACAGCATTTGAGAGGTGGAAGCAGGAGGGTCAGGAGTAAAAGGTCATCCTCATCTACATAGTGAGTTTAAGCCAGCCTGGAATGCCTGACACCCTATCTGAAAAAGGGCGTGGTAGGAGAGGCTAGGAACTATCTTAGCTAGTAACTGGCTTGTTGGTACAAAAGCCTTCAGCATAGCTCTGAGGCCCTGAGTAGAGACATTAGAATTCATGTAAATGCCAGCTGGTTTTATCATGTAATCCCAGCTTGTGGGAGGTAGAGGCAGTGGTCATGGGAACAGTATAGGTACCCAGATTAGCCATATAAATGAGTTCTGGGTTCAACTGAGAGACTCTGAAGGAGTAATATGAAACACAGCCAAGGAAGATTCCTCATGGCAACTTCAGGCCTCCACATACATAAATACATGTATCATACCCAACACACACATATACATATTCAAAAAAGTACCTGTCCTATTAAACAGTATTTTTGGCTTTGAGTTTTAAAATCATGTCTTTACCTGAATTCTTTACTTCCTGAGTGTGTGTGTGTGTGTGTATATGTGTGTGTGTGTGTTTTCTTCTTATTGACCCTACAACTTTAATTTCATTAAAAAAAAACCTTTAGTTTGTTAAACACCTCTGCTGTAGAAATGATAGTACAATGACTAACCAAAATTTCATGGAAATAAAATAAAGCCACAGCTCATTTTCTGCAAAAGCAACATCACTATATCACTTTCCTATGGTCTTTTGCAACATTTTGCTACCTTCACCTTTAATAAGAAAGTTCAAGTCAATTTGCATATTCCTTTCCAATAAATAAGTAGTACCCAAAGATTTATTTCAGCCAATTATCTATAGAAATGTGATATCAGGTTTGTCACCATAGCAACCCAGAGTTACAAGTATATAAGAACAATAAAACATTGGCACATCTAAAATCCATCTTTGACTGGGATTGAATACAATTTGTTAAACAAACCTAAGTTAACAAGCACTGATAAAGAAAATAAATCTTCTCTATAAAAATGAAATCTTCTGTAAGTAGACCAAATTATATTTGTTATATATATTTTAAAATAATTATTAAAATTATTATATATAAAATACATTTTAATATTTAAATATGTTATTACTTGAAAGTATTCAAATATACTTTAAATATATTTACACATATTAGATTCTACTTATAATTATTTTAACTGAGACAACTTTAAATCAGGAAGTAACAAACAAATTAAAATAGGCACCCTTGAAAGATATTTTGACAATTTTTAGAACTATAATTGATGCGGAGAGGGGAATTGTTTTTTCACTCAATGAATTTCTGTCTCTCACTAAATTGCAGGAATGGCTTGTGAAAATGGATACAGGGCACACAAAGGCTTGTAGGTCCATGGTATTAGAATCAGGGCGGTCGCTAAGCTGGGCAGTGGTCATGTGGTACCTGTCAGTACAGTCAGTCCCCTACGAAGAGATGCTGCGTCTCTTGACTTCTTCCACTTTTATCTTGATGCCTAAATTGTTTACATCTCATAAGTGATACTAAAACTTCCCAGATTGTTCTGTACTCCTGGCTTTGAATTTCCCTGTAATAATGTAGACTTTCAGAGTGTTTTGCTGCCATCTCAAGTGAAACTCTTAGTAATAGTTTTCAATGGTTTTCATGTCACCTGAAGTTGGAGAAATGATGCATCCTGAAAGTTCCTTTAGAAATGCACAGTACACAGTAGAATACTAAGACCAATAAACTATGTTTAAAAAGGCCTTAGAGCTAGTGTAGATCTCTCAACTGCCAAGAACTCAACACTCAGGTAAAATGCACTTTAAAGCAGGCTCCACCACTGAGCTGACAGGCGGCTTAGGCACACGTTGTTTCTCTTTTTGTCTCAATGTTCAAGGGTCCCAAATAAACATCTTAGGAGATGGTACTTGACACACAATATGAAATTCATAAAAACCCAATGACATTTTACTACCATTGCTACTAATTCTTAATTTAATCCAAAATATCATTTTATGTGACAGTATAACACATCTTTTCCTCAGACATCTATTAACATTTTTCCATTTATTTATTTATTTATTTATTCATTCATTCATTCATTTTATATCCTGATCAGAGCCCCCCCTACTCCAAGTTCTCCCCCCTCATGCAGTACCCCCACTACTTCTCTGAGAAGGCGAAGGTCTTCTCCTGGGTACCAACCCACCCTAGCACTTCAAGTCATTGCAGAACTAGGCATATCCTCTCCCACTGAGGCAAGACAAGGCAATCCCAGTTAGGGGAACAGGAACCCACAGATAAGCAACAGAGTCAAGAATAGCCCCCACTCCAATTGTTGGGATACTTACATGAAGACCAAGCTGCATATCTGCTATATATGTGTGCAGAAATCTAGGTATGTTCTTTGGTTGGTGATTCAGTTTCTGGGAGCCTTCAAGGGTCCAGGTTAGTTGACTCTGTTGGTCTTCCTGTAGAGTCCCTATTCCACTGGGGTTCCTCAATCCTTCCCCCAACTTTTCCACCAGATTCCCTAAGCTCTGTCTAATATATGAATGTGGGTCTCTGCATTTGTTTTGGTCAGCTGCTGGGAGGAGCCTCTCAGATGACAGTTACACTGGACTCCTGTCTGCAAGCTTAACAGAGTATCATTAATAGTGTCAGGGATGGGTTCTTGCCCATGGGATGGGTCTTAAGTGGGGCCTGCCATTGATTGGCCACTCCCTCAGTCTCTGCTCCATCTTTTTCCATATATTTCTTGAAGACAGAACAAATTTTGGGTTAAAGATTTTGTGGGTGAGTTGGTGTCCTTATCCTCCCACTTGTAGTTCTGCCTAGATATAGAAGTAGCTACTTCAGGCTCCATATCCTCCAGTGTTTAATGTCTTACATTTTGTATAACTGTAAACACAAGTTAAGAGGTAACCTATTAATGATTTAAGTTGAATTCTGCTATTTGACACAGAGGGCCAATTAATGAAGAAAAACTAATTTATCTTTGCTAATCCCTTTCTGTTTGAAACCACCAAACCTGTATCCATGCTATTACTTACATTAACTTATGAATCTGTATTACATAAAATACTTCAGTTAATCAATGACTTTTCAAGATGAGGATGATAGTAATAAAGATGCTAGTTATGTATTACCAACAATAGAAGACCCCAGTTGGAACAATACAGATAACGACCAAACACAGTCAACAATGCTTCATTAATACATGTTTATTGGAAACAGCCACATGTATTCATTTATATGCAGTCTGGGGTTCCTTTTGAGGTATCCCAAAACACTATAGCCCCTCTAAAGAGAAAGCTGTTGTTGACCTACAGTTACTTCACCCTTTATAGTCCCTACAAATCGTTCTGTTACCATACTGTCACAACCTTTCCGAGGACTGATAAAGATGGATCCATTTTCACCAGAGAGTGAGTACACTAAAGCTTCAGACTCTTTAAACATGAAAAAAGACAAACAGAGTTGCCTATTTACTGCATATGTATAACAGCACATACATTAAGCCACAATTCTTTCTAAAGTTAATTCCAAAGAGCATAGTTAGGTTCTTTTTATCGGTGTTCAATTGTAATCACATTTATTCACAAATAATATAAAGAAGCAAAATTTATAAAAAGTCCATCTTTTTATTTCCATGTATTCCCTTTTGATTATAATAAATTTTAATGTTGTTTCAATATAATATTATATAATTTAGTATTATGTTAATAAGCAGAGGTGAATAAATAGTATACACAAGGGTCAGTCCATTATTGCATTCCTAAAAAGTTGCCATAGTCAACACTCTGATTACATTAAGGTGAAACAATGTATCAAAATAAAGAGGTGAACAAGTCTCCCTTCCCAAGTGGTATAAATGCCTCTTACAGTGGTGTCTTCATACTATTGCTATAGGAGTTTGATTAAAGAAAGGAGACATTACATTTCAAAGCTAAAGAAAAACACCTCAAATGGCAATATCAAAGTATTGAAAGAATTTTAGAGAAAACTGAAGAGTTAATGAAGGAAAAAATAGAAAGCACGATCAGAAAGAAATAAACCAACAAGAATGGTCAGAGCACCAGGCTACAGAGTATGAAATCAGGGATGGAACATGGTATCAGCCCATAGCATGAGGATCAGGAGAGGGAGCTGGGTCAGACTCAAGCCAGATGAGTGGCACACTCTGGGCATGTGGAGGTGAAATGAACAAAATCAGGTCTGCGCCTGACAGCAGCACAAACAGCACTGGTCAGATTTATGTGTCATGCATGTGCACTCGCCCACTGAATTATTTATATATTTATGCTCATTTTCAAAACTGCATTGCAGGCAATCTGTGGTTTTCCTCTTGTTGTTGTCATATAAAATAGAGATTTTCAAGACTGACAAATCAAGGAGCAAATGCTGACTCATTCTAGGACTGTTTCCACTACACTTTATAAGCCTTGTGAATTCTCTGTAAGACATTCTAAAAGAAATAGAGCAGAGAGCATGTGATTTTCACATTAATATATATGCATGCATATATAAATGAATATATAGAAATAGACAGGTAGATAGATGATACATAGATGATAGATAGATAGATAGATAGATAGATAGATAGATAGACAGACATAGGTATGTTCCCTTTATTGTTGTCTATTCAATTACAAGTCATTGATTACGTCTTTAGTCCCAAGTCTTTTCACAGAATGCAACACATTGGCTATATGAGGCAAACTGTTTCCTAATTCACAATTTTTCAGGACTGAGTTGGTTTTATTTTAAAATTCTAATCATCAAGACATACACAAGCACACAGAAGGCACATCTTCACCCTCTGAAAACAAACACAAAGTGTACCCTGAACCCACTGAGGGCTAACTATGATTATTTTTGTGCAATTAGATTTTTTTATGTATAAATCAAAGCTAATGCCATAGTTCAGTAGGTAAGGCACTTGCCATGCAACTATGAGATCATAAGTTCAATCCCCAGAACCTATATCAAAGCTGGGTGCATTAGCATGTGTCTCTAATCGTGCAACTCCTCAAGGGAGATGGATAGTAGAGACAAGAAAATCTCTGGCCGCCAGGCTAGCCTGACATACAAGAGCAAGAGACCCTGTCTCAAATAAGGTGGAAAATAAGGACAAACTCATCTTCTTGATGTTGTCCTTTGACATCCACACACTTGTGCACACACAAAACTACATGCAAGTTATGTACATGTGTTATACAAACAGAGGTATTGAAAATAAAAATATCAACAACAATGAGTAACGACTCTGAAACTCTACTTATATTCATTTAATACTGGCTTTCATGCCTTCTCCTCTTCTTCCTAAGTATGACAGGGGAAATTAAAATTGTTCAGTCTAACTTTAATTTTCCTCCAGCATTAAAAATAAACCTCTGCTAAAATAGCAAACCTTTGACTGCTGAGATTTAGGAAGCTTCATTAAGGAGAAAAGGGACAATCATGAGGAATATTCCTTTTGTTAATGAGCCTCTAGGATATCTGCATTAAAGCTGGAAGACAGGAAAATAAAGACTTCAATAACCATGAACCAAAGCTATCCTTTTTCAAAAATCTGTTTTTACAAAGAAGCCACTGAAAGATTGAAGTTTCTTTAGTAAATAGGCAGCATTTATTGAACTGTCTAAAGGCGTCATTCAATATCATTCTTAATCTATTTACTGTTTGCATGCAAACACTAAAACATGTAAGAGGTTGCAACATGTTTGGATGACTTTCAAAACCCTGATGATATCATTTTCAAAAATAGAACAGGTCAAATAATTTATAATTGAAATCAATGTTATCATATTTTTAGTTATCATTACCAACATCATCATCATCACCACCACAATCATCATTTGGCTTTGCCATTGTTTTATTTGTTTTTGAGACAGGGTTTCTCTGTGTAGCCCTCGGTGTTCCAGAACTTACTCTGTACACCAGGCTGGCCTCAAACTCAGAACTCCACCTGCCTCTTCTCCCTGAGTGCTACAATTAAAGGCGTGCGCCACCATCACCCAGCATATTATGTCACGATTTAATTAAATGAGCTATGAGCTGCACACTCCTTTGAGAAACTCAAAAGCATTTCAAATCATCATGGGGATGTGGGAGAGGAAGAACTCCTTTTCAGTTTGTGGCTGTGATGAGTTTTTCCACATACTGCATTATTCACGTGGAATCTTGAACCAACCCACAGAGAAAATTCAAGCAGTGTTAAGGTCCAGGGGACTGATTCCTGCAAATTGTTCCCTGACTTTTACATGTGCTCTGTGGCACATGTACTACACAACACACTACAAAAGTGAACAATTAAATGGAATAAAATAGAAACTTTCTTAAGAGCCTGATGGTAGAATCTCCTCCCGATGTCCCCAGTCTACACCACCAAACAACCAGACAGCACAAACAATAGCCACACAAGTTTACAAAATTGCCACCAATGCATGGAAGTTTGTCAAAAGAATTCTAAGTCATGATTGTGTTAATTAAAACATACTTGACTTTCATTGCCCATAAGCCATTTCAATATATTTTCTCAGAACAGGATAAGCTATGAACTAAGTGTGGGGGAAAAAATGAGCTATAAAATTGAGAGGGAAATTGTTCCGCCTTACCATTGGAACCATTATATATTTCAGTATTAACAATTATAAAGCACTTAATATAATTAACTTTTAATTACCTATCTTCATTGCACATCCACATACAATTTTATTGCCAAATTGAATAGGAAGAAAATAACTCAACTTTGAGAAATTTTGGCCTAGAGAAAACTGAGATAGCAGCAAAGAGTTCTTAGAAAGTGATCCCTCCTTTCCTAGTGCTACAGGTACGGTTGTGCGAGTTCTTCTAAAGGATCTGGATTCTCTGCCTTGGGGGCAATGCCAGCTCCCTGTGTTATTATACCCTCTCTTTCCTTCCAATGATTTCTGTAAAGTGGCGCTAGTGATACCTGTTTCTTATATGTTTCTTTAAAAGTATAGAATTCTCATGGCCTCATATTCTCCCTTAACTACATTGGATTTTGTTTTAATGCTCCAGTCAATGACCGCTCATCAGCTGATATGAACAATCTTTCCCTTTCCAGTGATGTCGGGAACATTTTGAAGTTATACGACAGTGTACTTTTTTTCTCGGTGCATAGATGTGTGGTCCATGGAGCATCTTCAGCGCAGAGACATCCAGGCTCCAATGAACGTCCTCATTCCCACAGGCATAGCATGGTCGAGTAGCACGTGTAGCTTTGCAGCAGCTTATTGGGTAGGGACATAAGGCTGCTTCTTCTCTAGAGTATTTCACAGGTATCGGTGTGGCACTTCACAAATCTTTTCTGTGACCTTTCTCTACTTTCAGATTCTTATCTGAAAATCTTAGTAGCAACTAAAAGGGGGAAATAAAAAAAAAAAACAACTCCCTGACATTTTCTTGATAAGATTGCTTTGCCTATTCAAAGAATACACTTTCTTGTACAACTGACGTATACATTTGGTTATACTTTCCTTATCTTTGTTTTTCTGGAACCTAGTCACATTTCAGAAAAGCTACAGTTTGGTCATGGGATTTCTCAAAAATTCTCTGGTTGTACATATCATGCCATTATCAGAATACATGGTATCAAATTTACAGTGCAAAATGTCATTGGGGTTGATTTGTTATTCTTTGTTGTTAAAAATAAGAACACTGAACTGGGGGGAGGAGCTGGGAACGGATCTGGGAGGGTTGAGGTGGGGGTGAGTGTAAATATGATCAAAATACATTTTGTTAAATTCTCAAAAAAAATACAAAAATTTTAAAACATGCCAAAAATGTTTACTGGTTTTTGAAGGAATACCTTTCAAGGAAACAATATACATTTAAAACAATGTTACCATCAAATTAAAATGCTGAACTTTTTTTCAAAACAAAGAAACACCTTTGTGTTTGATAATTAACAACTTGAAATTTGGCATTTCATCTGCTTTCTGTTCTTTTTTTGTATTTTCTTTGAGCTTGGGTAAAATAAAAATAAGGGTTAGTTTTTTCACTATAATACCAGTAATTATTCTGATAAAATCATTCTGGATAAATTAGCAATATATACCTGTATGAATCTTTTTTGTTGTTGTTGTTGTCCTTTTAAGACAGAGTTTCTGTGTGTAAACCTGGATGTCTAGGAACTCTATGAACCAAGCTGGCCTCTAACTCAGAGCTCTGCCTGCCTCTGCCTCTCAAGTGCTGGGATTAATGAAGTATGCAGCCACCACATGGCCTGAATAAATCTTAACTCCCAGGTAGTCATTCATTGAGAGTATAGAGGGTCTGCTTCTAGTGTATAGCTTTATATACATTGCCTTATATATAAAACACAAGATGATAAGTATTTGTACAAAACATAATTTTTGAATCTGTACTTTCCTAAAATATAGTTTATTAGATATCTGGCTTATTATAATACATGAGCAAGAAACTTTTTACAATTATTTTTATAAAATGCTTTCAATTTCAACAAAGCTGAAAGAAGTTTAGATAGGCACAATAACAATAATACCCCTTAATATATTTTCAAATCATGAACTCCTTCAGAAAAAGAAACAGAACCATTGCTACTTAACTCATTATTTAAATGATGTAGATGCATATACATTTGCTGTTGGACATACAGGGAAAGGGAAAGACATATATAGAATATAGATAGATATCAATTGATAGATATGGATAGATTGTTATGTATAAAAAGATATATCTATATAGATCCAGATATGTATAAATGTTCATAAAAGAAATATAAAAATATAAGCATAAATAGGTGTACATAGAGAGATGCATGACTTAGAGATAAATAAGCATAAATACATATTGCTATGTAGATATAGACATGCAATTTGTAGCAGGTTTTTCTATTTGCTTCAGCATTATTAATATTACTAAGGAAGTTCCAGTTGTATCTCCATGATTGGATGAGTTGCAGCCTCAAGGTTCCAAAACACTGCGGTGAAGAGGTCAGGCCCCTGGAGGGGTCATCTCAAGCTCATTGGATCAGGAATACAGAGGAGAATATTAATGAGATGCCAGGGGTCATCTTTCACATGATTGCAAGTTTTGGTTGAACCCTATCAGGTCTGCTGATTACTTGGGAACATCCGCAGCATGCAAATCACCATCCTCAGGAATGGCAGTGGATGCTAAATACTCCTGTGCTTTGTAATTTGATGTATATTTTAATGAAGTGAACAGTGAGTTTCCTGACAGGCATCAGCAAGTTTGAAATAGCGCCTTCCAAGTTTCTCATCCGATTTGGAAGTAATGAGACTTGTTCCATAAAGTGATAAAATTTATGCCATAAATTATCTCCAAAGGAATGCTTCATGAAGCAATGCCTCTTATTTGTTGGGATTAGATTTTTTTTTAAAAAAAAATAATAATAATGGTTGTTCGAATGGATTGCTTGGTTAAAAGATGCTGAACCCTTTAATAACTTTTGCTCATGATCAAAGAAATGAAGCAACCCCAAATGCACAGAGCTTGATATTACTTGGTTTGAAAATCATTGATTTAGTTATTACAGCAAAACTTGACCTCTAGAATATATCCCATCCTTGTGTCCACCCATCAGTTTCCAACAGTCTTTTCAGAAACCTTTCTAGTAATCAAGTTTTGTCTCTCAAAATACTCAGGAGTGTTTTTTTTTGGGGGGTGGGGGTTCCCTCTAATAATAATAATAATTTTTAAAACTGGGTATGTTTCAAACTGGAATTTTTTTTTGCTTTAAAAAATGTATTTTACAATACACTATAAAATCCCTGTGATTAATAAGTACCATTCATCTTGGCACACATTATAGATAGGATTAGCTTTTTCTCAGGCATTATAGTATTTCCTCTGCATACACTTGGGCCTTAAATTTAGTTAGCACGATGTTTTCTTGTACAATAAAAGCCTACAATCACCTACTGCTCGATGAGCTGGCTGATGCAGTGCTTATATACTGGGTTACCTGTGATCCGCACAATGAACATTACGAATTTAAAATTACCTTCACAGAGTGAATACATGTTCACTGCCATAATATTTGGAGCCCAAATAGTTATTTCACGACTCGGATTCAGGGATCTGTTCCCCCAAAACTATGCTTTATAAAAATTAAATAAAACACAAACAGGCCTTTGAGTCAAAATCCTTTCCACACATGATGAGCACAGATACACTGCAAGAGGCGTGGCTTAGCAAATAAGGAAACACAGATTCCGCATCAAATCTGCAAACTTGTAGATTTTGTTAAATATCCATTGTCATTCTAAGACATCTTCTAGGTGCTGAGGATTCAGAACTGAATAATATATTATAAGCAGCTTAAATCTGAAGGCAATAGGCAAGAACAAAAGAAAACCATTCAGAAGCCAATGAAATAATTCCTTGAACTTAAGTTGCCTTTTGTACAGGTAGCATGGGTGACAGAAAAAAATCACAGTGAGGGTGCCCATGTGTTTCTGCTAACTTTCAGATAGGAATCTGTGTGACAAGCCTTATTGACAGTGGTCATTTCTTCCTGGATGTGACCCTCATAACTCCCAATGACTCAATTGTCATATAGATCTCATATCTAGACTATCCTCAGGTCTAAAGAGTGTTTCTCAAGTGCTCAGAATAAAAAAAACAAATGCCCATTTTTATAAACACATGGACAATTCTAACCTGCCAATGTGCAAAGAGCATATTCTTGGAATCTTACCCTGACTCTCAGGGATAACATCGTTAGCGCCTACATTCTCACAAAGAAAATAGTTGACAATTTTCTAAAATTTTGTTATTCCAGTAATTTATGTTTCTGGTTCCTGCGCTGCGTTTCCTATCTAAAATGTCATGGAGTATTCATGACACTGTTTCCAAGATTCCAGTCTCTTTCTCCTGTTCACCAAACATCCTCAGATCCTGATCACTTTGAAGTTCAGTTTCAACTTCAAGGTCTTTGAGAACTGTTTTAACCACATGTATCTCCCTATGTTTCCTATTCTGCTACTAAGGGAGAAAATTTACATTTTGGTTACCTAAACTGATACTTAAGTCACTGATTGCTTTATCAAATCATATTCATTGAATATACACACATATCTGAGTTCAGGATCCAGAGATCTTTGTGATCTAGGGCCAACAGGGACAGCATTTGTCACAGTTGAACATATTTGTTGGCAGTTGAAATTATAGATGAATTGTACGTAGTCCCTGCTTACAATCCCACATTAACCATTCAAAACCACTGTTGGAGTTATAACAGATTTATAAGGTGCACATAGAATCCATACCATGTAATATGTGTATTAACAAATAAATGTAATCTATAATCATAATTGCAAATATATTTTATGAGAATCTAAATGCATCAAATATTTTACTGATTTTTTTTAAACATTGCTAAGAAGTAAAGCAGTCTGTGATTTCTTTTAAAGAAGAAATAAAATTTTAGACTGGTATAGTTTCATCATCTGCTTTCCCAAATATCTAACTGGCAATACTCCACAGCTTATTTTTTAAAATATAGAAAAGTACAAGGAATATTTTCTTATCTTCTTATTTCAGCATTCCCTGTTCCTCTAAAGATGGCTTTATCCCCTAATCTTTAGTTTTAGGGGAATAATTTTAGGTAATCTGTAGTTTTCGTGTTGAAGGATCCAATAAAAGAAATTTTGTAACCAGCTCAGTACTAAAGATGGGACTCGTCGGAAATACCAAAACCTGTAGTTCTCACACTGTATGGTGGGAGGGATTTTAAAAATCTGAACTAAGTATCAAACTAGCACAGTGGCTCCTCGTCCCAACTCACCTCTGTTTAAAAAGTATCTTTTCAAAAGTGTAAAGGCAGGCCAAGGCCATGGAAAAGTCCTGTTGAGGAAGAGAATGGGGATGTGATCAGAGCCAGTAAGATTTGGCAGGGCTGGTAAGGTCGGCAGGGGTCCTCACTAGGAGGTCAATGCATTGAATTTGACTGGTGCTGAAAACAAGAGGTTCAATATTTGAAGAAATAAAGGTTGGTGGCAGGGGGGCATGCAGGCAGGACTCTTCAAACTGGAGCACAGTCTGGAAGTTGGGAAAGTGGAGGCAGGTTAGAGGATAGACATATTGGGGCAGGGCACACAATATACCAGCCACACTGAGACTGAGGGATGGATACCATGGGAAAATGACCAAATAAAGTTTAAAAGAAAGATAACTTGAAAGAACAAATTAATGAAATAAAGAGAGGAAATACTGTAATCACAAAGATTTAAGGACAGATTCTAGAATAAAAAATAAATAATCCAGGCTCAAAGATGAACAGAAGGCACTAAAAATTAGGAAGATAATTTTCTCTTCCTAGTTTGTTTCATGACTCAAAACCCATCCCCAGTATTCTTTTATCCCTATGCCCTATAGGGTCCACTCTTCCGAAGAGTACTTCTTGGGATTGCAAGATGTATACATATCCAACATTGATTGGTTTCAGGCTTTCTTTGTTAACTTCCCTCCAGGACACCACCAAGCAGAAGTCCACACTCCAAAACTTGAAGATGACACATCTCTCCAAATGCAAGCCATATAACAAGACAAACGTTCTTCCCACACTTCATAATTTTATTGTTAAATTTCCATGAGAATGTTTATGTACTAACTGTGAAAGTAAATTTCTCAACAAGAAGTACATATCCTCTGTAAGCCAATTTCCCCCAATGTGAGTGATTCCTCCTCTGGACCAGGCATACATAGACAAATATCAAAAGCATGAATATCAGCTACTCAGATGAGGGCACAATGAGTGGTACTTCTTGTTGAAAAAAAAAATGAGATTGGAATTGGATCACACTCCTACCTCCAAATCTCTACAGGACCTAGAAAAACTGTTAAATGTCTGCCAACCTCTTCAGTCATCTATGAGAGGAGGACTAAATAAATTTTCCCTTATTTGAGATAAGGAAAAAAAACAAAATTGATAATATATAACTTTTTAATATAGTAATAACTAATAAACTTCAAAAGCATGACAAAGCATGGGGTGCTCAACATATTATTCTACGCTGCTGAAACAGAACTGGCAGTTTTACCTTCAATAAGCTAGTGTATCATGTTAAGACATAGCCATAATTTACTGCAGCTTCTATAAACTAATCCAGGAACAGTAAGGCAATTACTGTTGGGTTATTGTTCTTCAAGCACAAAATGGAAATTAAATTAATGTTTACAATAATCAATTCACTGTTTTCTATCCCACACAAACTACTTGAGATGGGGTAATTATTCAAATTACCTGATTCTGGAAAAAAAAACACAAAACACAAAAATGGGAACAGATCAAAATTTTGGATAGTAACCACAGAGTATGGAAAGAGGGTTTCGTTTAATCAGTTTTGTAAGTGTTAAAATTGCGCATCGTGCTTCAGACAGAAGTTCCTAAGAGTAAATAGTTGATTGGGAAAGTGTGAGCAGTGTGTAGTTTGTTAGAGCATCACCTTCTCCTTCTAGGAGATTAAACCTAGGATCCATGAAGAGGTAGTGCAGGAATCTATGTAGGATGAAAGGGTCACTGATATTTTCTAGAAAAGAGACTGAAAGTCCATTCACTCATGGTTGGTAAGTATTGTACAGATGAAAACTCTTTTCAGCTTTGTATTATCTTAATTATTTTTCCATTTCCATGTTAGAGTCTTTGACTCTTGCTTAAATTGTGGCTTTTTAGATCAATTGATTTTTTAGCTCACTTCTCAAAGCAAGCAGGCAAGGTATAAGGTACTCAGAAATTATGCCACGAGGCAGGATCTGGATGTTTGGATCCCAGCTAAACTCTTCTATAACATTTACACTGACAAAGAGTCATTTGTGCTTAAATTGCCTTGAACAAGCATTCATAGGAAGGATTAGGATATATACTTAGTATTTCCTAGCAATCCAACTTCCTTAGGAAGCAGAAACAACCAATCACAGAAATGATTTCTTATGTTCTACTACTGTCTTGTTCTGCAGAGGAAGGTAAAGCAGTAAGTGATCTGGAAACCAAATGACCAACAGGCAGATTTGGTGCCCAGACACTTCTCTGCAGAGTAGAAAGAGTGGTGCAGAACAACTCACTATTTACAGAAGCCTGGACTGTGCTTTACAACTCATCTTGGCTTGGATATATACAGGTTGCCTTTCTTTGGGGGCAGAATGATCATACACATGGTAAATGGAATTAAACTTGATATAAACACTACTGTCTTGTCTTCTGACAGCATATGAATGTGCAAGCATTAAGTTATAGGAGAAAAGGGGCTAATTTGAGATTTGTTCCTAGCCCTCTCCATGTGAATGGTGTCGCTGTGAGCCCAGCAATGAAGTTCACTGTGTTGTAGCAGACTGCGCAGTTCCTGAGTGTGTCAACCCAATCTATGAACCAGAGCAATGTTGTCCTGTCTGCAAAAATGGTAAGAATGCCCTGTATTAGCTTTCAAGAAGGGGTCAGGACAAGACACCAGTATTTTACACTTGCACGCCATTCAGTGCAAGATCCCTCTAAGATCTGCCTCTAGATTTTCACTATGGGTGTAGCTGGCATATAAGATTTTCTGAAGGCTAAAAGTAAAAATGTACTAGGCATGAGTGAATTGAGTAGCTGGCTTTGTTGTGTCCCTTATAATTTATTGGTGACTTATAAAAAGACTATTGGAGAGAACCCACAACTGTATTTTTGCAGTGTCTGCATTTCTCTGTATTTTTGGAGACTGTAAAGCAGTTTTCCAAATTTCATGGTGTATAGCACATCCTAAGACAAAGAACAGAGCAAATGCCAGGCATTTTAGTTTGGACATAAGTAAGATTGAAAATTTAAAGTTGTCCAAATGATACAAGTTCAATTGTAAGTGTACCTAAATTCAAGCAAGAAAAATCAAAGCTGATAAGTGTGTTAAGGTCGGGGGGAGGGAGGGGATGGTCTAGATTTTCATAGAAGAAGATCCCTGTCCTCACAGAAATTGCTCTAGATGTGGAGGTGGCTTGTATATAATATTATGGGTTCATTTTTCTCCTTGTGAAATGGAATAGTTGAGATGAATTATAGCATCTTAGTTATCTGAAAACATCATAGTGCTCTAGAGAATACTCTGAAAGGCAGTGACCTCCAGGACATTCTATCAGCAAAGACCAGTCTTACTCTTCCTAGTGGTCATGTTCTGCCAAACATAACATTTTGCTACCTAACAATTCACAAATACCCCTTGTGCTTGGGGGTACTTCTATCCCTTGTCATTGCTCTAATGCTGAATTGATGCAGTAAAGTAACTCCTAGTAATTAGGATATGTGAGTGTGTGTGTGTGTGTGTGTGTGTGTGTGTATGCAAATTTCTGTTAACTCACCTAGCAATCTTTTTCTTAACAGGTGAATAATTAGTTTAAAAAATATCAAGTTATTTAAAGGTACAACAAAAGAGACTCCCATTATTTTAAAAGTCATTTTTGTGGTTTGGTATCCTCCCAAAATACTAATAATGACCCTTTGACCCTTTCCAGTGTTTTTCCAGGCATAGGCCTTCCTCTTTCTGATCATATAAATCCATTATGTTAAGATACTAAATTGCTCATTTTATTTCTCTTTTTCTTCTTCTCTAAATGACTTATATGACATGACCACCTACCTCTGATTCAGGAGCTGGAAATAAATACCCCCCAAAGTTCTAACATGCCTTGTATGTGCAAAGATACATGATTTAAAACTTCATATTTCTGAAAATGTTTAAAGAAGCTGGAAAAGATACAAGAAAGAACAGTAAGATGATTTAATGGTTGAAAAATAGGACCTGGGAGGATAGACTGAAGGAGTTAGCATAATTTGTCCAGAAGTGAAGGCTCGGGGGAGAAGTAACTGTCACAAAGTATATGAATGGTTAGTCTAAAGCAGAGGAAGACTTGTTATTTTTCATTTTCTCCAAGACTAAAAAGAAGGAAAGCTCAGATACCAAATCAATCTTCAAAAATGGGATTGACAAGTCTTTAACTGAAGAAAAAAAAATGTTGTTGTTTGGAAGTAACCGTCTAAACAGGTCCTTGAGAATATTTTTTTTTCTTCCCTGGGTGGCACTTGTGGACTTTCCCCTGCTTTTAGAGTAAATAAGGTAAAAAAAAAAAAAAAACCGATGTGTTTGTACACACTCAGCATCTCTCAGAGTTAGACTCTAATTTATGTATTTAGGAGGCAATCTTAATGCATACATCCAGTAAATCACCAGAGATACCCAATATCTAGATATACCACATCTAGACTGCATGTCTAGTCAAATGCTAAGATAGCCACTTCAAACTAGTCATATTTAATATGTCACTACTGAAGATTAGCTTGAGCTTATCATACACTAGAAATTCATCTTTGAATAACCCCTCTTTGCATGTGTGTTAGTGGATGAGCTTTACCTGAGTCACCTAGTCACATAACTAATGAGTTCATACTTAAGTTTACTAGTTCAGTTTTTATGGCTGTTGTGTCCATGACACAGGGACCATTTCTGCTGTTGTTCATATGGCATGGCATGCAAGCATCATTTCTGGTTCATCTTGCTACTTCCAAACAAACTTAACCTTTTTAAAATAATAATGGATACTAATTTGTATTTACATAAGAAGGAGGACTAATACTTGCTATAACATAGAATTAAAATACTTGTTTTATCACTACATGTCATTAATTTGACAGCTGTTTTCAATACATAAAGTATTGTCAATGTCAAAGGACTTTGATCAAAAGGACTTTGAGAGCCCATAAGACCAATATTTTATTAATGAGCAGACTGAGCTCATGCTTTATTTGCAAATTTTCTAAGCACAGTTAAGAAAATAGAAGCAGATGCTAGATATGTAGAAGAGCTGGGTGGGGAAATAAATACCATGATAGACTATTAAGTAGGAATGTTTGGAAAATTCTAGCACACTGTAAGCCTATCTCATTGCATTAGAAGATAAATTTGTCCATTATAGTGAAAACTATTACATAAAAGTATGCCTCCTGTCTCCTTAAAGTAAAAGCACAAGTTAAAAATATGTCCTATGGATTTCAGGTACAGGCAACAGATTCTAATTTACACATAGTCCTTTTAGCATTTTGCACATTTTCATAAATCTTTATAGATGTTGATGATTTTGGCAGACAAATATTTTTTGGTTTGCATAAATGCTGATTGTCTTGGCTGTCAAATCATTCCCTTTTTGCATAACAAGATTGATTTTTCTAGCTTCCTGGATTAGAACTAAAGCAAGATGCATTAAAGATAGAAACTAAACATCTTAAATGATAGAATCTAGCATATCTAACCTGAAATTTTAATATCAACTAATATAAAATCCTTGCTTTGCAATTATTTGTGAGCAAACAAACCAAGGAAACAACAATATATTGGTGTCTTGAGAAACAAGTTACCAACCATAACAATTATTGCAGAACAGGGGATTGTTAATTTTATAAGATACAAGATATTCTGTTCCCTAGACAAGCAATCATACCTTTTCTCAATGTAATTTGTAAATATCAATTTGGGAGCATGAAACTTCTAGAACTTTTCTCTAATTGTGTTAAGAATGAAGGAGAATTTTAAATTTCTTCATCTTGATGATGATCTTAAGCAGAATGTCTAGTGGTTCTGAATAAATACGAGCAAGCCAGAGAAAGATTCCATTCTTACTCAGTTTAGTTCAGCACTAAGAAAAATTCTCCGTGTAATCAGAGTAAGAAAACGTGAGAGAAAGATGTGAATCACGAAGCAGTGTATGTATATTAATTGTATCAGGAGAAAGATCAGGATAAACTTTTACTTAGGGTATAGGCACATGAATCCTGGTTTTAGTAACAATTTAAAACAGTTGTTTCTCTTTCCTCTGCACACCTGCAAGAGTTGGTAACCCAAATACCCTCTTTTTTACAAAGTGACATTTTCAAACTCTGCTCCTTTTCATAGTGTGGTATTACTTTGACTTATCTTTTGCCACATGCCTTTCCATGCTAATTAATGAGCATTCTTTACAGGGTAGTTGCCTATTTGTTTTAATAATATGCAAAATTTACAATTAGTATTAGTATAGTATTTGCTGAAGAAAATGTTTCAGTTTAGGGTATAATATAAATATAATATTTGGAAAGCAATCATAATATATATATATATATATATATATATATATATATATATAGTCAGTTACCTAGAATATATATATTTTTAAATGTGAATTAACATTCATTTCAACTTCTTGTTCTTTATCATTCATGCAACTTTGGAGTTTTACATGAATCTTCATGCTTTTGTTTTAAATCCTTACAAACCATGCATATAGATACCAAACACATGACCTTGCAAATATATCAGCAATTATTAAATATTTGATCACTAAAGCATCAAAATGGCTAAGTTCATTTGTGCAGACTTTATATTGTCTTTTCATTTTATTTCTTAAAGATTTTTTTTGAGACAGGGTTTCTCTGTGTAGCCCTGGCTGTCCTGGAACTCACTCTGTAGACCAGGCTGGCCTTGAACTCAGAAATCTGCCTGTCTCTGCCTCCTGAGTGCTGGGATTACAGGTGTGCGCCACCACCACCTGGTTGATTTATTTATTTTTTATATGTGAGCACACTGTAGCTGTCTTCAGACACACCAGAAGAGGACATCAGATCTCAATATGGATGGTTGTGAGTCACCATGTGGTTGCTGGGATTTGAACACCAGACCTCCGGAAGAATAGTCAATGCTCTTAACCAGTGACCCATCTCTCCAGCCCCTATATTTTCACTAGACATAGTCTGTTGTTACTTCTGCCTCTGAAATACAAGTTAACCCATGAAAAACTAGGAGAGACAGGCTCCTCCTCCAGCCTTCTATACACATCAAGTGAGTATTTCCATCTTTCTTCTAACTAAACTGAAGTTGACACAAGCCCTATTCAAATATTTAACTCCATACTCCTTATTTTTTTTATAGTTTTATGGTCATGAAAGGAAGGTAGGTAGTAGGCTAGTCAGAAAAGCAAACAGAAAGGTTGAGTGTATCTGAATGGCAAATTATATATAAACTGGAGATGAAAACATTTTTATAGCATCGAAGACCTGCTAAAGGTTCACCGCAAATGAGTTCGAGCTCTAATACATGCACAGAGGTCCAAGAAATGAATAAGAGAGAAATAAAAACCAATTCTATGATGTGGGATATGCATTCACAAATAAAATTCTCAGAAGAAAATTTTATCTAAGAAATGGAGAAATAGAATTTAATAAAAAAAACCCAGAAATTACCTGGACATCATACCAATTTTGTATTGACAATATGTTAATAATGGAAACAGTTCTTATTAACAAAGATCTTCAGAAAACAATTGAGAAAATGCTGGGCAACTTTTAAGAAAGCATTTTTCATGAAAATTTTCATGCCACTTGAAGTTGATTATTATATGATGTGTTCTTTCATCCCATATTTATATATAGAATTTTCACTGCATCTCAAGAGTGAGATGTCAACATGAATTATTATTTTCAGTATAGTAGTGGAATATATCACAGCCCCCTTAAAAATACACTACTGGCATATATCCTTGTAAAACAATAAAATATTACAATGCATACTATACCTGTTGTTTCTCGTGTGATATATTTAAAACATTTGAAATGATATACACATACTAAACATATATCAAATTTTATGGGAATAGAAACACAATTAATTGTATAGTAGAATGGTTATGATGAGAGCTAGGGAGGTGGCTCTATTGGTAAGGTTCTTTCCTTACAAGCCTGAGGATCTGTGTTTGGATCTGCAGTACCCAGGGGAGAACTGAGTACAGCCATAGGACCTGAAATCCAGGCATTAAGGAGGTGAGGACAAGCAGATCCCCGAGCTCACTGGACAGCAGGACTAACTGAATTGGTAAATTTCAGCTCCAGTAGAAGACCTGATCTCAAAAATTTGATGAAGAGTGAAGACACATAATGTACAATTCTGATTTTTATACATACACACATGCAAAAATTCCCCCCCAGGGGGGGGAAGGGAGGGAAGGAAGGCAGACAAAAGGAGAGAAGACAGAGGAAGAAGGAGGGATAATAGATTTAATGACTCAATAGTTACTTGTAGAGAAAAGAGCTAATATTTCTAATGCAGTAAACACATACTGACCATTAAAAAATTAAAACAGAATTATATGGGACTCAAATATAATGGTGTTCTAAAATATAAATAATGCTCAGCCTCACCTCATTATTAATCTGATTTGAGTCTAAATAAATACTTTTATTATTTCCATGCATCATGTTCTAGAAAAATGGACAGCAACATTAAAACTGTGTTTCAATCATGACCAGCAGGGGAAACAGCACAAGGGATATGGGTGGGGGGAGGAGGCTTTGACGGTCATTTCATGAGCCTTCTTATTTAGTCAATGTTCTATGTACTTATTGTACTTTCATATTTTAAAATTGTCATCAAAGATTTAAGAAGGTAGTTTAAATGCCATTAAGCTCTTTCAGAGAAGATGCAAAAAAGAGGCATCTCCTTTTGTAAAGGAGTATAATATTGATCAAAGAAAACCAAAGATTTCAAACTAAAAGTAAAAGCAACCATATTTATGGTTATGACTAAAAATTCTAAAATAAAAATACAATATTAAATTTATGTTTAATATCTCTAGTGTAAAGATTTGACTGGGGAATACAGTTTAATTTTATATATATATATATATATATATATATATATATATATATATATATATATACCAGCAGTGGTGTGAAGTAACATTCTTCCTCAATGAATGATATCCCGTTTTTACAAAAATACATAATAATATTAAAGGTATTGAATAAAGGTAATGAATCTCACATAATATCAGGTGAAGTTTTAACCATGCTTTAATTTTTATTTAGTTTCATAAAACTTGTTTGTCCTCAGAGATTGTCAGAAAGGTGATTTATACTTTGTTAGGAAACAAACTAGCATGGGGGTTTAAAATTACTCATTCTTCCTAAGTCGGTTTTGTGGTAGATTTGGCACTTGTTGACATTATTTCTTGATTTAAGAAAAGGGTTATGTTATCATTTCTATGTAAAGTTAAGGGCATAATATAAAAGCCAGCAAAGCTATTAACAACCCCATTAAGTAGAACATTTCCTTGAGATTTGGCTCTGAGGAACCAGAGGAGAATTATGAATCTAAAGCCAGCCTGAAATAGACAGAAAAACCATGTTTCTACATTTCTTCAGTCCCATCATTACTACCAAAAAAAGGTATCAAGCATCTTCATGAAATAAACAGAGTTGTTGTCTGTTTGTTTTATTTATTTTTATATATTTATTTTTGGTATGGTAATATACATCGACCTCATCTGAAAAGAACAGATAGGTTTGGTAAGTGAAAACTAATGACCCCCCCCTGCAAAAATTGCCTATAAGAGGACATCAATTTTTCTATACATTTTAGATAGATAATAGACAGATAGATGGTGCCAGCTAAATGCTGCTGCTGAAGATGACAGACAGACAGGTAGATAATAACAGACAGATAGACGGAAGGTTGTTAGGTAGATAGATAGGAGATAGCAGATAGTAGATAGTGGATAGATAGTACATACAGAGTAGAAGAATGAGGGACATAAAGACAGGCAATAGAGGGATGAGAGACATAGATAAAGAACAGGGGGATAGGGATTCACAGATAAATGAGAGAGGGTCACACAGGATATGAACAAGATAACACCATCAGAAAAAGGAGGACATACAAAAACAAAGATAACAGGTAAAACTCTGCTCATATAGAAATGATTTAATTATATACTAGGAAACATACAAAATGTGTTGGAACAACTGGATAGTTGGATAATTTTAAGTTTATATCCTGTGATTCAGTATATATTTCACCAGATTAAATGTAACTCTATATGTTTTTGTATGTTCCGCACATGTGCACACAGACACGTGTGTGTGTGTGTGTGTGTGTGTGTGTGTGTGTAGTATTCACCCTCTGTGGATGCACATATACATGTGTCTAAGGTTGATGCTATTCTCTACGGATCTTTATTCATTGAGGAAAGGTCTCTCAACGAAGCTCAGAGTTCAAAGATATATCTAGCCTCTCTGCATAGCTTGATCTGGGGATTCCCTGTCTCCACCTTCTAACATCTGGAATCACAGACACTTGCCTTACTTATCCAATATTTTAGTGGGTTTCTGGGAACAAAAATTAGTCTTAATATCACAAAGAGTTCTTGCTTGAAAAAAGGTCCAATGTCTCTATATTTAAAATTGGTAAAGAATTCAAAACATGTTTCATGGAAAATAACACAAAAACTGTCCTATTAATATAGGACTTGTTCAAATACACTTACAAGAAAGATTAATTTTTTAAATGTATTTAAGCTTTCCCTGTACATTAAAGCCAAGAATTTGATAATTTACTATGTTGGCTGAAACAGACTCTCTTCCACATTGTTGATATATGTTGAAACTTGTTAACTCTGTAGAAGATAATACATACATACAAAATTCAAGCACATATACATTCTGCCTAAGGAATCCCACATACAAGAGGTAACAAACAATTTTGTTCACACTTAAAGTTTCTGACTAATGAGAACTACAGACCTAAATTTTATTTTTTAAATCCAATAGATATTTGACTGCATTTTAGATCAAAAGAGTGAATAATACACCAATGACTGTTTTAGGATAAATTTTTTTTGATTTTTTTTAGTTATTTTTTTTATTTTCTATATTCTATGTTTATATTCCAAAGGTTTTCCCCTTTCCCAATTACCCCCCCACCATATGTCCCATAATTCCTCTCTCCCCCCCTGTTATTACCCCCCCCCCCGCACACACGATTTCTCTGTTCTGGGTCTATAATACTGGATCCAATCTTTACAGGCCCAGGGTCCTCTCCATTCTTCTTCTTGGAAGTCATTTGACTTGCTAATTGTGTCTTGAGTATTTAGGGCTTCTGGGCTCATTAATATCCACTCATGAGTGATTGCATTTCATGTGTATTCTTTTGTGATTGGGTTAGCTCACTTAGGATGATATTTTCCAGATCTAACCATTTACCTACAAATTGCATGAGTTCATTATTTTTAATTGCTGAGTAGTACTCCATTGTATAAATATACCACATTTTCTGTATCCATTCCTCTTTTGAGGGATATCTGGGCTCCTTCCAATTTCTGGCTATTATAAACAAGGCTGCTATAAACATAGTGGAGCATGTGTCTTTATTGTATGCAGAGGAATCCTCTGGGTATATGCCCAGGAGTGGTATGCCAGGGTCCTCTGGAAGTGACATGCCCAATTTTCTGAGGAACCGCCACACTGATCTCCAGAGCGGTTTTACCATTTTACAATCCCACCAACAGTGGAGGAGTATTCCTCTTTCTCCACATCCTCGCCAGCACCTGTTGTCTCTTGAGTTTTTAATCTTAGCCATTCTGACTGGTGTGAGGTGGAATCTCAGGGTTGTTTTGATTTGCATTTCCCTGATGACTAATGATGTTGAACATTTCTTAAGGTGTTTCTCGGCCATCCGAATTTCTTCTAGTGAAAATTCTTTTTTTTTTTAATTTTTTTTTCTATATTCTATGTTTACATTCCAAAGGCTTTCCCCTTTCCCAGTTCCCACCCACCATAGTTCCCATAGTTCCTCTCCCCCCCCCCAACTGTTCCCCAATCATTCCCCCTCCCCCCTCGGTTTCTTTACTAAACTGGATGCAACTTTGTTTAGCTCTGTACCCCATTTTTTGATAGGGTTATTTGGTTCTTTGGGGTCTAACTTCTTGAGTTCTTTGTATATATTGGATATTAGCCCTCTGTCGGATATGGGGTTGGTGAAGATCATTTCCCACTTTGTTGGTTGCCGATTTGTCCTTCTGACAGTGTCC
This sequence comes from Apodemus agrarius, assembly GCA_964023405.1. Classification (NCBI taxonomy): domain Eukaryota; kingdom Metazoa; phylum Chordata; class Mammalia; order Rodentia; family Muridae; genus Apodemus; species Apodemus agrarius. The sequence goes on from OZ030014.1 coordinate 71,201,680, forward strand.
TTTGCCTTACAGAAACTTTGTAATTTTATGAGGTCCCATTTGTCAATTCTTGATCTTAGAGCATAAGCTATTGGTGTTCTGTTCAGGAACTTTCCCCCTGTGCCCATGTCCTCCAGGGTCCTCCCAAGTTTCTTTTCTAATAGTTTCAGTGTGTCTGGTTTTATCTGGAGGTCCTTAATCCACTTGGAGTTGATCTTAGTACAAGGAGATAAGAGTGGGTCAATTCGCATTCTTCTGCATGTTGACTCTGGTTTCTCTTCAGATCGTATAAATCTTTCGCCTTTTAGGATAAATTTTTAATCACAATAGTTTACAAAGTGCTATAAAATATAACAAAACAGGGTCCTCAAAATGGCTCATCTGGCAGGAATACTTCCTGCCAAGCTTACAAACCTGAGTTTAATCCTTGAGATCCATATTGTGAAGGGAAAGAATAACTGACTGACTCCAGCAAGTTGTCCTCTCACTCCACACACATACCATAGTGCATACAAATATACATGCACATAACACACACACACACACACACACACACACACACACACACACCAAATAAGTAAAATAATTAATTAATAGTAATTAAAATATAACTAGTGAGTCACTATGAGAAAAAATTATATTCCCAATTCTCTTATAATAAAGAAAAAGAAATATTAAATTTTCTCTGTTATATAATAATTTTATATGTTGAAAAAGTATTTGGTTGTTTGGTTGGTTGTTTGGTTGGTTTTGAAGATAGGGTGTGTATATGCAGCCAAGGGCAATCTTGAACTTGTAATCCTCTTGCATCGGCCTCCCACATGCTAGGATTACATATATGTGTGTATGTGTGTGTGTGTGTGTGTGTGTGTGTGTGTGTGTGTGTTTGTGTATGGACTATATATATACATATATATGGACATAGGGGATACATATATGAACATAGAGGTGGCAGAGTGGAATTCAACTTACTAGCTACAGAAAAATAATGCATAAAACTATACTTTACACTTTTAAATGTAATGTCAGACTTTCAAATATGAAATTAAGAAATAAAAGTGAATAGAGAGTCGGTAAGCCACCTAGGTTTTTCATTAGTTTTCTTACTTCTGTGCCCAATGATTTGACAAAAAGTGATTTATGGGAAAGGGTTATTTCAGCTCCTGGAGTAAAGAGAAGATATAGTTCATGATTGTGGTAAAGACCTGGTTATAAGGCTGTGACGAGGAGGTTGGTCACATTGTGATTGTGGTAAAGTTCTGGTCATGAGGATGTGAGGAGGCTGGTCATACTGTGGAGAGCGATGGATGATGCAGAGACCCACCTTTTCATTGTATTCAGCTTGACTCCCTCCCCCATCCCTCTACGGACACACTAAGTACTGTGTCTCCTTGGCAATTCTAAATCCTGTCAGATTGATGATCAAGATAAATCATTGCAGAAGGTATCAAAATTTATTATATAGTCAATATGATAGATAAACAAGTATATGGTGGAAGGGGGTATTGTTCTTACCCAAATATAGTCATTAATTTTCAAATAAAATTATACCCCTACCTACTCTAGTATATAAAAATATATTTTATTTGTATTTAAATTTTAAATAAAAAAATTATAAAATAATTTTAAACTAATTGTATGTCAACTTATCATTAGAGTTTAAGTCTTTCTAAATATTGAAGCAAGAGAAGAGTTGAAAACAAGAAAAATATAATTGTGAATCAAGTAGGATATAGTTCTATAGTTGTTACCACATCCACTAAAAGGCAGCAATAGAACAGACTGATGTAATAGGCCATCAATACAGCTGACTAGACCAAGGACATTTCCTTTCTGAAAGGCAACAAACCTAAATTACTCCTTGATCTAGAAGCGATATTTCTAGAAATTAAAGTGTCTGCATAGTAATTTTTATTATGAAGCTGTTTCAAGCTTCAAGGCAAAACATACTTGGAAAACTTGGGATCTTTAAGAATACCAGACCTTTGATAACACCCAGAGACATATACACAATTGCATTTAATACATATATAAAAAAGAAAACCAAATATGATATTGTTAAGAAAATTAGTAGATCTGGAACTTATCATATTAAGAAATGTAACCCAGACTAAAAAAGACAAGTGCTGTCTGTTTCTTTTTACTTGCAGACCATGATTTTAATATTTACATATTTGAGTAGATTTGGTGTCATATAGGTCATAAAACCAGAATGAGTCCATGAGGAGGGCATAAAATACATGGGATATGGAGACTGCTAGGAGAGGAAGGAAGGGTGTAAGGCATGCTGCTCAAAAATGTAATTTATAAAAATGCCATAAATGCAGCATGTGTTCTAATTAATAACAAAATAATTCTGTAACAATTAAATTATTAAAAGTTAATTAAACTATAGTGTATCAACAGAAGTACTGAGAGAAGATTACATATTGCAGTGCAGAAAAAAAAAAATTAGGCTATCTCTCTCCTGAAAATAGGGATATACATAGTGTATTATTAACTAAGTTTATAAAGTTACATAGATAGATAATAGACAGATGGTAGATGGAAGGTAGAAAGAAAAGAAAGAAAGAAAGAAAGAGAGAGAACGGAAAGAAAGAAAGAAAGAAACAGAAAGAAACAAAGAAACAAAGAAAGATGATAGATATAGATACATAGATACACCAATACATAGATATATAGATACAGAGACGATAAATATAAAGAAAGATTAATAGATAGATAGATAGATAGATAGGAAGGTAAGGAGTGTATAAGAAATCCTATTTTATTTTAAAATGCTAGAAGAAAATATAGAAAATATTAATAATGCTTGTTTTCTACAATGAATATATATTATATTTGTAATCTAAAATTACTACTTAAAAGATAAATCAGACAAAAACCCAGCCAAGATTACATGATTTATTCCTATCTTTATAATTTTGTGATTAATAATTAACAGTGTGTCACTTAGTGGAGATTGTGCTGTCGTTCCTTGTCATAGTTTGACTCTGTAAATTAATTAACCAACTAATAATTTCCACCACTTGACTTTTCAACTTCTTTAGAAGACTCCTTTTCAAGCATGAGAAAGGCTTCGCTACCCATTTTATGCACTGGTTAGGGAAATTGCTAAAATATTCACTTAAGTACATCCATTTACATTTTCATAAAAGTATTTTAAAAAATAGGTTTTAATTGAGTCTTTCACCTTAGCCTAATATTTTCTTACCTCCTCTTAGGCAGACAATTAATACAAAGCATTACACAGTTGTAAAGTAAACACAGTCTGGAGATGACGCCCCTCTCTGTTAACTGCACAGTACATATCTGTTGGCAGAGAGACCCTTAAACAGTTCAGAATGAAAGCATTTCCCTAGGCAGCTTCAAAGGCAGCGTTCTCTGACTCCTCCACCAAAGATCAGAATTACCATATTCCTGGAAAGTAGATGGTAAAACAGAATAATAATAATAATACATGGCTGCTTTAATCAGCCACAAACAATAATTCCCAATTTCTTTCATAAAACGTCCTCCAAAATATAAAAGGAAATATTGATGTTTATATTCTCTTAGACCAACAGGATCACCTTTTAATTTATCAGCAAACTAGATTTCAAAAGCCTTACTTTAAGGTGTTGACACAATAAAATTAAATAAACAATAAATAAATAACAATAAAAATATCTAAATAAATAAAATTAGCACCAAATTCATTTTGCCACTAAGACACCTCTTGTGTGACTGTTGGGACTACCTGATCTAAAAACAATGCCGAATAGAAGGCCAACAAGTGCATGCAAAGATAAGTTGACTTTTTTTCACTGTATTTCCCCTAATATACAGGGAGAGCTTATCTTTTTTCTACATTGTACTTATAATAATCAGTCCAATTCCCTCTCAAAGTACACATCTTTTTAATGATACAAATACAGTTTTGAATAAAAAAGTGAATAAATTCCTATATTCTACTTGATTAAAGAAGAGTTATTTTTACTTCCCAAGTTACTTTAACTTTTGAAATGTGAGTGTCTTCTGTTTTATACAGAGGAGCTTGTCTATGGAGAACCTGGGATGCATTCTATGGTGAGAAGGAAGGTCAATTAAATGTAGTTTGGTTTAGCAAAGGACTAGTCTATCTGCCTCAACTGACAGGAGACATAGCAAGGTAATCTAGAAAAAAAAAGAAGCCGATTGCCCAATGAAATCAAGAATAGCTTGAAATTTTACTGCTTTTATAAACCCACCACCGACACATAAACCCACTGCCAGTTAAATACGGACTTCATGTAATGTGTTAGTCATTTTAGTGCAAAATTAATGACACAGTTTAGCTAGCATTCTTCTTAATGATGTATTTTATCTAATTATAAAGACTGAGTGCGTTAATGACTGAAGCATCCTCGAACATATAAGGCTAAGGGCCTGATAAATGAGAGCCAGTGTTACATTTAGTAGTTCTTAGATTAATTATCGTCATTACACCAGGAACTGAGAAAGCACGTGAAAAGGGCAAACACTTACCTCAGCATACGTTATCAGCAGACATCCTTCTCCATCCCTGTCTCCCAGAATCCTCTACCCCTTAGAACACAATGCAGCACCTCACCCGGATTGTCCCTTGACTTTAATGGCATCTCAGCCAGGTGTGCTCTCTTCTCCAGACTTGGTCTCCCTGCCATCTATGATATTTTCTTCTCCACAAAAACTAACTGTGCCTGCCTCTGTTTTATAAATTAGTCATTGGACAAGTCCAAGATTCCTCACCTGCAAGAAAGTATAACTAAATGAGTGGCTTCAATACCCAAAGCTTCAGTCTTTTGTTCAAATCTTTTGGGACATTAAAAAAAAATCTTAGAAATGAACTAGATTATGAGTGTAAATATCCCCCATGCATACAAGGGGCTGGGGGGGCATAGGATGGTTTGAGCTGATTTTTTTTTCAGTATTTTAGTCATATCAGATAATTTCACATAATACCTGACTTGATTTCTTTCAAGAGTTAGGAAAGTGGTGAGCATTTGATGAGAACGCAGCAAATGTATGTTTCAAAGTTGTTGAGTAAAATCACCCAGACTCAGCATGAATATAAGAAGCAAATTTATAAAAATCTGTGTATATGTCAGCATGAAGAAAGGGAAGTCATTGTGGGAGATAGTATTTACTTCTAGACAACCAATTAGACAAGTAGAAAGTAAGTCAAACTCTGACATAAAAGAGAAACAAAGTAAGCTTGTTAAGCCACGCTTCCGGTGCCGTACAGAAATCTCAGTGACTGAAACATAAAGCCACTCTGAATACCGCTGATATTTAAGTGTAGCTCTGAGCTGCTGCACATCAATCAGCAATGTTCGTGCTCCTCAGAAACGTCTACGGCTAGATGAAAGAGAGGGAGTAGCCATATGCTGCTCAGGGTCGCTTCCATGCTCGTTCCTGAGGCAACAGCACAGACAGCTGCACTGCTCCTGCTCGTCAGGCTGGATAACCCAGCAGCCCCGCGTCCTCCCTTCCTCCACCCATCACTTTTATGTGTTTGCACAAAGGTCCATAAAGCAATACACCAGCCTTCTGGCAGGCCAAGCTCAGTTTCCAGCATCATTAAACAACGAAGTAGTCAGTAGTGTTATGACCATAAGGTGGAAGATTCTTCCAGTGGCAGGATTTAAAGTAGGGGCAGCAGGCAGGGCCAAAAGACTCATGTCAAAGGTTCAAGGGGAGGGGTTTTCCGTGTTTCTGTTTGCTTTTATGAGCTTGCTTGGATTTTCTTTGTGATCTCTTTAAGCATGCTGCAAGCTAACCATGAACCACAACACAGGAGGAGAGGTGCTAGGGAGAACAAAACACACAGACCTTTCAAGTTCAGAGTCCTGCAAGTTGATGGGTAAAAACTTAGATTCTATTTCAGACCTCAATAAATGCAACATTGTTGAGGTGAATGAAGTAAACAGCCCCCCTGTGAAAAGTCACCCCAGATGAACCGAGAAACAGCTGGATTCATCAAAATGCCCTTTTCACCTGCTGTAGTGTCTACTCATGCAGAAGACCATCTGACTCCCAACCTCTTCCATTTCTAACATGCTCACAATATTACACAAACATTTGAAGAAATAACTAGGATATTGGGTATTCAAAATACTAGGTTTTAATTATATAAATATATTTCCCATAAAACATTGTCTCAATTAGTTTACATACAGGGGAAAGTTTAACCTTGATGACAAGGAAGTCATCTGAAGAGGGTCCAGACAAGACATCAGATCTAGGAACCTAAAGGGAATGTCAGGGAACGAGGTATTCTAGGAGAAGGGAATGAAAAGGAATGTCTGTTGAGACACTTAGCAATGGAAATGGGTTCCCTCTTTAAGAATATTCTAAATGTGTGTTCCAATGACAATAATTAGTGTAAAGCTACTAACTGAACGCCAGGTCTCATCTACTATACCAGGATAAATACTAGGGCATCAAAAGTATAAACAAATTTAATCTCTACAGCAATCATATGGAAGGGAAGCTAATACAATTACTAATTTACAGAGAAAGAAATAGAAGCTAGGCTAAAGTAGGTGAATGACCCCAGGAATGTTACTGTGGCTTGTTCTCTGCTCCTTCAAACTCCAAAGGTCAAGGTCTTAAGTAGCAGTACCTAATGGATACAACAGCAGCACTCCCTGGGTGCCATTTAGTAAGTAAACCTGAGAGCCAACCAATCCGAATCAGGCCTTCTGGGCGTGGTACCAATCACCTGTGCTGTCAGTAGTTCCCCAGGTGTGATGCTCATCAGTCGGAACTGTACGCTTTGCTTGAGGGGCTTTCACAGTAGGGAGTCTGTTCTCCTCCAAAGGGAGAGTATGTGGGGAGGAAACAGGAAGAGTAAAAATGATTTCCCTACCAACACACACTCATACACGCACGAGTGCGTACACACACACACACACACACACACACACACACACAGAGTTCTGTTATCACCTAAGAGTAAGTGGCACTGGGGCAAGAAGCAACCCGAGGCAGGAAAGAGCTGACCCAAATACCCTGGACATAAAGTCATTTATGTTGAAGAGGGAAGAATGAAAAAAAAAAAAAGATACTGAGAGAACAAAAGGGCAGGTCCCTTAGGACTAAAAGTGCAGATTATAAGAAATGCCATGGAGACACATTGAGACTAGGCTGGTCGAGATGACCATGATCAATGACCACACCCATTTTGTATTTGTTACCACGTGATCATTAAGGGGCAAGTGCAACAGATAGTTTTAAGTATAATAAAAATCACTAGAGAAGGCATAATATGCAAAGCGGAGACAACAGGACATTGAACATGACCGATGACTCATTCTGGAACCTTTCGTTGCCCTCTGATAAAGAAATCACTATTCCAAAAGGATTATTCTTTCTAGAGTAAGACCAGGAATGGACAACTAAGGTGTTACAGAAATGATTACATTTCAAAATACTTCAATCAGCAGGTGTTGTTACATATGACTTTAACATATCCCAACATTCAGGAGGCAGAGGCAGGTGGATTTCTGTGAGTTTGAGGCCAGTCTGATCTACATAAGGAAGTTCCAGGACAGCCATAGCTATACAGAAAGACCCTGTTGTTGTTGTTGTTATTATTTCATTATCTTGTTAAGCAGCTTTTATTGAGATATAATTGTCACAAAATAACTTCATAAAGCAGGCAACTAGAAGTTTTGATCCACGTGTACCAGGAAAAATATTACTGTAATCAAAGCAGATCATATACCCACCAGCTCCAGTCCTTCCAACAGCACCATGGAAATCCTATCCCAGGTCGTGTTTTAAGCTTCATACATCATTCTTGACTTTCTAGGACTTTGTACAAGTAGAACGTTTCACTGTGGGCTCCCACCGAGCCTCTCTCAGTCAGCACAATTATTGTCAGAGGCAGCTACAGCAGAGCATGCAGCTCACTCTTTTCTAATTGCTTAATATTTCCTCCATTGTACAGCTATAGGTAACATGGAAGTATCTATTCCCTTCGGAGATGTCTAGGTTTTTATCATTACATCCCTCCACCTGTCATTGCATAGCTACATGTGAGGGTTTTTGTTTAGTTTGCTTCGTTTTGTTTTTGAGGTGGGATGTTCAGGCTGGCCTCGAACTTGATACGTAGCTGAGTATGGCCGTGAAAACTCATCTTCCTTTGTCCACATTTTCCAAGTGTTGAGAAGACAGTTTTGTACCATCATGCCTGGTTTCTGTTTCTGGTATACGAATACCTAGAATTCTAGGATTCTATGTTGTAGAGTTGATATATGCTTAACTTTTTTTTTTTTTGGAAAATTTTACAGAGTGGCTGTAACATTTCAAATTTCCATGAAAATGTGCATGAGAGTCATTTTCTGCACATCATCAGCAATGCTTGAGACCATAAGTGCTGGTTCACTTTAACCTTTCTAGTCAAATCTCATTGTTACTTCATGTGCTCTTACATACATTTTCCTAGTGACTGGGGATGGTAGGAATCTTTTATATGCTAATTTTCCATCCAGGTATCTGAGGTGAAATTTCTGTTGAAATACCCTACACCCTTTTTTCTTTCCGTTCTTCTTTTGTTCTAAGTGGTGTTATTTATTGCTATGGAATTTAATGGGAATCGTAGATATTCTGGAAATTCCCTTTCACATGCTTGTAGTTTTTCTGGCTTTGCAGTTTTTCATTTGAAGCCAATCATTACATATTACCAGAAGAACAAAGATTTTTTTAAAATTATGATGAAGCCCAATTTATCAATGCTTTATCTTATACATTTTGCTTTCAGCTGTAGTCTGGAAATCTTGGGCTAATCCTAGGTCAAAAATTTTAATGTTTCTTTAACTTTTCACCCGTAACTGTTTGAGATCTCAGATTGATTCATTTTTATATCTATGATCTGTCCACTGTTCAGTTGTGAATGAGAGCACTTGGTATCTCACATATATATTGATAATGATAAAAATGTGTTTGCAGATGCTGATGTAGGAATAATGTACATCTCATATTTTTGCAAATCTTTCAGAACACTATAATCTACTCATCTGAAGTTGTTTTGGTTATTCTAGGAATTTGAATTTATATACAAAATTTAGAACTATTTTTTCTCTTCTATCCTCAAAAAAAAAAAAAAAAAAACATATCGGAAACTTGCATTTAACCTACCTGTCTTAGCAGTGCCCAATCTTTCTATTTGTAAAAATGGTATTTCTCTTATTTACATAGCTTGTTCATTTTTTCTCAGCACTGTTTTGTTATCTATTTTATCCAAAAGTTTCAGTACATAGGCCTTTTGCATCTATGGTCCATTTTATCTTTTTTTTTTTTTGATTTTTTTTTATTGTATATATTCTATATTTACAATTCATTTCCCTTTTTCTGGTTCCCCACCCCCAAAGGTCCCACATGTCCTTTTCCCTCCCCCTGCTCCCGCATCCACCCCCTCCCACTTTACTGTTCTTGTACTCTCCCCCAATGATGTTTTGGTCCATTCTAGCACCAGTGTCCACTCCTTTCTTCTTGTGAGACATCACTTGATATGTGATTTGTGTCTTTGGTGTTCCAAGCTTCTAGGCTAATATCCACTTATCAGTGACTGTATACCATGGATATTCTTTTGGGACTGGGTCACCTCACTTAGTATGACATTCTCCAGCTCCATCCATTTCTCTAAGAATTTCATGAATTCATTGTTTCTAATGGCTGTATAGTACTCCATTGTGTATATATACCACATTTTTTGTATCCATTCCTCTGTTGAGGGACATCTGGGTTCTTTCCAGCTTCTGGCTATTATATATAAAGCTGCTATGAACATAGTGGAGCATGTATCCTTATTGCATGCTGGTGAATCTTCTGGGTATATTCCCAGGAGTGGTATGGCTGGGTCCTCTGGAAGTATCACGCCCAGTTTTCTGAGGAACCGCCATACTGATTTCCAGAGTGGTTGTACCAGCTTGCATTCCCACCAGCAGTGGAGGAGTGTTCCTCTTTCTCCACATCCTCGCCAACACCTGATGTCTTCTGAGTTTTTAATCTTAGCCATTCTGACTGGTGTGAGGTGAAATCTCAGGGTTGTTTTAATTTGCATTTCCCTAATGACTAGTGATGTTGAACATTTTTTAAGGTGTTTCTCAGCCATCCGAATTTCTTCAGGTGAAAAGACTCTGTTTAGCTCTGTACCCCATTTTTGGATAGGGTTATTTGGTTTTCTGGGGTCTAACCTCTTGAGTTCTTTGTATACATTGGAGATTAGCCCTCTGTCGGATGTGGGGTTGGTGAAGATTTTTTCCCAATTTGTTGGTTGCCGATTTATCCTTTTGACAGTGTCTTTTGCCTTACAGAAACTTTGTAGTTTTATGAGGTCCCATTTGTCTATTCTTGCTCTTAGAGCATAAGCAATTGGTGTTCTGTTCAGGAATTTTTCCCCTGAGCCAATGTCCTCAAGGGTCTTCCCCAGTTTCTTTTCTATTAGTTTTAGTGTGTCTGGTTTTATGTGGAGGTCTTTGATCCACTTGGAGTTGAGCTTAGTGCAAGGAGATAAGAGTGGATCAATTCTCATTCTTCTGCATGTTGACCTCCAGTTGAGCCAGCACCATCTGTTGAAAAGGCTATCTTTTTTCCACTGGATGTTTTCAGCTCCTTTGTCGAAGATCAATTGGCCATAGATGTGTGGGTTCAATTCTGGGTCTTCGATCCTATTCCATTGATCTGCTTCCCTGTCACTGAACCAATACCATGCAGTTTTTAATACCACTGCTCTGTAATATTGCTTGAGGTCCGGGATATTGATTCCCCCAGAAGTTCTTTTGCTGTTGATGATAGTTTTAGCTATCCTGGGTTTTTTGTTATTCCAGATGAATTTGAGGATTGCTCTTTCTAGCTCTATGAAGAACTGAGTTGGGATTTTGATGGGAATTGCATTGAATCTGTATATTGCTTTGGGCAAGATTGCCATTTTGACTATATTAGTCCTGCCAACCCACGAGCATGGAAGATTTTCCCATTTTCTGATGTCTTCTTCAATTTCCCTCTTCAGAGACCTGAAGTTTTTGTCATATAAATCTTTCACATGTTTGGTTAGCGTCACTCCAAGATACTTTATATCATTTGTGGCTATTGTGAAGGGTGTCATTTCCCTAATTTCTTTCTCGGCCTGCTTATCCTTCGCGTATAGGAAGGCTACTGATTTACTTGAGTTGATTTTATAGCCAGCCACTTTGCTGAAGTTGTTTATCAGTTGCAGGAGTTCTCTGGTGGAGGTTTTTGGGTCACTTAAGTAAACTATCATATCATCTGCAAATAGTGATAGTTTGACTTCTTCCTTTCCGATTTGTATCCCTTTGACTTCCCTCTGTTGTCGAATTGCTCTAGCTAGTACCTCAAGTACTATATTGAAGAGATATGGCGAGAGGGGACAGCCTTGTCTAGTCCCTGATTTTAGAGGGATTGCTTCGAGTTTTTCTCCGTTTACCTTGATGTTGGCTACTGGTCTGCTGTATATTGCTTTTACTATGTTTAGATATGGGCCTTGAATTCCTGTTCTTTCTAGGACCTTTAGCATGAAAGGATGCTGAATTTTGTCAAATGCTTTTTCAGCATCCAATGAGATGACCATGTGGTTTTTTTCTTTGACTTTGTTTATGTAGTGGATTACGTTGATGGATTTCCATATATTGAACCATCCCTGCATCCCTGGGATGAAGCCAACTTGATCATGGTGAATGATCGTTTTGATGTGTTCTTGGATTCGGTTGGCAAGTATTTTGTTTAGTATTTTTGCATCGATATTCATAAGAGAAATTGGCCTGTAGTTCTCTTTCTTAGTTGGATCTTTGTGTGGTTTTGGTATCAGGGTAATTGTGGCTTCATAGAATGAGTTGGGTAGTGTTCCTTCTGTTTCTATTTTGTGGAATAATTTGAAGAGTATCGGTATCAGGACTTCTTTGAAGGTCTGATAGAATTCTGCACTAAAACCGTCTGGTCCTGTGCTCTTTTTGGTTGGAAGACTGTCTATGACCCCTTCTATTTCTTTGGGGGTTATGGGTCTGTTTAGACGATCTATTTGATCCTGGTTTAATTTTGGTATTTGGTAACTGTCGAGGAAATTATCCATTTCCTCCAGATTCTCCAGTTGTGTTGAGTATAGGTTTTTGTAGTAGGATCTGATGATTTTTTGAATTTCCTCAGTTTCTGTTGTTATATCTCCCTTTTCATTTCTAATTTTGTTAATTTGAATACTGTCTCTGTGCCCTTTAGTAAGTCTGGCTAGGGGTTTATCTATCTTGTTGATCTTCTCAAAGAACCAGCTCCTGGTTTTGTTGATTCTTTGTATGGTTCTCTTTGTTTCAACTTGATTGATTTCAGCCCTGAGTTTGATGATTTCCTGTCTTCTACTCCTCCTGGGTGAAATTGCTTCTTTTTGTTCCAGAGCTTTCAAGTGCGCCATTAAGTTGCTGGTATATGCTCTCTCCTGTTTCTTTTTGGAGACACTCAGGGCTATGAGTTTTCCTCTAAGCACTGCTTTCATTGTGTCCCATAGATTTGGGTATGTTGTGCCTTCATTTTCATTAAGTTCTAAGAAATCTTTGATTTCTTTCTTTATTTCTTCCTGGACTAAGGTATCATTGAGTAGAATATTGTTCAGCCTCCAAGCGTATGGGGATTTTCTGTTGTTTTTGTTGCTATTGAAGAACACTCTTACTCCATGGTGATCTGATAAGAGGCATGGGATTAGTTCGATCTTTTTATATTTGTTGAGATCTGTCTTGTGTCCAATTATATGGTCGATTTTGGAGAAGGTACCATGAGGGGCTGAGAAAAAGGTATAGTCTTTTGCTTTAGGGTGAAATGTTCTATATATATCTGTTAAATCCAATTGCTCCAAAGTTTCGATGAGTTTCTCTGTGTCTCTGTTTAGTTTCTGTTTTCCTGGTCGGTCCACTGTAGATAGTGGAGTATTGAGGTCCCCCACAATCATTGTGTTAGGTGCAATGTGTGCTTTGAGCTTTAGTAAGGTTTCTTTTACATATGAGGGTGCCCTTACATTTGGAGCGTAGATGTTTAGAATTGTGAGTTCCTCTTGGTGGATTCTTCCTTTGACTAGCAGGAAGTGACCTTCTGTGTCTCTTTTGATGACTTTGGGTTGAAAGTCAATTTTATCTGATATTAAAATGGCTACTCCAGCTTGCTTCCTGTGACCATTTGCTTGCAAAATTGTCTTCCATCCTTTTACTCTAAGGTAGTGTTTGTCTTTGACTCTGAGGTGTGTTTCCTGTAAGCAGCAAAATGTAGGGTCCTGTTTCCGTATCCAGTCTGTTAGTCTATGTCTTTTTATTGGGGAGTTGAGTCCATTGATGTTAAGAGATATTAAGGAATAGAGATTATTACTTCCTGACATTTTTGATGTTATTTTTGTTTTTGAGTAGTTATCTTCCTTTGAGTTTGATGGAAGAAGTTTACTGTCTTGCTTTTTCTTGGGTGCCATTTCCTTCCTTGTGTTAAAGTTTTCCTCCTATTATCCTTTGTAGAGCTGGGTTAGTGGAAAGATATTGTGTAAATTTGGTCCTGTCATGGAATATTTTGATTTCTCCATCTATGTTGATTGAGAGTTTTGCTGGGTATAGTAGTCTTGGCTGACATTTGTTTTCTCTTAGGGTCTGCATGAGGTCTGCCCAGGATCTTCTAGCTTTCATGGTTTCTGGAGAGAAGTCTGGTGTGATTCTGATAGGTCTTCCTTTATATGTTACTTGGCCTTTTTCTCTTACTGCCTTTAATATTCTTTCTTTGTTTAGTACATTTGGGGTTTTGATTATTATGTGACGGGAGGTGTTTCTGTTCTGGTCCAGTCTGTTTGGAGTTCTGTAGGCTTCTTGTACATTCATGGGCATCTCTCTCTTTAAGTTAGGAAAGTTTTCTTCCATAATTTTGTTAAAGATATTTGCTGGCCCTTTAAGTTGTAGATCTTCACTCTCATCTATCCCTATAATCCTTAGGTTTGGTCTTCTCATTGTGTCCTGGATTTCCTGGATGTTTTGGGTTACAAGCCTTTTGGATTTTGCGTTTTCTTTGACTGTGGAGTCAATGGTTACTATGTTATCTTCAGCATCGGAGATTCTTATTTCTATCTCTTGTATTCTGTTGTTTATGTTTGCATCTACGACCCCTGTTTTCTTCCCAAGGTTTTCTATCTCCAAGGTTGCCTCCTTTTGTGATTTCTTAGTTGTTTCTACCTATGTGTTCAGATCTTGGATGGTTTTGCTCAGTTCCATCATTTGTTTGTTTGTGTTTTCATGTAATTCTTTAATATATTTTTGTGCTCCCTCTTTCATGACTTCTGCCTGTTGTTTCAAGTTCTCCTGCATTTCTTTAACTGATTTTCTCACTTCCTCTTTATTGGTTTCTGTCTGATGGCCCATATTCTCCTGGAGTTCTTTAAGTGTTTTTTGTGTTTGGATTGTAAGAGCTTCTACTCTATTGATGTTCCCCTGCATTTCTTTAAGAGATTTGTTTATGTCTTTTTTGTGTTCCTCTAGGAGCATCATGACCTGTGCTTTTATATCTAACTCTTGTTTTTCTGGTGTGCTGGGGTATCCTGGACTTGCTGTGGTTGGCGAATTGGGTTCAGATGGTGCCATATTGCCTTGATTTCTGTTAATAACGTTCCTACGTTTGCCTTTTGCCATCTCTTTATCTCTGGCGTTAGTTGGTCTTATTGTAGATGGCGCCCTGCTGAAAGCACAGCACGCCTGTCCCCAGGAGGCAGATCCCTTCTGGCAGCTTGTCTGTGCTGGACTATGCTCGCTGAGTCCAGGTCCCTGACTCCAGCTGCTAGAGTTCTGAGCTGTGCCCTGAGGCGGCTAGGTGTCCCCTCACTGCTAGTCCGCTCAGAGAGCTGGTCCCGCCCGGTAGTCTGCACCCGCAGCTGAGCTTTCTGTGACCGGATCTGCTGCAGAGCTAAGCTAAGCTATAACTCTGGCCACGCACCTGATTCCAGCTGCTCCCTGCGTCCAGTGTGCCCGCTGTTTGTGCACGGGGGTCTGGGGCAAGATGGCTGCCCCTGCTGAAAGCACCGCGTGTCCTTGGCTGAGCTGCTCGTACCCGGCTCTGCTGCTCCTTTCTGGCTGCGTTGTCTGTGCTGGACTTTGCTCGCTCTGAGTCCAGGCCCCTGACTCCAGCTGCTAGAGTGCCGAGCTGTGCCCAGAGGCGGCCCGGTGGCCCCTCGCTGCTAGTCCGCTCGGAGAGCTGGTCCCGGCTGCTAGTCTGCACCCGCAGCTGAGGTTTCTGTGCCCAGATCTCCTGCAGAGCTAAGCTAAGCTATAACTCTGGCCACGCACCTGATTCCAGCCGCTCACTGCGTCCAGTGTGCCCGCTGTTTGCGCGCGGGGGTCTGGGGCAAGATGGTCCATTTTATCTTAAAGGCTATACTTACTCTTCCTCAGATGTAGTGTCATAATCCGTAAGAGGAACCAAACTCAAGGCTGTCATAGAATTCATTTATATTTTTGTAACATTTTACTTTTCAATAGTTAGTTCTATTTTGTCTCAGAAGTAAATAATCTCATAACAAGGAGTAGCAGAAGTCATGCATTCACTCAAGGATTTTTAATCCACTTCTGTACAACATTTCCATCTACACTGGTTCTTCTGTTGGAGTTCCTTATTTTATTATTTCTTGTAGTAAAAATGACTGGTGGATTCATTAAGCCATTTTCATTTCTAAAGGTTGTAATTTTGAGATTTCAAAGATAACTGGTTTTCAGTGTTAGGTTATTTGTGTTTTATTTATTTCAATATTTTGAAGATGATCTTCTGCTTCCATCTTATTTATAGATTTCATTTATACACAATGACAGCTGATATCTTTGTTCCTACAAATTCACAATACCTTCACCCATGTACTTTAAAGGGTCCTCTTTCTATTATCATTCCTGTTTGTGTGTCTCAAGAAAGTGTCTACTATTGATTTAGTGTTCTTGTGCCTGTTCTTTAGGGAGCTTTGGACCTAAAGTGTTTTTACTCTCCAAGAAATCTACTTATTCAAATATTTTATCTTTCCATTAAGGATGGTCTGAAAATTGTCCACATGGCTCATGATTCTGTTCCTCATTTTGTAGAGAATCTGCTATTTGCTTTTCTAGCTCACTATTCTGCAACAGGTGTTCTGCCAATCATTTCTAACACAGTTCACTTTTCCCCTCTATAGATGATATGTGTATTCTATGTGTCTTTCTTGTTTATACTTAAGATCTATCAATATAAAAGAATATTTACACCTGTTTTAAACATTCTTGTCGGTGCATCCTGACATCTTCCTAAGCTCTGTATATTTTTCATAGAGAACTCTCTTTTCTTGCCCTTTGTCATGTAACCATGCTTCTTGGCACAGTTGGTAATTAAGAATTGAGACATTACAAATGCTTCATATTTTTGTATAAGACATTCTGGTTATCTGTAAATATTTTTTGTAGGACCGGTTGCTTGAAAAAACATTGATCTTTTTAAACCTGACTTTTTAATACTTGTTGAGCAAGGCCAGAACACTACTTAGTCTAGGACACTTATTTCCTACTACTGAATCAAAATCTTTCAATTAGTGCCCTTGATATCTTATTGTGCATAGTGCAGTTTCCCCCAGGTCATTTCTTGGGGGTGGCTTCTTACCCCAAGAAATTTCCTTAAGCAAACATACTAATCAATAAATATCCCATTGAATACTTTAGCACTGTGTGTGTGTGTGTATGTGTGTGTGTGTGTGTGTGTGTGTGTGTTAAAAGTGGAGTCTTTACCAAGTTTAAGTACTATCATCTTTCCTTCAAATCTCAGCCCCATTTCTTAAACTTTGTGAGTCACCTCAGTTTCCCTACCAATGCTATGACTTAGACACTCTCAAGGCAGCAACATGGAGAACGCATAGGAATTCCTTTACTGCCCTTCTGTGAGGATTCACTGTCTTTCATTGCCTGATGTGCACTGACATAAAAGCACTTGTTCCTTATATTTCATGGCTTCTAAGGGGAAATTGATAGCTAGCCAAATTTAAACACTCATCTTCCTGCAAAATAACCATTAGAGGGTAGCCACTCAATAAGTATTGGGCACCGCTTATGTTTTCACCACTAAACTGTTCTAAACTATTTCTATTCCCTAATACTATAGCATATTATAAGGTTTTATGTCTTTCTTTTTAGGATTTAAATAACTAAAGAAGGTTGGGGTTAAAGTTGTAAAATGCTGTGCCAGATAGCTAGTAAATTATTAACATAGCTTTCGAATCTATATTTTTAATATTTCAAAGACTATGTTTTGTAGCACAATGGTTATTATTTATCATAAAAATAGAAATAGGACATTTAATAATGGATTTTCTAATTATGTTTCCCAGCTAAGGACATTAAAATATTTGTAATTTACCACCTTAAAGAATTTAGCTGACTGGTAGGCTTTCACAAGAGATTTTTCTATAGATCAGCAGGAAAAGAAAATTTATATTGCAAGAACAAAAGTGATAAAATGGAAGAAATATAAAGTGATTAAGTTTATCACTCAACTTCATGCCAAAACCTGAAAATAAGAGCCTGTAGTTAAAAAGAATGCAGGCTGAGAGACTTGGAAATTAAGAGAGGGAGAAAATGGCTCATTTGACAGAACACCAAATATTGCACTTGATTGCTGACCTAAGAACAAAACGGTTGGACATTTTATTCCCTGCTGGCTTGTGATCTCTCAGCAATGTTGAACAGACAAACTTTGTAATAAAATAATATCACCAATTTAATCTGCATTAAAGTTTCCCAGTCAGTTTTCACTTAAATATACTACCCGAAATCATATGGCATGAGAGTCACTTAATCTCAACATCTTGGTTTAAATGTTCTGAATAGATAAGCACTTGATATTTTTAGGACTATAAATGAAATTTGTATTTTATTTTACAGTATTATAAATGTTACAGTATCTGTCAAGAGCATCAAATAATTAGATCTTAATACTGAACTGGATATAATAAAACAAAGTATTATAAAGCAAATAACATTCCATATATTTGTATATTTTGTTTATTGCTATATGAAATATTCAAGCATGACTAAGCATCTCTAATGCCATCCATCCTGCTAACCAAAAAAAAAAAAAGAAGAAGAAGAAGAAGCTGAGCACCTTTGGAGCTATACCTCCTTTCTGATAGCTCTTTACAATATCATGGTTATGCTATATTTAAGAAAAATCTATACGGTATTTAAGATCTATATATCCCCTTAGGCATTGCTAAAAGTAAAATATCACCTTGAAAGTCATTTGGACAAAGTAATGAATTTTCTAGAACCTCTTTTTATTCTGCTCAGCTATTTAAAATTTCCTGCACTGAAGCAAAATGTAAACTTAAGGCTATTTCAGTGCTGTTGAAGAAGGGACTAAGAAAGAATCATGGCTCTACAAATGAATACTTATGATATGATTATTTTTCTTTATAGCGTGGCTGTAAAGAACAGAAATGGAAATGATTTTCCTCACATCTCAGCATTCTCCCGGCATCCAAAGAACTTAGAGCCAGCTTCATTACAAGAAGAGACTTTGATACTTTTAAAGAGAGTTTGATTTTATAAAGTTTAAAAAAAATGTGTAGACTTGGAAAAAGCCAGAATGCTATGACATTTAAGCCTTCTGAGAAAAAAAAATAAGATGTGTAAAATATTAGTGTGCTCATATGACTCTAAGCACAGTCGCATTACAGGATAGGTGTATTGCAAGAAGAGAACTGGACTACAGATTCTATGAATAATTTATTTTCCCAATTACTTTCTAGATGAAATTAGAGACCATAAAAGAAGAGGATTTTTAAAGCTGAAAGGGGATGTTCAAATAATTTGTTGTAAATGCTTTATTTTGTACTTGAAGAGAAAAAAAATTCAAAAAGGCAAGGTGACAGTGAGCTGTTCAAAGGACTCCAGCAGCAAAAATCAAAATGGAAGCTGTCTTTTCTGACTCTTAGGAAGCCTGATTTTTAACTAAATACGTATGTACTCTGTACAACACTCCATCAGTACTTACTGTTTTCACATAACAGGGTTGCTTGTACAATTCTGTGAGATGTTATTTTCTAAATTTAATTTGTTTTCACATGTTCCTGGGGTTGACTGCCAATCAGATGATTCATAGGGCTAGTTTTGATTTTGCAAATACTTGTGCAAATACAAATAAAAATATGTGGTTAGAATCTTAATGACATTTGCATTAAAAAGTGAAAAGAAAAAGTGGAAGAAATAGTATGCCCATATATTTGGGGCAACACCATCCTCAAGTACATCTTTGAGGGCGAAAAAAATTCAAATTGCTTCTTGGGAGAAGAGATGGCAAATCTTGGGGATGGAATGATGATGGTTTCTTTCTAGCATTTGCACCTTTTATGGAGTATATTTTGTTATTGTTGTGGTGAATATGTCATAACACAATGAATTAAAACATAATTCTAATGCTTAGTACTATTTAACAAGTTCTATATTGCCTTCCTTCCTTCCTGAGCCTATTTGTTAAATAATATGTCCCAGATATTGTGCTAACTGCCCGAAAGCAAGGTTTAATCTCTACTTTTAAGAAATTTCCCATAATAAGAGTCCAGCATAGAAAACAAACAAAAAGAGGCAATAATTTCATTGCAGTATGCACCAAGAAAGTTCAAGGGAAATTTTCAAAATAGTGTCTAGAGGTAGAAAAAGTAAGTAGTGTTAAGTCATTCTGGCTGTATTATACTGGTAGTCACAAGTAATAATATGGGAAAATCCACTGGCCTTTATTCTTTCACTGTTATAGAATGTCTGAGGTACATGTCTACTTCATTCAGCATACCTACAAAGAATCATTTCATGTATTTGTAATTTAATCAGTCTTTAATAGCTTCACCTTAATATCTGGCTATATGGAAGATTTATATAATATCAGGAATTTGCACATTGAACAACAAGTATTTGTGATAATATTCTAAAACCTAATCCCACAGAAAGAAACAAAGATCTTATAGAAGAGATTTAGGAAATTAAGAATTATGGTTTTAAGATTAGATCCTAGGAAATAAGGCATGAAGGAGAATGATTATTTGAATTTATCTGTGAATTCCTTTTCCTCTTTCTCCTCCCCTCCACAGCACTTGCTGTATTTCACTTCTCTTCCCTCATTCCTCTGTCAGTCCAAGTGCTAACTCATCTATAATTTCATACTGAAAACACCAACTGGAAAAGAACCATCTAATTCCAAATGATAGCATCTGTAACTTGTTCCACTAGGTCTCAAGACTTGAAAATATTGACTTCTTCATGTTGTCTCTGATCCTCAAGATCCGGATTGCCTAGAGTCAATTGCAAGATTATTCATAGAAAATTAAAGAAGTATGCACCAGTCAGAGAATGAGGGGGCAGTAATGGGATGGATAAGCAATCACATTATGAGTAGATTAAACCACATCAAAATTAAGCTCAACTATGTACTATTATAAAATGTATCCTCCTCATTGCAACATACCTCCTCCCAGTGAGTTTAAGCTAGTTTTAAAAGGCAATCAATACTTTTTCAATAACTGTTTCTGTACTTTAAAATATGTCAGTAATCACCATAGCTTATGAAGATGACATTATGCAGGTTTTCCATGCACTGCCTACCTAAACATTGTTGGAAAGAGAACATTTTCAAAGTGTAAAACATGATGTCTTTGATCAAGCAGGGCCCTTATTCTGCACCTGCTCTATCTATGATGGTATGTGATTAAAATGGAAAAGTAGGTTATTCAAAGAAACTCATTGGATGGTGAAATTAAAAGAATGAGTTCACTAATGAATCAATCAAAGGACAAAGATAGAATGGGTAAGGTAGAATTATTTTGTGTACTGTATGATATATAGATAATATTACAGTTAAAGCTTTTATAAAAAATAATTTTGCCTGTGAAACATATCTATTAAGAAGCTATGTTAGTCACTTTACTATGTAGTCTAATTGCATCTTCACAATAGCCCATTCACAGAAGAGACTGAAGCAGAGAAAGTTGCAGCACAGGTGTGGTTCACTAAGATTTCCTATCCAAAGCCCATATTTTTTCACCTAGTCAATGCACACTCTATGAAAAAAATACCTGACAAACTACATCAAAAACAACAAAAAAAATCAAATGAGAACTTGAAGGTCTAGAACAAATTCACAGAATGGTTTAACTTTTATTACAATTACATTATGGCTATGCCCCACACACTTTTTCAGCTTCCTCCTTTTCTCTAGTTATACTAGTAAGCACCCAATTAAAAATGACAGGAATCACAGTTCTAATTAACAAGTCCAAAATTCTTAAGTATCTGGAAAACCAAGTGTACCTCACTTTATGCCTACATTAATCACAAGACCTTGAAAACCAGATATGAGCTAATTTCTTTCTTTTGCATTTCTTTTATTGGTTGGCTTTCGTGCTCCATTCCAGTGCTATGATAGTTCGTAGAGCTCTAGGCTTCCTTGCTATATCCAGATGTGAAGAAGATACTGCATATTCACTATTCTAAAAAATATCAGATTTGATTTACAATGGTTTGAAGTAAGAACAATCCAACACCTGAACCAGTCCTCCTGGCTAAGAGGTATAATTTTCCACTGGCCAGCCTGGGGCCACATTATACTTCCTGAACATGGAAATAGAGTCAATGATACTATATTCATACGCTAGTGAGAGTATGAATCTCCCAAGAGAAATAAGAATATTACAGTCAGTGGGGGAAGTGGAAACAACATGAATTGGGAAGAAAGAATAAATACTTATTATCTTAAAATATCTATGTAGGAGATGAGGGGATTATTCAGTAGGTAAACTGCTATGCAAGCATGAGAATACAAATTTGAATCCCAAACGTCTATTAAAAAGTAGGAATAGCTATATACATCTGTACTCAGTGCTGGGGGGAAGGAGAAGAAAATAGATTCCTAGGCTTAGTAGTCACCTAGGGTAGCAATTTTGGTAGGTTCTAGATTCACTGAGTAGCCAAAGCATAAGGTGAATGAGCCAGGAAGATAGTTTAGCAGGTAACAACACTTGCTTCAAAATTTGACAACATGAACTGACTTCTTAGAACTCACATGGTGAAGGGATAGAAGAGACACCAACAAATTGAATGAATTAGTCTCTGGCCTCCACGTGTCCTTTATTCTAAACAGATAAAATTAAAATGTAATTTTTCTAAAATTTTTATAAAATTAACGTGGAGGATGATTGAAGAAGACACCCAATATTGACCTCTGTCTTCACATGAACATGTGTATACTTCCACACAGAATTCACCCCACACATGAATATATAAATCACAGCCACACAAACACATTCACACAAAATCTCTGAACATGCACAAAAATATAGATGCATGACAGTAACAAGTACATAAATATTGATTTAAAACTAGTCAGTCTTTGAATATAAATATACCATGATCATGCTTTTGTATGTTTATCATACATGATGGTTTAAAACCACCTTTCAATTCAAAGATCTTGTTAAAGGCACAATTAACCAGGAACAGAAAACAGACTGAAAAAGACAGAGCTTACAAGTCCCAACCACAATCAATGGGCAATCTGGGTCACCATGGTAATAAAATAGAGTCTAACTCCAACACTTGTTATCTTTTGATGGCTGTTGTGAAAGTAGAATTTTCTAGTACCATCCTTTACACAGAGCTCAGAACTGATACATTTGCCCAGGGAATCAGGAAGCACTTCAGACTTCTCTGGCGCCTGAAATTAGGCAGGCTTTTCCAGCATGATAATGTGTGTATGTTTAGGTTATAAATAGTCTTGAGGTTAAGTGACACACTTCATAAGTAAGTAGTATTTTTGAATGCCAAACCTTTTGTTTTCTTTTGTTTTCAATGATAACTTTCAAGCATCATATCTTGAAATTTCTATTTAACATATTTTTGTAAATAATTAAAGAGTTCCATTTGGTAATCAGCCCTAAACAGGCAACAATACCAAGTGAAAATTCCTAACAACACTGAAATGAAACAAACTGCTCAAAAACTAGTACAAATGGGAATAACTTTGACTCATAGCCCAATAGATAATACCAAAGACAAGAAAGAAACGGTAATCGTAGATGCACACCCAAATGCTAGGAAACATACTTAGCATAGAATCCATGCAGTAATTCAATATGAGGTATAGTTAAGCTGCTCCAACAGATGAATCCTGATTTCCAAGAGGTTTAAAACAATTGTAGCTCATTGTTAGTTTATGTTAAGGCCTAAACAGGTTTCTTCTTTACTGATAAATAGCCAGCCCTCTTGGAGGCAGAGATTCTAAGACCCAGAGTGCTCATCTATCAAAAGTCAAACATAATGAATTTGTAACCAACAGGAGGTATTCTGTATTTTGTATTCTTCTACCTCCTTATTGAGTCCAATGTAGGAAGACATGGTGGATTGCCTGGAGTAGATCTTTAATAGACTGGGCCAAGAGGGGACATTTTACTTTTATGCAGAATCAAACAGAGCTGTGTGATTAGAGTAGGAGGCAGGGAACTGTTCTCCCAGCGTGTGTGGTTTTATAGGAATACATAGACCTGGCTGACACATCCTACACCAAAAACCCATAATGATAATCTTTTTCCTGGTCTAATTTCTTATGTCAACACAACTTAGTAATTACAATTTTAAGATTTTAATTGTACAGATAATAGAAGTGTTTTAGAGTGGGGAAATATTGCTTAAAACTCAACCTCCCCCCCCAAAAAAACTATTAACATTTCACGAAGCCTATTTTGAGAAATATAATTTTCTGCTACTTTTTGATAAACACATGTAAAATATATATAGAAGCATATACTTAGAGAGGCATAGTTGATAGTCCAGGGTCTCTTGAGTTTCTCACAGTAAATTATTCGGTCCCATTAAAACATCATTAGTCTCTCTTAATGACCTACTCACCTATTAAAACTCCTACCATCTCTCCACATACTAACAAAATTTCAACCCAGTTTTCTGAGGGGGACATAACATACTCAAAAACCACCAAGAGGGAAAATGCTAAATGAGCTTCATCATTTAGGCAGAATAGAAGAAATTTTAAAAGCTAAAGCTAATCTATCTGTAGCCACTTTCCTTATCTCTCATAACCTCTGTAAAATACGATGTGGGTCAGCAGGGTCGACTGTATCTACAATCCTAAGCAAAGCTCAGCTATCATCCGGATCTCATTAGCTCGTGTCTAGGTGAGATGATCAATTACAGATTCCCTGATTCTGTGCGGAAAAACTTCATCATCACCAATAGCTCTCCAAGATGTCATGCCAGGTCTGACAGTGTTCTACATGAAAGATAGGGTGTGCAGATTGGAACAGATTGATGAGTCCTTACTTCCTAATTTCCAATAATACCTCTAAATCATGATCTACATAGCAACACTGGAAGAAAAGAGAAAGAAGAAAGTCATTTACTATCTGCATTGAAGGCATGTGATTATCTCAGTCTACAGGCGTGTCTTTCATACGCAGGTGGTCATCATCTAACTTAAGCCCCAAAAGAAAGCAGCAACACACATAATAGAAAGTGGAATGAAGGTAACGTCATTGTATTCAATGCTACCTCCAATATAGCCCTGGTCAAGTCTGTTTATCCCTCTGTGGCTTTTCTCAATTGCAATGTAAGCTAACAAGTCCCACTCCCACTTGCTCCCCAGGTTTGCTGCAGCATGAGCAGTATATATAAGAGTTTTGCTGAATGGAAACCATTGGAAGGCTTATATATTTAGAAAATATAAATGTATTTAATAAGGAGAAGAATCCCAATATTGCATAAGTAAACCATTTCTTTTGTTTCCTGGCATTTCTTCTCCAAACCATCTCGGCCATAATAAATACATTGAAATGGTTTTGAACAGAGCTTATGCTTATGAGAATGGCTCTCTGGTGCAACCTGGATGACCTTGAACCAGCTCTTCATCCTCCTAGCAACTTTAGACTCCCTGTGTGAACTGGAGAAAATAACCCGTTCTTCATAAAGCAATTACAAGATTAAATGAGATAGCATATGTAAAACGCTTCACATAGTGCCTGGCACATAGTAAGTGCTAATAATTTATTGGGCCTATTATTAAAGAAAGGTATTAGATGCTATTTATCTTGGGCTTGCTTCTCCCACCTTCCCACCCTGCTTAAGTCTCTAAGGTTAACAGAAATCTTTGGATCACTGCCTTTCAAGGGGAAAGTGGGAATCTGTGTTGGAACGGCTCTCTTGGTTGCACAGTGGCGTCGGGTGGCCCTAACTTAACAAAAATCACTGCAACTATCCAGCATGCAGCTTACCTTGCATCAAAGCTTTTCCTTTGGAAAGCTTCACGTTACACCTGTAAAATGTCCTCCTTGTAGCTATTGGACTCAAATATCATCTCAAAGTTATCTCTCATTGTTGTACATCCTGGAACAAGACATCTGTTAGGAAAAAAAAAATTTTCTTCAAGTATTTGTAGAAATGACATCTTTCCCCAAATGGATCGAGGAAAACCAAGACATGTGCTACACCAGCTGAGGAGAAACATAAGTGAGTGTAAGTCTTGGATTTCTTCAATGGGGTCCATTTGTTAGTAATGTAGAGCCAAGGGATTGTCTTCCATTTAGAAGGAAGTGCAGTCTTCCCATATGATTTTGAAAACTATGGCTATCTTGGACATTTGCCTTTCCTCACATTGGATAAAAACAGAGGTACTAAAATATATTCCTGGTGATCAAAAATTTACATGTATTTAAGCCTAAGTAAGAGAAACTATGCAGTTTCGTTATTGGGGGAGAGAGTACAGTAGAAAGTGAAAATAAAATAAAATAAAATAAAATAAAATAAAATAAAATAAAATAAAATAAAATAAAATAAACCCCATAACATCAGCACAGCTGAATGGAGCCACTGCCTGCTCCTGCCCATGTTAGCATATGAAAATGTCAGGTTGGTATTATTCCTTCTGGTTATTGAATGAAAAGCTTGAAATCCGATTTTAGGTGAAACTACCAATTGTCACATTTTAGCTAGAAAACAAAAGGTGAACCATATTTGAGTTAACAAAAATGTAACCACAGACCAAACAGCAGGCTTTGTGATGGCTGACAGGGACAGGGACCCTTTGCAGAAGTTAGCAGGTGACAAAGAGATTTTCCCAAGATTCTGTTGGGGTTACCAAAGGGGAAGATGGGTGTGGATCTCCTGACCATCCTAAACCAGGAAGACCAATCTCTGTTTTCAGACCCAAAACAGTGACAATATTGTTCTAGAATGCATGGAAACAGAACAGAGCATTTAAATGCCTGTGGTTTTCTTATTTCTGCCTCTCTCGACACACATACTTTGTGTTGTATGTGTTCCTCATTTCCTCGTATATTACAGAGGATATAACTCTGCCTGTCTCACTTTCTTAGTGTGATGATAATTCTCCAACTCAGAGAAAACCGCCTTCTCCTTAGTAGCTAATGTCTTTGTAGATTAAAGGAAATAAACTGCAGTCAGTATGCAAAGTGGTTTGACATGCAAAGGATGGTTGTATCATTCAGATCAATGTTTCTACAGCTTATATCCATAACAAGTGTGTATATGTTCAGCCTCCTAGCTTGCCTCATTGCTAATGCACATAGTGAATTTTAACATTTTAGTCAAAATACTAATCTGCATATAGTATAATGTTGCAGAAATGCTCATTGAGTTACAGATCAGGATATCAGTGCCAAATACTAATGAAAACGAATGGTTTTGGACATAATGCATCTAATTTCCTCAGCCTCTCATGCCCTGATGCTCCACAGGCATAAACTGAAGAGATTACTTGTGGTTACCTGGTGAGTTAATGCCACCCAACCAAAAGCTGGATGACAGCAGGTGCTGAAGAGCAAATTAGTAGGTAGTGGAAAATAGTGATTAAAACCCGAAGTTGGCCTTCTTGCATCCGTAATTATATTTATTCAGTGCTTCCCTGCATTTAGATGAAATAATTCTCTCTCTTACTGTTTCTCTCTGCTCTCTCTCTCTCTCTCTCTCTCTCTGTCTCATTCTCTCACTCTCTTCTTCTCTTATCTGTTTCTGCATCCACCTCTCACTCCTCTCCTCTCCTCACTCCAACCATTTCACCTTTGTATCCTTCTCTTCTCTCCTCTCCTTACTCCTCCTTTCTTATGCTATTTCTACTGTTATGCTATAGATGAATTTTGGTATTGCATTTACTTATTATTAGTGTGGAAACCAAAAAAGAAAGTGCTAGATTGGAACCTTTGTCACTAGGTTAAGTCAAGGTGGTCTCTTCACATCCAAGGTTATTGATCAACATCTCTGAGGAATCTAAGACTTTCTGGAAGGGAGACTCATTGTTTTAAGATTTATTTATTTATTTATTTATTTATTTATTTATTTATTATATGTAAGTACACTGTAGCTGTCTTCTGACATTCCACAAGAGGGCATCAGATCTCATTACAGATGGTTGTGAGCCACCATGTGGTTGCTTGGATTTGAACTCAGGATCTTCAGAAGAGCAGTCAGTGCTCTCAACCGCCAAGCCACTTCTCCAGCCCAGGAGACTCATTCTTACCCCCGAGAAAACATCTAAGGATCTAAAGTGAGGGGGAGTTGCAGTGTTGATTTGTCTTGCATGTGTTAAAATGGTGGCAATCCTCTAGCTAATGCCTGGTCTTTGGGGCAGACTGAAGCATCTTAAATGTGTGTATGAAAGATAAAAAGGGATAGACTCCAATTGATAAGAGCTATCACTAGTGTGACCACTCAATTCCCTCAGTGAGACTGTGAACTGAGTTCTTACTACCCTGCAAGTATATGAAGGTGAAAGGGCTGGAGAGAGAAGAGGAGTGACCTCCTTTGTTTATGTAAATGCAGACACTTGAAATATGGGATACCTGCCTAATTTTCCAGCCATCCTGAAGACATGCAAAACTAAGAACCAGCACATATAGAATACTGACTACTTTATGAAAGAACTCGCTTAAGCCTCCTAAATCTTCTTAGGCTTCAGTGATTGCTATGACCCTTTCTGAGCTGAAGACACTGAGACTTAAATATACTAAGTGTTGTCTCTAAGATCACACAAGTAGTAAATGGCATCAAGGGATTTGTACCTAGACTGGCTGTCTTACAAAGCCTGTATAATATATATATATATGTATATGTGTATATATATATATATATATATGTATATATAATATTATATTATATTTATATTATATATTATATTATATATTTATATTATATTATATAAATATTTATATATTTATATAATAAATATATAAAGACTGTATAATGGAAGCCCCCACCTTCCTTTGAGCTTCAGTCACCATTCAATAAAGCAGCTGTACCTTTGAGGGAAGAGTTTGTAACTGCAAGCAGCTGTTTCAAAAGACAATTTTTGTAACTGGTTTATTGACCAACACCAGCACAGACTGTGAATGAATCTGGCTTTGTTTCTTATCCTGGCCTTCTTAAAAACTTCTTTAGTGGTCCTCTCTTCATATCACTCTTAAATGAAAATTCGGATAAGACTCTGGGCACAAAGATATTTTACCTGGTTAATTAGGCTAACTTGGTATCTTGTTTGAAGCCCTGAATCTAATTTCATATTAAGTGTCCTCTCCTCTCACTTCAGCATAAGAATCAGACAGAGTGAGAAGGGACAGGAACATTCTAAATAGCACTACTGAACAAGACCTCCCCAAAACCCCAAGTTACTTTCCCCTCTCAGGAACTGCACAGCTGTACAGACAGGAATGGCCACACCCCTCTGTCTCCTTACTCTGCAACAGGGCTTAGTTAGCCATTCATTCACCTGCATCACTTTCCAGCTGCTAATTAATATGGTGCTTTAGCTTTCCCAAGCATCAGCTGGATATGGGGCTACTACATCACCTAACTATAAAATATATTTTAAATCTCTCATGTAGCCCCCCCCCAATTAAGTTTGGAATTGGCAACAAGTATCACCAAAGTGGGGCATGTGGTTTCAGACAGATCAGCTGTTTGCACAAAAATCATGGGGTTGTTTCCTGATTGTGGCCCACTATTTTATTGCCGCTAATAACCATGATCACGGAGAACAGTCCAAGAATCGTGCATGTGTTACTTAGCATCTGACTGCTATCACAAAACAACTGTAGTAAAAAGGAAAGTTTTATTTAGGCTCATGGCTTTTGGGGGTTTTAGTCCCTGGTCATTTAGTCCTGTTCATCTTGGCCTGTGGCCAAGCAAAACATTATGGTGGAGAGAATGTAGCAGCGCAATCTTCTCAACTTGGGATAGCCAAGAAATTTTTAAAAAGGTGTCTGGTTTTCCTATTTGAGGACATTTCTTCAACGCCCCAAAGCCTCATACCAAATCCCACCTCTCACAAGTGTCACCTCTTTCCCAATGTGCTAAGCTGAGGAACATCTAATACATGGACCTTTAGGTGGTGATCTCCATGCAAACATTAGGAAATAGATACCTTTTTTTTTGTTGTTAATTCTGTATCCAAGTGAGGTCATCTCAAACTTATTTTCTTGTCATACTGTTATCAGCCAAGTTCTCTAGAGGAATATAACTGATGAAATATATATTCTATTCATAAGATCACCATGTATAATGTGGTCCAGATAGTCCAACAAGGACTGTCTCACGATAAAGAATCTGCGAATCTAATCATTGGTCATTTATGAGGCTAGATATCTCTGCGGTACCAATCTGGCATGAAAGGCATGGAAGACCTGAGGAGCTGCTAGTCTTTTAATCAGTGGTATAATCCCATTGCAACTGGTCCTAATATCGGTGAAGGAATGACTCAGCCACTGAATTGTTGAATTTGCTAACAAGAGTGAAGGCAAGTAATCAAAAAGGAAAGTTTTTCTCTGCCATTGTTTTTAAAAATCTGGTTTCACACTAGAAGGTGTCACCCGCATTTAGGTCTTCCTTGTTCAAATAATGTGATCAAAAAACTTTCTCACAAGAGTACCCAATGTCTTTTATTTCAGTTGATTCCAGATTCAGTCAATTTGACAGTCACAATTAGCTCTCAAAACACAATATCTTGTTAGTTATATAAGTGACAGAACAAACCTTCTAATACCTTTACAGATCTATTCATAGTAGACAGATGATAATATATTATCATAATATTTTTCTACACTGTTGCCATATTTATTATTTTAATGAATGTATAATATTTTACTATTACTTTGCAAATTTGTCTATATGTGTCCTATAGCTAGAAGGTTAGTCAGATTTTTCATCATTGTGAAAAGTACCTAGCCAATGCAACAGAAAGGAAGAAAGACTGGCTTGGATTCTCAGGTTAAGAGATGTCAGTCCACCATAGCAGGAAAGGTATAGCAGAGCAAAGCAATTAACACTTGCTCGTCAGGAAAGGAGGACCCTACCTGGTATGCTAGGGGGCATTCAATCTTTCAGACCCTCAGCCTGTGGGATACCATCCTATTCAAATCTTCCATCCTTAGATAATCCTTTTAGGAAAGGACATTAGATATACCCTGACATGAAACTGACTAATCAGCTGGATGTTTCTCAAGCCAGTCATGTTATGTTCAGTAATAACCATCACATTTGTATGTTGAGGAAAATGTTAAAAAAGATCCTGCCATCTCTCCTGCCCCACCAGTCCGCAACACCATGTCCCAGCGGGGTCCAGCTCAGCATGTTGTCACTACCAGCTAGCTCCCACAGTATACCATCTGTGTTACCTCTCTGCCATAAACCCCTGTAATCGGCAGACCCACATTCCAGTAACCAAGTAAATCAAAACTCTTAATGCTTAATTAACCAATCAGATTCATGTATAAACAATATTACAATTTACAAGATGTTAATACAATAATTTTAGAGCCAACTGATGATAAAAGCTTTATCTCAATATTTCTAACCTTATAAAAACATAAGAAAAATTCTACAACATGAACAGATTTGAGAAGATAGTTATCAGAAGATATACAATCTAAAGCCAGGACATAAGTCAGGTGCAAATCTTTTAGGATAAAGGACAGTGTTCAATTTTATTGACAAAAATATTGGACCAGGTGTTAGGTCTATTTTATACCTTATAATTTACAAAGTGGTAATAGTTGTACTCAATTTATATTTTGAGAGAAAGTTTTTTTTTAATTAAACAGAAAGGGTGAAATGTTGCAGGATTTTCCCTGTCCAATCACATTAGGGCAGCAGAAGTTCTGTGATTGGACAGGAAAAGGGAGGCAGAGCTAGGAGTTGGGAAAGACAGAGAAGCCACAGGAGAAGGGAGAAGAACTGAGATGGCTTCGGATGGGGACCTGCATGACATTTAATAGACACACATAGCTATGTTTTTATAAGGTTAGAAATATTAGGATAAGTTGGGTGGTGGTGGTGGCACATGCCTTTAATTCCAGCACTTGAGAGGCAGAGGCAGTCGGATTTCTGAGTTCGAGGCCAGCCTGATCCCAGGACAGCCAGGGCTATACAGAGAAACCCTGTCATGGAAAAAACAAAAACAAAAACAAAACAAAACAACAACAACAACAAAAGAAATATTGGGATAAAACTTTTATCATTATCAATTGACTAAAATTTTTGTATTAACATCTTGTAAATTGTAATATTATTTATACATAAATCTGATTGATGAATTAAAATTTAAGAGTTTTTATTTACTTGGTTATTGGAATGTGGGTCTGCTAATTACAGGGTTTGTGGCCTTGAGAAAACACAGTTGGAATGCTCTGGGATCTAGTTGGGAGAGAATAGCTTGGGGGCAAGAACATGCTAAGCGGGACCCCGTGGGGACATAGCGTTTCAGTCTGGCGGGGCAGGAGAGATGGCGGGATCATTTTTAATATTTCCCACAACATTTGTACTGGTGTATTTTAAAACTTTGAATTTTTATGTCATTTTTGCATCAACGGAAATGAAGCAATCAAAAATGTGAAGCTTGTGAAAGGTCCACCCTCCCAAGGAACTGCCTACTCTGAGATTCACTTGTTTCAATATAATCGGGAAATCATATGAACAGTATAAAAATTACATCCAATTAAATTGTACTCATTTTCATGTTTTAGGATTTTGAAAAATGATGACTAAGTCTTGATTTTGTATGCTAATAAAAGAGATAGATAACTCCAATTAACAAAACTTTAAAAATTCCAAAAGTCATTAGTGTTGGTAATATTTTCTTAAGTTGTGCTTGACTAAATGCAAAAAAAAAAATCAGATTCCATCCATAAATGATGCTGGAAGAAGTGCCGGCAACAAATTAATGAATTCAGAACATTTGAAGTGACTCTCTAATCATACAGTGGGGAGCTGTGGAAGGAACCAGGTTCATCTGCAAATATTTGAAAATCCCACAGCATCATGTACAGCTGTGTATCTCCTGTTACATTCAAGCAAGCCAGAAGAAGTCAGTCCAGGGCTGAGAGAGCAGTTCTTGAACTGAAGAGCCTGGTCTCCTACTATCCTGCTGTTCCTCTACACACTATCGACTTTCTTGAGGTCATTTCATGATCCAAAATGATTGTATTAGATCAGGGTTCAAACTATCTGTGCTTCTTGCTGGGGAAAGGAGGAAGGAACAAAAATAGACATATTTCCTTTCTTACTGTACACACATCCACCTCCACCTCATTGGATATAAATTAGTTCTGTGGCCAGAGCTAATAAAACAGGATGATGAAGAATGGCCATTATCCATAAGTCCATGGGCCAAGCTAAACAAAGGAAGAGATTTATTTCTGATGAATAAACAAATACCTAGGAGTCTATGACAACAGAGGATAACGTGATTTGTTTACTAATTCGTCTAGTCAGTGTCTCTAGAGTAACAGAAACGTAAAGAACTGTATGGGGATGGAATATATAAAGAGAATATATATATACATATATATGTATATATATGCATGTGTATGTATATATATGCTCTAATATTACTGAAGGACTGGACTTGCTAGCAAAGCAAGAGTAAGCAGGCAAAGAGCAAAAGCTTCCTTCTTTCGTGTTCTTATATAGAATTCTAGCAGAACTTGTAGTCCTTTAGAAGTAAATCTTTCCCACCCCCGGGGTGGGGAACCAGAAAAAGGTAAATGAATTGTAAATATAGAATATATACAATAAAAAAAATCAAAAAAAAAAAAACAAACAAAAAAAAAGAAGTAAATCTTTCCACCTCGAAAGATCTAAATTAAAGATGTCTTCCCACCTCAAATATCCAGATTAGAAGTGGATTTTCCCATTTCAAAATTATGCAAAACTACCTCATAGGTGTGCCTTCCATTTTGGGATTTTAGTTAATTCCAGATGTAGTCAAGTTTAACATCCAGGGACAGTCATCGCGTTATTATAACCTAGGGCCAAATACAGAGTCCTGGACCAATGGCATGACTCTAGGAACAAAGAGAAGCTTATCTCTAGGAAGCTGGTCCTCCAACCCCTCTGGTGCTTCTCTTGCCCTTATCTTGAAACCTCCTGATATCAGGGAGGAATACCAGGCTAGACCAGTGACTTATAAGAGACTATGAGGAAGAAAAGGTCCAGCTGACAGCCAGCCCTGGGTCACAGAATTGCACATGTTGCTATTCTTTGCCTTTATTTTTCATGTGTTGGGTGCTGCTATGCCTGCATGCCTATGCCCCGTATACATCAAGTGCCCACAGAGGCCAGAAGATGGCAACAGATCACCTGGGACCAAAGTTATAGAAATCCGTTAGCTGCCATGTAGATGCTGAGAATCAGACTCAGGTCCTAAGAGCAGCCAGTGCTCCTAACCGCAATGCCACCTCTCCAGCCCCATAACATAATTTTTGACCTAGCACTGAGGTGACAGCTGACTAAAGCATTGTGAGTGAACTCAGGTCTAACCAGAAGAGCTGTGACATGGTGTGTTCAAAAACACTACAAATAATAGTGACATCTGATATGCTTCGGTGAAGATATTGCCTTCTAGATTTTATATCCACTATATAGTCAGAATGGGAGGCAAGCCTGATTTCAATTACTGAAATATTGATGTGGCTTATAATTTGCAGTGAGATAGCATCAGTACTATCATATTCCCTTGCTTATGAAAGAATCTTCATTGCCATGTTTGTGGATGGCATCTCCTAGATACTGGTGCCAGGACTATCTTAAATTCTTTGTTGTTTGTTTGTATAAGTATAATAATGCAAAAAAAAACAGGGGAAACATATCCAAAAGAATAAATGAACTGTGTGTCTTATAGCACATACAAAATACACAGTAATGACGTCAACTGAAACATTGGCAAACTATTTTCAGAAGATCTATAGACATTTTGGACATGGCAGAATAACAATAAAATAAATATACATATTACAAAAAGCCATAAACAGTCTTAGCATTGAAAACAACTTTTGGTGTGTCTTCTCTGAGAACAATTTTCTTAGCCTTAGGCCCATAGCTCCCCAAAGTTCTCCAATGAAACTTAAACCCATGTCTAATGAAGGTTTCTAATAATTTAATAGATTTAAATAGAAACCCAAAGGTGTCTAAAGCAAATTAATTCCTCCCAAACAAGCATGATTTTTAATCCACTCTCCAGAAGGGTTCTTTGGCACAGGAACCAGTGCCTTCCTCACTGACTCTGAAGAGGTTGCCTCTTCCTTCCTAATGTCATACTTAAAGACTTAAGTAAATGAAAGGAATAAAAAGCAATAACTCTGCTTTCATGTTTCTGCAAACTGGTTGAAAAATACAATTAAGATGTTTTAAGTATACATTTATCACTGATTTTAATCTACCTGTGCATGTGTATGAGTGTGTATACCTGTCCATACTTGCATGTGTGTGTGTGTGTGTGTGTGTGTGTGTGTGTGTGTGTGTTTTCACACTGATTCTCTTTGATATCTGTTTTCCTGAAAGTTTA
Source organism: Apodemus agrarius (assembly GCA_964023405.1). Classification (NCBI taxonomy): domain Eukaryota; kingdom Metazoa; phylum Chordata; class Mammalia; order Rodentia; family Muridae; genus Apodemus; species Apodemus agrarius. The sequence continues at coordinate 71,236,534 of OZ030014.1, forward strand.
CCCATTCTATGGTAAGCTGAAGTGTCCAGGGACTTCACTAAAAGTACTTAGATGTGGCTTTGCAAGCCACTCCAGATCCACACCTACGGCTTCTGCTCTCTTCTTCTTTAATTGCAGCAGTTCTGCAGATGCACTGGGCTTGAAAACAATCTACTCTCCCTCCGCTAGCTCCCCCACCTCACAGAGAGTGGACTTGCAATGGGAAGTTCTAACCAGCTGCTTGCTTATGTCTAAAGCAAAGGGCTACCCCATAAAATGACATTCCTGGTCAGAAGCCGAAACTCTCAATATTCCCTGCTCCTATCTGACCATGGAATGAGTGCAAATTAAGTGCATTACTCTTGCATCCAAGAAGGCAGATAAATGAGGAGCAGGGGATGAATTTGGACTCTGGTAAACCATAATAGAATAATTTGAGTCAATTGCTTAAATACTTTTATTTTTCAGTTCTGCTTTCAGTTTTAATTATTATGGCCAGAATAACATACAAAGCCAAAAATAATAGATGCATAGATATATGGATAGATATAAGAATTTTCAATATTGCACTATGACAGTCAATTCTTTAATCATTTAGGGATTTGGTACCCAGAATATCAGTATTTCTCTCCCTCTAACTTCCAGTGGTGTGTATCTTTATCAATTCTAAATTGCAAAACCCAGGACACCTAGGAAGTAATTTCTCCACATTTAGCCCTGTCTGATATGAAAACAAGCAGTGGTGCATTTGCACTGAACTTAAATAGATCACTGCTTCCTGTGATGTGATTTAAGTTGACTTGTAGCTAATTGGAACAAAAACAATCATAAGTGTGTTTGTCAGGTGTGAGAGGAAGAGATACTTTGCTTACAGACTCGAACGCTGTCCTTCATATTTCAAGATAAGACTCCTGACTGCAGGCATAGCAGATTGCCTCAGATTCTTTAGTAATAAGGATGTGTGTGGTGAATGCTATGGCCAAGCAGAAGGGACTGTTAGGGTTTCTTGAGACTATCATACAGTAGTGCTGTAGACAGAGTGGACCCTGGGCCTGGAAAGATTGGATCCAGTTTTGTAGAGAAACTGTGGGGGGAGGGGGAATGATTGGGGAATAGTGGGGGGGGGAGAGGAACTATGGGACATAGGGAGGGGGGAACTGGGAAAGGGGAAAGCCTTTGGAATGTAAACATAGAATATAGAAAATAAAAAAAGAGAAAAAAAACAATAGACATTCATTTGCATGCCTTTTGGAGGATGAAAATCTAGGGTGAAGAGGTTAGGAGATTTAAAGGAAGAACCTTTCCTTCCCCTACTGAGTTTTCAGTGACTCTTGGTGTTCCTAGCCTTGGAGAAACATCACCCTTGTCTCCACATCCCTCTCTATGTGCCCTGCCCATGTCTTCTTTTTCTCCTTCTAAGGACACCAGTCATTGGATCAAAACCATCAGAACCAACTTTCCCCTAACTAATTATATCTGAAAAGGTCTTGTTCTAAGACTGTAAAAATAGATTTTAGGCTACATACCCTTCACCCAGGCTGTCTATATTGTTCTTCAAGATGTGTCACTAGCAAATTGGGTGGCTTTGACTAACCTGCTATACCATTCCAGGTCTCAACACTTTGCCTTACAACAAAGTCTTTTCGTTTTTCCTTTCCTTTCCTTTGTCAGTACTGAATACTGAACCCAGAACCTTGAACACACTAGACAAATGGTCTGTTGTTGAGCTACTCCCCCCCAAATTTTTTTTTACTTTTCTTTACTTTAAAGTCTGAATAACTTGGAATACAAAACTGTTCCAACAAGCCTGATGACTGAAGACTTTGAACCAAATGTCTTCAGACAGCCCTTCAAAGTCTAGGCATTTAGGATTATCCTAAGTGCCCAGTTGTGGATTTTCCAATTCCCTCTGTCAACAATGTCAGACATTTGCCAGCCAAGGCAGGAAAAGAACTCATAAAATGGTACTAAAGAAGATGCCACATGAAGGCAGCTTTGTGGGGGAGAACCTGGTTTAGTGAGCCCTGCGTACTGATTCAGTCCAAACATATTGCAAATGACAGAAATCAGACAGATTTTTAAATGAAAAAATTCTGGCTTCTGGCACAATTATTTTAAAGCCTCACATAAAAACAATTCATGAAAATGGATGCAATGACTTTGTAAGAGTGCAAAGAGGGGCATATGGGAGGGAGGGAGGGAGGGAGGGAGGGGAAGAGAAAATGATGTAATTGTATTACAATCTCAAAAATTAAAGAGATGGTTTTTAAAAGATATTGAAACATGGCCCAAAGTAAAATGACATGGCAAGATTTGTGTTGTAGTTCTCATAATTAAATTTTTTTCTTTGTAACATGCATGGTTTCAAAGATTCTTGGCATTAGGGTGGTGACACTGTCAAATCTTGCATACACTTTGGCTTAAACACTTTGATTTCCTCCACTACACTTTCAACTTCGATTATTATGAAGAAAGTGAAGATGATGATATAGAAAATCTCCACTTCCATAAGCTGCTAACTGCTGTGCAGTTATTGCAATGAACGACTGTAAAGCAGGGACATAAGGAGCAATCATCTCCTGCTTATAGAGGTCTGTATCTTAAACACAAGTGGACAGGGAAGCTGTATACAGAGTTAAAGAGAAGAGCCTGGATTTGACATCTGTCTGTGTCCCAGTATCTAGTGTAAGATGTGTGATCTTATACTAGTAATTCAACACCTGTGAGTTCCTATTTCCTTATCTGGAACATAATCTAATAAAACATAAATTAAAAAATTAAAAATGTAATAAAAATATCTTCTTTATAAGCTGGCCCTAAAGATAAATACAAATGTAGGGATTTCATTTATCCCAATGGCTCTTACACCAGGAAATGTGGCAGAAGGTGAAAATTCACAATTTGCCTGTTTCTTCCTCCAGGAGTGCTATATATATACATATAGATATACTGTATACATATACATCCTGCATTTCATATATCATATACATTGTATACACAAACACTTATACATATATGTATGTGTATTTATATATATAAATACACATATATACATATATGCACACATATACATATAGACACATATAGACACATATATACATATAGACACGTATATACATACATATATAGACACATATATACACATATACATATATGCACATATATACACATTTACAAATATATACATGTGTACACACACACACACACACACATGAGTGGGGGGCACCTGTCACTGTACTCTGAGTTTGAAATTATAACTATCCACATACCTTTTTCCATCCTGGGACTAGGGTAACCATGTTTGCTTGTTTGATTTTTTACATTTTTTATTTTTAAAAGACATATTTTTATGCATGTGACTGTTTACCATATGCATGCTTAGTGCCCATGCAGGCAAGAAGAGGGCATTAGGCACCCTGAAAATGGAATTATAGACAGTTGTAATCTGCCAACTAAGTGCTAGGGAAAGGAACTCAGATCCTCCACTATAAAAGCAAGTATTTGTAAACTCTTGAGTGATTTCTCTGGCCCCAATTTGTTTCAACTTTTGCCCTCCGGTGCTTAACTGAGTTATCATTCCAACATGAATAGACTAGTAAATTGGAAAGAAAGAATAGTAGGGAATTTTCAGTTTCATGCAACTGTTATAAAAAAATATAGCAGAATCTGAAAGAGCTTACTTGAAGAAGAAAATGATTAGTGGTGCGATAGATTATGTTCTGCTACTAGCTTGTTTGTTTCTTCTTTGGCTATCTCATTTAGAGTAATTTGAAAGTGGACTCCTCCTTCCCATGTTACGTATGGCTGTAGATCCTGTGTGCATGAGAAAAAGCATAGCCATAACTACAGCAAGCTGTATCGCATGCCCACGGCCCTCTTGCTTGCTTATTTATCATAACCACTGACGAAGAGTGGCACAGACACCACCATCTGGTCCAGAGAGTACCTTGAGCCAAGGAGAGGTCAAGTGGCTCAGGAAAGAGCGTGCAGTGAGGGAGGGGGAACAGGGGTGAAGCTTGTAGCTCCTAACTCTCAACACTCACCACCACTAAGTCCTACTAATAATGTCACCTTTTGAATAAAATATCTCAAGAGACCAGAGGGTGAAACTGATCTAAAACACCAAAATTTAATTCTTTCCATGCCCCCAAGCAGACCATCTTGTTCAGTTGGCAACATCATAGCTGCTCTGAACAGCGTCTAGTGCCCCATGAATTATACCTGTCTGTATGAACTTAGAGAATCAACCATTATAAATGGGGGCTCAGGGCCAGTAACCTGCTGTGCCACATTCCAGTGAACTAGAAACGTTAACATACCGAAGCATACTGCCCCTAGACTTAGCTAGCTGGACCTTGGAGATGGTTTCATATGGCAATATTCCCTCTCCAAACTCTTACTGTGATTTAAATTACCTTTACTTTGCTTTTAGCTTGTTTTCCACTTCAATGTAAATTAGAGCCCAGAGGTTCCAAGAAAAGAGCCAACATACAAAGTTTGAAAGGACATACTTGTTGAGGTCTCACCCTCTGGTTTCTGAATATATGGATAATTTGGAAATAAAGTCTTAACAGAGATAAGGAAGCAAAAATGAGGTGATTGGTGTAGACCTCAATATCTTATGACCAGTGCTCCTTTAAGAAGAAGAGGTCAGAGCACTGACAAACACAGAGGGGAAAGTTTGTGAAGAACCAGAAGGCCGTCACCTACAAGCCAAGGAGAGCATCTCCACCAGAAACCAACACCTCTGGCCTCATGATCACAGATTCCCAACTTTTGAATTTGTGAGAAAAGAAACAACCACCAGTCTGTAGCATTTTGTTAGGACTCCCTGAATGAATTAAATAATTTCCATATGATATTTGTTGTTATACACCAAATGTTGCCTTGAAGAACTGGAGGTATTTAACTGTTACCCAGGGACCACCTATTTTATGTCAGTTTCTGCCCAGATGTTAGATATAGAAGAACAAGTCATAATTAAACCCTTAAAAGACTTGTGAGCCTACAGGGGAGACAAAGAAAGAGATTAGCCCAGTGTAATAGAATTAGCAACAAGACACCAGCCAGCATACCCAATGTGCTATGGAACAATATATACAACACAAAGCATGTAGGAGGGAACAAGGATTGGCAGAGCTCCCAGGAGATATGTTTAAGAATGAATAGGAATGAACTAAAAATGAAGGGCTCTCCCATGAAACAAGGTGCCACTCACGAAAGGGTATGAATTCCTGGAGGACCCGGTATTAAGAAGGCAGTGGTGCCTGGCATGGCTGAAGCATCTGATAAGAATGGTTTAGAGAAGGAAAATAGAGAACAAGCAGAGGAGAGACACGGTGCTTAGTAGACCATGGTATCATTTAAGTACAAGCTGCCAAGCTGCCATGCTCAGAGTGATTCCTCTGCTGGAACTTTATTAGAACACATGGAAGAGTGAAGAAACCCAGAAAATCTATCATAAAGCAAGTGACGGAGTCTCACTCAAAAGTGAAGTATTGATCAATCGACAATGGCTCTAAGTTTGTTGATAATCTGGCTACTTCAGGAAAACTCCTCTCCTCCTAAAATGCTTAGCTATGGCTCCTGAACCAGAGATTTTGCATTTCTTGGTCTTGGATTTATCTCACAGTGACTAAATACAAGGCTTCTCTCCTCCAACTCCTCCCTCTGCTCTATAGTTCCAGGGACTGCTCATGGCAGTCCGTACAGCTTCCAGGGACTGCTCAGGGCAGTCCGTACAGCTTCTTAACTTCTTAACTTACTCAAGGATGGTTCCCTTCAGTAGAATTCAATATAAGTCTATTTTTCTATGACACTATTACTATGTTTCTCTTGATTCCCAAACTCCAGAAGATACAAAACTTGAATAAGTCAAGAAATCACAAACCAATGTAGATAATATCAAGAGTGTTTGCTGTCCACAGTTGTCTACACTCACTGGAGTACTGTTTCTGGTCAACAATTCATCCCTCAGTCTTATCCAATCAGCTTTGATTAGTAAGAAGGCCATTGTCATAGCAACAAGGGCTCAAAAAAAAAATTATATTGATTTTCTAGAAGAAAGCTGTGATAGTAACAAGAAAATAAAATTTGATAATTTCAACTGGATGATATCAAAGAGACATTTACATTTTTTCAGAAGAAATATCAAATGTAAGTTCTTGCTCTAAGAAGACCACTTTTAAATGGTTTTACCTAAAAATAAGGATTTTGTTCTGAACCTGTTCTGATAACCTACCCTATATCCAAGGAATAGACTGATTGACATCTAATGCTGACAAGATGATGGAAGGTTTTAAATATGCTAAACCAATATATAACAGCTGATCAACAAGTAGATATGGAAATTATAGAAATCACAGAACATGGAAATTTTCATTATGACAGGACTTCTGACTCAATGGACTTTAGAGCCATTTGCCAGAATAGAGAATATAAGAAAAAGAAAGATTCTGGGTAGTTGATTCTGTTGAATTTTAGACAAAATCTTAGTTACGGTAGGTAATATTTTTACAGCTGCTATAGCTAATGCTCCAAATCTCAGAAGCCTAACACCATGAATGTAGTTCTTGCTCAGTTGGCATCAACAGGTTTGGAATGTGGGCCTAAGGAAGTTGCTCTACCTCATGTAGTCATTTAGAGACAGCCATCTTTAACATGTATCGCCAAGGACACTATGCAGTGTCCAGAACTGGATAGGGCAAGCAAAGATGCAGAAAGCATGTATACTCTTAAGCATCAGTTATAGTCACATTTTTTTTTTAGAAAGAACTACTCTAAGTTGATGATCTATTTGAGAAATGACCAGCTGGGGACCAAGCGCAGAGACACAACCATGCTTGAGAAACAGGCTAAGATCTGGGATTGAAAGGACTCACTCTCCTGACACCTCTCTCCTCCTTGTTACTCCAGCTACCTGACAAAACCATGACTGTGTAGCCACTAGCCTCGTTTTGCAGTAGGACCAGGTGCATCACAAAAGCCTAAATATACATCCATCTTTGGGTCCAATTACAGATTTCTAGGAGTGTGTTCTGTCTGCTCCAGCATGAGTCATATGTCTCCCTTCTGTCTGTTTAGTTGGGTTGAATCATGCCACAGGAGCTTGTCTCCTGAGTCATATTAAAGCTGTATGGCTGGCTGATGGAGACAAGAGTCAACCACAAGAGATGCAGGGACTGGCAATTCAGCACTACAGGAGTTATGGGGGCTATGGATAACCAGATAAATAAATAACTGCTGCTATGACTGGGTAAAGTGTGACAACTGAATCCTTGGAGTGATGTGACTAGCCAAAAGAGAGAAAATAAAGCATAGCTGTCTCCCACAAGAACTCTGAAAAAAATGTAAGTATGGTAAATTATAGGAAAAGAAAGACCTGCCTGCAAAGAAGTTACACCAAAGAACCGATGTCCATGTGATTCCCAGGAAGGAAATGGCCTCTAGAGTGAGGTGCCAAGGACTCTGTCATACAAGTCGGGTCAAATGAGCACAGAGTAAATGGGGATGAGGAAATAGGAACCATGAGAATAGACTGTAAGTGTTAAAAATAAAATAAAATAAAAGCTAGGCTATAAGCACAAGAATGAACACTAAACACATTATGCTAAGTGGGAGAGCCAAATATAAAAGCCCACGCAGTCTATGAAATTTCCAGAAGAGGCAAATCTATACAGATGGAAAACAGCCTAGCGATTGTCAGAGTTGAGAGGGGCAGGGCATAGATAGGAGAGTTAGGCATGGCCACTTAGTGCATTTGGAGTTTCTTTGAGGGGGTAAAAATATTCTACACTGAGATGGTGCTAATGGCGGCAAAAACTTAGTGTACAAAAAGCTGCAGAATTGTACACTTTAAAATGGGATAAAGTGGCAAATTTTATGTTATCTGGATTTTACTCCATTTAAAAAAAAAACTCAAGCTAGCTTATAAAACCACATAATGCAGCATAACAGTGAGTTGGGAAAAGACTGTCTATTTTAATAGGTCCAGGAGTTTCTGAATGTGTTGTATGTAGAAGAAAAGACTAAGTGGGGAGAAGGTAGACGTGTGGAAGGAAGGATCACTACATATGGAGCACTGAATAAATCAGAGCACACACGTAGAATGCACACAATCAGCCATGGGTTAAATTTAGACTGAAAAGGGAGATACTATTCTCCACCAGGTAAGAAAAACTCTTGGAACCCGAGGAAAAGAAGAATGGACTAAAGAAATCTCCCTAGTTTTCTCTCATAGATTCAAGTATTCAGGCTTTAGGGCAATGATTTCAGATCATAGAATGCTACAGTACCTTAGAGTCAAATAAGCTTACCGCCTCCGTTAACGGGGACAGAGATGAAGCAACTTGATCCAAAGCATGCAGAGCCTTGCACTTTCCCTCCTTTAATTTCTGTACACACTATCCCTTCTAAGAGGATTATAGCCATAGAGGGAAATGCATCCTGCCTCCACTACGTATAGGCTTCCCTACCTTGTTCAAGCCACTACAGAACCCTTGGGTTTTGTTTCAGCCGTCACCTTTCAGCGATGCTGTGCGTTGATGGCACCCACATTGATGACAGCTTTCTCCCCTTTTCATCTTGTCCTCCAACCTGGTATTCTGGTTCCCTCCCAATTATGGGGTAGCTGAAATTGGTAGAAATCTAGAAAATGATAGGGAAGGCATTATTGTACTTTTATTTGACACGCTCTCATGCCAGGGATATAAAAGAAAGCGGCACAACTCAAAATGACTGTAGAGCCCCGGGACTATGATGGCAGACTGATGAAAGAAGGCATGATGGCAGCTGATCTGAGGAAATTAAAGGAGGAGAATGGGGAAGTCAAGAAGCGATGCTGTATGCATAATGCATCTGAAAGGCACCAAGTGCCACAGGTGACCCACTGGGTAGCACAAAGCACCTCTGAAGCAGGAGAGTGTGCAATTGACTATTCCCAGAGATGGGGCAAGCTTCTGGGATGCAGACCACTGAGAGCTAGAAAGGTGGTAATAGGGAATGGCTGTTCAAAGAACTCCAAAGCCCATCACCCATTATTACAAAGGAGGTCCTGCTGAGACAAGACCTTTCTCTTCCACATCCTTTGGCAGAGCCTGTGAGGCAGGCACTGTCGGTTTAGAACAACAATATATCAAAGAGATTTATCAAATTAACAACCCAGTCCTCCTAGAAGACTGTGTCCATGGGACACACAACCAGTCAGAACCTAGAAATAACAACCAAAGAAACAAATGGGATGATGGAGGATCTTTACAATGAGCATATTTCTTTCTAAAGAAATATTAATTTCTTTACATTAAGATTATATGTATTAAGCTGGATATATAGATGTATAGCAGGGAAACACTGAATATAAAGAAGACACTTATTGCTACTATAAATCTTTAGCTTTAATTATATCTTCTCTTACTATATCAGGGCTTTGTTACTGTAATAAACCAACGGTATCCTAGGAGCTTTAAGAAAAGCAAGTATTAAACTTGGAATGTAGAAGAATCCAAATTTTGTATTCACTACATATGCCAGGTGTAAGATTATTATAGATCTTCATCTCCTAATTTCTTCATTAAGCTTAAAAGCCGCTCTCCAGAACATGCAGGTTTTTTTTCTTAGCAGAGGTGGTGTGAGAACAATGGGCTTACAATGGATGGTCACCAGGAAACTCATTGTTTCCATCCATATTCCATTTCCCAAAGCAAACCACGTGAGGATGCACACAGACTAGGGAGATGGAATTATTTTCAGAGAGGGAGCAAAGAAAACACTGTTAAAGTGTTCAACAGCTAATACTTCCAGCATGGACACCTCTACATGTGTAAGCCGAGAAAGACGTTTACCGGCGCTGGGCTTGCCTCCTCATATTTATTCTATCGGAGACCCCGGCTTATGAGTTTGTGCCACCCACCTTTAGGTAGGTATTCTCACCTTAGTTAACTCAAGTCTAGAAATGTCTCACAACCACACCGAGTTTACATCCAAGGTGATTCTAGATCCTATTAAATAGGCAATCAACATTAACCATCACAGTAGTATTTTGCCTCAAAACTCACTGGCTTTGGAGAAGAGTGTTTTAAAACCAAGGAGTAGTCTGATGCATGTAATTTATGATAAGCCATACATGACTCAGCTAGCCATCTCTCTGTGAAAGCGACAGGGCACAATACGGTGGGGAGGCAGAATGGAAGCGTGTGGTCTTCCTGAATGAATAGGGTTATTGTAGTGGGTACCAAGAAGTTGGTGATGGAGGAGATGCACTGCACAAAACAACCAGCAGGTAAGAGACGCATCTCTGCGACTCAGTTGCAGATGTTTTCTGAGCTGAGGCTCCATCCTACCCAGTTCCCCCATCCCAGCACAACACATCTCTTTTCATTACATAACTCATCTCATGCCATTAGCTTCTAATAAGTTGAAGAATGACCTCCACAGCCAAATACCATAACCTAATTCCTAGTGTCCTAAAAAAAATCAAAAGTAAATCATTGGAAACGAGACAGCTACTAAAGTTTGCGGCAATGACTCTATTTAAGGTAATTACATCTACCACGCCCTCATCAAAGCAGGGCGAGGTTGAAGTACTTAGCATAGCCCCATTCATGTATGACAAAGAGGCACTGTTTTCTCCTCTTACGCCTTCAATTATTTGTTCAATCCTAGATATAACAAAATATTCAAAATAATTCTTCTTAGTGATTTGGATGTTTGTTTGCTTTGGTTTAGTTTGTTGAACAAAGAAAGCTGCTTTCCTAGACAATGAGAAAGATAGCTGAGAGATATAAGACAGACAAATCTGCCAACCACATTGTCGAGAGGATGCCTAAAAGCAGCCCAATCACACATGTGTGTCTGAAACACTCTTCAGTTAAGAGTCAGAAAGACTTGGGCTATTCTGTCCTCCAAACCAATGTCTCCTTTGATGGCTCTCCCAGTCTGTGACCTGTCTTCCATTCTGAAGGGAAATCTCTCCTCCCACCTTTGAGCATCTTCAGATCACTGTTGTTTACTCCTTGCCTCAAGACATTCTGAAAGTCAAATCAGAAATTAAAGTATCCGAACTAGGCAGGTGCTGCCTGCCTCAAGACTTGAATGTACTTAAAATTCATCCTTAGGATGTTATACAACTAGGTTTTTTTATAGCACTAAGTACTTTTTTTTTAAGTTTCTAATTTGGTGTCTTGGGTGTTTTCTTCTTGTTTTTCCCTTTCAAGGGCATATTTCAAGTAGAAAAGTTTGGGACAAAGTGGCTAGTGTACTGCCACTCTTACTCAGTTTCCATAGGGTGTGATATTCATTGTTTCTGGACTATCTTCTAGTAGAGTTGGGACTTTCAAAGTGGCTTGGTCTATCAAGAATTTGCATAAAAAATACTACATTCCTTTATATTGATAACTGAGCTTATCTGAGTGTGGCTTTCTTTTCTTTTCTCATGATGACATGACTTTAAGGTTCTCTACAGAAGAAAATACTTTTTTCTACTACAAGTCAAGAAATTAGATGGTAAAGGCAACTGTGTTAATCCTGTTCTCCATTCTTCACTGACCTCTTACTGTTTGCTGCCCTGGGCTATTCCCATTACTGAGCCCCATGTGACTCAATGCCTGCCCCTCCCTCTGTTATTCTAGCAGGATTTTCTCAATTTGTGTCCTTAGAGAGATATGGCCTCCCTTGTGGGAGAGACTATGTTTTCTCCATTTTGCTTCATCTAAAAGGCCAAAGGAGCTTCTCTGTAAGCATGTCTTTATGATCACTGGATTAGTGTCATTTTTCTGTTCCTTGCCAAGACTGCAGATTGGGAGCCTCTTTCAAAGTCACTGTGACCCAGTCCTCTGGCTTCCCTTTGTGGGCCACTGTGATGGACATTGCATCCATCTGATTAACCTGGTGGTGAAATTTTTCAGCAGACTGTTTTGGAAGTATTCCCAGTTTGGGTTTTGTTGTTGTTGTTGTTTTGTTTTGTTTTGTTTTTGTCATCATTGTTAAAGGAGAACCACCATATCCCACTAATACTGCACCATTATCTGCTGCATGGGGCTGGGGGAGATACCACACAAATTATCTCTGTGGAAGTATCCGGTCATTTTGAAAATACTATGACCATTTTGGGTTGATGGAATGAAAGACCCTAAGACATATATACCATACTATGCCATTTTTATATATGAGGATATATGTTTTAAACCATGTAAATGATGCAAAATAATGTTTTAATTATTTTATACTTTAAAGTAGCTATTATTCATATTACAAAAGAGTGACAGTTTCAATAGTCAAATTTTAAAGTACTGACAATCTAGTGATATTAGCAGATGACATGAATAAGACATTCTTAAGAAAAGAAATACAAGGGCTTTTGTAAGTAGTTCTGCTATTCATCTTTAGTAACAAAAACTTCCAGACATCTCAAACAGCACCCCCCCACTTGCTTAAACAGAGCACAGATCCACTCTATGATAGGATATAAGTGGCTTGTGTTTACTATTATGGAAAATGCTGTAAAGCGTAGTATTTTAAACTATACACAAGATGTTACATGATATTTTTCACTCCCATTTTTATTAGGCTAAATATGGAACACCAGGCTTCAAACATGCTAGAAAATTATACCACTGAGCTACCCCTCAGCCCACCATTTCCATAGCATTAGAAAGTATGTGAGCATGTACCTACATGTGTTTGTAGAGAGAAAAGTTTCTGAACTATATTACAAAATGATAAGAGCATTCATGTCAACTGTAGGTTATCTCAGTGTATAAAACATGATGAAGCATTGCTGTGTTTTAACTGCTAAATCTGTTCGGATTTTTTTATTTTTTTTAGTTTAACACCCTATACATTTGCAAAGGAAAATGCATTGGAAGAGCCACATGATAGGAAACACCTTCCTCTGCACAGACCAGTTTCCACTCGCTCCAGACATCAGACACCCATCTCGAGACCGTGACATCTGTCTACCACACTGTGTTATTTCACAGGCGTCAGTAGTGCTGAGGTCTCCAACCCATCCATCTACCAAGGTGCCAGCTCTCAGATTATCAATAGATTCCTTAATTAATTTGCTATTTCTAAGAACATGTTCGCTACTGTGCTCCATCCACTTTAGCGTTTGATTTCGCCAGCACAGAGCAGCACAGAGCAAAGATGTTCTTAGCCAGAGCACCTGACTTCCCAGCGGATGTGCAGATTAAAGAGAAATCTCAGACAGCTGTACACTATTGCTCAGAGTTGTCCAGTGACCAATTAAACTTTCGGCAGTTGAATGCAGTTTCTTTAATTTGAATAAAAGCCATGATTTAAGTAACCACTTATGCTGAAAATACACCTCTTTCGAGGTCTTATTTCGAACAATTGGTTCTTAACTAAAGAATAATAGTAGGCTGGAAGATAGCTCAGAGCTCAAGAGAACTTGGTATCTCTTGCAAAAGAGCCCATTTCAGTTCCTAACACATAAGAGCTAACGGCCATTCATTAAGTCTACTTCCAGGGACATGGTGCACATATATACATGCAGGGAGACAGAACACCTTGTACACATGATTCAAAACAAAGCAAGCAAAAAGGATAGCAGTGATAGTATCTAAGATCACCCATGTTAAAAATGGAAGGATGTTTTTCATGTGCCTTACTGTTTTAATGTTTTCTTCATTGAAATAGAATTACATTACTTCTTTCCTCTCCTCCCTCTCCCAGTTACTCATCCTCAAACCCATTACATGGCCCTGCTCTCAAGTTAATATCCTGATTTATTTTCTCTTATTATATTTGTTGCGTATGTATATATGCACAAATATTATATGAACACAGCTTGTTGAGTCCATTTTTACTGTCTGTGCATATATTGTTTAAAAGCTGACCGCTCTGTATTGGATGACTCATAAATGTGGATCATCCCTGGTTGAAGCTAATTCTCCTTCCCACAGTCAACAGTTGGCTGTAGCTCAATCTAAGAAATATTCCCTCTTTCATCTCTATATGTCTATTGGCACTTCCATTACTCCAAACTTGTTTGTGTAGCCACATCCAGGAGAGATGGCTCCCCCACACACTTGCTGGTATTTGACTCTAACAATCTTTCTGCCACCTCTTCTGTGATCTTCCCTGAACTTCCCTGTGATCTTCCTGATGCAGGAGCTGTGATACAGAGATATTCCTTAGGACTGGACTCCCCACCATTCTTTGATCTCTGCATGGTATCTAGATGTGCTTTTCTGTGATGTTCTCCATTTGCTACAGAGAAAAGTTTGTTTGGTGAGGGGTGGTATATTCACTTATCTCTGTGTATAAGATTTAGAATGAAGTAAGGAATTGTGCTATTCTAGTGAAGTGGCAGTAGTGAAAAAGTAGATTCTTTTCTGAGCTCATGACCTCACTAGTCCCAGGAGGCTGCCGAGATTTCCAGGACAGGCAAGATTTCCCTCCTTTTGAGTGGGTTTTAGGTCCAATGACACAGCTTTTGGTTTCTATCAACATGCTACACCTTACACCTTAATGAATATGCTAATAACTGTCATAGTTTATATATGTTGCCCCTTGGTGGGGATTGTTTAATTGCTTCCCTCTTTTGCCAGCTTGCATAGCATTCTATGGAACCACTAGAAGCTAGACTTCAGGAAAAATCCAGCTTCTTCAGCAATAATGGCCCACCCTCAACCCTTGAGGGTCAACCAGGGGCTATATTGATAATCTATATTGTTTTCAGAGTCACCTGAAATATGCTGACCCACCCTTCAAAGGGTTTCTCACACCTGATACTGGGGTTTTTGTAGTGAGACAGAAAGGAAGGGGATCAATACAGAGGAGAGACAAATAACACCAAGATTTGTCTGATAAAACCTCAAGGAACCATCTTATTTTATATTTTCAGAAAATTATATATGAGGCATATGATACATATAAGTATATGTGTACTTATGCATATAAAATATGCATATATATGTATATAATGCACACAAAGACTATATATACATACATACATACATGCATACATACATACATAGTACATACATATACAATAAAGTTAAGACACTTGGGCTGACCCACATGACTCATAAGACTCACATGCTTTATTATGGGCATGTCTATGTGTATGTGCTGTTTACTTCAAACCATGCTGCCATCTTTCTTTTAGCCCTGCTCATTATCTAACTCCAGGAAACACTTATTTCTTTGATAGGGAAGCATAGTCTTTTCTACCACTGAAGTGAAATTCAGATTTATTATTAAAAGACAGATTCTATACTTCAAAGGGTTGAGCAAGCTGGCACTTAAGAATCCCAGCTGGTTAAATTTAGAGCACTGGAAAAGAGCCAGTCTAAGAATAATCTTTGGCTTCGGGCCTATAGCATTTGTGTTTGATGGTATATTGGAAAGGATAAAAACATTCCTTTTGAGCCCTTGTTTTCCACACCCCATTCTTCAGAGTCAGGCGGATTGATGTTGATCATGGTAGTGGCCTCGGAGCCATCATCTCCTTTCCCATTCTGTTCCAGTTGTGTTCTGCCCATTTACAAGATTTCTGTCTACACTATCCATACAACACCCTCTCACTCATCTCTTCATTCAGATGCTTTCTTCTCGGCTTTTCCAAATCTTGGCCATCCCTATTTTGAGTTATTACCCTTCTTGGAAAATGGTTGGCTCACATGTGCCTGGGGCCTAACACTCTAGATCTCAATGAATCCCAGAAGCTTCTGTTTCCATTGTTGATGGGTAGTTTTTCAAAACCAAATCTCACTACATAGCCCAGGATGGCCTGGAACTCACCAGGCCAAGTATAAAATACAACATATATTGTTGTCAGGTATGGTCTCAAACGTATAACCCTCCTACCATCACCACCTGAATGCTGGAATTGAAGGCATATGCCACATGCAAAACTAAATCCTCACATTTAATTTGCCCTGGCATTTCTGATTGTCTAGAAATGAGTAGATGTCATTTACTAGAAATTGTAAAGATGTGATACTAAACTAATATAATACAGAAAATTAGTCAATAAAGTTTCCCATGTGTTTCTCATATTGAAAATCAAGTTACATAATGATAATAACCCTACAAGTTACATAATGATAATAACCCTATGTGTGTTATCTGTGTAGTACTCACATGCCTAGATCTAACACACACACACACACACACACACACACACACACACTCACTCACTATTTATATAACATATAAATAGTATAAATACTACATATAAATATATGTAGTTGTTTGCCATTATGTACATAGATGCACATATATGTACATATATGTATTATATATGTACCCATATAACAAAATCCAGTGACAAATATTTTTCTTATTGCAAACAATTATTTATACTGATTGTGTCTTTAAGAAAACAAATAGCATATAAGCCCAAGAAGAATTAGGAACTAAATGGTCAATTCAACAGAAAATTACTTACAAACACCTTCATGTGCCTTTAGAGAATTATTCCTTGTCATCCTATTTCTTTCAGATAAAACTGAAGGAAAGAAATCAGCAAAGTTGAAAAATTACCATCTAGTTTAAATATTATCAGTTCCATGGAGCAATTGCACAAGGCATATTACTTCAATAGATATCTGGCAATTCAGAAGTCTAGTGTTATCCTTCAAGTTCCTGATCTACAGCAAACTCAATCATCATTTTCATATGTGTGCTGTTATACATACACTCCTTTTAAAAATCTCAAAATCAAATCCAAATTAATTTTGTCTTTATTTAATCATTTAAGAAAATTTCCCAGAGTAAACACTAAATGTCACTCTCAGCACAGAAGAGACAATAACACATTAGCTGTGGTCGGTTTAAATAATAAAGTTTAAAGGAGCCATTTCCCAATGGAGAAGGTTCTGGGTTTGATTCCCAGGACCAGGAGAAGTTAATTTGTATCTTTAAAAGCCAGAAGCAGCTGGGGTAGGAAGGAAGATGTGGTTATATAGAATGACAGGTGTTAGCATTGTAGGTGTTTGAGAAAAAAACTTCCTTACTCCCAAGAAGACAAGAGGAAGAAACAACATTCTCATATGAAAAGGGTGTCTCATAAGGGAAATCTCAAGTCCACACTTGCAAGTAAGCTCCACCTCCAAGCCTCCTCGCCCCACGGTTTGAAGCACTACCTCTTTCACCTAAACAGGATCATCTTTTTGAGGAAGGCAAGGGAAGCCAACTATATACTTTCATTTTTATTCATAGACAAAGTGGTCAGATGGGAATTGTGTACAACTCAACCATAATAGAAACTTAAAAAAATAGGAACTTAAATGAAAGAGTGTATTTTCTGTCATTTATAGAAGCTAAAGGGAAGAAACCAATACCACACACCTGGTGTGGCCCTGATAGCACCAAGATTAAGGCCATCCATCTCTTAGCTTTACTATTCTTAGCACACAGTTTCTACCTCTGTGTGCACTGCATGACCGCTGTAAGGCCTCTGTAGGTCTAACTTTTTATATACAGTCCGGATAAGAGAGAATAGTTAACAGCACCCTCCCGTCTGACTGTTTCCCAGCTTCCTACTCAGCAAGCGTTTGGAACCTCTTTACGAATCTCACCTAACAATTTTTCCTTTCCTGACATTAGTCAGTTGGGTCACGTGGCCCTTTTTTGTCAGCAAGAATGCCTGAGTCACAGGTTTTTGCTTGGA
Source organism: Apodemus agrarius (assembly GCA_964023405.1). Classification (NCBI taxonomy): domain Eukaryota; kingdom Metazoa; phylum Chordata; class Mammalia; order Rodentia; family Muridae; genus Apodemus; species Apodemus agrarius. Next base: position 71,254,148 of record OZ030014.1, read on the forward strand.
TACACAGCTGTCCTCAGCAAGAGCCGCTCTGGTAACAAGAAACAAGGAAAGAACTGACAGCAAAGACACCAGTGTTCCCTGGTCACACACGCCCCTGTTAATAAGAGTATAAACATGATTGTCCTCCCTCCCACAACGAAATGAGTCTAAAAAGCTGATAGCCCTTCTGCCAGGAGGAACCTCTGGCTTTATACCTTGTTCACCATCTCATCACTTAGCTCTCCTCCACGCAGCTCATCTTTTCCAGCCTCGTCAGGCCATCACCTCTGAGGACTCCTGGATGAGCATCTTGTCTCCATGAGTCTCAGAAGACTTAAGTGACACAGTAGGATGGGAAACAGCACCATCTGGTTAGAGACAGCAAGCTGGTGAGCGTGGTTTCAAGTTTACTGGCCAATAACTAATACTGAGTGATAACCTCAAATCACTCAGATTTACCTGAAAGCAATGTTGGACACCACTTATAGGTAAAGGAAACTCCTAAGAGTGGGCATAATCAGTTAGTTTTCATACTTTAGACCATTAGGCAAGACATTCTCCCTGTCCAGTAGCAGTGTTGTTTGAGGGCTATCATTACCACTTGGAAGGGTTAAGTGGTCTTCCCAATCGCAGCATTGTCACTTTATGGTGGCCTTCCAAAATATATGCCCATCTGTGTGTGTGTGTGTGTGTGTGTGTGTGTGTATTTGTGTGTGTATGTGTACATATATACATATACACATGTGTGATTATGCTCATGTATATACATACACACACATATATAGATAGATAGATTAGATATAGAGATAGATGATATAGATAATATAAATACAGATACAGATACAGATATAGATATATAGATATGTACACACACACAAACACACAATCTGAACCAAGAAAACCTAAGCCTTTAATTAGGCTACTTTTACCTTCCATTGTTCTTCTTAGAGCTCCATCTCTGACAATCCTTGGGGAGAAGCCACATGGCCAGACCCCTTTCAGAGGGAAGGACCCTGATGTGACAGAGAGCAGCAAGCTGGCTGTACAGGGTTCCTCCTAAGTCAAGCTCAGTAAGGAGTCATTGTTACCTTTCAGAAACCAACCAGACAGGTAGAACTGTTTAGCAAAACCAACCCAGACAGCAAAATTACAAGCAAGTACATAAAGTATAGTTGTTTTCAAATGTACATATTCAAGTCATTTGTTATAGGACACTCAACAATCAAAGCAGTTAAATATCACTGGTCTTCAGTAGTACTGTTCATGCCTGATTCCTTCCTATCCACAGACCCAGAAAGATTAGCAAGCTCTCAGCAAATGCTGGTTACTGTTCTGTAAGTTATTTTGTTAAGACCAAGTGTGAGACTAGGGATAAGCATTCAGAAAACAATCATTTCTTGCTGGTCATTGCCTCAAAACTCAGGACTGACACATAGTGTTTTTCAAGATGATCTGCACGGACTGGGTCTATGCTCTCCCCTCCATTATAGTCCCTGATCGGTCCTTTTTCTTCTTCTGTCATCCCAGCTACCTGTCAGGAAATTTCCCTTCTTCCTTTTCTTCTCCTGAGTGTTCTTCAACTCTCAGGAAGAAACTTTACCAGGCCCCCATAACTGGTATTCTCTTTGCCTAATGGTTCAGGAATCTGCACTGGTATAAATCTGTGGTATGCATTTGCATTGTAAGTAGCATGGTGGTGCTTGATCAAGGCTAATAGAGTCTTCCCTCCTAACTTCTGCATTTTCTAGGTTAAGAAGCTGGCTGAAAACATTTTTGCTACCTCCATATGCAAATGTCTAGTTACAGAAACAAGAACAGCCTGCAGATGTTCTTTTTGCAAGGCTGCATCCCCTGAACTCACACAAGAATTTTTTGACTTGGATCTATTCATGCTATATTAGAATAACAATATTTAGAATCTAAATTTCCAGGGTAATAGGTGTTATTTTTTCCCTCATCTGTCTGGCTCAGCACTGATCTATGAAGACAATAGGAGATATGGTATATAAGGTTAAAAGTATTTTCAGAACCAATAAAAAATGTTTTAATTTTTTAAATCAGAAATAAGGTTGATAAAAGTTTAGATGCAGAGACCCAGTGTCAAACATTAACAGAGCTATGGGAGTCCTGCTTGGGGAGACAGGGAGGAAGGATTGTAGGAACCAGAAGAGTCAAGGATACCAAAAGAAAACCCACAGAATCAACCAAGCTGGGCTCATAGATGCTCACAAACACTGAACTACCAACCAGGGAGCTTGAATAGGACTGACCTCTGCACACAAGTTACAGTTGTGTAGCTTGGTCTTCATGTGGAACTTTCAACAGCAGGAATAAGGGCTGTCTCTGACTCAGTTGCCTGCTTTTGGGACCCTTTCCTCCTACTGGATTGCCTGTCAAGCCTTAATAACAGAGGTGGTGCCTAGACTTACTACAACATAATATGCCATGACTGGTTGATATCTGTCTTTGTGAGCACTTCTATTCCTGCACAAACATCATGACCAAGAAACAAGTTGGGGAGGAAAGGATTTATTTAGCTTACACTTTAACATTACTGTTCATCACCAAAGGAAGTCAGGACTGGAACTCAAGCAGGTCAGGAAGCAGGAGCTGATGCAGAGGCCATAGAGGGATGTCACTTACTGGCTTGCTTCCTTTGCCTTGCCCAGCTTGCTTTCTTATAGAACCCAAGATTACCAGGTCAAGAATGACACCACCCACAATGGGCTGGACTCTCCTACCTCTGATCACTAATTGAGAAAATGCCTTACAGCTAGATCTCATGGAGGCATTTCCTCAAGGGAGGCTCCTTTCTCTGTGATAACTCCAGCTTGTGTCAAGTTGACACACAAAACCAGCCAGTACAATTGACCCCTTATCAACTTGACACACCAACATATCACTATTAAGCCTTAATCCTTACTTTCTTATCATCCCCAAGATCTAAATAATTTTAAAAGCCCCATAGTCTCTACATATTAAATTTTTAATTTCTTTAAAATATCTAGTATCTTTGAAAATTCAGAGCCTCTTAACTGTGGGCTCCACTAAAATACTTTCTTACTTCAAGAGGGAAAAATATCAGTGCACAGTCACAATCAAAATCAAAATCAAACTCATACCATCCAATGTCTGGGACAATGTCTTCTAGGCTCCTCTAAGGGCTTGTGTCACTTCTCCAGTCTTGCCCTTTGTAGCACACACCTTGTCTTCTAGGCTTCAGATGCCTGTACTCCAGGACTGCTGCTGTTCTTGGTGGTCATCTCATTGTACTGGCATCTCCAAAACACTGTTGTCTTCTGTTGCAACTAGGCTTCACCAATAGCCTTTCATAAGCTCTCTTCATGGTGCCAAGCCTCAACTCCTTTTCTTGACCTCTTCAGCCGAGGCTATCAATTGCAACTGAGGCTATACCTTCATCAATGGCTTTCTGTGGCCTCTCACAGTGCCAAGTCTCAGCTGCTCTTCATGGCCCCTTCATACCTTCAAAACCAGTACCACCTGGGTGACTCTTACACATTACCAAGTCCAGCTGCCAACACGAGGCACAACCTTGGATGCCTCTGGAACACTCCTTCTCTGTGCTCTCGGGAACCACTTCCCAGAAGACTTCACCTTAGTGATGCTGGTGTCTTCTTAATCACTGCTAATTTCTTAGCTCCAGCTAACCAGCATGAATAGTCTCAGGAATACAAAGATTTCACTTTAGTAGTTCTGGTATCTTGTTAATCACAGCTGATTCTTTAGCCCCAGATAACTTAAACGACAGAATCTTGACAATCAAAACAGCAATGGCCCTGATAAGAGTCTTTAATCTTCCCTCTGAAATTTCACAAACCAGGCCTGCATCTTCTGCACTGTTCTCAACATTGTCTTCCAAGCTTCTACAACACATGCCACAAAGCTCTTAACATCCCAGTATCTCTTCCAGCCCAAAGTTCCAAATTTCTTCCACAGTCTTTCCCAAAATATGGTCAGGCTATCAGAGTAATACTTCACTATGCTGGTATCAATTTCTGTATTTGTTAGGGTTTTACTGCTGTGAGCAGACACCATGACTAATGCAAGTCTCATAAAGGACAACACTGAATTGGGGCTGGCTTACAGGTTCAGATGTTTAGTCTACTATCAAGGCAGAAGCATGGCAGTGTCCAGGCAAGTATAGTACAGGCAGAGCTGCGAGTTCTATATCTTCATCTGAAGGCTGCTAGCAGAATACTGGCTTCCAGGCAGCTAGGACTAGGGTATTAAAACCCACGCCCACAGTGACACACCTACTCCTACAAGGCCACACCTCCAAATAGTGCCTCTCCCTGGGCTAAGCATATATAAACCATCACAATATCCATGGGAGGCCTGATCTTTTCTGAAGTGAAAGGGAGGAGGAGCAGATAGGGGAGAGGGACTTGAAGGAAAGAAGAGAGGGGAAACTGGTAGAGAGGTAAAAATAATTAATTAATTAATTAAAAATAAATACATAAATACAAAATAGAAAATATTTTAATATTTAATGTAGACATTCACTCATCTTGATACCAATGTAGTAGTAAAGCACAATTGCTAGTCTTTTATTTCTTTTATGGAAAAAGGGAATCATGAATGAAAAAGTGTGTATAGCCATGAAATTCATGATGTGGTTCCAAGATTTACTAGGATAATTGGTTTCAAACTTTAGAAAGCATGAGAATTTGTAGGATGATGACGATGACAACAATTATGATGATAATTAATAATCCAGATTCTCAGCCACAGTAGGATTGAGTATCTACAGGCAGGAATATAATAAATCTCAGGAACCCACCCTCTTTCTGGGCAATTTAGGTAATTCTACTACACTGAAACAGAGCAAATCCAAACAGATCAAACTAGGAGTGATAGAAGTTTTGTCACACTGCAACAGGGCTGCTGGGTAGGACAAATAAGGTCTGAGCTCACTGTTCTTTGTTTTCCTGTCCTAGTTGATTGGCTCTCACTAGCATGTGATCCTGGAGAGGCTTAAACTGTTAGCCTAGTGAACAGCAGCTGCCTGGCCCTCCCTGGAAGTTCTTCCATTTGTGAATAGGTTATTTCCCATGGAAAAAATAAAATTTGTTGACCACATGAAAACCACTTAGAATTGTGTACTAGCTAAATAAGACTTAGCAGTATAGCCTTAAAATCACCTGGAATCCACGAACCACATAAATGGTGGCTGGGTGCACACACAAATGAGACCAGTTGGATAGAAGATTGAAATATTAAATAAAACAAAAACATGCAGGTTTCAAATGAGAAGCTAGGAAGGATCTTTATTGGCCATTTTCATTCGTCAGAGATACTTTCTAGATACTGATAGACCTCTCGAGAGATGAGGGTAAACATAAGACAAAGAAAGAATCGAGGGAATAGGAATTAGTTTGACTGGAATGACTGATTTGGGCCAGTTCCCTCTAACCCAGTTGGTCTCAACCTGTGAGTTGTGACCCCTTTGGGGCATCAAAGACCCCTTTCACAGGGGTTGCATATCAGATATCCCATATATCAGATACTTATACCACAGTTCATAACAGTAGCAAAACTACAGTTATGTAGTAACAACAAGAGTAATTTGATGGTTGGGGGTCACCACACCATGAAGAACTGCGTTAAAGGGTCTTACCATTAGAAGGGTTGAGAACCACTGCTCTCACCCATGAACTCATGAAGATGAACCATCAGGCTCCAGGATGGACTGCATTTCATATATACATGTTTGGTCTCCATCTGGTTGCTTGCTTGGAATAGACCGTGCAATGGTACCCTTATGCGGTATACGTGTCTTTCGTTTTTGGGGAACTGAAATTTTTTAACAAGTTCAATCAGATTGCCTAGCAAAAGTCAGCTTCCAGCTGGGTGCTTACACACAGACCATCAAAGTATTCCTTAATTAAGATTAACTGGATAACCACCAAGGTACTGTGAGAGTAGAGGTACAAACAAAGCCAAAAATATCACCCTATTATAAATAGTATCTTCTTTTCAGGAAGAGATCATGTGTGCCCAGCATGAACTGAATTACAGGTTATTCTGGTCAAGACCTGGCATGTGTAATGTGGCCTTTGTGACTGTAAAGCTCCTTGTCACATTCATTATTTTATCTCCACAACAATCTGTTGGGCAGCCTAGGGTTGTGACTCCCATTTTACACAGGAGAAAACAAGGAGGGAGAGAGATTCAGTAACGCACTCACTTCTAGAAAGAAAGAGGATAAACGCATCCAGTTTTGACCTACAAATTACCAGCCCATGATTAAACTCGTGGCCTTCTTTCCCCCAAAATCCCAAAGTAAAACCAACTGGTCTGAACACCAAAAGAGAGAGAGAGAGAGAGAGAGAGAGAGAGAGAGAGAGAGAGAGAGAGAGAGATCATAACTAGTTAGAGATGTTTGGGTGGACAGGAAGGCCATTTTGTGTGTATGTCTCTCATCCTGATGGACACTTTGTGAAATTTCTTCTCTCAAGGACAGAATTGATTTAATTGGAAAGAACCATGTTCTCGTTTCCTCTTTTGGCCACCACAGTACTCGTGGCCATATGCACAGTGGCCATCTGGAAAGATGCTTTCCTGACTTCCAGGAAAGAGAATAAAGCATCAGTTTGCCCTGAAATTGTTTACCTATTGGCACTGCTCTACATGTTCAGAATCAGTGTGGGTTTTACATGGATTTACTCAAGATTCTGCCTAATAATGAAAATAAACAGTGGCACAAAAGTCTGGGTGGAGAATCTACACCCAGATTTGTGGAACATTCCCAGTACTGCTCTACAATTTATTTCCTTTTTTGTATATAAAGATATGTTGAATTCAGCTTTTGTTCATTGTATTCATGACTACAAACCTTGTTTTCTTTTTTTTCTCAAAGAAATACTCAGAGGTATAATCAGGTCTTCCATAGTATTTAATTAGGCATAATTAAACACCATCTACACAAAGCACAGTGTTTTCAAAGTCCTTTCTTCTGTTACATTGCTAATGAATTAACAAATTAATTGGCATTGTGAGTTACAATAGAAAATGTCAGCGAGAAAATTTTAACTGTCTTACGAAATTACCCTCTTTGGTAGATCCATGTTCTGTCACACTATAAAAATCCAATGTCATTCCCAAAAGCTAAGAGAAAAAAATAGGAAGCAAAAGCATGAGGGTATTGAGGACAGAAAGACAGACAGAGGGAAAGACAATTCCTTACCATCTCATATTCTGATCTTTCTTTAAAAAGCTGATATTAAGTACCCCCTTATTATATTAGGTTTTAGAGATCATCTTTACTCCCAAATCTCTTCCTGTTGGCCATCTTTGGGGCAGGACTATAACAAAGATTATTAAGAAGGACATAGGCCTATTTTTATATGTATCAATCTGATTTTATTGCTTAAAGATGCGTTTAGAAATACTATACATGATGATTCTAATAGCAAAGTCTCCTGGAAGACTTTAATAAAGAGCTTGACTCCCATGTTTCCATTCTTCATCTTGCACAAAGCTGTTTTCTGCAGACAGCTTTAAATGGTATCTTTTCACTAAATTATTTAATTTGAGCAAAATAGTGGAGGGCAGCCCTTGTCACTGCATCAGGAGTAGGAGGTTAAGGATTTCTCTATTTAGCATGCAAAAGCTTTCAGTGATGCTTAATATACTAAAAATATGAATGCAGATGGGCAAAAGGCATGAGGAAAGAGAAACACACAGGAATAATACTAATGACAAGCAAATATAAACTAGGTCAATTTTGCTAGAAATCAAAGAAGTACTGATTTAGACAAAGTCTCTTAAAATTGTAACAGTTTTGAAAGTAGATATTCTGACCCATCACCGGTCGAACTGCAAACTGATAAGTCTTTCTGGAAAATTACTTAACTACCAGTCCCAGAAGCTTTAGAAAGCAGGGTGATTTAGTTCAACAATTTTACCTTAAGGAATTTTTATCATAGTAAATGTCACAGTAAATTTGTAATAGCAAAAAGTTAGAAATAACTAAATGTCAATAGTAAAGTTTAAAGTGTCTTTACTTGAATATGCAGCAAATAAAAACATTTCTGAAGAATATATTGTATGGGCTGGTTTTGTGTGTCAACTTGACACAGGCTGGAGTTATCACAGAGAAAGGAGCTTCAGTTGGAGAAATGCCTCCATGAAATCCAGCTGTAGGGCATTTTCTCAATTAGTGATCAAGGGGGAGTGTCCCTTGTGGGTGATGCCATCCCTAGACTGGTAGTATTGGGTTCTATAAGAGAGCAGGCTGAGCAAGCCAGGGGAAGCAAGCCAGTAAGTAACATCCCTCCATGGCCTCTGTATCAGCTCCTGTTTCCAGACCTGTTTGATTTCCAGTCCTGACTTTCTTTGGTGATCAACAGCAATATGGAAGTGTAAGCTGAATAAACCCTTTCCTCCCCAACTTGCTTCTTGGTCATGATGTTTGTACAGGAATAGAAACCCTGACTAAGACATATATTATGACTCAAAATTTTATAGGCAATAAACTGTAAAAGTATATTGTTGGGAAGCCAGGCACAGTGATACATAACTGTCATCTGTAATCCAGCACTCAAGCTGATGATGCAGGAAGATCTCCAGAGTGAAGCCATCCTAGGCTCCAGAGTGAGACCCTGTCTGAAAACAAGCAGCTATAACTAAAACCTACACTTTCCAACATGTTCATGACACATTTATAGAAATACAAAAGATACTAAAAGTATTAATGGAGGTTACATCTTAGTCATTCTAATTACCAAAAATTTTATCTTGCATCTTAGTCATTCAGATTACTGGAAAGTTTATCTTCTAATATTTACAAAAAGTTGCACATGAAAACAGCCTGTTTTATGATTCCAAAATACAAAATTGATTTTATGAAACAAAGTCACCATTAACACATTTTTTTGAAATAACAGACACTAGGGCAGATGCCTATTTTAGAAATATAAATGATAAGACCCTGGGAGTAGCTCGGGCAGTAAAGAACTTGCTTTGCAATAATTGAAGACTTATCCACAATCCTCAGTACTAGTGTAAGAAAGCCAGGCATGGTGACACCACACTGATATCCCAGCACTGGGAAGGCAGCGATCAGAGGATCCTTGTGGATCACTGACCAGCCCATCTATTGGAACCAGCAAGATCCAGATTCAGTGAAAAACCTGGTCTGAGAAAGGAACTTGGACATCAATAGAGGGAAACACCCACTGTCAACTGCTGACCTCCACACACCATGAACATACTCTGCCAAACTCAAACCCACCAGAAAGTTGTATAATATTTTGTATGTCACTTAAAATCTAACTAAAAATATCTGTAATCTTTAAAATGAATGTCTGGAGACCTTAGTGGGTCAGTATTCAAACTGTTGAGCTCTGTATTGACAAGGAATGTGCTAATAAACTTGGAACAGCATTATCTACCCAACAGAAGCAGATGTAATCGAACTTCAAATTGAACTTAACTTAGGGTTCTCCATTCTGCATTAGACAGTTCAGAAACCTACCAGTTATCAAACCAGTTAGAACAACTGCATTTACATAATGACCGCAGACACAGAGGTTGATAATCATTAGTAATCTCTTTTTTTAATTCTATATTCTTTGTTTACATTCCAAAGGCTTTCCCCTTTCCCAGTTTCCCCCTCACCATATGTCCCATAAGTTCTCTTCCCTCCACCCATTCCCCAATCACCCCTGCACACCATTTCTCCATTCTGATACTCTCCTCCAAAACTGGATCCAGTCTTTTCTGGACCAGGGTCCTCTCCTTCCTTCTTCTTGGGAATCTTTTGATTTGCTAATTGTGCCTTTTGGGCTCATTAACATCCACTTATCAGTGACTGCATTTCATGTGTATTCTTTTGTGATTGGGTTAGCTCACTTAGGATGATGTTTTCCAGATCCAACCACTTACCTACAAATTGCATGAATTCATTATTTTTAATTGCTGAGTAGTACTCCATTGTATAAATATACCACATTTTCTGTATCCATTCCTCCTTTGAGGGACATCTGGGCTCTTTCCAACTTCTGGCTATTATAAATAAGGCTGCCATGAAAGCATGTGTCTTTATTGCATGCAGGGGGATCCTCTGGGTATATGCCCAGGAGTGGTATGACAGGGTCCTCTAGAAGCATCATGTCCAATTTTCTGAGGAACCGCCAGACTGATTTCCAGAGTGGTTGTTCCATCTTTCACTCCCACCAACACTGGAGGAGTGTTCCTCTTTCTCCACATCCTTGCCAGCACCTGTTGTCTCTTGAGTTTTTAATCTTAGCCATTCTGACTGGTATGAGGTGGAATCTCAGGGTTGTTTTGATTTTCATTTCCCTGATGACTAACGATGTTGAACATCTTCACAAACATTGCTGCATTCCGTCTTTGCCTTTCTATGGAGGAATAATGGCCTTCTGAGTGTACAAAGTTACTCATGCAGACTTGGGGTTACTGACCAAGGTCTCTTAGTGAATCAAAGATCAAACAAGGACTTTGATGTTGTCTCCTTGATTTCTGTTCTACAGTTGGGTCCCAGCTTTTGCCCCTGCATCACACTTATTCCCTAAAATACAGTACTACCTCCTATCTATGTGTGTGGTTCCATAAAAATACTGGCTACAGTTACTATCAGGATAGTGTCATGTGTAACTGCTAAGCTTAACCGATACTTTATTCACAGCCTTGAGGTCATGATCCTGAGGCTGGCTCCAGTTTCTGTTAGATGGCCAGTAGCCTGGTCTCCTGGTATGTGAGTTTCAAGAGATTTTCAGCTCCTTGCTCACTGTGTTAATCTTTACTGTAAGTTAATCCGAATCTGTATCAGATGTTGCATTAACATAAGTGCTTAGCATTTTCAGCTTTGATAGATTTAGTTCTCTTTCTTATTCTAAAACTGTAGAAGTTACCTCTCCTACCCATCCAAAGATGGGAACAGGGCACTTCTACCCTCTGCTCTCCTTTCTGCTTCTCTTTCTTCTTTTCATTCCACAAGTGATGTATTGATGTTTACGTTGTTATGGTCAGGAACGCTCAGAGTCTGTAAAGCTTTGTCACGGGATGCTTCTTCAGTATGGAAGTGTAAGCATATGGTTGACAGCATCACACACACAATCAACAAGTGAACAAGCAAGCAAGCACACAAACAGTAACAAGGAGTAACTATGGTACAGTCCGATTCCATCAGGCTTATGTTAAATCTGGGGACTTCCTGCTGCCTTTCCCCTTGTCCCCCCCCCCATAAAATTTCTCAGCTTTTCTTCTAATATGTCTATATTTTTTAATCATACTTTTAATCATTCAACAAATTGCTCTTTTGTGTTTTGCTTTAGTTTGATTTCATTATTGCTGCTGTTGGTTTGGAAAACCTGAGAACTTAATCTGACTTTTACTTTACAAATTCTTATCTATCCCCAAATAGAGCTCTACCCGCAATCACCTTTCTTTCCTTCTTCACTTTCGTTGCCTGGCTTGGTCCTTTGTCTTGTTTTCCCACTATAGCGCGCAGAGGCTAGTTTGGCCAGTGTGGAGGGATTCAGCTCCAATGGCACTCATGCCTTCCATGGTTGTCTGCCTCCTTGTTAGACTTTTATACATTCTTTTGCCAGAGGTTGCACACCAGAGAAACAGCATCCAAACAGTAAGCTTTTAATCTGTGTCTGAACTATAACTATACATCCATGTTTTAAAATGAATCAACTGAATAAAGACTAATTGGATTTTTTTGGTTTTTTGCTACATAATTCTTACTTAACAGTACTTTGATCGCTTTTGCTCTTGAATACTAATAATAACACTCTAGTGTAAAAAAAATCTGACCATACGTATTTCCCTCATATTTAAAGTTTATGGGTTGGTTTTTTTTTTTTTTTTTTTTGATGTTGAATTTTCCTCAAAGGAAATTCCTTGTCTCCTGAACACTACGGACTTGGATGGAGCGTTGGATGGAGATAAGGGTCTGGAGAGGTTGCTCAGAGATGGTTAGTTGACAGTCATGCTCAGCAGTCCTCATGTTCATTGGCTCCTCTGATCTACCTGGTATTTCCTTGAAGTGAGTTGCCTGGCATTCTGTAAGGCACAGGGACACTGCCACATCCCCTTACTACTTCATTTTAACAGTAGCTTTTACTGCCCCGTTTTAGCAAATGAATCTTACTTTATTTTTTGAGAATACATACAGGAATACTTTATTTACATCATTTCCACAACTTCCCCCATCTAACTCCTCCCATGTTCTCTCCAGCTCCCTCTTAAATTCATAATCCTTTCTTCTTTAATTATACATATATATTAATTATAAATATTATATAATATAATTGCATTATATATTATAATATATAAGTATAAATATACATATATTCAGTGGGAAATATAGATATATATTCAATAGACTTCAATATATATCCTAATGAATCTATATAGTGCTGTTCATTTAAATATGTGTTTAGGGCTCAAAACTTTGAATTAGATAATCAGAGGGCTCAACTCTGGAGAAAACTGATTCTCGCTCTCTCAGTGACCTTCAATTATCTTTGCTCTTTATCTGGAGTCAGGGCCTTATAATATCTTCCCCACTCACACTGCCGTTTTAAGTGGCATTGCCATTATGCAGGTCTCGTTTAGATATTATGGGTGCAGCTTCTCTGTCATGTTAAAATTTTTCTGTCCCTTCTTATGGTGTTCCTTGCACTTTTATGTATAGGTATTATATTGTGTGTGTGCATATATATATATATATATATATATATATATATATACATATACACATGAGTTGTGGCTGAGCAACCTATGGTCACTTACTCTTAGCATTAAGACCCAGCCATGAATGTCTGTAATGGTCTCCATCTGCACCAAAATGAAGCTTCTTTGATGAGGACTGAGAACTACACTTAGCTGTGGGTATAAGGATCAGCATTTAGAATATAGTTTAGAATTATACTGGTTTCGTAAAAGACAATAGTAGGCTCTCCTCTAGGGTCTGTGACCTCTCCAGTTGTAGGTAGATTACAGGGATTTTAGTATTAGGTATGGGTTCTCTTCTCTTGAGTGAAATTTAAGTCCAATTAGATAGCTCTTTGTACATACATCTACAACATTAAAATACCACTATTGTACCATTGAGTGCTTGCTCAGTCATGGCTGTGGCTCATGGTTATTATACATGGGTAAGGACTGATTGCTTTTATCTCTTGATAGCTCCAGTAGACAGCATGCACTGTCTTTAACACCATGAGCATTAGTCATGGGGGACGGGGGGAGCCTTCCAACTCATTTTCCGCTTAATTGCTCCAAATCCTCATCCAAACTGTGGTGTCTTTAATAATAGAATCTTACCCTCAACTTCTTTTGCTTCCTTATCTTTCATTTTTAATATTTATTTTTTAAATGTTATCTATTTTATTTTTTCTAATTTTTTAGTAAATTAAAAGAATTTGCTAAAATTTTTTATGTAAAAGTCCAGTTGTTATCCCTCTCCCAGTCAGCCCTCTGACTTTTTCTCATCCCATACTGCCCATTCCCCCCTCCTAGAGGATGTAACCACCCCCTACCCCCATCCCACCAGACCTGGGCCCCAAGTCTCTCCAGGGTTAGGTGCATCTTCAGACCAGGCAGTCATCTGATGTATATGTGTCGGGGACCCCATATCAGCTGGTGTATGCTCCCTAGTTGGTGGCTTGGTATCTAAGAGATCCGGGGATCCAAGTTAGTTGAGATTGCTGGTCTTCCTGTGAGGTTGCCCTTCTCCTCAGCTTCTTCCAGCTTTTCCCTCGTTCAACCTCAGGGATCCCAGGCTTCTGTCCTGTCACCTGTAGGGTGAAAGTATCTGTGCCTGACTCGTTCATCTGCTTGTTGGGCCTCTCTGCAGGCAGCCATACTAGGCTCCTGTCTATAAGCACACCATAGCATCAGTAATAGTGTCAGGCCTTTGAGCCTCCTATTAAGCTGGATCCCAAACTGGACCTGTCACTGGATCACCTTCCCTCAGGCTCTTCTCCATTTTTGTCCCGGTAGTTCTTTTAGACAGGAATAATTCTGAGCCAGAGTTTTTGACTGTGGGATGACAACCCCATCCCTACGATTGATGCCCTGTCTATCTACTGGAGGTGGACTCTACAAGTTCCCTCTCCCCACTGTAAGGTATTTCATCCAGTGTCTCTCCCTTTGAGTCCTGAGAGTCTCTCACCTCCCAGGTCTCTGATATATTCTAGAGTTCTGCCCCCCGCCACCTCTGGAGGTTGCCTGTATCAATTCTTATGCTAGCCCTCAGGGCTTCAGTCCTGTTCCCCCATCTCAATACCTGGTCATGTTCCCCTTTTCCCCTCCTTATCTCTTCTCCCACCCAGATCCCTCCCTCCCTCTGCCCTCTGTGAATGCACTTGCTTTCTTTCCAGAGAGGTACTGAAATGCATATGGATTTAATGAGTCACATCACTTCATGGTTGCACATGTATATATTTTCACTTTGCTATCAATTGAAGGATGATTTCTTGAAATAAAGGAAGAAAACAAGTATGATCAGAGAGCCTTAACCCAGACACTAATGTGGATGCCAACAAGTGCTTGCTGACAGGAGCCTGATATAGCTGTCTCCTGAGAGGCTCTGCCAGTACCTGACAAATACAGAGGTGGGTGCTCTCAGCCAACCATTGGACTGAGCACAAGGTCCTCAATAGAGGAGCTAGAGAAATGACCCAAGGAGCTAAAGGAGCTGCCTGTCCCATAGGAGGAACAACAATATGAATCACCCAGATCCCCCAGAGCTCCCAGGGACTAAACTACCAACCAAAGAGTACACATGGAGGGACCCATGGCTCCAGCTGCATATGCAGCAGAGGAAGACCTTGTTGGACATCAAAGGGAGGAGAGGCCCCTGGCCCTGAAAAGGCTTGGTGCCCCAGTATAGGGGAATACCAGGACAGGGAAGTGGGAGTGGGCAGGTTGGTGAGCAGGGGTGAGGGGGGATAGGATAGGGTGTTTTCGGAGGGGAAACCAGAAACATTTGAAATGTAAATAAAGAAAATATCTAATTTTTAAAATGGCAAAAAAAGAGAAGAAAATGAGAGAAAAACTAAAAGGAAAAAAAAAACCCTCAATGGCAAAAAGCACTGTGTATCTTATACATCTGAAAGCTATTCAAATAAGACCCCACTTGGAACTACAAGGTTATAAAATACATTATTTTGGTGCCGAAGGCATCAAGCTCAATTTTGCTTTTTAATTTAATTTCTATTATAACCCTTTTTGTTGTAATCTTATTTTGTGTCTCTTTCTTTAGAATCAGAAAGTCATTTTATACTGGCTCTGAAAACTTTGGAATCCTAATAAGTCATTAATAGAATGTAGATATAAGCTAAATTAACTATTGGAGATTGGGATAAATGCTTGTGTTTGTACTTCTGGGCTTTCTTTGAGCTCTGCTCACGTGTTTAGAAATTATGACTCGTTCTCATTATTCATTAAAAACATAGGTTAAATATTGACTCGTGTGTTATCTTTTTCTTCATTTGTATTCTATTAGTTCTAGAAACTCTCCTAGAAATACTATATTATTTCCATTTCTCCTCTCTATTCTATCCTTCAAGGTCAAGTGGACAAGGTAATTTGTGTTTCTTAGATCTTTTTTTCTCTAATATTTAAAAGGAGACCTTGTGCAGTGAATTAACTTACTTGATGTCCTCTTTCTCTCAGTTCTGGGAAGGGCTCTCAATTTAATGTAAAATATTGTGAGAGAGGTTCATCATAAATTTGAGTCTCCTACTGGCCTTCACAGGCATGGTCTAGTCATTTCTGCATCCAGCAAGATCCATATCCTTTATCATTTAAAAGTTCCCACTGGTTCTTACTCATACCCAGAAGATATATCATTGAAAAAAATAAATGAATCTTCAGATAGTTCTATGTTTGGTCCATGTGATAGGCCAGATGATGTCCCACCCACTCAAATGCACAGTTTCATCCTATAACCAAACCTGAAGCTACATTTCCTTACATAGCCAAAGGTTCCTTGTGATTTCCGTTCAGATTCTGAACCTTGAGAAGGGACATTATTCTGGAATACTCAACTGGAAGCAAACCTTTTTACACTGAAAATGCCTTAAGAGTAAGAATCTCATGCACTTTAATACAATAAACCTCAGGAGTAAAAATTCTATTGTTTTAATCTTTTTAATCCACTAATGTAATATCTTGAACCTATGTAGAAATACTTTATTAAAGTCACCAGTAAACGAAGACTTATAGTCACGTTCCAATAGAATCACTTCTATCTATTCAAAATGGGTATGTTTAAGCCCTAATGTCCAATGTGATTACATCTAGAGATAGTGCTTTTTAGAAAGTATTAAAGTTCTATGGGGAGGACTCTAAGCTAATAGAGCACTACAGCCTTGTAAGCAGAGTAAGAGAAATAAAGGCATGTAAGGGCACACAGAGGATTAGGCTAACTGTGAGCCAGGAAAATAAATAATGTCTTCTTTGAAATTCTCAGTCTGTGCAGTTTTGTTAAGACGGTCTATGCAAGCAAAGTAGTGCACACACCTATAAAGGATGCTTATTTCTGCAGAGGGGTGCATCTGAGCTCTTAATATGCTTCATTATTTCAACTGAAAGAGCGTTGGGTCAAATGAAAAAGTAGCCATATATATCTACATCTATCTCTCTGTGTGTGTGTGTGTGTGTGTGTGTGTGTGTGCATTCATGTATATAATACTTTGATTCATTCCCTCAGTAAGTCAAGAACCCAATGCCAATCTTTGTCATTTATGTCATTTTTTGAGAAACATTATTTACCAACCATGTTCTGCTTCCAAATTCACTGTTTTTCGTTTGATTTTATTTGATGATGACTTCAGAAAATGCGTATATGAGGGATTAAAATGAATCTTACATTCTACAATAAATTTGCTAGGAAGCAACTCTGTCTGCTCAAGCAAAAACAAGTCAGTGGGTCTTCAGCTTGTCACATTCACTCTGCCACCTGGGAAGCTACACTATTGGGATGTGTTAAGAGTCATTTGCACTTCAAAATCATCACTAACATTTCCAGAAAATGTTCTCATCAATGTGACAGATACCTGCTGAAGAATAATGGGGTTTATGTTACAAACCAAAGACTAGCACTATCAGGTCGAAATGTAAAAAAAAAAAAAAATCCAAGAGTAGATGCATTAAATTCAGCACTGAATGATTTCAAACCTAAGAGATGTCAAAAGTAGCACTTGGCTTCCCCGTACAAAACTGATAGACCACAAGAAGAATGTCTAAGCGGATCTAACTGGAAATGGAATCATTTATGACTATATGTCTGAAGGTTGGCAGAATGAATTATAGCTGGAAGTAAAATGATCATATAAACTACAGTATCTAAGTGAAATACGTGCTGAGAAGTTCCTCACAAAACATTGCTGGAGTTCAAGAATATCTCCGTCCAGACTCTATTGAAACTGCTGACTTTCAAGGTTGAACCCCTTTGAACCATGGCAGTCATGATTCAACATGAGTTGGTAAAGATGAAACTACCCTTTGTTAAAAGGGACCTGCTCATTGGCTACCACCTTCAGATGATTATATAGCTCTAAGCAAAGGTTACTTATTAGCCAGCCTAATCAGAATGACAATGTTTTAGAAACAAATTCCATTTTAGACAGAGAAGTGATTCCTTTCAAGTCAGAAAACAACACTAATATCTTGTTAGTCATTTTCACCTTTACTGTGACCTTTAAACCCCTCCTTCTTTTTGAAATTCATTAAACTTGCCAAATAGGAACATCCAACAGTACATAAACCAGGCTGTTTTGTTTGGGAATTTGTTACTGGATGATACTGAATGTACCCAAGTAGCAATGCTGAGTAATGCTTTGACGATACAAAATATGACTCATTCTTTTTTCATGAGTTCAAACCAGATGGAGGAAGGTCATCATTGTCTGACACATAATATCAGTGGATGAGTTCCATACAAATAAGAGAAGATGCTTACTATTGCTGATCCACACAGCATACCTGTCCATGCCTTTTACTCATTAGTGTATTTCATCCAAGCAATCAGCATCTAATTTTGGTAGCCATGAATAATTCCAAATCTTCCTGCCCACATCACTACTGAGCCATGTGTGCTCTTTGTGCAATACAATATGCTCAGACGCAGGTGGTAACAATGGATTTGTATGTTAGAGAACAAGAGCTTATGTCCAATGCCAGAGTATTCTAGGCCATGTCCCCAGCATAAGTTACCCAAGCCTCCCCTTAAAGATCTCTTTCCTAAATCTCTAAAGATGGATTATTAGATGTATGAAATCTTCCCATAATGTGATCAGCCTTATGGCATTCGCAGACCATTCAGAAACATGAATGAATGTCAGATACCAAAAGTGGTCTTTAGGGATGATGATAGTGGGCAGGTATTGATCAAGCAACTATCTTTGGCTCTGGGTTTTATCTATCCATGAAAACTGACTGATGATTCAGCTGGATACAAACACTCACGCTGATAACTCCATCTTTAGGGCTATAAATGTGATACCTTGTTTATTGGGTTCTCAATTGTTAAGGTTTATATGAAAGGTTTATTCATTTCTATAATCATTTACTTAACATTTGAATTTTTTTCTCTTCAGCCTTTTTGCTATAGTTATTTAAAGATTATCTGTGTGGTAATATCAGTCATAGAAAGAAAGCATTATTACTGTGTCATGTGTAAACAACAGATCCATTAAAGCATCAATTTCTCCTCTCTAAGTAATATCTTTTTCCTGTTCCTTGACATTACTTTATGTAACACAGTTCAATAATATTCTTAATATTAAAGCAATATTTTATAAACATACTTGGAACTCCCTTTTCCATTAATTTTAGTCTTTGTCTAGAAGCAGACACATAATGGAATAATAATAAACGTAGTTATTTCTACACTCAAATACCATGACCCAATCCAGAACATTTAGTTGCTAAGGATCTGTATTCTACCAAACAAATAGTACACTGGGATTATTTATTTATTTATTTATTTATTTATTTATTGCAATCTTTTATTATACAGAACTAGGATATTAAGTTCTGTTAATGCTTTATGTAGAAATCTTTTATTGGGCCAACAGCACATGATCTAATGATAAGGAAGAGAGGGCTGTATCCTGTAAATACATACACATGTCTGAACACTGGCAGTCTTTTTTTTTTTTTGGTAGAAATGCATTATTCCAAAATTGGCATAATCACAGTTTCTATCTCGTTTATGACCAGCATAAAAAAATGCATAAAATATCATGCACAGCTGCAGTCAGAGGGAAGATTCAATTTGGGCTTTGTGCAGGCTTGACTTTCTGCCAGTGCAGCTACATACATCATCTGGGTCTGCATTTCAAAGGATAAGATACGGTTTTTAATTCTTGTGAAAAATGTATATTTTCAAAGTGAAATAAAATGTTAAAATAGATCATAAAATGCATTAAGTCCCTCCTTTCCTCCCCACCTTACCCCAACCCCCCGCCCAGTCCATCTTTTGCTAATATAATGTTAAAGGGTTAGCAAAAGCTTTGAGGCCATAAAATTAAAGGTTAGGATGCAGCTTTAGCTGTCCTCGGAACGAGAAGATATCTGGCAGGATTGCATACACCTTTTCATTATTCAGAAAGCCCCGTTGGGAATATTATACATGAACAACCTCAAACACCCCTGCTGGTTTCTTTGAGAAATCTCAAAGGCCACAGTGATAGAGAACAGCGTGAGAAAGCTACTGAGGAAAGGCGACATTTTCATCTCAAACCCAAAAGCACAATATAGCACATAGTTTTACAAGGAGATTTCTTTATCCCTGCAGAAGAGAAGGCTGACTTCAAGCATCCCACGGGCCCCTGCTTCGCAGCAGCAGCCCATGTTCAAAACCCTTAAAAGGCCAGCGACTTCATTTCCCGTTCGGGGTCCAAAGAAAGTGAATGAGGAGGCACAAGACAGGTGGAAATTACTGACAGATTCGGAGCCAGACTTGTAATCTTTACACTTTAAAAACAACATTCTTTCTACCTCCATAGGATACAGAAAGTGCACTAAGAAATATAAGCAAAAATAACTTAGCCTCTGATTGTTCCTCAGGTCTAGTTTGTAAAGATTCAGGCAAAGCTGGTTGATGGCTCTTGCTGCTTCCTAACTCACATTCAGCTTCATTTTGATAACTTGAAACTGGCCAAGGCGGGGATCTTTATACCTCCCGAAACTGGCGGGTGCAACAAATCATGGCTCCTCCCAACCCTAACATAAACATTTATCAGCACATCATTCCTGTGACTGTATCACGCAAGGAGTTAGCTCATGGGTGACTCTCTAGTCCTGTTGTTCATCTACCAGTACTCACCTGGTACCTGACCACTCCATTGTGAGATCCCAGCCCTTTACAACACAGCTGGCCAAGAGCTGCTCCGAGGCCCTTCAAACTGAAGTCTAGCCTGGAGAACCACCTGTTTCTGAATAATAGGACCGTCCCAGGATACATGAGGTCAGCAGATTCCAGAGCAGGCAGTTTTTACAGTGACTTACAGAAAGCTAATAAATGTGATGTTTTATTCAAAGCTTGAGGTTCCAAAGGTTTCATTCTTTTAATTGATGTGATACATGATTAATTTCATTCTACATAAATGATACATTTTTTATCATTAGACAAAATGTTGCTGTGCCAGCAGAGAGTTTGTTTTAGGGATAGAACAAGAATCTGAGCAAGAGCTGTATGAAGGGTAGATTCAGAGGGTAAAGCAGTAAAGTTCTTTTGGTCAACTAGGTGCAAGCAAAAATCATGAGTATTGAAGACAGGCAGACTGGAGGTAGATCTCAACTCTGTCTATGACCTATAAATTCTGTGACAAGTCTTCTTTAGGCTTCTCTTTAAAAAAAAAACTTCTCCTCATATGAAGAAAGCATATTAGACCTTATCAAGGCGTTTGTTCTGGCAGATTTCCATCCCCAACCTTCACATTATCAATTTTTTGCTCCCAGAGTCTTCCCATGTGGACCCCTTCCCCCAATCCTTCCCAGATACATCTCCGCTCCTTCTCCATTCAATTTTGTGTTCCCCCCTTTTTTACATTCATTGACAATAGTTTGTGCTGCCTATATACTTTTGGATTTGTGGCCTTCCTCTAGAACAGCAGTTCTTAGCCTATAGGTCAGAGCCCCTTTGGGATGGCATACTAGATATTCTGCATATCAGTTATTTACACTATGATTCATAACTAGCAAAATTACGGTTGTGAAGTAGCAATGTAACAATTTTGTAACTGAGGGTCACCACAGCATGAAGAACTGTATTAAATGGTTGCAGCAGTGGGAAGGTTGAGAACCACTCACTAGACCATTGGAAACTAACCAGGGGCCACACCCTGGAAGCAATCTCACCCTCCATCTCCAAGCAGGTATCAACTGCCTTAGCTCCGTGGCTATAAGGGGAACTTGATGACTGCTTCCCCTCTCCATGTTGAGAGTTTCCTCTGGCTGGAGCTTCCAGGGATCTTCTGCATGCTATCACAGCCTATGCTAGCTATCATACACATGCTGTCACAAACTGTGAATGTATATATGCAGCTGCTCAGTGGTGTCCAGAAGATACTATTTCCCTATAGCCCATGGCCTCTGGCCTAATATTCTTTCTGTCCTCCTCATTGGCAATAATCCCTATGACTTGGGATATAGATGTCTCAATTGGGACTGGGAATTCCACATTCAATCATGTTCTGAACATTGATCAGTTTGGAGTCTCCATATATTAATCTACTGCCTCTCTAATGAGAGTTGAGCAATGCATTAATCTATGGGTATAGTAATGAGTTGGTCTAATACTCTGTCCATATAGCAGTAGGTTCTCCCCTACAGCCTATCTAACCACAGATTCTTGGCACTGATAATGGTGCCATGTATGGGGTTTGCATTATGGGGTGGGCCTTAAATCCACCCAGAAATTAGCTGGTTAGTCTCATGATGTTTGTGCCACTATTGCAATAGTAGGCATGCTATTTTAAATCAATTGTGATAACTTGCAGGAGCCACAGCTGGGTAAGGTTAGTGATTCCTTTTCCCCTCAAATATTGTACATAGCACTTTCCTGTGCTATGGAAGCTCACCAGTAAGGGATGATGCTTCTAGGTCAGTACCTACTTGATATCTTCACTTTTATGACTTAAGTCCATTGTCTCCAACAATTAGATCTTACCATCAGTTTCTGGAAGGCAACCAAGAGCATGATGCAGGGGCTATAATATTTTAGAGTCTATGGGACCTCACTATCTAAATACTCTAAAGATGTAACCCAGTCCTAGTCTTGGGCTATCTGTTATCTTATTGTGTCTGGTAGGGGCATTGTCAGCCCATTATAAGGTAAATACATTCATGTATGCATATGCATATGCACATGTGTATGTGTATGTGCGTGTATTTGTTTGAGCATGCACACATGTATATTAACCTCCAATAATTGAGTCTAGGTTATCAATGATCTCTATATGATCATTGATATGTCTCTATATGATGACATTGATCAAATCTTGTCATCATTTTACTTGACATGGCAAACAAACCCTTTCCTTTATATTACTTTCTTCATTTTTATTTCAACATCCAAGACCAGGGTTTCCTTTCTACATATGGATACTACCAATTCCAGTGGTCTGAGAGTTACAAAAGAACTATATGATAATGTGACAAATAGCTATGGAGACACTGAACCCAGGTAAGGAAGATGGCAAATCAACCACTACATGTAAATTATTGGGCGAACTTTTGAAAATCATGATGTACTTGCCTAAGGCAAGTAAATCATCTCTAGTGTGAGACCCGGGCCAGGGGTTTAAGACTCCCTAGGCAATTCCATTCTACAGCCAATCTTGAAAAACTGATTAAATGAAATGAGAAATAAAGACATAGAGCTAAGAGAAAATAACAGAAGAGAGGCTATGTGAAAAGGGTAGTAGATAGATGAACACTGACTAACGGTATCATACTAGCTTAACAAAACCACAGAGGCCATCATACTTGTAACCAGGGGCTCTCATGGAGGACAGAATGCTGTTGAAGAGATTCCATAAATGCCATCACTATAATGAGCCACTTAAAAGAGATTCAGAACAAGGAGTGATGTGTTGGACTCTGGAGAAAGTATATAAAGATATAAATTAAGAGTAGTGGTGTGGCCAGGCTGAAGAGGTGGCTTAATGATTAAGAGATATTTCATCTGAAACCCTGAGGACTGGAATTCAGATCCTAGAACATAAGTCAGGCTGCTTATGTAGCTGATGGTCCAAGGGATCTGATGCCCTCTTCTGGCCTCAGTAAGCATCAGCAAACACATGTGTGTGTACACTCACATGGACACATATATCTGCACCGAGTGCAGGGGAGCGAAATAAAATGAAACAAACTATTTTTAAAAGAAGTAGTTCTGTGCGTCATTAGATAGGAACACCAAAGTCGAGTTGATTCAATTCCAAAGTCACAAGTTTCCTTAATCTAGGGCAAAATCTCAGTTTCTTCAGCTGTGAAGTTTATGTAATGATAAATTATCTCATACATTTCTTGGAAGATTAATGTATATTAATTGATATGAGGCAGTTAGAACAACATTTGGCACATATTAAAATCACATTAGATTAAATACACATGATGGTGATTGTAATGTTGGTGGTGGTGGTAGTGGTAATGATGATGATGATGATGATGATGATGATGATGATGGTCTTTGACAAAATTTGAAGGCATAATGTTGAGAATTTGACTGAAAGAATGAGCTTTGTGTTTGGCAAAATCATGATAGATGCTAATCTAATTTTCCTTCCTCTAAGCAGAAGTAGCATAAGGTTTGGTACAAGTCATTTTAGCCTTTCTTACTGAGTGGCCCTTTCACTTTTATGACCCTTTCTCCCTCCATGTCCTTAAAAGCCAAGATTTTCCTATTTCCTAATAACTTCACAGGGAAAAAAATCATCAGGTAGATGATCATCATCATCATCACCAGTAGACAGATTACTTTTTCAGTTGTATTATACCTCAAAGGCATTATCACCAGTAGAGTGTTAGCAATCAGCAAATTAAATGAGATAGTTCAGATGGAACCACTCTTAAGTTATACACTGCAATGTAAATATTAACCTCCAGGTTAGATAATGCACATCTACAGAACCCTCAAATTAATACGTGGAACATCTTCCTATTTGCCACATTAAGAAGCATATTGAATTACATTGGAAAGTCAACACTCCTGGATGGAATCACATTAACCCAGAGCCAATGGAAAGGACATGACTGCATGAAGCAGCAGGAAACAAAGGGGTCATTGGAGAAAGAAAGAAAGAAATCTTGTGAATGCTGCCATTTGTGAAACTTCTAGTCTGAAAACTGCTGACTTGCTCTTGATTCCTGTGAGTGGGAAACAAAGGGAAGAGGAAAACATAAGAATACTTGTGCTCTTAGACACATATCTCTCTGCAAGAATCTGCTCTTTCATCTGCAATTTCTGTTTTCCTATAATTCAGTATTGCTGTTACAGTGCACACATGCACTTAAGTGTGCATTTGTGTATGAATACACACACACATACTCTCTCTCTCTCTCTCTCCCCCTCTCCCTCTCCCTCTCCCTTTCCCTCTCCCTCCCCCTCTCCCTCCCCCACCCTCTCTCTCTCAGACTCCACTTTGCACCAAAACCTTTCATGGCAGCACTAGATATATAAAGATGGTAAAACCTTGAGAACCAAGCAGAAGAGGAAGGCCCGTGGATTATTTTAATGGCACAATATTACAAAGTTTCAAACATCAGTGAACCACCCTGACATACCACACTCTTTGCCCATGTTGCAAAGCATGATTCTACAAGTGAGAAGAAAAACCACCCTGGGAGGATGCTTGGGATAAAAAGGAAAAGCATCATGAACCAGACAGGTAAGGCAGCTACATTGAAGGTTAGTTAGCACTGCAACTTGTACTTGAGAAAGAAGCAAACCAGAACACCAGTGTTTCCACCAGACAAGAGATATAATAATTAATAAAACATATTTTTTCAGACTGTTCTCCACACATACTTACTGAAAAAAAAAACCATGGACTTAATCTTGTACTTTTTTTCCATACCATATGTTCACTTTATGCAAAATTCTGTCAAGGACACTTTTTCTCGTAACTTCTCTTTGAAATTTTTTTCGAAGTCAGTAGATATCCCATCCCTTAAAGGTAGCATAATTTACTTAGCAGTTTCCGTATGGTGGATGGTAATGATTTCTGACCTCCTGTTATAAATGGCTCTCCGATGAACTTCCCTGACCATGAGCCTTTGTACATATATTCACTTTGTCCCTGAGACTGGCTGTATAGAAGTAAAATTATGAGGTCAAAAGGTAGTAGAGTTTTAATGCTCTTGAAATATTTTTACTAAATTGCTTTCCAGAAAGGTTATACGCACAGATACTCTCCCCGGTGATGTACAACTGTGCCCATAACTTCACTCCTGCCAGCATCCAGTATCATCTTTCACTGTTGCTGCCCAGTGGATGGATGAAAATCAGCATCTTTCTTTGATGGTATACTCTGGCAAACGCAGCAAAGCCTATAAGACTGTGCATGTGACACATATAAGCAGCACACACGCATGCCTAGAAAAAAATGAATTAAGGGAAATATATGAAATTATTTAAAACATTAATGCCTGGTGGTAGACTAACAAGTTACTCCAGTTTTCATTTCACAATAAGATGCACAAGCTATTCCAAAGCTACCATTTTCAGAAAGCATGCTAGGTAATTTACACGCAGACCCTTGTTCCACCCTCAAAATCTTACTAAGTTTTCTTAGCCAATTTGCAGAAGAAAATCTGTACGCCAAGAAAACTAGGGAGAGGATGAGCCAATGTTTCAACCCCATCTTAACTAATTTCACAGTTCCTGCTTTCTATTCTGTTTTCCTGCCTAATTTTCATACTTCTGCTCTTTTGTGTATGGGCATTTGTTATCTTTTAAATAATCAAAAGCAGTAAGTGTACATATCCAGTCCCAAATAGAGGGGTCCTGTACCAAAACTGTTGTAAATAGACTTGGAGTTCCTTGCTGCTTTAGAAAAGAGTCTAATTCTACATCTCGGAGAGGTAAGTATAATATATGCTGGATGGCTCTCAAGAACTATGAATTGGTCCAGTACACAGCATCATCTGCATCATTACCTGAAGCATCCATCATTCCTTTCACTCTGTTCTACACCCCATGTAGAGCTACCTTTCTCACTAGCAACAATAACTTGGCCTTTTGAAGTAGCACTGGTCATGTGAACAGAGGAGCTGCATTAGAGAGGGGTGCACAGTGGCAGAAGCTACCCAATATTCATGTGCTTTGTTTGCTTGAGAGGACTAGAATGCCTCTGTGGTAGTGTTGATTTTAATAGTTTTAGGAGACAGCAAGAGTCAGAGTACCATGTGTTCTATTTATCAATGATAATAAGCTTCATTATTATTAAAAGTCCAAGTAACAATTAGATCATTGTATGAAAATCTTTGAAGAAATGTGCAATTTTAAAGATATATTAAGATAGTTTTATGAAAATTTTGAAGTAAATATGCAATATTTTAAATATATAGTATCTCTGTCTAAACCCTAGTGTGCCTGCAAAAGAGACAGTATAGCTTCTCATTTCTAAGAACATATCTGGTTAGATTTAACAGCATAGGGTAGTGACTGCCATAAGCCATAAAATACATATACTTGTACATAGGTGAATAAAAGGCTTTCCCAAAAGATAAGAAGCTACTTTTGAAATTATTTTTGTTTTGGTTTTTATTAAATTTTGATATCTTAAATATTTATACTAAGAACACAATACACAAAGCAATAAGGAGGTAATGCAGAATGTTTGCATGAAAGTAAAAAAATCCCAAAGCTAAAAATTTTTAATATTCAAAGAACACACTGACTACTTATATACAATGTACTCAGACATATCATCAGATGCGCATGCTATGTACAAACAGGCGTTAATAAACCAATCTTTGTTGGTAGACTCTCAGACAGAATGAACCAGGTGAACATCTGTTGACTTTTGGCAGAAGAGAAATAACTTTGTTTATTGGATTTAGCATTTGTTAATGATGCCTGTCTGTTTTTAAGGCCATAGTATCAATGGCAGGACCTACTTCCTTGGCCCCATGCCTTCACCTCCTGTAATTCCCACTTCAGCTGCCCAGTAATTGCTGACCTCGATAGGGATCCCATGAATACCTAGCGCCCTTGGGACATGTGTATTTTTTTTTCTTTTTGGTTTTTTTCGAGACAGGGTTTCTCTGTGTAGTTTGGGCTGTCCTGGAACTCACTTTGTAGACCAGGCTGGCCTCGAACTCAGAAATTTGCCTGCCTCTGCCTCCCAAGTGCTGGGATTAAAGGCGTGCGCCACCACCGCCCGGCGGGACATGTGTATTCTTAAGAAACGCCACTGACTTAGGCACGCCTCATTTCCAGGAGCTGTGAGACCCAGGGGACCTGATGAAGGCTTGCTGTTTCCATTTCCTCTAAGATAGACAATTCCGAATTATTGGCAACAGCCTCCCATTTGCTATTTGTTCATTTGTTAATGCTAAATAAATATTTATCAAAAAATTACATATGTATTTTTCAAAATTCAGATTCTTTTCACATTTTTTCTTTTCCTTTCTTCCTTTCTTTTCTTTCCTTCTTTCTTTTTCCTTCTTTCTTTCTTTCTTTTTGGTTATTCAATACAAGATTTCTCTGTGTCACCCTAATTGTCCTGTCCTGGAACTCTATAGATGAGGCTGGCCTTGAACTCAGAGATCTGCCTGCCACTGCCGCCCAAATGCTGGGATTAAAGGCATGAACTACACTGCCAGGCTAAGATAACTGAAACCATTTTCTAATACACAAAACTAAAGTATTTGAAATAACAAAGGAAATGAAACACAAGATTATTATTTAAATTACAAAAAGGCTCACCTCCTGCTAAATAGTGTGCTCTATCAATGATTGTTACCTCCTAGGTTAGTTTAAGTGAGAGCAGACACATAATGAATAGAATAACAGAAGACTAAGAAATAGGTGACATAGCATCTAAGTTTAAGTACTTGTTTATTAAAGATATGGCTCAGTTGGTAAAGTGTTTGCTGTGTAACCATGAAGCCCAGAGGTTAAACAACAAACACTGTAAAAGTCAAGTATGAGAACATGCCTGTAACTTCAGAATTATAAAGTGGAGGAAGTCGGCTGCTGTGGCTTGATGACCTGACAGTCTAGCCTAAAGAGGAGGCTCCAGGTTTACTGAGACATATGTCTCAAAAATGCTGTAGAGCATAATAAGGGAAGACACCCGATTTGGAACACACACACACACACACACACACACACACACACACACACACTGAAATAAAACAAAATAAAAGCATTAAAAAGAAATTTCAAAATTAAACCTCTTTTAAATGTCACATATTAAACCACATGATATTTTTTTTCTCTGAGAACATTTTTTTCGAAAGCTAATTGCTGTAATATATACAATGTTGCCCAGCAGCCGTAAAACTCACATTACAGACATTTTCACTCTCTCTCTCTGACTCATTTCTTGCCAACTTCTCAATTTTCTGGTTCTATCCTTCTAGGCTGTTCTCAGCTGAGAAACAAAAAAATTGTAACATAAAATGAGATCCTCACACTATCTGGAAAGCTCTCTGCGCAGTTCTTGTTGCCTTTTGCCTTAAACTTGCTATCTTCTGTCAAAGTCTTAGATCTCAACACATTTCTCAGGATTTTCTCTCTCCTTTACTCTGAACCAGAGATTAAGTTTTCCCATTTGTACAAAATGAGATTAAGCCACAGTGGCCCTGTAACAATAAAAACAATAACTAGCTTCATTCTATTCTAATCTACAATATTTTCATTTCACAAGTGTTTCGTGACTACTGCTGGGTGCCATGCCATATGCTAAGGACGGGTGGCTACTGAGAAGTGTGTTATCACTGCCCCACCCAAGCTCATCCCCTATAAGGAAGCCAAAGGGGCACAGTCACAATCCCAACTGACATTTTTCCTCACTAATGTCCTATGTCTTCAAGTGGAAGACTCTATGATCCATTCTTGTTAAAAAGGATCAGACTATTTGAGTGTCAAGCCAGAGGCACTCTGGACAGTTGTCTTGCAATCTCCATTCAGACAAAGGTTAGAGGAACATACACAAAAAAAAATTATCCCATTCCTGTCTTTATTTCTTCCCTGACAGCTTCAGAGACAAGGGTACTTCAGCTGACTTTGGACTCCTTTTAAATGTCAAATACAAGTCAAATCTATACAAAAGTTGAATAATTTGTATTTAGAAAATCCTGGAGGTGGGTAGAATGGTATGCATGAATGAATGAATGAATGAATGGGTAAATGGATGGATGAATGAATGAATGAATAAATAAATAAAATAATTAGTTTCACAATTAAAAGGAATGTCTTTCTATTCTGTCCATTTTTATACAAGAAAAATTTTTTTACCTGGAATTCTTTCTTTTTAATTACATTTCAGTGTGTGTATATGTGTGGGGGGGGGTGGAAGTGGGTATGGGTGTGTATGAAAACACTTGTGCATTGCAAGGTACATGGTAGTACTCACATGAAGGTCAAAGGAAAACTGGTGTGTCCTTTCCCTCATCATTTTAGGTCCTAAAGATCAAACTCAGGTCATCAGGCTTGGCAGCCGGTCCCTTCACCCACCAAGCCACCCCACCAGCACTTATTCGGCATTCTTAGTCACCTCAAGAGTCAAAGATATGCGTCAAGCTCAGGTCTAGGAAGAGAAGAAACCTTTGAGGCAGAAACAAGAGTCAACTCCACACTGTGCAGAGGCTCATGGTAACTAAGCTCCTGGTCCATGTTCAGCCATTCAGTGTTAGAATATTAAAAAAATATTGCCTTTCACAAAGTATAACTGACCAAAGTTGGCATTGCTATTGGTTGTGGGAAGGGATGTTCTGCAGTGAAGGTAGCTGAAGAAAATGTTGGATTTTAAATGTTTTTCCAAAGCATGTCAGTGTGCACCGCACCTTCCTAAAATGATTGTATGTCCAAGATAAGTTCCCTACCAGCTCTGTGTAGGAAAGCTCTTGCCACACATATGCTTCAGTGACTCCTTTTGAGGGTGTTCTGAGGAGCTACTGAGAACCATTCCTCACGTGCCTAGTATGTTCCTAGATCCATAAGCTAGAGAGGGTCATTTACAGTGAGAAAAAAGTCAGTCAACAGCATCACCATTAATAGCACCAGGTACATATATTATAAACTTGATTAGCTCTGTATAATACATAAAGCCACAGAGAAGTGATCATCATTACTGTCCACTACAGTTAACTCTCAGTATATCAGATGATGACATCTGGGGTGCATAAGCTAGATATTTGGAGATACAGCCATTTCCTATCTCAGAGTTTGTGATAATTCAATATTTATTTAATATATAATATATGTATTCAATAATTCAATATTCAATAGTTCACACACATGCACACACACACACACACACACACACACACACACACACTCAATCAAGTTAAAAGGGAGCAACCCTTCTCACCAGCATCTCTGTCTTCTCTGGCACAATTTAGTCCCTTTATTGTAGAATAAATGGATGACACACCAGTGGCTGAGATATTTAGTGGAAAACCTAGAGCTTATTTAGGTAAAGTCATAATAACCCATATGAGAACAAAATTCATAATACTGACAGATGATTCCAATGTGGGTGGACTCTACCCTTGAGTGCCTAGACTAGAGCCAGCTAGAAGAAACTGGAAAATTCCATTTCTTCACTGTTTTCCAGTCTTCGCCACTTTCCCTCCTGTTTGCCATAGACCATCATCTTGCTCCCAGGCTCTGAACGCTCCTGTGATCTCCACTGAGCTTAGGATGGGGCCTTAATTCCATCTACAAGTCCCATATCTCATGACCCACCTAATGTCTCTACTCCTGTTACTCTTCCTCAGTTTGTCTTTTGTTTCCTTTCCTGATCTACTTCCCAGCCCTGTGTCTTTCCACCTGTCACCCTTGGTGCTAAGAGTCCCATCATTGACTCTAAGTGGCCTGCCTTCTTCTTATGATCTGCATTAGTAAGATGCCTAGCTTCCACTCAGCCTTCCTTTCCTCTCCCTGATTATTGTACGTCATGTTCTTAGGTTATTTTTCCCTAAAGCCACTGTATGTATTTGACATGGAGAGATAATTTCCCATTAGTGCCAATCTTCCTTGATAGTTGTCTTCCTGACATAAGCAACGTCTTTCTAAACTGCTGTTTTTCGGAGAGTGAGGATCCTTAGCTGCTGGAATCAACCAGTGTCCAGTCTATCATTTAGCTGAGATAACTATCAGCTCATTTACACCTCTCTCCATAAAGATAAGCTAAACACACATAAAGCACCTATTTGGGTATAAACATAACACTAACAGATCAAGTAAAGTAAAGTGAATCTACTACATTTGCAAAGTATTTATCATATTCAAAGAGCAGACCCATTTTCTCTCTGGTTGATCCAGAATAAGCCCTGCATCAAGAATCCATGTGTCTTACAACTGGCCTGTCATCTGTAATTTGAATCTCATTTGTAATGTTACAACCAGTGGATACTCTCTATTAGTAAGAAAGTTGCTATGTCTTGAGATAGCCCTTTTCTTCTTTAAAGACTTCTGAGTTTTAGGCCTGAAGAGATAGCTCAGTGATTCAAAGAATTGACTGCTCTTCTGGAGGACCCGGGTTCAATTCCCAGAACCTACATGACAGCTCATGACTCTCTGTAACTCCAGTTCTTGGGTATCTGACACCCTCACATGGATTTATATTCAGGCAAAACACCCGTGCACAAAATAAAAATAAATTTTTAAAAAAGACTTTTGATGTTTAAAGTTTCCTAAACAATGAGATGAATAGATTTCATAATAACTCCAACCCATAGATCCCTTTTGATATTTAAATGCAAGTGAAACAAGCCTAATCTCTCCTGCATACAGTGGTCATTGGGTTTTTTGAAGAAAGCTGTGATATCTCCCTAACTTCTCTTTTCTCCTTTCCATTATTGTTAATATGCTATTGTTTCAATGCCACCTCTCAGTTCTCACCAAAGACTAATCCTAATTTACATCATTTCTTTCCTTGCCCACATAGCAGATATATACCAGAAATGAACCACTTGCTAGAAGTAATTGGGTCACTGCAGAACAAAGCAGTCTTTCAAACCCATGTTCACGGTGTCAAGCAACAATATAAAAACATCAGCAAAGCATATCAATAGCTAGGCAATTAACACACAAAGAGCAGGGGCTGGGAAGAATCTGGAAAATGCTGGCTTCTATTTGCCAACTACCCCAAATCCCTAATGATTTATATTCTCCATTTGATTCTTTTTTTCCTAACTAAATCCATACAAAGTCTCTACCCAAAATTTTAGAGACAGAAATTCTATTTAGCATCTTCTATACATATCTGACAGGGTATGACAAATTTAACAAAGAAAATAGCCATTTCTTCGGGTTTTAGGTACTATACCAGGTATAGATAAACAACATGTCCTACTGGCACTGTCCAAGTATTAGTTGATGGCTAGTGAAGAACTGTCTACAGTCACAAGTGAGATACTGGGGAAATCAAGAAGGCATAACCCATCCCAACATGCTTGACCCCTAAGCACCTTACCTTTCTCTGGTGCAGCCATTAAGAGTCCTAGAGAAAACTTGAGTGTTATATAGCGTAGGACAAACTCCATCAGCTTTTCCCCACTAAACACATAGAGTCTGACTCTCAAAAAGTTGAGCCATGCAGCCCAGATCACACTATTGAGAGTAGAGATGGTCACGGGTACTCTAATTCCAAAGCAAGGGACTTGTAACTGGATTATAGTTTTGGTAAACAATGCTACCATTTGCCTTAGGGGTTTGTTGTTGTGTGAGTTTTACATTAAAAGTAGTCAGTGGAAACTAAACGATCAGAATCATTAACTTAATGTACTTATTAGAATTGTTCCTTCTGTGATATAGGTGAGAGTGCTTATTCAGTTGGCATCCTTAGGCCTGGGATAACAAAGATGAATTGTATTCTCATACAATTGAAGGGCAAATCTATGTGTACCATTCTTGAGGTAGGGTTGAGACTGAGGGAAATAAATAGGGATGAACACACATAATATCAAATTATCAGCCCTGAAAACATGCATGCAGGTAACAGTATACAGATTAAGCAAGTTATATTTGGGAACATGTATGTATATATGAATATAATAACAGTCAATGGGAAAGGAAGCCATGAACTTGAAAGAGAGCAAGGGGGTGTATAGGGAGATGTTTGGCAGGACGATAAGAAAGGGAAATGACTTAATGATATTATAATTTCAAAAAGAAAAGAAAAAATTAAAAATACTTGTACCAAAGTCTTTGTCAAATCCAAATCTTGTCCACTAAATTGTGAACCTTCTCTACAATGACACCGTGAAGGTCTGATGTCCTTGCATTGCTTCAACACGGGGTACCACGCCCAGTGTTTGAGGAAGCCAAAAGGTAGTTGTGTTTTCTTTAAATTCCATCTCAAAGAGAAGATCCTCATTGTCGCTCTCCTATGCCGGTCTGCTAATGTGCTGCAAGCTTCGGCTCAGCGCTCTACTGTCTCCTTTGCTCAGTCTGAGACACTTTTATCATAAAATCACACAATAGGTTTCATAGCATCCCACAGTTTAAAACGCTACATTTTTACAGGCTGCAGTGTTTTCAGGTCTCATGATTGCTGGAGGTGGGGGAAAGCAATGGCCAGGTTGAAGTCATGAGGTCATGAGAATTAGAACAATTCGGAGAATAACTCATCATGTGGAGGAAAGTGAAATTATCCTGAACTTCCCTTTCCTTCCCTCTGCAAAGTACTTTAAAAAAAAAAAATGAATGTGTGCCAAGTGGGGCCCTCGCCAAGCCTTCTCTCCTTCACAGCTCACCTTCCCTTAGTTAAAATGTAAACATCATGACAGTACTGCCATTTCTGTGGCAGCATGTCATGTGGTTAACGGAGACAACCAACAATTATTTAGTGAGGAGAGAAAGTTAGTGCCAGCAGCAGAGAAGGTCAAGATTACCAGTGAGCTCAGCTGTAAGTAATTGGCAGAGTCCTCGCTTTCTAACGGTGTGAACTGTCAGTAGCCACTTAGTCATTTCGGGATGACATAGGTTAGGTGACGTTCTATAGTTCTCCTTCCATGCCATGGTAGCTTATACTTTATTAGTAATGCATTCTTCTAACCAATAAGACTGAAAAGACATGCAGAAATGACTGCCCACTCCTGCCTCATTGGCTCGTGGGCCTCCTCAGGGACTTAAATAAAGGAACAATAAAGAAGAAAATACCATACCGAAAGAACCAACTTTATGGAATGAAGAGCATTCAGAGAGTCAAGATCACAAATAGCAACACATTTCCATTAATCATTTACAATTCAGGTAGACCCTGAACATAAACTAGTGTCACAGGTACCGGATTACACATGATTCCATCTCATAGTAAATTAATGATGTATGTATGCATAAGATTTGCATATTCCCAAGTAGTGCTCAGTCCTTAAATAGTATTAACCTGGTAACAGCAAAATTCTGCAGAGCCTCTGCTTCCACAGCCTCATGAACTCTGTGTGTGGGATGCCTTAGCTGCACTAGTAATCACATTAGGCTGAGTAGGAGCAATGAAAAATACAGTCATTTCAATGATAAGGCAAGCTTGATATTTTCACCCACACAGTCAATTGAATGTTTTGTGAATCTAGGATGTTTCCATTCTCATCCTTACATGAACTTTACTCTGTTTTGAAATCAAAACTGAGTCTACTTTTCTGTTGACAATAAAGATTGAAAAGGAAAGGAACTGCCACCTTAGACCCTTCCAACCAAGGCCCCTGAAATTCCTGAATCATGTCAGGAACACAGAAATCATGAATTCCACAAATAATGGAGCCAGGAAAGGTGGTTGTAATTATAATCTTAGTACTAGGGAGGCTGAAGCAGGAGAATTCACAGTTTGAAGGCAGCTGGGGTTGCATAATGAGATCTGAGGCAGCCTGGGATATATGGCCCAATCCTCCTTTACTAAATAAATATTTTATTAAATAAATGAAATAAAAGTAATAAAAAAGAATTTGTCTGGCAAGCAAACACCCAGAAGCTTCTTGACACGTCAAGGCATCTGATCCAGTTAGAAAGAACAGATTTTTCTGCTGAGAATGTGAGGAAACCCTGCCAAATAATCATTCCTTGGAAGTAAGAAATGCTTTTTAGATCAAGTTATTTTTTTTCCTTGGTATGGCATTCCTTCTTCTAAATGTATGGAGTTACAGGTAATTCATTCTGGCACAGTGGGGAAAAAATTAGAAAATAGAAGAAGCAATTTTGCATTCGCTCTGTATTGGAGTATTGGGTCTGTTCTGCAGGTAATCAACTTTCCTGCGAGTTAAGTGGTCTATTTTTCAGGAAGGGTGAACTCTTCTGTCGGCAGATGTCAAGCAAAGCCATTTCTTAAGTGGGCTCTTTGCAGAAGTGGTTTGCTTCCCATTAAGGCAGAGTTAGAGCTACCGTGGCCTGCAGGACACTGCAAGCAAGGCAATGATGGAGTTAAAAAAAAAAACACCAACAAAAACAGGACTGTCCCGGGAACTCCTGAGATCCTTCTGGAATAGAGCAGGTATTAATGTTGGTTATCTCACTTACCATATTTTTAAAAATGAATATAGGTAAAAGCTATGGTAACAGACCCATAATATTTCCACTAATGCATCGTTTAAGCCTCCCTCCCTCCAAGAGGTGATACCAGGATTCTTGCTATTTCTCTCTGGGCTCTGTAAGATTAGGGGAAGAAAAAGAAGTCTAGTTCTTTGAGATTTCCAGAAAGCATGGCTCTGAAGGGGAGCCATGGAGATAGGAAACAGAATCGGGATGGATGACGACCCTGCTGCTCTACATTATCCACATCTGGCTGCATCAGTGCTTGCACA
Source organism: Apodemus agrarius (assembly GCA_964023405.1). Lineage (NCBI taxonomy): Eukaryota > Metazoa > Chordata > Mammalia > Rodentia > Muridae > Apodemus > Apodemus agrarius. Next base: position 71,290,115 of record OZ030014.1, read on the forward strand.
ACAGCTGGGACAGAGCGAGAACATGAGAAATAGATAAGACTCATGTTGGTAATAGCCAAGATAGAATTATAATTTATTAAGATTCTAGATAAAAAAAAAGATGATGATGACCTTCTATCTTTGCTCATCAAGATATTGCTGAGAAAATGATAAATTTTTTTCCATGCATGTACTATTAAAAAATAAACCTTATTTCATTAGAGCCACACTAAGAAAGACATACTCTACTTGTTCCACGAGCATCTTCTTTACCCCTGACATAAACGTCAAAATCTTGCCATTCCTTTCAACAACTTCATGAAATTAAGATTTAATTTAGGTTGACTCGGAAATGTTTTTAACTTTTTCCATTCCCTTTTTTTTTTTAAATATCAAAATTAGGAGAGAAGAGAAGGGATTGGTCCTTTTTTTATTTTTCTTTGTTTTATTCAGCTCACTGGTAATTTTGTGGGCTTTTAATACTATCAAATTTTCCTGTGTCCGTATGATGGTTATGTGTTTACTTTTAAGTCATAGATGTAGTAATAAAAAGTAGAAACTGGCGATGCCAAGCCTGTTTATGTTGGAAGTTTTAAACAACTGAGCAGAATTCACTTAAGGTATTGCTGCAGAGACAAGACTTCCTCCCACCTGAGACTACATGAGAACAGACAGACTATTGGGACCCCAGGTGGGGGATACAGATGCTAAGCCTTCTCCTTGTCCTCTTCTATGTTTTCTTTTTATTACTTCCGCCCCTGACCTAAATCCTTTCCTATTCCTCTAACAATGACCAAAATAACAGTACCATTTAGAGAGCAAAACTCAAGAGGGTCCACAACCTCTCCAAGCAAAAGGAACAAAACTCAGCCCACACCCCATGTCTGAGTCACAGCTCTGCTCATGATTACCTGACAAACCACTTACCCTATCACGCTCCAGTTTCTTTTATGACCCAGACACACAGTGACGTACAAAGCTACCTTATGGAATCATCTCGAGCAGTAATTATACTGGATGCGTATGTGTGTGTGTAGATGCATACATTAAAGCACTCTCGATGCATTGGGTGCTCTAGCAATATTTAAAGATAAAGTTGGGAAAATGGAATAAGCTTGCAGCACTAATGGGTCTGCACTCTACATGGGGCTGCTGGTATTAAACAGCGTGAGGTGCAGTCGGCTTGCAGGTCTCTGCCCCTGGGCTCTGCCACTGACTTGTTCTGCAGCTTCCATTTCAGAGTCTGTCCACGCATTCATCTTTAAAGCAATTTCAAGTGACGAACTCCTTTGTAGGCTACAGAGAGAAGAAGCAAAAGCAAAATAAATAAATAAATAAATAAATAAATAAATAAAATCCAAGAGATTTAATAAGTATAATAAAAAATAAACAAATAATAGACAGGATCCTACTCTCAAATATACACTTGTTATTTCTCTTCATATAAATGCAAATTCAGCCCAACGGAAAGCACTCCTGGAATGCTCTGATTTAGGGCATTTGCCTAGTGAAAAACAGACATTTTATTTTTTTTCTTTCTGATCTTAGTCAACCAAGTGAAGGAGGCTTTAGGGAATGCCCATAACTTTGCCTTGAATTATGTGTGTGGCTTCTGTAATTTAAATTGCCGGGGTTATCTGTGTGTAATGACAGATAGACTTTAGCCATAAACCTTCCAAGTAATGGTGACTCCCTGACAAATATTTTCAAACTGTTTTCCTTGACTCTCTGCCAATAAAACGGATGGAAACGCTTTCAATTCTCTCTTTTTCTTTCTTGGCCATAGCTTCAGAGCCCTAGTGCGGCTCCAGACCTTCAGCTGCAGATATTGGTGGCTGGAGTCAAGGGCCAGGCCCCAGAAAAGTTTCACAAGGAGGGACATACATAGGGCCAAATTGGACCCTCTGATTCACACCGTGTATCTCTGAGATGTGTGGTAAGTGTCCATGGTACTGATAATGCCACAGCCAAGAGGGGAAAATAGAGCCAACTTCCACTCCTGGTACCCAGAAGCTGGATCCTAATGCCAATTGCACTGTAATGCATATCACTTGGGCATCATGGGCCTGAGTGCGACACATTTTAATTGCACACGATGCAATTAAAACTCGGGTTTAAAGAAATGAACATTTCCCTCGTGTTTCCAGGTCATTGTGCTTCTCTGTATTCTTTGACAAACAAAACTGATTAACAACTGAAGTTGCCCTATGAATAGAAACTTAGGGTCTTAGCAAGTTTGGTTTGAACAAGAACACCAAGGAGGAAGCAGTGGGGCAGTAACAAAAAAGAGGACATTTGAAACTCGCTTGCTACCCAGCTCTGGAGAGCGCCAGTCACTCGTTACAGTTGTCCACAGTACCCTCTGTAGTTCTGCAATTAAGACATCCTACAAGATCATAAAATAGCCCGGAGCAAGTTTCCCAAAGGAAAACTGAGTGCAGTGAATTAGAAATGCCCATCAAGAGGACAAAAGTTGGGTCAAGAAGATGGCTTTGGTGAACAAAAGCTTTTGCCTCATAAGCATGACAACGTGAGTCCAAAACCCCAGGCCCTATAAAAAGCCAGGTGAGATTGTACATATCTGTAGTCCTGGCACTGCTTACAGTGAGATGGGAAACAGAGAGGGGAGAATTTCCTGAAGCTTGTAGGTCAGCTGTCCTGCTATATATAGTGGCAAACAATAAGAAACCCTATCTGAAACTAGGTAGGAGGTGAAAACCTACACCTGAGATTGTTCTCTGACTTCCATCCACGCACTGCAGCAGGGGCATGGCTGACATTAGTCTGTTTTAAACATTTACATGGCATCATCTCAAGCATTATCTCTAGCACTGAATGGAGGGAAATCTGTAAATTGTATAAAAAATGATCTGGGCCTCTTTCAAGCAGTATCCGCACCATTTGTAGCCTATTAATAAAGAGATAAAGAAATTCCAATAACCTTTAGTAGGATTGCCATAGTCTTTAGAAAGACATTAACTATCTAGAATGCCTGACTATTTGTATATACTTACAACTAGTGGCAATTCTACTTTTAAAAGGCAGAGTAGAACCATTAGAAATTACAAGGAATGTTGAAACAATGTGGACATTATTTGAAAATAATTTTTAGTTTTCCTTCAGACAAGTCAAAAACATTCTTTTAGCTAAACAATAAAGTCCACTTACTGTCACAGATAAGCTAGGAGTTAGCCTCAATGGGAGGTAATGTTTTTTAACTCTTTATTTCAAACTGCATTCCCCATGTTTCTCAAACTTTCTTTTGCATATCACTAGACAAGTTACTACTTAATCTTTGCTTGTCATTCATAAAAGTGATGGATGAGGCAAAGATACCTTTTAGCAAAGTATTCTGCAGCTCTGGTCCAACACCCTCCCTGCCTCACATGCCCCACTTTAGTTTAGAATCCCTTACTGAGATTGATCTATTGACATGTACTTGAGCTTGACTCCCCAGAAGAAAATATAAGGTTTATTTCACTTGAACTTAATTAGATACTAAAATAAAGACTACAATTCAGTGGCATTGTGACTGTTGATAAACTGGGAGCTTCTGTCACAGGCCTATAGACACATGGGTGTGTCTTAAATGTTTATGAGTTTTATCCAGTTTCAAACACTATGTGTTAGGCTCACTGTTGGCATTTAGTCTAGACTGCAGCCCTCCGTTACTGGCAACTCCCAGATGTGCCTGACTCACTATAAGGGGGGATTCTTGACCCTTCCTCTCTGTCTTGCTCTCCTGCTCATACTCTACTACTCTTGCTCCCTTACCCTGCTCCCCATTTCTCCCCATTCCCTTCCCCTATCTCTCTCCGCACACTTGTCACTCATCACTGGCCTCTACTCCTTTCCCTCTTCCTCTCCCTTTCCCTCTCCCTTACCCTCTCCCTCTCCCTCTCTCTCTTTCTCCCTCCCTCTCTTCTCCCCCTCACCTCCCATCCCCATGCCCTGAATAAACTATTCTAAAATAAACCATCATGTGGCTGGTACCTCAGTAGGGAAGGGGTCCGCAGAGGCGACCCTTTCCCCACACCTTACCACGCCTCCACCAAACATATTCCTTCTATCTTTATTTTTATAAAATACAACATTAGCAACCTGACTTGTGGTGGATACAGGTATAGAGTGCCTAGATTAATTATATGAATACAGTGTTATAACAGAAATCAATAAAATCCTCACAGAAAGTTTAACACAAGTTACACAATGAGAAGCCACAGAAACACACACACACACACACACACACACACACACACACACACATGCATGCATACACAGATGGTCTTGTGCATGGGAGCATCTGAGAGAGGATCAAGGACACAAGGCTGTGCTCTTCCAAAGTAGACAGCATAGACCCTTTGGACAAGACAACGTGCCCCCTCAGTATCTCAGGCTTTCAGTCCATGCCAAGCTTTACCACTGGCAGAGACGCTAAGTGTGAACCACTTAAACAGTCTCCAATGTCCGATATTTGAGCAACAATGAAAAAGCTTTGCTTCTCCTAATGCTAGACTTAGCCATCTGTTACACTGTGGAAACATAAGGACTTTTCTTGTCCACCATTAAAGCCCCAGTGCATGTCATATAGTAATTACTCAGGAAAAACTAGATTATAGAAATATTTCATCTTTTTCTTTCATCAAATTCATTCATTGCATGCCTGGTGCAGATCTTTTCAGTAATACAGCAGGAATAGACATGCAGTTGCTATACTGCAGTGACCACCCCACATTGGCCTTTACTATGAGAATAAACATGAGATGGATTTACACTGAAGACTTAGGCCAGCAGAAACTTTTGCAGGCCCAAAGGTCACAATGAATTGAGATGAACTTCATGCCCTTGAAAACTTTCTGTGTTTACATATTTATAGCCAACTAAAAGATTGAGTCTCAGCCAGTACATACTCCGTCCACTATCGGAAAGTGTCTTTCCTTCTAGAACAAAAAAATGCTAACATCGTTCTCATGATTGGACGAGTTTTAGCTGCTTCTAGAAAGAATTTTCTTAAAATCTAAGTCTGCTCCCATCACATTATGTGTCCTAGTCAGTGTTCTGCTGCTGCGAAGAGACACCACAGCCAGGCCAGGCCAACTCTTAAAAAGGAAACGATTTAACTGGAGCTTGCTTATAGTTTTAGATGGCTAGCTCATTTTCCTCAAAGCTGGGAACATGGTGGCACATTGGCAAGCATGGTCGTCAGGAAATGGAAAGTTCTACCTGAATCCACAGGATCCAGCAGCAGGATGAGAGAGCGCCACTGGACCTGGTGTGGGCTCTTCAAAGTCCAAAGTCCACCCCCAGTGACACAATTCCTTCAACAAGGCCACACCTCCTAATCTCTGTCAAGTAGCTTCACTGCCTAATGACCAAATATATGAGCCAATGGGGCCATTCCTATTGAAGCCACCACACCATTTTTAAAACACTCACAAATTACTTCAGCATTTGTTATGAAGCCATCACCACCCTACCAAAATAAGCCCCTCAAACTCCTCTCTCTCTCTCTCTCTCTCTCTCTCTCTCTCTCTCTCTCTCTCTCTCTGACACACACACACACACACACACACACACACACACACACACACACAATAGCATTTACTAATCTTTCTAAATAGATTAGAGCTCTTTCTTCCCAAACACTAACAAGTCCTTTCCCATTTCCCATTCCCCATCTCATGATGTTTGGTGTCCCTTATAAAAAGGCTTTGCATTGCAAAAGCCATTCATCTATTCACCCTTCCCACCTAAGTCTGTAAACACTCAGAATATCCTCCCAAATCTTCAGGTCCTTGGATTCCTAACATCCAACATAGTGTCTGATGCTATATAACAACTGAATAAAAATAACGAAACACCATATTTTCTTATCCATTCACATACTTGTAGACATTTAAGTTTCCCCCATCCTAGGGCTTTCATGAGTAACTGTCTCATTTGCAACAACATGAATGAACTTAAGAGATGCAGAGAGTCAAAAATCTCCATGTTTCACTTAATGTCAGATCTATAAAAATGAAATATGCAGAGGCAGAAGGAAGAACGGTGGTTGCTGGGGGAGGGGTGGGGATGGATAGGAAGGTGTTGCTCCAAAGTTGAGGACTAAGGACATGACTCAGTAGATGAAGTATTTGCTATACAAACATAAGGACCTGAGTTCAGCACTCACATCAAATACAGGAGTGGTAGTTTGAACCTGTAAGGCCAGTGCTAGGGGAAGGTGTGTGTAAGTGAATCCTTGGCTAACCAATGTAGCCAAAGCAATACTGTAGAGTGAGAAACAGATACCTCGGCTCCCACTCGCATGCAGGTATGGTTGGATCATCCACATACATACCTGTGCATATGTGAGCCTCTCTCTCTCTCTCTCTCTCTCTCTCTCTCTCTCTCTCTCTCTCTCACACACACACACACACACACACACACACACTACACAAAGGAAGTATAAACCTGAATTTGGGGGAAACACATGATGAACATAACTGTATGTATTAACTAACTTCTTCAGTCATTCTTATATTGTATACATATTGTCCAACATCACTATCAGCCCCATATGAATACATGATTGTAACTTGAAAATTTTTTGAAAATGAAAAGAATAGATTATAAATCCACGCATTTTAATTTTATTATACATCTTTCCAAAAGAGTCTATATGACTTTATTATTGAACTCATTAACCCAATTTGCAAAGCCAAAGTGGACAAAGACAAGCTCTGTTTTCAGTGGACTTGCCACAGATAAAGTTTTGAGGATACTAAGTAAGCACATCAACATACATGAGCCTCACACCCTGCTTGCTCTCTGTCATTCCTCACAGCTTCTCTTTCACTAGTGGTTTCTTTGGTACAAGTGTTTGTCCCTGATAGCACTTTTCATGCCAACAGATTCTGGCATGAGCTAATTAAGCTTGAACTGTATTGTGAGAAGGTGGGAGACAATGTTCCAAGCTATACCCCAATGTCTGCATGGCCATGATTTCAAAACAAGACATGGAGAAACACCCTTCAGTGGCTCTTCATAAACTATTAATTCCCTTTCAAGTCTGGAAGTAGTTATTACTCTACAAAATTATCACACGTGGGAGGTGCTCTGTGGATGTGTCTAGTCAAAGTAGCTTCCGTAACAAGTAGAGAGTCGGTGGAATGCTCAACCTATTTTACGCAGGTCAAATGAACATTGTCACATCACAAACTGAGTCAGTCTCTACACCAAAGACAAGCTAAAAGAGTAACTTGAAATGATGTAACTAAGGATTCCACTAGGCAAGAATTCTGATGAAAGGACAACCCTTTTTATTGCAGAACTATTGCCATATAGATGCAAATAGATATTAGAATCTATGTTCATATCATTTTAGAATAAATTAATGTATATTGATTGGTATAATAGATATAGATAGATATAGATGTAGATGTAGATATAGATGTAGATATAGATGTAGATATTGATATATAGATATATAGATATATAGATATATAGATATATCACTATATAGAATGTGGAATAATAGTTCGTTTCATTTAAAAGCTGTTTTCCTAATAAAACATTCTCTCTACCTTCTTCCAAAGACTTTCTTAATATATGTTACTATGTCAATTTTGACACTCTATTTTGTCGACTTTAAATTACTCAGAAGCCTGAAGTGTCTAAGTGGGTGAACCTGGGATTACTTCTGTCAAAAACATCCACAGTTCTCTGTATTGTTTGAGGGAGGAATTAGCTGTCTATACCTTTTGCACAACTGACATTAAAACTTCCACTGGGGAAAAAGTCTCATAATTTCTAAACTGAGCACTTTTAAATGTATCTATAGATCTTCTTTGCATGAATGAAAAGCTGGCATTAAATCTTTCGATTCTTGTTGCAAGGCCTCCTCACGGCATCAAGCAACCACATAATCAATTAAATTGTTAAGAAGGCAGTGTGGTGGCACCCTCCTTGGATGCCACACTGTATGGTTTGTTTGGGGACTTCCTTGCTTAATTGAGAATAACAGTGCTGCCATGGCAAAGAGCTGTCAGTCACTCAGGGGAGATGAAGCGTGACCCAGCTGGTCCCTAGGGAGAGTGTGCATTTCCTACACTCATTCGGTTCAACTGCAGAGAAGTTTATAAAATTGTTTTGATGGCCTTATTTCACTTTTTTTTTCAAAAATTGACACAATCAAATGCAAAATAAATGTGGTGATTCATTTACTGCTAGTAAGTTTGCCTCGCTAGCACAAATTCATGTGTGTACCTTGCACTAATTAGGAAACTGAAGAGTCAATGGCAATGAAAGAGGCGACTTTGTTATGATTCTCTGGGGCCACTTGGTATGCTAAACCATCAAAGTGAGAATCTACAATTTGCATACATAGCATAGTTGTGCTTTGTGCTTTTTGTTCATGGACAATGAAATAACTTCACCTTGCATGGTAGATACATTCAAGCAAATAGCTTTAGTGCATGCTCTGGGTTTTTGTTGCTGTTGTCGTCATTGTTGTTGTTGTTGTTGTTGTTATTGTTGTTGTTTATTAGTGTCTGTTTTTTAAGTAAGCAATGTCTAATCCCATGGCATACACACTTTTGTTGCTGGTATTTTAAAAAAGATGCCAACTCTTATGAAACCGACTAGTTTTTTTCCCCTTTAAAATACATTTCATAAGCATCTCTGATGTTGAAGGAAAAAAGAGGAAACCAACAAAGCCTTCCACAGTTTAATTAAATGGTCCAAACTCCACCTCTACAGTGATAAAAAAAATTAAGAGTCATTTGCATCTTTTTATGTAGTTTTTACTGCTTCATGGGCCTTGTGTGTCTTTCACTATTACAATTCAAAAGATACCTTTAAATGATCAGAGAAGCTGGCTAAAGAAATGGCATATGCCAGATTTCAGATTGACATCTTAAGTTTCTTCTTCCCCAAGAAGATTAAATTAGAATCAGGTATCACCCTGGAAGTGCTGATGGCTCGTTGGTGGGGGCTGTGTCTAATAATCTCTACTGGTTCTTGAATAGAACTGGTTTGCTAAGAACACTGAATAAAGCTTTCTGTGTTTCAAACCATGGCTTTCTTAAATGTCCAAAAGAAGGTAATAGATTCCACCATAGAAACTGTATTAGAAGATGGCAAGGGTGGCTCAGCTGGTGAGGTGCTGGCTATGTAAGGACAAGGACCTGAGTTAGCATTCTTAGCACCACTATGAAAAATGAATGTAGAACACATTCGTTACTCTAGCACTGCAGAGGCAGAGATGGGTAGAGCCTCAGAGTCCACTGGCCAGCCGGGCTAGCCGAATTGATGAGTTCCTGATTAAATAAGAAACCTCATCTAAACACTGGTAGAAAGAATGAAAAAGTAGCCTCTAGTTTCCACATACATGCACACACATGCACATGTATATGTGAACATATACACATCTACACACACCATACACATACACAGACAAGAAACAGTAAAAATGTTTCACTCTGGTTATGTGTCTGTTGGAATCTTGATATGCATTGTTCTGGTCTTCTCAGTAGCCTATGAAGCCAGCACTCTAATTTAAAAGTAAGGACACAGAAGCTATGAAAAGTATTAGGTAACATCAGTATTTAGCGCACCCTAGAAAAGATCCAGACTCCATATAAGCCCCCATGTCCTTACTGTGAACCAGTGTTCTCTGAAAACCAAGAATCACCCTCCATTTAAGAGGTGGTTTCTCCTTGCATGGGAAAGATGTGTGCTATAAGGCTGGTGCATTTACATCTTTATTCCATAATATGTGACCTTAATACCAACAAAACATTGTCCCCCTCCCAAGCGACATCATATGAAAATAAGCCAATGGACCTCCTCCATTTCCCTCACTCTTTCTATTCCCTTAATGTCCCTAAATTTATGAGTCTTCCCCCTCTGCCCCAGTGGTACTTTTGTCCAGAAACTTTAGTTAGCTAATAATATTAAGAAAGGACATGACCATAGAAGCTGGGCTCTTTAGCTAATAAAATTTCTAACATTGTGTTTACAATTGCCCCAGAAATACTTCAGTACCCAGCAGTGGATGCTGTAGAAGACTCCCTGGACCAGGATGGGGCACCGCATCCTCTATTGGTTGCCACCCTTTCCCAAGATCAGTTGTCTCTTCCTACAGGATCTTCTTTTCATCCAATGCCTCATTTTGGTTTTAGCATTGGTCCTACCCACATAAGCAAATGAAACCAGGGGGAAAAATAAAAGATGGGGGAAAGAGGAGAGAGGAGAAGACAGACAGGGGAAGAGACAGGAGGGGACCTGAGGAGAGGGGAGAAGAGAAAAGGGAGGGGAGGGGAGGAGAGGAGAGGAAAGGAAAGGGGAGGGGAGGGGACAAGAAGAGAGGAGTCTCTATGGCTTCTCCTTGTTTGTTTCTCTGAGTGGCATCTTGCTATTTTCACCTTCCAAGCTGAACCATCTAGGCTGATCCATCCTTCTGCTGATCTGAGGGCTCCTGATCCCCCCATCCCCACCCCGATAACACTCTTTCTCATTGCTTCATTATCATGAATCCTGATACAGAATAAGGCAACACTGTCAAATAAATGACTAGACATACTTAAAATGTATTATGGAAGATTATTGTGTGTATAGCATGGCCATAAGCACACTACCTCTGGAGAAGAGTAGTCTTCATTGTATACCCCTGCTCTGCCACATATATGCTGGAGTCCATCAATCCATGGCTTTCCCATCTCCAAAACTAGGACTGAGATGATGAACCTGTGCCGGGCTCAGCTCTGGGCATGATGCTTTGCAAACAGGCAGTCGCGTTGGGGTTGCTCATTTGATGGTAAGCAGGTAATATTTTCACATGATTAGCAGGGGTTTTAACAGGAGTCGTTGAGACTGATGGACTGTAGGGAGAATTTAGGTAGCATTGGAGGTCTGAGGCAGAGTAAGCGCTGTTTATTCTTTTCCTGTTTCTCCCGGAGGTAAAAGTGTGGAATCTAATTCAGAATAATAATGAACAGTCACCAGAAGGGGAGTTCAGCTGCCGGAAGAGCCGCACGGTCATTTTATTTTTGCTCAGGTGGAAGAGGTCATTCATTATGGGAGAGTGTTGGCTCCCGGAGTGAATGTAACGCCGTTGACAGTCTGCCTAGCTCTAATGGCATCCCCTCATTTTAGGTGGCTCTCAACCACTAGATTGTTAACACACTCCCTCCAGCTTGTCCTTGTGTGTGTGCCGCGCAGTAAAATTTTGAGAAAACAAGCTGTGACCACTAGGGACTCTTTGCATCTGATCATTTATACACAAGCCACAAAGCTTCCAGGCAGCTTGGAGGGATGACATAAACACCTCCCAAACCTACCAGCATGGCAGAGCTTCCCAGGTGCCTCATGCCAGCTGCTGTGTGGCCTGTCTGGGGACCAGAATTGCCAAACTGTCTCCCACAGGTGTTTGCATCGGTGAGCAATCATTGCTGCTGACAAGACTTTGCCCGGGTACTAACACAGAGGTGGGTGCAAAGTTGAAGTGGCTGGACCCGTCTCCTGCTGCTGCCTGGCTCAGATTGACCCTGACATCATTCGGAGATGTATACCTCATGCATGATGCAGATGCTGGCTCGGAAGCTCCCAAGTCGAGTGGCGCTTCTATTTTAGCTGGTGTCTGCCCGTGCGGTGACCAGGGCGCCCTAGGCAGAGGAAAACTGCTGTAGGCACTGGTCTAAACAAGTTCCCAGCATCTTATTATCCCACCAGTGTGATAACGCCCTTTCTGCCCTTCCCGGTCTTTCTCCTTTCATATTCCCTCTGCCTCTCCTCCTCCAGAAATGGATTTATCCCAAGGGTGATTACAGCTAATGGCTGTACAATTTTCATACACTCTCATCCAAGACATATTTACATAAACTTTCCCATTACTAAAATGTATGCATAATTTAGAAAACTTGTGCCAACTGGAAGTTCGTGTCTTCCACAGTCACTGATTGCACAGCACCCTGTGCTCAATGCTCATGGTCGTAAGGTAGTGTCCACTCTTTCCCAGTCTCTGACAATTCCCATTGAAATCTAAGCCTTGCCCATAGAAGGGCTGTCACCCGAAAAACAGTGTTATTCATCCTGCCTAAGTCTTCAGGAGCAGTCAGTAGCCACTTAATGGGGTATCCCTTTGAGGCAATATAAAATACTGTCTTCTAGGTTAGAGAACTAAACAGGAAAAAAAAACTCTTCAGTTCTGATACACCCTCCCTTCCCATAACTTTTAAATATTTTTTGTTAAACTGGTTCTGACCACTATGCTGCCCAAACTGGTTTCTACCTCCTGTCCCCAAATGATTCTCCTGCCTCAGTGCCGTACAGGCATATGCCACCCCATCCATTCTTCAGAAATTCTCTAAAAGTTTGAGTCAAGATATGCCATGGTTAAAATGTGTTCAAACCTGACTTTCAAGCATCCCCACGTTTAATTCACTTTTGAGCCTTCTGAATGCTCCGAAGTTTACCTTTAAATATAGTTTAACCCCATGAAACACATGTACGATAACATCAATGTCATATGGCTACGACTCCACCTGATAGAAGATAGAAAAGCTAGTTCCATTTCACAATTTAATAGGTAGCCAACGTCAACTGATCATTTGCCTTACATTTCATAACCAAGGTTGATTGAAGCCTATTAGTTGAAATAGTCAAAAAGTATTTGTTATCCACAGCATTTTTTTTCAGAAAATCGAACTGTTCTATGTGCCATCAAAAAATGTAGTCCTCCTCCATTTGAATATTCTGAGCAAAGAAAGGACAGTGGGGGAGACTAATGGGAAAAAATGAGGATGCTTTCCACAGTTCCTAAACTGGCTGAGGTAGACAAAGGCATTCCAAATCTCACCCTGCACCACTTCTCAAAGCCCAGCTGGTTGGCTGACGCTGAAGTGCTAAGTGGTTTCTAGAAGACAGAAAGAATGCCTGGCTTTGAGCCACATCTTCCCACTACTACCTGCTTGTCCAGGGAGATCGAGAATGAAAGTGATTATAGGCATGAATAGTTTTTCTGTGTCCCTAATACTCTGAGCCATATGGCTGTATGTTGGTAGAGATATTGATTAGGGAGCCTCTGTTACTGATTCAAAATTTTGACCCAGAAACACATGCTATGAGATGGAACTTGTAAAAGTTTTTTTTAAAAAAAATACTAGCTGAATCCAGGGAGGTGGCACGTTTAATCTGCCCAGCCTAGTCAACAGTTTTTCTGCAGATGGTCTATGACCTGGGTATGACTTGACTTGATGGTTTTTCAGGAGCATCCCACACTGCTGGATATCTTTCTCAGAAGATTCCAGCTAAGAACTACTTCCAGACCCTGGAACCCATTCTCATAGGGCAGAGTTTTGAGCTGGTGGCCAACAAGTAACTGACTGATGATAAATAAGGGCAGGACTCATAACCTAAGTCTTTTACATATCCTATTCTTAATGGAGGACGTCATCACTGTGTTCACCGAAATTGTGCTGAGAAAAAAGAACAAATAGTGAATTAATCTCTCATTGATGTGGTGGTTCACGTGCTATTCTACATTCTGTAGCAATCCTACAATATGAGAATTGCTATTATCCTATTTTTGAAGACACAAAAGCATGGAGCACGACAGAGAGTTTTAGAACTCAAGGCTGTGGAATCCGATAGAAGAAAGCCTGAAATCTGAACCCAGGACCCTAAATTGGCCACACAATGCTGCATCCCCATTGTCCTGATTCTTCACAAGCTCCATATCACCTCAACTGCAAGGTACTTTATGCCAGCTTCTTTGGGTTAACATGATTAAGAGTTCCCAGGAATTCCTTGCTAAATGAGCCTTATAACAACTACAGGATGTGCTGGGATTTGTTTTTGTTTTGTTAACTTGACACAAGTTAGAGTCATTCGAGACCAATCCAGTAAGCATTGTTCCTCCCTGGCCTCTGCTTCAGTTCCTGCCTCCAGGTTCCTGCTTCTGTCCTGAGTGATAGAGACTGACCAGATAACTGTAAACAAGATGAACACTCTCCTCCTCAAGTCGCTCCTGTTCATAGTGTTTTATCACAGCAATGGAACTCTGACTCAGACATATGGGTTCTACAACAGAGTCCAGGATGCATTTAGAATGTTGGATTGTAAACACCAAGACATCCATAAGTACAATAAAAGGTTTTTTTTAAAGCTTTCTGTATTAGGAAAATTGAAAAGAGTCATGAATAAATTCTCAGCATCATAAAAAAGACCTACCTATAAATAGCTCATAATTTTGTACATTGGCTGGATGGGACTATGAACAAACTGGAGCCTCCTCTCCATTTCTATTGTTTTTTTTTTTTTCTAAATCCCAGGACTCAGCAGATTGAAGCAGGAGGATGTTCAAGATCATGTTGTCTAAACACTGAGGTCATGTTTAGTCTAGGCTGTATGACAATACCCTATCTCAATGAACAACAATAATGATGACGATGTTATTGTTATATATACTGTCATCTCGTCCACTCTGCTCACTAGCCTCAGGACTTGATTTGGGACCACAGATGAGAACATTTATGGTAAAAAGTTAAGGTTGAGGGGGTGAGACGCTGCATGAGGAAGGGACAGAAGGATTTGGGAGTCTCATTTAGCCCAGGAGATGACCCTTTTAAAAAGCCTAGGGCCAGTGACATGTCACAGGGGTTAGCTGTGCTGGCTGTGCAAGCTAGAGGATCAGGGTTCACTTTTCTGAGCGCAGGTAAAGGTATAAAAAGAGACCTGACTCTCTCCTGTACTGCGGAAAGCTGTCCTCTAACATCTAGACATCTGCAGCTGTCCACGAGAGCACACACACACACACACACACACACACACACACACACACACCTCAAGATAATAATAAAAAAAAACAATGATAAGGAAAACAAAAGTCGTCTAACAAGCTAAGCCCAAATAGTCACAGCTTCCTCCCAGCATTGGCTCTCTCACTTCCTCTGTGGTCAGTCCCATTTACTAACAGCGTAGAGGAATCACCGTGGCATTTGGTACATAGCTGCCAAGATACACGAAACTCCAGTTTGATTACCATATGTTCACTGCGTTAATTTTCTTGCAGCCAAATGCTCCCTAGATCTTATTTGCTGTCTCTCTTAGTTCCGCCTAGATTCTCTGGAATTCTAACGTTCTTTTTCAGTTCCTCTCCCGGTAATGCTCTAGTGGGGAGCATGCAAAAGCACTGTTTTATTATAGAAATGGCCACAGCAGGAGCAATACTAGTCTTCGGTGTGGCAGTTGTCCTCATTCCCAGTGACGGTTAGTTTCATAAATATGAAGTGTAATGTTCACAGGCAGGCTGAGCAATTATTGCAAATATCAAAATTTTAACAACAGAAAAACACATGCAATTGTTCAAATACCCTGTGATTTACTGTCATGTTTGCATTTGTAAAGTGACTGCCATTCTTACACTCTGAAGCCTCAATTTTTATACAAATCATTTTTTTTTTTTTTTACTAAACGCTGAGAACACAATATTACAAACGGCATAAGTGGCTGAGTAAGAAGAGTACTCCTGGGGAAAATTGCCATGTTCAAGAGATTCTGCGCTGAAGCTGAGCGTTGCACAGGGAACTCCGAGGAGGATGATACCCTAATTTTAACACAGGAGGCAGAACCTACATCTTGGAGTATTGTTCAAGGAAATTACAGTCATTTCCTGTTGCTGCTAATGATTTTCAGCTATTGCCATGCAATGTGTTGAGACTCTTATTGGTACTAAATGCAATGCAGAAACAGTCATATATACAGATGCTCTCTGTGCCATATTCCTCTGTAGAAATAAGGACATAGGAAAGGAAGGTCCAGATAGGGAGATGACTAATTCAAGGTGATAGCATGTGTGTTTATCAGGATCTTGAATGTCACCACATTGCCAGCCACAAGCTGGAGCTGGGAAAAGGGATAAGAAAATGAACAGGACACCGAAGTTTCACGCCTTGCACATTTAAGTTTACATCCCCCAGAAGTCTCTGAACCAACTGCAAAATTAAAGCGAGGAAGGTCAGAGCAGGACATCGAGGACAGGAGAAAATGGAAAGTTCTGCGTTACATATGACTTTAAATGTGCATGGCTTAGAGGAACCTAGAGAATATACATTATAGGAAGCAAAATGGAAAAGGTAGCAGAATATCACGTTCTTTACCACATGGACTGTGTTTCTTACTATCTGGGGCATGTATCCGAACCAGACACTCACATGCAAACATTTTGATATTTTCATGATAAAGACCCATCAGCATGAAAGTTCCTGAGGAATAGATGAACTAAACAGTAGCCCCATAAGATCATTATAGATTTAAACCACAACAACAACAACAAAACTCAAGCCCACCAAGCTTTCTCTGTTAGTGACGGGATGCCATCCCTGAAGCGGCCTGTGGGCATGCAATGTCATAATGCCTGAAATGACAGAGCTTCCAGGATAGTGGCGTCAGGAAGTGCTCCTTCCCTGCAGTGCCTGTGCTTTAGTGGAAAACAGCCTTTCGATGGTGTCACCGGTTCATTCCCATCTCGGCTTTTCTCCGGTATGAAGAGCTGGAGGCAGATCATTTGGTCCCGAGGGAGCCTCGCGCACAGTATACAGCAGACCAGTGAACAGTGTTTGTGCACCAAAGTCCACAGTGCTCGAAAGTCTACCTCTACCTGGTTCACAAAGGCTTTTCTTTCTCCCTCTTCCTCTCTCTTTTGTTCACTGATTTCTCTTTCGCAGTGAGGCGGACTCTGCTACCTTTGAGCGTCTTCTCAATGTGGAGGCAATGCCCATGTGACTCCAAAGTTCTCATTAAGCCTACAGAAACTGTGGCTCCTGGCTGCTTTGCTCTCCAAGGTTTCCCAACAGGAGTGGGGGGGGGTGTAATTACTCACCCAGACAACCCAGCCCTTCTGTTTCTGTTCCCATTGAACCACATGGCTCAGCATCTCGCCAATGCTGTGTGGGTGCTCTGTCAGTGCTTGACAACACAAGACTATGTATGATTTGCAGGCCTGAAAATTTTACACTTTTTCCCCCCTATTTTCTTCCAATATTCTCTAGAATCTGCGTGGGCTTTTTTTTTTTTTTTTAAAGAAGTGCGTGTTGGCAAAGAAGATGTACATTTGATTTCTGAAAAATGAACAGTGCAAGCCAGGACTTACAATTCATAAATAAATTTCCATGTTTTCCCTGCAGGATATAAAGACTCTGCCTACAAATTCAAATCTGAGCAGGGAACTCAACCAAATCCAGTGGATTGAGGTACCATCCTGAGAGCCTTGAAGCATCTTTTCTTTTTAATATATAAAAAAGCAGCTAAGGGCAGGCCACAAGCGCATCAGCCAAATCCTTCAATGTATTATCACAGTTGATTTGTGTTGTGTGACAAAACCTTTTCTGGGGAGACACAACACAAATGTCTACTCAACTCAGACAGAGAACCCACGGCAGACCAAAATTCAGATAACACCGAAGTCCAATTTCATGAAGCAATGAGTTTTATGGGGGTTTCTTACAGGAATACAAGAGAGAAGTTACTCCCAGGAGCAGAAATAACCCAAAGACAGTTCCACCACCAAAGCTCACCCCTGCACAGGTAACAGCTCACAAAACCTAGGAACCTGGGGGCACATTGCACACCTTGCAGGGAGCCCAACAGTTTGGAGAGTGCCCTTTCTAAGAGACTCAGTTGGTCTACACCGCTTCCGAGAAGTTCCGTCAGTTTCTGTTTCTTTCAGGCAATCAGTCTGCTCTTGGGGCCTTCTTTGCCGTTTTTCTCCTCGGAGAGTCTTCTTTGTAGATCAGCTTCCTCCTCTGAGAGCAGCTCTTAGGCTTTCTTGCTTATTCTGGCTGGAAGGGGCTTACGGAGTCTGCTCGGTTTCAGTTCTAAAGGTCAGAATTCTGTAGCTAAGGAGCCGGCAGAGCGGCTGTCGGTCCAGGAGATCCGGAGGGAAAACTCTTTCCCTGCGTGTTCTAGTGTATGGAAGATCCCTGCCTTACCTGGCCCATGATTCCCTGTTCTCATCACCCAGCCCCTCGCTCCCTCCCACTGCTGATGCTCCTTTCCCTGCCTCCCTCTTGCATGGACCACCTCCTGAGTGATCCATGATAACGTCCCTTGACTTAATCTTGTGTTCAAACATTATCATGCTACATTTACCCAAGTTCCAGAGAATATGATGGAGATATGCTTTGAAACAAAACAAAACAAAAAAAAACCATAAAATGATGCTACAGAAAAAAGTTAAGAATTTGGCTTAGTCATAGTTTTGGTCTCCCTTTTGGATTTCCTGAATGTAACAATCTTGATCATTCTCCTATCCCGTATCCAGTTGTCTCCACCAAGGTTCAAACAAACAAACAAACAAACACTAAATTGGCTCAAGGACTTCTTCAGGGTCACTGTGCAAAAGTTCTGCAGCAAAGAGACTAACCCAGATATGCAAATGCTTCAAAAGTGCCTAGCTCAGTGTTTAAAACCAAGTTGGCTTGAAACCCTGCACTTAAAAATGCAAGCGCTGCAAATTCTCTTTATTGTTCAAATGCTCCAGAAAGTACTGTCCCTGGGGCTGTGCCGTGCCATTTGGAATGAAAATGAGCATCGTAGGAAAACTTGGGTGTATCTAAAGGTCAGTCAGTGGGCTCTCTACCAGACATCTTACTCCCTCACCACAGAATTGGCTGTAGGGGTGGTTTATAAATTTCACTTGGGGGAAATAAACGCACGTATTTTTAATAAGATGGTTGTGTTTCAACCTTGGCTCTTCCTTAAAGTTCAAAAAGCCCAGGCTTATGCCCAAGGCTCTTGTTTTCTAATGTACCCCGTCAATACTTATTGCCAGAAGCAGAATATTTTTAAAAATCTAAAATGGTACTCATCACTCTCAGGCCCCAGATGTCACAGCTGTCCCTTTTCCTCTTCTCTGACTCAGTTTCCCTTCCTGGCTCTCTCATTAAATGGCTTTGCCTGTCGTGCAACCCAGAAGCTGGGGATGAGCTGCAGACATCTTCCTCACACTCAATCTCTGCACCCACGCCATTAAAGGCTAAACTGTAACCGGGGACAACATCACTGTCAATGTCTCCAGTCTTGCCTCATTCTCATGCTTCATCTGCATGGCCCTGGTAGTTTGCATCTCACATACTCCTCTCTGATGGCAAGGCCCTCCATTCAGTCATCCACACTCTGGGCAGACGGAGCAGAGGGAAATGTTTGTTCATACCCCCTTCCCTCAGTTGTTCACCCAGTCACCCATCCCTGCTGCCCCACCCTCCACAGTGCCTATAGGTTAAACTTCAAAAACCTAGTCGTAGTAGGAGAAGCCTTTCACACTCTTCCCTCTGCTTTCTCTCTGGCATTACCTCTTTAAGGGCTTCCTCTCCCACTTCAGAAGCCTCTCTTCCAGCTACAAACCTCCTGAAAACAAAACTGAGCAGGACAGATGCCCGTTACTCTGAGTTTCACAACGGAAGGGATTGACCTGTGTTGTTAATAAAGACAGTTAAATAGAGTCACACGGGAGGAATGAAGTACTCTGAAGTCGGAAGGTTATGGCAAGAACCGTGGCATGGAATCCAGGGTAATGTTCAGAAAAGACTTGCCTCTCTAAATCCTATAAAGAAAATATAGACACATTCACAAGGAAAAAGAACGTTACTTGGATTCTTTAAAAGCTTTAGACTTACTTTACAAGTATACTCATTTTAAGGGCTATGGAACTGTAGAGGATTTAGTAATGCAGAAGGATGTCGGCGGGTAGCTTCAGTGTGAAGAGCAATACCAGACTAGGCTAAGTGACTGGGGAAAGAGGAAAACAGTGGGTGCTTTTGAGCTGATCTGAGAAACATGAAAGTCTGCCATAGAGCGACATCAGCTCTTTCTTGAGAGCTAGCAATGCTGGCTCTGCTAGCAGTGCAGTGTTTCTTATTTCTACTGATGATTATGATTGACCCCATACTCTTGGTTTTCATTGATCCTCATTGACTATCTTCTCCAACTTAGACCCAGCACTTCATCCATCCATCTTTGCTTTCTTGCTGACTTCCACTTGCCTAGCAAAACACCCATCCTGCATCAGTGTAAGGGCATGGCTCCTTGGTTGGATGCAGCAGCATGCATCCCACGCATGCCCACAGGAATGCCACGCTTTCTCTCCCAGTGCAGCTTGCAAAGCCTCAAGAACTGGCATACTCTTCCCCTTCAAGAAATAACTCACTCCTTCCCAGCAAAATGAGAGAACATCATTCCGCAGCTCTTCCTCACCAATAAGAAATCCTTCTGTCAGGGGATGCTCTCAGTCATCCATTGAACTGAGTACAGGGTCCCCAGTGGAGGAGCTAGAGAAAGGACCCAAGGAGCTGAAGGGCTTTGCAGCCCCATAGGAGGAACAACAATATGAAGCAACCAGTACTCCCAGAGATCCCAGGGGCTAAACCACCAACCAAAGAGTACACATGGAGGGACCCATGGCTCCAGCTGCATATGTAGCAGAGGATGGCCTTGTTGGACATGAATGAGGGGAGAGGCCCTTGTTCCTGTGGAAGGCTCGATGCCTCAGTATAGGGGAATGGCAGGACAGGGAAGCTGGAGTAGGTGGGTTAGTGAGCAGGGGGAGTGGGGAGTGGATAGGGGGTTTTCAGAGTGGAAAAGAGGAAAGGGATAACATTTGAAATGTAAATAAAGAAGATATCTAATAAAAAAAAAAGTAAGTAAGTCAGGCAGTGGTAGCACATGCCTTTAATCCTAGCACTTGGAAGGCAGAGGGAGACAGATTTCTGAGTTTGAGACCAGCCTGGTCTACAGGGTGAGTTCCAGAACAGCCAGAGCTACACAAAGAAACCCTGTCTCAAAAACAAACAAACAAACAAAAAAAAAAGAGAGAGAGAGAGAGAGAGAGAGAGAGAGAGAGAGAAACCCTCTGTCCTCATCCTAATAGTTATAACTTAGAACTTGGGTTCACAACCTGTGGCTTGCAACTCCTTCCCAGGGGTTGCCTAAGACCATCAGAAAACACAGATATTTACATTAAGGTTCATAATGTAAAATGACAGTTATGAAGTAACAATGAAAATAATATTATGGTTGTAGGGTCACCACAACATGAGGAACTGTATTAACAGTTTGCAGCATCAGGAAGGTTGAGAATGACTGTTAGAATAATACTTCCTCTTGTTAAAAGAAGTCCTGGTTTGTAAAGTCTGGAGTAGAGCCTGATATAACTGGTCTCCAACAAGCTCCCTGGTGATTCTGTGGCTGCAGCTGGTCCTAGGATCTTGATTTTCTTTTTCTGTGATTACCCCTGCATAAAGACCCAGAAATTCTAAAAACCTGTCATCTTTCATTACTGGTCTTTTCTTCTCTGCATAAAGGCATATACATAAACAAGCATCACTAATTTAAAAAGAAAAAGAAGCTGTCATTCCTGTTAATTCATACTACATCTTAACTTCTATTTAAATTGAGTCTCATACAATACTATTCAAAATGTGTCTCATGTAGGCAGAAGCACACACACACACACACACACACACACACACACAGCTTTAAAACCCCAGTGGAACAGCTTTATCACCACGATGACATGCAAATTGCCTTTGTGAACAGATTGCTTCCTCTTTACTTCCGAAGATTTCACTCAGTCTTCCCCAGATCCTCCAGGAAGCATTCTTCTGCTTTCTATTTTGATCGAGACTGTTCTCTACCAGGACACACACACACACACACACACACACACACACACACACACGCCTCCTATTTCTAACTCTACTTGTTTCTCTGTCTGCTAGAATATAAGCCTCTGAAGATCTGGAAACATGTCTAGTGGTCTATTCTCGGTCAAGAGGACAGTAATATATTTGGGGGGGGAAGGAATAAGTAAATGTCATCCGTAGTTGACACCAGTCCACTAGTGTCTGGGGAGGTGGCAGACTTGGAGATATCTTTTTGAAATAGGAATGGCAGGTTTTCTATCTAAGAGTAACTAATCTGACCTCTCCCATCATTCCAAATTCAAGCTAAAAATCAATTGCACACGAGAGAATAAAACAACAGAAGATCTGTAGACTCCCAGGTTGCCAGGCAGCACCCAGTACATAATTGTTTGCTTGCTTGCTAGTTAGGGCATGAGTTTGTTTTCCCATTTTTACAGCAGTCGGTGGGTCCTTTAATGATGCGGCACCATCTTAACCTGAGTCATTGTCCTCCCTGGGAGCAAATGTTGTCGACAATCCCTCGGTGTTTATGATGAAAAAAAAAAAAAGAGCCAGGTTTCAATCCATGATCTGAATGACCATATGAAATGTGCTCTCTGAGACAGAAATCACACCTCAGAGCACCTGAGCACGTCGGCAATGCAGAGAGTTTCTTTTAAAGTTCAATTTCCAAGGCTGTTTATTCTGCAGCAGTTCCAGCTCCGACCAGCCTGATTGTTTTCCTGGCTTAAATTGTATTGCAGACCTCGAGGAAAAGAACATAAACAGTTGGCAAATTTACAGCCTTAAAACACAATTGCCTTAACTGAAGGGGATTCCCTTAATATTGCTTCTTATAATTTTTTTTCTCTCCTTAAGAATTTTGCCATTTCTCAGGCATTCCAGAACATGGAGCGCCCACAGGAACTACTTCAAGCTAAAGCTCTCAAAAGAAAATACCTTTTGAATGTAAATTCTGTCTATCTAGGATGCCATTGTCAAAAAAGAGGAGGAGTTGGGGGGTAACAGAGCTGAGATGACATTATTCATTTGGACCAATGGTTTGATTCTATCAGCAGAAC
Source organism: Apodemus agrarius (assembly GCA_964023405.1). NCBI lineage: Eukaryota > Metazoa > Chordata > Mammalia > Rodentia > Muridae > Apodemus > Apodemus agrarius. The sequence goes on from OZ030014.1 coordinate 71,312,835, forward strand.
TAGCATACTATAATCCAAGGCTGGGAACACATCCAATAAATACGAATCAATCTAGTGATTTCCAGAAAAGAAAACAGAAAAAATAAATAAATCAGTGTTTCAGGTCCCTTCATCTTCAGCTTAAATCTTCAGTTTGCAATTTCATTCATTCCCTTGTTCATACTATCCATTCCATTGTGGACGCCATCATCTGTCCCTGCCCAGCTCCAAGCCTGGATGCCAGCAAGCACACATAGAGTGGTACCCCGAGCTCATTGCTCCCAGCACCTTATGCATATAACTCTTCTAATGAATGTGAGGGAGGCGGTCTTATACTTATTTCATAGATGAGAAAACAGCGTAGACAGGAAGAAGGGAGAGAATAGGCTCTTTGCTGGAGGTCACAAGGCTATTAAACGCTCACTGTCTGCCCGGAGCTCCCTTTGACAATATTGTTGAGCTCTGGAGAGAAAAGATCACAGAAGCAATCAAATCGCTACCGAATAAATTGTAGCCATTTTCTTCACTTGGGCCGTCAGCCCTGTTCAACAATTCCATTATCCATCCCCGTCACCTGCCTCGGCCCTTTTCTGTCCTCTTCCTCTCCCTCCACTCTCTGCAGGTTCCCGTCCCACCTACTTCCTAGAGAAACTAGAAATTATCGGGCAGAAACTCTTTCAGCTTCTTATTGCCTACCGCTATGATAAATGAGCTGCTTCCCATCTGAGAACTCAGACTTCAATGCTCTTCGCCATCTCTCAAGGATGCTGTTCTATCAACATACCCCACCCTTCCTGCTTCATAAACACCTTCTCCTCCCACTCCAGCTTCCTTTATTTCTCCATCCTTATCCCTGCCCACATTCCTCAACCTGCTAAAATGGTGTTGGCTCCCTTGTCATCTCACCTTGTCAAGGTCACACAGAGTCCTTTGGCTCCATCCTAATTCCATGACCATCTCAGCTGCTTTGGGCCTGAAATGTTTTCTTCGCTTTGTTTTTATGGTATTAGACACTCCTATGCATTCCCCTTCTCCGTTTTAGTCGCTGTAATCTGTTTCTTCTGTCTGAACCTTAAATGCCAACACTGTCTTAGACCCCTGTTCCACCCGCTTAATATCAGAATCCCAGGAAAACCTTGTCCACCCTACCCTGGCTCTGTGTGACAGAGGCTTCTACCTCTCTCTGACCACTTTAGGCCATGCTATTCCTCTGTACACATCCGGTGTAGATGGTGTCTGGATCTCTTAAGATTGACTCCATTCTTTTCTCCCCAAACCCAGCTGCTTCTCCACAGTTCCAAATACGCGCTTACATCAGAAAGGTAAGTCTAGTCAAACAACCAACGTTAGAATTGCCTTTCAGGTGCCACCCACAACATAGCTTTTAACAACACTAAGGGATTGGGTCTACTTGCCCCTAGCTTTCATCTCAGACCCTGGGGGCACTGCCTCTGCTCTGTAGGATCAAGAAGGTTTGCCCAAGCTTCATGTCCTCACTAACTGCACTTAGGAGGGGTTACAAAGATGATGTTCTTCACCCAAACCATCTCCCCTTCCTGGACTTAACTCATCACAGAGCACGTCCTCGGGGCACTTTTCTCTTTAGGCTCTTCTGGTAAGCTAGTCTTATGGTAAACTAGATAAAAACCTCTTTCTCTCTACAGTCTAGGCTTTATTTCTTATAAACTTTACCCCATTATTACTTCACTTTTGTTTGTAGTTAACCTCATCCACGAATGGCTAAAATGTATTTGTCTCATCAAACTTGTTTCAATGTGCATAGACAGTGGTGAGCGCTTAATATTTGCTTGCAGAATGTTTAAACTATCAGTTCATTATCACTATATGACTAAGTTAACTAGTTTTAGTGTATAACTTGTGAACTCTTCTTATACTAATCTCGTCATCGCTTTTGTTTCAGAGTTAGGAACTGCCTACAGGCATTGTTAGTCCTGCATCACAGAAAACACCACCGTGTGTCTTAGAGCACCTACGGCATGTCTAAGACATTACTATCCTAGCCAAGGAAAGACTATCATTTATTGACATATATTCTGATAAGGAAATAAATTATGTATCATCTTCATTTTTTTATTGTTTCTGTTGAGGCACTGCATGTCTTTGACTATAACTAAAACTTATCTGTTTCCGCCCCATGATGGAATGGTGTGTGTGTGTGCACATGTGCTTGTGTGAATGTTTTGTTGACAAGCTAAACCACTCCTCCATCAACTAAGAGGGTGTGAGTTACACCCTAAGACATTCACTCATGCCTATTATACCCTAAGAATAAATGTGTAATCCTTTTATTGATGAAATAAGTTTTCAAAGATAATGTGAAGAATAAGTTTGTTTAAAGACAACCTTATATCCAGGTTGAGAAAAGCTTCGTACCATTCTTTTCTAGCCTGTTTCACATCCAAAGATAAGTATATACTTTTCTGTTTCCAGAGAACACCACCTTTTTTTTTTAAAGTGAGGTCATTAAAGCCTCTAAAATAGTTCCAAATGCCATGTCTCATACACATCTCCTTGATTCCCAAGCTGTCATGTGGGTAAAAATCACACTTATTGGAGAAACACAGTAATGACAGCCTCAGCAGCTGAGGCTGAAACTTCAAAGTAATTGAACCATTTAACCACTATTTACTTGCCCAGAATTTCTTCTCAGAAATGACCCTTTGCTAAAAGCCTATGTTCTCGTCGCACGCTGAATTCATTGCCTTTCAGATCTGCTCTTTGTGCAGCAAGGCCCGCTCACAGCCTGACACTAACTATGTTATCTCCTTGGCTTCTGGTACCATGGCTTTCTTCCAAGCTCTGACTGACCTCAGGCAGGAGTTCTCGCATTCAAGCTTCCACTGAAATCCTTTAGAAGGTCACGGACTATGGACACTCCACACCCAGATTTTCTGGTTCAGAAAGTATCCAATGGGACCCAAGAATTTTAATTTCAAGGGTACCCAGAACAAAGGTAATAAGACTGATCAAGGACCAAGATTTTCTTTGAAAATTCCTCTGTCCCAAAGGTAGGCTACATCCCACAAATCATAACATTTGCTGTCCCCAAATTATACAAAAAAATAGCTTCCTTATGAGGGCCTGGCACTATATTCTTCCCTTATTTTTCTAGAACAGTAATGTCTGACAAAAATGCCCCCATGTAAACTACAGGGGCAATATTTATTATTTACTTACTTACTTATTTACTTACTTACTTAGAATTCTTATCAGGAGTTTGGAGGGGGGGTAAGAAGTGACTTCATGGAGTTCAGGCTGTCCTCAAAGTTGTTACATAGCTGAGAATGATCTTAAACTTACTCTCTCTGTGTCTCCATTAATGCTGGTATTTCAGTGTAGACAGTATTAGAGTGTGAACCCAGAGCTTCCTACATCCTAGACCAGGAGTACATTTCAACTGAGCACAACTCCAGCCCCACAAGTATGAGTGTACTTTTCTTTTAGCAGCCATATTATAAAGGTAAAAGATAATGTCAACTTTAACAATACATATTTATATAAATAATGCATTTACTGATATATTTTATTTCACCTTCCATCAACATATAATCAATATAAAATAGCAATGAGCCGTTTCAGCTTCTTTTTCAATTACACACTGTCTGAAATTCAATAGATGCTGTTTTAGACCTTGAGTAGATCGTTCCTTAGAGTCCCCATGTTTCCAGTCTGCCTGGCTGTGCATGCCAGTGTCTTCTGAGTGGAGAGCTAGAGCGCTAGAGGTTGAGGATCAAAGAACCTCGAGCAACAAGGACTCTTCCTGTTCTGCCCCTTGCTATGCCTGCCCTCACTGCACTTCCTCAGTTTGAAGATATATCAGCTGCACTATCAAGTCAATAACAAATTTTAAGAGAAAGAATCTTATCATTAGGCATACGCATTGATTTTAAAAATGCATGTTAGTATAAGAATTTATTCTTTCTTCTTATGCACAGAACCAACCATAAATATGCCTTGATGCCTTCCTTACTGCAGAATTTTGAAACTTGTTCTCCAGCTGTATACCTCACTGCCCCCTGCTCATCAGCAACTCCTTCCCCTAGTAACACAAGCCACGTTCTCAGCACAGTGTGTTTCTTTCTCCTCTCCATCCTCCCGCAGTCCTCTATAAGCATATCCACAGATGTCTGCTTGCCTACATTTGTTTTATCAAACCATAATCACATTGTGCCCACATCTCTGCATAAATCCACACTTAGTCAATAATAGCTTAAGGAAGCCTTGCAAATTGTGATTCTTACCTTTTAATGGCCACAGAGGAACCTGTAGCATAGGATAGCATAATCTGCTCAATATTTCTGTTGTCAGTAAAAAAAATTAAAAAAAGTAACATTTGACCCCTTTTTAAGCAGTAAAAAAACAAAAGTTCTGACTGTATAGCAATTTATATGGAACATCTATTTCTGCTCCTTCTTCCTCTTACTTGGTTTGCAATCCCCGTTTTAACCCTTAGCCTGAACTTTCTCATCCCACACCCATGCCCTTTGTTTCCAACAAAATCACTGACCATTAGCAGTCTCAGTAATTCACTGCAAGTCATTTTCCTAAAAAGTGATGATTCAATCAGCAAAGGGCACACAGCAGTGTCTCCCCCCCCCCTCTCTTGGAGAGCCATTACTCAGGTATTTTCCTCACTTGTCTTTCTCTGATTAACAGTAAACAAGCCTGGGAGAAACCCACAAAGATTTTATTGCCACGTGCCTACTTGGTCTGGAAACAAATATTAATCCACATACGTGCAAGAAATGTCTTTATTTATTCTTTGAAATATTAATAAAAAAACATTAGACCCGAAGTTAAAGGACCTAAGCTTGATAGCCTAACCAAAGTTATTCAGTTTGCAGCTCGAGTGATAGCAATAAGTAGAATGATAAGTAGCAAGAACTATTCACTTTCATTATGTGACAGGTATGGTCTTGGTGGTGCCTTATGAATGAAAAGTTATTTGTTTCTTCAACACCTCGATGAAGTAGCTTTTCTTGTTATAATTCCCTCCATGGCTAAGGAGACTTAGTTCATAGAACCAGCCAATGCCCAAGCAGGACTGAAATGGGAGTCATCTAGCTCCAGGGTCTTAATTCTCTGCTTTATCTCTCTTTGAGTTTTGGCACCCTCATATATATATATGGATGGAACCATGTGAACCCTAACTACCCTTAGGCTAGCAGTGAGAAGTACGATGAGGACTTAAAAGTCATTCACAGTTCTAATGAAGTGGGACACTCATGTTCGGCAAATTTAAGAATTTGGCTAAGCAGAGATGGCAAGGCAGGTGAGCTAGAGACAGCTTATCTTGAACCTGAGTATTACTCCATGCTTAGAGCTGGACTAATTATCTGGGCTTAGAATGAGTGTCCACCTTTCTCTTCTTGTGTGTCATGATCATATTCTTCCTCACTGGGTTCTGTCCCCTGCATTTTACTTAATTAGAACACCAACCTATAAATCTTACATACTTAGAGGCCAGAAAACTCTCTGGTGTCCTCAGACTGAAATCTGTGTGGGAGTTTGGCAATATTGAATTTTCAAATAAAATGATTAACAGTCACCTTCAGGGCAACCTCTGAGAAAATAATCCTTCCTGAATCTTGCCTCCTTAATCTGAGGAAGCTTTTTGTTTTCAAGTTTAATAAAAAGGGTTTGGAAGTAACATGGGGATAGCTGCTGGGAAGCAGGAGGAGAGGGCCGCCCCTCTCTCTAGGGCAAGGCTCTTGTTGACAACTGGAACAACATCACTGCTCTCTGTCCACACCTAAGAAGGCCTTTGGGGCATGTCAACAGGAAGGGTGAAGGCATTTCATTCCATTTTAACTGTGTTCATCTCTAATTGCTGGTTTTATTAGTGACATTTTTCCCCAAGATTCTAATAATTGAAAATAGGAGGCCCACCTGATCAGAAAGCTTATTTGCTTTTCCATAGCACAATAAGTTCCATCAGATTTGGTGAAGCAGAGAATTAAAATCAGAAGGAAGGACATAATCCAATCCAATTCAATTGCAAACTGAAGCCTACGAGCCTACTATTCACTGAAACAATGATTTAGATGATCTGCCAAATAAATATAGGATGTTTATGGCTGTGCGCAATAGGAATTGGCCTCATTTATGCAGCAGGAAGATCATTTACAACTAATTTCTAAAAGACACCAAGTGCCAATATTGAACTTTCAAATCAAGGCTAGAGATTGAAAATATCTAAAGAGGACAATTAAACAGCGTAAAGTTGTTTTCAGAGAGAATTTTCAAGGAAGCCACACTATTTTATAAAGCATAAAGCACAGATAAAGATGACAGAGCCAGCCTTTCTGAAGAGTGTATGCGTTTATAAGCAATAAAATTTTCTGGGGCGCCCCCCCATCACCCCAGTTATCTTCTGTGTTTATCATTGAATCTATGCTGCCTTGTGGTCACAAAGCACAATACAGGTCCTGTGTATTTCCCAGGACCAAATCCCACTCCTGGAAAGCTATTCAGGTAAGCTCTGTGCAGGACTATTTCCCTTCCTCATACATGAATTTTATTGGTAGAATTCCTCCTCTTCCTTTATTTCTACTCTCCCATTCACCCATTATTCTCTTTGCCTCACCACACATCCCAGTAACTCAAGCATCCAAGTTGCTTGTATCTACTCAAGCCTTATCATCCCAGGGGCTGCAAAAAAAATTAGAAGAAATGAGCAATAGCTCTTATTTTCAGGATGATTGCCCTCTGGGATGGAGCATAAGGAAACTGAGATGTGTCCCAAATCTCAGCTTCTCACTGGCTGTGAGACTTTGAGAGAGTAACTCAACGTGTTTGTGTTTCTTTGTCTCACCAGAAAAGTAAGGAAAATGTTCTCGCTGGAAGAGAAAATTGATAATATATGAAGATTCTTAAATTTTTTAAGGTCAAGGGGCAGTGTCACTTGCCTATAATCCCAGCACTTGGGAGGCTGAGGCATATGGATCTGGGGGTTGAGGCAAATCTGGGCTATGTAAGTATGATCTTGTCTCAAAAAGGAAGGAAAGAAGGAAGGAAGGAAGGAAAGGGGGAGGAAGGAAAGGAAAGGAAAAGAAAGTAAAGGGAAGGGAAGGGAAGGGAAGGGAAAGGGAAAGGGAAAGGGGGAAGGGGAAAGGCGAAAGGGAAAGGGGGCAAAAGACAATTGGAGCAGAGCTCACTGAATTGAGAAGTATCCAATGGATTTTACCTGAGCATTCTACAAGAGAAAGCAGTAGCATCTTAGTTAACATTTTTAATGTCCCGGAACAAAGGAGAGAAGCACAGGATCATGTCTAACACCGAGAGTGAAGAAAAGCGTTCTGAAGTTCACCTCATTGACATCCTATGTTTAGCTTAGCATCAGAACTGAACTGTCTCCTCCACACTATTGGGGAAATCACTTAAATATGAAGAAACATTTCTGTCCCACAGAAAAGCTACAAAGGCCAGAGATTTTTACTCGAACACTTCTTACAGCAGGCACGAGAGCACTCGATGGGGTCCTGCTGCTACGCACATCTACTGCAGATTTCAGATGAAAAGCTAATATAGAAATATAGCCCATCCTGGCAGAACCAGTAGGGTAGGAAGTTGTGTGGATAATTCTAGCAACCATGGCCAGAATCCCATACTGGCTAAACAGATGGGATCACCTGCTCATTCTGTGTCCAAGGTGAATCTTCACTGTTCCTTGTGGCTTATGATCCTTGCATCAACTGTCCGACCTTCGGCTTTGTGCTTTGGCTACTGTATTGTTTGGATATAATTTCCTCCAATAGGAGCATTTTCCTCTTAAATTATCCAGGACTAGTTTTGTTGATACCTAATTGCTGATATCTAATTGGTTCCTCCTGTGTGTTCTGCAACACCGTATCTCAGTTACCTTGCACGCTGTTCTGGGATGCAACACAACTGCTTTTCTAAAACCTACTTCTGTTCTCCAGCCCTTTCCTTTTAGAAATCATGCCATCTGTGCAGGAGGTATGTGTGTGTGGGGGGGATGTCTTTCCCCTTAGGACTTTATTTTCTGTAAGGGAAATCTGATCAATTCATTCAAGTCCATGTACTAACTGGTGAAACTAATGTAAATGTTAAACTGGCATTTTTAATGTCTTAGAACAAAAGAGAAAATTTTTTTCCAATGTCTTAAAACATTGCCAATGTCTGTAAGGTTGCTAGACTTTGTACCATCAGAAGAAGCCCTGCATTTGCCAAGATTTGTCCTCTCTAGTCTATCCATAGGTGTCTGTGGACAAGTCCTGTAGTGACCAGCGAAATTCACATCATTAATGCCTTCCTCTCAATGTAACACACACACACACACACACACACACACACACACACAAACACACACACACACACACACACACACACACACACACACAAGGGAAACAAAGGGGAGGTATAAAATTTTTAACATGCCCAGAATGTTGAGCCCCAACATAATGACATGCTATATATATTTAGCAACTGTCTGAGAAATGGAGAGTGGAGAAGATGGAAATGAAACCCTAACGTGTGACAATTTCTGATCTCATTTGGATCATGTAAACACATCTACCATGTTCAGATTCATGGCACCAAATCACGTTAATAAGATCATAAAAGTCTGACCAGTGTAAAGTGGAATCTCAGAGTTATTTTGATTTGCATTTCCCTGATAACTAAGGATGCTGAATATTTCTTTAGGTGCTTTAGAGCCATTCGAGTTTCCTCAGTTGAGAATTCCCTGTTTAGTTCTGTATCCCATTTTAATAGGGTTATTTGACAATCTGGAGACTAACTTCTTGAGTTCTTTGTATACATTGGATATTAGCCCTCTATTGGGTGTAGGGTTAGTAAATGAATTTTCCCAATTCATTGGTTGCCGTTTTGTCCTATTGACCATGTCCTTTGCCTTACAGAAGCTTTGCAATTTTACGAGGTCCCATTTGACGATTCTAGTTCTTAAAGCATAAGCCATTGGTGTTCTGTTCAATAACTTTTCCCCTGTGCCCATGTGTTCAAGATTTGTCCCTACATTTTCCTCTATAAGCTTCAGTGTGTCTGGTTTTATGTGTAGATCCTTGATCCACTTGGACTTGAGCTTTGGACAAGGAGATAAGAATGGGTCAATTTGCATTTTTCTGCATGCTGACCTCCAGTTGATCCAGTTTGTTAAAAATGCTGTCCTTTTTCCACTGGATGTTTTTAGCTCCTTTGTCAAATATCAAGAGACCATATGTGTGTGGGTTCATTTCTGGGTCTTCAGTTCTATTCCATTGATCTTCCTGCCTGTCTGCATACCAATACCAAACACTTTTTATCACTATTGCTCTGTAGTAGAGCTTGAGGTCAGGGATGGTGATTCTCCCAGATCATCTTTTCTTGTGGAGAATAGTTTTTGCTATCCTGAGGTTTTGTTATTCCAGATGAATTTGAGAATTGCTCTTTCTAGATCTATGAAGAATTGATTTGGGATTTAATGAGGATTGCATTGAATCTGTAGATTGCTTTCGGCAAGATGGTCATTTTTACTATATTGATCCTGCCAATCCATGAACATGGGAGATCTTTCCATCTTCTGAGACTTTCTTCGATTTCTTTCTTCAGAGGCTTGTAGTTCTTGTCATATAGTTCTTTCACTTGCTTCGTTAGGGTCACACCTAGGTATGAAATGTTATTTGGGACTATTGTGAAGGGTGTCATTCCCCTAATTTCTTTCTCATCTTGTTTATCCTTTGAGTAGAGGAAGGCTACTTATTTGCTTGAGTTAATTTTATATCCAGCCGCTTTGCTGAAGTTGTTTATTAGCTTTAGGAGTTCTCTGGTGGGGGATAGCAGACGCTGGAGAGGATGTGGGGAAAAGGGAACACTTCTCCATTGTTGGTGGGATTGCAAGCTGGGAAAGCCACTCTGGAAATCAGTTTGGTGATTCCTCAGAAAATTAGACATAGTACTACCTGCGGACCCAGCTATACCATTCCTGGGCATATACCCAGAAGGTGCTCCTACATGTAATAAGGACACATGCTCCACTATGTTCATAGCTGCCTTATTTATAATAGCCAGAAGCTGGAAAGAACCCAGATGTCCCTAAACAGAGGAATGGATACAGAAACGGTGGTATATATATACAATGGAGTACTACTCAGCTATTAAAAACAATGAATTCATGAAATTCTTAGGCAAATAGATGGAACTAGAAAGTGTCATCCTGAGCAAGGAAACCCAATCTCAAAAGAACACACATGATATGCACTCACTAATAAGCGGATGCTAGCCCCAAAGCTCAAAATAAACAAGTTACAATTCACTCAGCACTCCTAGGAAGCTCAAGAAGAAGGAGGACTTAAGTGAGGGTGCTTTGGTTCCTCTGATAAAGGGAACAAAATACTCACAGGAGCAATAAGGGAGACAAAGTGTGGAGCCCTACCTGAGGATTCATCCTGTAAACAGTCACCAAACCCTTACACTACGACAAAAAGCATATGCCAAAAGGAGCATGCCATGGTTGTCTCTGGAGGGGCCCTGCCTGAGCCTTACAAATACAGAGGCAGAAGCTAGCAACCAACTACTTGACTGGGCGTGGAGGAGCTGGAGGGTAGTTTGGAGGAGCTGAAGGGGTTTACAGCCCCATAGGAAGAACAATGATTTTGGCTACCCAGACGCCCCAAGACTCCCAGGGACTAAACCATCAACCAAGGGACACACATGGTTCCAGCCAAAAATGAGGCAGAGGAATGCCTTGTTGGGCATCAATGGGAGGAGTGGTCCTTCGTCAGGTAAAGGCTCAATAGAGGCCCAAACAAAGGGAAACCAAGTTGGGGGAGGTGGGAGTGTGTCGGGTGGAGGGGCATATATGTGGAGGTAGGGGGTGGGAGGAGGGTTTGGGGGTCTTTGGGGAGGGGGGAAATCGGGAAAGATTTTACCATTGGCAATGTAAATAAAGACGATATTCAATAAAAAAAAAAGATCATGAAACTCTTGGATATTTCATGATTACTTCTTGGCTTCCAGTATCCAATTGCTTCCTAGCCAGTTCCTCACTAACTTCTTATTGTGTGCTCCACTGGATCCCACTGGCCTTGTCTTCTCTCCTAAGGGGCACCACTCCACCCCTCCACCCCTACTTTATTCAGCACAAACTTTCTTCCACTGGACTGAGTCAGGATCTTCATTACAACTCACGGCTGTCTGTGCTTTCTTTCTGAGCACTCACTGGGTAATATATATATATATATATATATATATATATATATATACACACACACACATATATATATATATACATATACATATGTATATATATATTTCCCCTTAATATCATTAGACAGTGTTTATCATTGCAAGCAAGCTCAGCTGTGTATTGATGTGTGATCAGACCAGCTCTCAACTCCTTTTTCCTCCTGTTGTTCCTATGCAGCCTTTTTATGAAGGGGATTTAGGGAAATTATCAGAAAACTCTAATGTCTGAACAAATCCTTTTGGTCCCTAGAACCACAAATATGACAGAAATCCTTCTATGTTTGACTGGGTTTGTTAAAATGGTATATTATCAAAGCTAAAAGAAAGCAGCCCCAGCGCTTTTTCTCTGATCATGTGTATCTAGTGGTGCCTTGGAGAGGCTGGGATGAGAAGCTGAGAGGAAGTGTTGCCCAAAAGATAAGAGCGCTTGGCTTGCCTCAGTCATACCTCCAGAGAGTTTCGGTTTCACACTTTTTCTCTCTCTTCTTCAGAAGACTTCTCTGGAATGATTTTAACTGTGAGAAAATTAAGCCAGTTTTTGTTCTATAGATATGCAAAATAAATGTTCAAAGAATTGTAGAATTTTAGAGGAGAATATTCTTCTATCTCATGGGGAAAATGTCTCCATAGTTCAACCTTCTCCCTCCCCCTTCTTTGCTCCTAGCTCCTGGTCTCAGCAAAGAATCCAATTTCCAATTCTATCGCATTCTTAAAGTGTTGAGTCCTTTCTGAGTCTATATCATGTGGTGCTCCCATTTGTATTTAGATAACAAAATGTTTTCCAAAGATCACACGCATGATACATCATAGAACCACAATATGAACCCCTCCTAACCACAATCCTAATCATAATTTTCTTTGTGTCTTTTTTTTTCCACTGTGCATACAGTACCAGTGGAAACTCCAATACTACCTTGAAAAAAGGCCCACAGCCCATACATCTGCTCCACAGAAGACTTTCCCTAGTTTTCAAACAAATTGTGCTTATTAGAAACTATTCAAATATACAACATAAAATCAGTAAATAAATAATGATCTGAAGAAAAACAATCTCGCTTCTTTCTGTTCATATCCCATTTCCTATCTCCAGATGTATCTGCAATGCTTGAACAGGCTAGATTTCTACATTTTCATTAGAGACTAAGAATCTGGGACAAATCCAAAACAAAACAAAAAATAACAACAACAAAAAAAGTGCCAATGCACTTCTAGAACACAACTTATTTGTATGAACAACCGGAAACCTCTTGTAGACCATAGAAATTTTCATTTCTCAGTGATACCACATTCTGGGCATGTAATCTCTGGCTAGTCATTTTCTCTCTCTGAGGCTCAATGTCATGTGAGAAAGAGTACGGGCCTTCTCTAGATTATTGCAAAAACAATATGAGACACATTCCAGCATAAAGTTAGAGCTCAACAAATGGTCTCTATATGTTTCTATCTGTAAGTGAATATTTCTATATTATACTTCTGGCAGTGATAATCAGATAAGGCTTATCTATAGGTTTAATAACAATTTTGGCAACAGCCACATTCAATCTCAGTTCTTTGGAGAGAGAGAGAGAGAGAGAGAGAGAGAGAGAGAGAGAGAGAGAGAGAGATTGAGAGAGAGAGAGAGAGAGATCAGTGTATCTCCTCCATTTATTAGGCTAGATTGTAGAATGAGTAGCCAGTTGGGCACCTTTGCTCTCTTAAGTCGCCACTCTCTAAGAGTTATTGGGTTTTTCTTCTATCTACTCCTTCTGCCAACTTTCAGTTTAACCATTTTCACTCCTTCCCTCTGGAGTTTCTCCAAGTCCTATACATTTGAATGTTTTGCTTTGTCCTCGAACTTGGTCTGCTGAACAATTTATTCCTTTATATAGACAAAGTAAAGATGAGAACAGCCTTTAAATAGGAGGACGATAGGCAGAAGCAAGGAAGATGGCCTACGTAAGAAACTCATAGGGAACAGTCACATGCTCAAAGAAAATTATCTCTTACTGCTATCAGTATTGGGGCCAACCTAAGACTGGAACATTTTTAAAACTGTGCCAACTACTCTATTGACAATTACCTAAATTGCTTTTAAGTATATGACTTTTAATAGCAAACTTGAGACTCGCTACGGTCACATATGAGATTCACAGAACAAGACCAATAAAATCCCTGTAGCACAAAAGTTAAGGAGATCAAACAAGAATGCTGGATTCTGCAAAATGCCTCCAGCCATTAGGTAGACAGCTGAACACTCACTACATCATTCACAGGCAATGGTTTTGGCCAGTCTTGGCACATGTAAAAGATCCTTCATTTGTGTTCAGTCCATCAATATAATTAATATTTCTTGGGCTAAAAGTGCAGCAAATTCTAAGTGACTCTTAAGAAAAGATGGATAGAGGTTAATCAAATGCATGCCGATCACCGCGTGCTCCTGACATAGTCAACAAGAAGCAAATGCAACATAGACCTCTAGCAAAATATCCCTTCCAGAAATACACGGTGACTCTCTCTCACAGGAACACACACACACACACACACACACACACACACACACACACGGGGGTGGGCGGGGGTGGGGGTGGGGGTGGGTGGGGGGGTGGGGGGGGGAGACAGATTTTTCTTCCATCACATTTCTACATCCTTTAAAGAAGCAGTGGAAATTCCTACCAGTTCATAGTCTGCCTGTTGAGTGTATATCTTTGTTTTTAAAAGATGATTTAAATTGTTTTCTTCCCCTTCTGGAATAGTTAAAATACATGCTTAGAATGAAAGCCCTGGTCGGGCAGTGGAGGGAAGCTTCAATCTTCTGGGCTGACTTCAGACAGACAGTGTTGGTCAGATCTAGTACTGTTTCTGAAGCTATGAGGGCCTCACACATAACTGGTTGGGCTTGCAGGTATCTGTCAGAAAACAGGTCGAGAAACAGGCATGAGAGAATATCTATATAACGGGACACCCTCTGAGCCAAGTTCTCCAAAGAACCCTCAGTTCTGAGTTCAGAAGAAACTGATGGTTTAGGGATGAAATCCCCTACAACTGTGGTCACATGAGTAGTCCAATCCACCAACTAACTCCTTAAACCCTCAGATACATACAATTAATACTATGATTGTGAAGTAATCAGAAGGTGAAGATGGCCAAGAACTTATCATAGACTCAGAACAAGAAGTAGTCTCCTGGGTAAAGGCAGAAAACCATACAATAATTATTACCAGACTTCACCTGATCCTTCACCCCTGTGCTCGGCAGTTCCCCTATGTTCAGGCATGTACTCTAGATGCTTGTAGCAGATTGAAGAAAAGGTATACGAACACAAATACTGTTGGGGTAGTGTACACAGTGAGAAGCTCTGACGGAAAGGGTATTAAAGCCATACTATGCTAGCTGTTTCTTGAAAAATATGCATCATAACCTTATAGTTATAATTTTTGCAAAAGTAAGCCTCCACTAATGAACTGTACTACAAATAGTCCCTGATTTCATTGGTTTGGCAGTAGAGAGTCTTATACATTCCTGGCAACCGTTGAGAAAGTGAAAGCAGGGCATTGACAATGACATGTCACCAGATTGCCACTGAGTTAGTGACTGTGGCCAGTAGCCAAAACTGATGGCTTAACAAATCCTCACTGGACACAACCCAGCACTCCCTTCTTTACACAAATGGGCTCTTTAGAGACTCAACAACAAGTAATTCCTAAAATCCAATAATTCGTAACGTCCCTCTGCAATCCACCATGCCTTGGGAAGACATTTTTAATACAGTTTCAACTTGGGAAATAACCATGTGGAATATTAGCATCCTTATATGAGGAGGACTGAAAAAATGGGAGAAACTAAATAATTCAAAAAACAAAGGATAGAGGGATGAGAAACAAGAACTAAAAAAAAAAAATCAAGATTGGTTCATTAGACGGACAGACAGACAGACACAAACACATGCATCCAACTACAGCAAGCAGGGGTCATCTGCTGTAGAGCTTTTCAGAACTTGAAAAGGTAAGATAAAATTCCTGCTGACACTCAAAAGCCAACCATTTGGGTTGTTCTGTTAAAAAAAAAAAAAAGAGGAAAAAAGATAGCCAACAGATTAAAGGAACTCCATTTATAAAAATCAAATGAACCTCTAACAAAGCTTGTTTGGGGACATGAATAAATCATTCATCCATGAATTATTCATTGTTATCAAGAAACAAGCTGGGGATTCCTGGAACTGGGCAGGATCTGGGAGTGAGCAAGTTCATTGCTCCACATCTTCCATCTTCCACATGAAGGGAGAGAACCCACCAGGGGTACACATGACAATGTGAGGCCAACGGTGCCAATCCTCCATTCATGGTACATGCCACCACCTTTATACCCACAGGACAAAGCAAACAAAGTTTAATACACAATGTACTTAAGAAGCAGACAATAAGCAGTCTATCTTTTTGTCTCTTTGTCTTTTTCTCCCTCTCTCTTCCTTCCCTCCCTCCCTCCCTCTCTGTCTCTGTCTCTCTCCCACCCTCTCTCTCAGTGTGATATACATAGGAAATATAAACTGTGTGCTAAAGATCATGGGGTTGAAAGCTTGAATCTGAAGAGGTTGATGAGAAACTCCTTGATGACAAGTTGCTGGCACAGCCTGATCTTCTCATTCCTGGTTTGCAATGAGCTTGTACTTGGGAAGCCGTAAGAGAGGGTAGAGGCGAGGCTCGCAGATTTAATGCACTAACTAATACATGTGTGTGTTCCAGGTCCAAACTGCTTTGCAGGAACTACAATAATTCCAGCTGGCATTGAAGTGAAAGTGGACGACTGTAACATCTGTCACTGTCACAACGGGGACTGGTGGAAACCCGCTCAGTGTTCGAAGCGCGAATGCCAAGGCAAGCAGACTGTGTAGGGCAGATTCCCGACCGGTGACAAGTTCTAGGAGGGGATGCTATGGCTTCTACACTGCACACGTATCACACTCAACAAAATGAGCAAACAAACCCCTGCCAGCAACAACAGGGTCACCAGCAAAACCTTCTGGGGTTGACAAAAGTGAATATTTTACGAAGAGGAAATCTCTCTCTCTTTCTCTTGCTATATAAAATATACATAGCATATAGCTATCTAAACCACTTTTGTAATTTCCAATGCTTGATGGTAACTAGACAACCAAGCTTTCTTGGACAAGAAAGAAAGAAAACAGCCTTGGACTGGCTCCTTCCCAGGTGATGCCTCTGACCTGCCAGCTCACGCCCCTTGATTTACTCCGTCATTACTCCAGTGTGCATCCTACACTTCTCTCTTGTGTGTTTTTGTTTTTTACCTTTGGAATCTAAAGGGGTCAGATTGGACTACATGGTAAAATTTTGTCTTTTCATGAAGAAGTGTTTGATAAAGGATCTTTGGGGGTGGGAAGTATCCTTCCAGAGAGGAAAGAGTGAAGTGTGGCCAAGCCTTGCCTCTCTTGGGGGTACTTATGTTTGTAAGCTAAGAAATAGGTAAACCTGGTGCTCGGAAGATCAGGTGAGGAACAGGTATTTTGTCCAATATGTTGGGGCTCACTGTTGATTCTTACAGACCACATATTTCACACATAAAATTTTGAAACTGCCTATGAGAACCAAGTAGGTGAGTGAGAACACCATGCGTTGACCGAATAACCCACAGAGACGGGTACTTAAAACTGTGGCATTTAATCACGGGACTTCTTTACCATGTCAGCTTTGAGTTTGGTTTATAATTAAATACACAGCAAAGCCCACCTTGTCATCGGGCGATATAAATACCAGAACCAGGGTGAGCAGCCCCACTGTGAATCAATCTTTCTAAACATTTCTGGCTTTCAAGTTCCAGTTTGGCTGAAAGCCAGTCCTAGACACAGCAGTTTTTACGGTTTAGGACTGTGTTTGCCATGTTACGGTAACAACCACTCAGCTCTAAGTCTAAAACCCAGATTCAGGACACTCTTTCCACCTTAAGTGCTGATGTAAATTAAAGATTAGGGTAGAGTGAGTCTTGCACAATACAATTTCATTAGTTGAACATTTTTTAATGTATATAATAGATACTAAATGATTAAAGAGAACCTTTGAAGAGTCTCAAGGTTGCCCTGGTAATGCTGCTAGTCTAATAATGGAAAATAATAATAATAATAATCAAAGAAATACACAGGGTATCTGATGTCACCTCTAGTCAAGTACAAAATTCCCAGCTCTGAGGCCACATGGCCTCATCATTTATTCCACTATCTGTCCTAAAATCCTTGGTGCAGATTTGATAGGGTCCTTAGGGAACTTCAAAGTTTTCTTCATCACCAGTTGTCTTTCTTTTTTTTTCTGCTCCCACCCCTAATCTATGTTTCGTGTGGCTTCTGTGAAGGACCACATCACATAGAAAGATAGCTCAATGTCAGTCTCTGATATTTGGGGTTAGATTGGTAGGGGCTGTGCTGCCCACTCTTATGACGCTAAGTGATATTATTGGATTTCATCCACTAAGTACCAGGAACAGCGACTAGTTATTTCAACCAAATGTCCCCAGACACAGCCAAAAGTTCTCAAGGAATGTGGGCAGGGAACAAAATGTTACCTGGTTGAGAAGCTGTGGCGTTCAGCTGTATCACATGTGCCATATAATGTGCTGGGCAACTCCAACTGCTCACGTATGGCTTTCCTGAGTCCCCTGAGCCCTTTGGCTCATGCACAAACACTAAGTCCAAGGGTCAACCTCCTCCCTGTCAAGTGATGTTTCTAACACCCACTCTCTGGACACCAGTTTCTTTAGTCTCATAAATTAGTTTTCTCATTGAAAATGGTCAGCCTCTCCTCCCTGAAAGCACTGCCTGTCATCAAGAAAGAGTTGTCATCTCCAAAATTAATGTGCTGATGAGCCAGACCTGACACTTTTACACACACTGTGCTTGTGTTAGGATACAAATAACCATCCCGGTGCCATCCGAGGAAGAACATCCAGCCGCCTTCCTTTAGAACACCAATTTGCTGCAAGGTTGGTGCCTTTCAGTTGCCACTATGGATACATCATAGAGACAGCCATGAATCATTCATGAGCAATTCTGCATGATTTATGCCTACACTCAAAAGCAAAGGCACTCGATACTTCAGCCCATGTCTAGACAGAGTACTATACAGCTTTCTTTGCCCTGAGGTTGCCTAATGCCAGTTCAAAAAAAAAAACCCACATTCTTGGAAAGAAATAATAATTATTATTATTATTACAATAAATGAAAAGAATAAGGTCTAAAACTGAGAAAAATCACTAATAGAGAGAGCCATGTAACCCAGACCCTTCTCTATTATTAAGGAGTTACTAGGTCCTTACTAGAAACAGGATGTGCAACTTGGAAGCCAAGGTCCAGAAATTTTGCATCAAAGTCTGAGCCCACTGACATTCCCAGCAAGGATTTGGTAGGCTAGAGTATAACAACCATCAAGACTCTTCAGAGAGTGCGCAGCTGGTAGCAGATCAATAGTGGTCTCTGTGACAAACTTGAGAAGGAGATTTTTATCATTGTTTATGTCGGGTTTGGGCTTGGTTTCTTTTCTCTGATTGTTACGTTCTTTCGGTCGTTCAGTTTCATGACAGCATGTCCTTTAACACTCCCAAGGACCAATGCTTTCCCACCTCTATGAAGAGACAAAGCTATACTGTGGCAGAATTTCTCATAAATGGATAAACATTCAACAATTTCCTACTACAAGGTCACTGAGAAACTCTTCCCAAGCTCAGAACATCAGAGTTCTTCTGGTCTAACCATTTTGTTATTGTTTCTTTTGAAGGCTTCAATTGCAGCCCCGCAGTCACCTCCGTGTTACCATTTCTCCTCGTCTTTGGCTCTCGGCTTTAAATCCAACCATGTTTAAATAAGGGATCAGTATCTGCTTTGTCAGCTGATGCCTATTAAACGGATTCAGTTTCTAAAACCTTTGAAAAATGGTGTGCCTGGAAACTAGTGTGAGAGAAAGACAAAACAAAACAAAACCACTAAATACTAAACTGTAAAAAAAGGGATTCTAGCAACAATATTTGATGTGTAAAAAAAAATATATTATTAAAAAATTATTTTGTTAAATATAAAGTGTGTTAACCAGTGAACATTGTTTGTGGTATGTTACTTCTCAGGTTTCTCCTTTCTCTACTCCTTAGCCAGTGGCGAGCTCCTGGTGGCATCTGTCATTGGACAACACATGTAACCGATTAGAATTAAGTTTTGACTTTAGGATTGGCCTGTGTGCGTTTTTCATTTTTCAAAATAGGAGGCTGATTTGGGGTGTGTCATAAAATGAAGCTCAAATGAACCACCAGTGAGGGCATTTTAAAGGGTAGGGACTGACCCCTTCTCTTTCTCCACGCTTACTCAGCGCTACAGTGTTTGAGCATTCAGGGATGGCAAACACAGTGATGGCCTCGGAGAAGACAGCCTCATGGTCAGTCCTCAACACACACCTATGAAGAAGGAATCTTGCCTGTGTTTTACTACAGAGAACACCAAAATGCAGAGAGACTAATTCTTTGCCCGACGTCATGATATGGAAAGTGGCCATGCAGAAATTGATTCTAAAAATTTTCAAATAGCCACAGCACGAGGATCCTCTACTTCCTCATTGTCCCAATCCAGTAGTTACTAAAATTTTGCAGAATAGCTAACTTAGAAGTTTTTATCCGTGATATCGAGCATATATCCATTTATCTCTGAAATAACATAATCATCTTTTTTAAAGGCAGTATTTTCTTACAAATCTGTATCATTATATTATCAAACCCAGCAAAATTAGTAACCTTAGGAGTATCCAATATTCAGTCCATATTCAAAAGATTTTTTAAAAAAGAAATATCAGAAGAAAGTGTTTCTATATAATCCAAAATGGCCTTATAGTTGGTCGATGTGCCTTTTAAATCTAAAATATAGATTTGAACCTTACTAACCACAGCTGAAAAAAAAAAAGGCTCCTGGATCTGTTGTTATTTGAAAATTTTTACTGAGAATATTGTTCTTTCAATACCCATGTTAAACTTCACCAATTGACTTCCAAGAAGCAATGAAGAAGCAGGTCCAGAGTAAGCACCAATGCTGGCAACTGGTACCCAGAGTACACACCTTTGTGTTCTTTGTACACAAACTCTCTTCAGGAGTCAGAATGAAACGTTATTGCCATGTTCCCTGAGACAAACACACTGCCTAATTCAAAGTTATGTGAACAATATTATATTATTACAACTACCATCATTTTCTACATTACTAGAGAATGGGGGGGAGGGAATCCACTCAGAAAAAAATCAGCATGATGTCCCTAAGCACATAAAGACACACCTGTATCCAACCGATGTTTTCATAAATCAAAATTAGACTTTCTTGCATTTCAGTTCCCCATACAGTGAACTTTCTGCTCCCTGTGTCCTCAAACTTCACACAGCAGACACTTCAGAAGCAGAGGAGAGAAGTATGAACCAAGGCGCAGATCTGATTTGTTGATGCCATTTGAAGGTGTGTGCTGAGAACAGTACTCTTCTTTTAAAAAGCATCTTCATGATTTTGAAAGGCAAAATGTTATCTCTAAGTCGTCAAACTCACCTGTGCTTACTGACTGCATTTTTTCTATGCATCAGATTGACACCCAAAACATCCTGTCTGGTATAAGCTCCTGAGTCTCCATGATCAATGTTATGCATCAAGAAGGCAAACTATTCATAAAAGTTAAGTAAATTGAATTGGGGAAACAGGGAGACAGCTCAGTGAGTAAAATGTTTGCCACATACCCAGGAGACCAGGGCTCAGATCCCCATCACCCAAATAAGAAGCTGGGCATGGCAGCCCTGTGGATGGGAAGTGAAACAGAAGAATCGCTGGCGTTTGTGGGCTGACTAGTCTGACCTAATGGAAAACAGATGCCATAAACAGGGGACAATACGGAAAACACTTGGATTGACTTATAGGCACAACCTACACATGGACTGAAATACAGTGTGTGCACACACAAGCACACATATATACACCCTCCCCTCTCCTCCTCTTCACACAATTAACGCCTTTGAATTTCTACCACTGAATTTTAAGGGTTCAATTTATTTTCCATTACAAATATTTTCAGTGGTGGCTATGACATGATTTTTGATTTGATTTTTTTTCTTATTCTTTCCATTTCAAGTGCTAAATATCTCCCATATTCCCACTACAAATAGGTTTTGAGTAGACTCACTTTCAAACAGTTACCTTATTACAATTAATTTTAAATTGAAAAGTTCTCCTTTAAAAGGCGTTTTTCTCCAAGTAAATGAACAGAGTGGGAGGAACTAGAATATAAAACTCAGCTGCCATTACTTGAGTTTCTTGGTGTGTCAGACATTGTATTAGATGCCATACATAAGACAGTGACTTCTGTCATCCTCACAGCTATAATAAAATCATTAACTGGAATTGTCATTTTGGAGCTATAACACAGAAGCCAGAGAACATTTGCTTTTCCTCAGCCTACATGTTTAAGCAGAATTGTCTTCATAGCACAGAGTTGAAAGCACTGAATAGAAGAATACCATAAAGTAGTTTAAATTAAAACCTAGAAGGTCCTATTGGAGATTAGCTGCCACTATTGGAACTGAAGAAATTATAAAAGAAATGGATTAAATGATACTGGATTTCAATATTGTATCTTAGGTACTATTTATGTGTATATTTAGGGGGAAATGAATGGTATATTTTATGAGTGACAACCAATCAGATATTATTCAAGTATGAGGCTACAGATGTAGACATATACTAAGACATACATCTGGGAAGAAAACCCAGTTGTCAAGACCTGGAAAACCATACTAAGAAAACTGATCTTGCCTTTTATTGACTTTGTGGATCCATTGTAATAATAAGAGAAAGAAGGTGGCATGGTTATGTTCATAGATTATGGATAATTGAGACAGCGGAGTGAAGAATGAATTGGAGACCCGAGAAGTGGGAACAATAATGATAGACAATTACCAAAGCCTGGGAAAAAATAATGAGAATCCAATCTAGTGTGAGTGAGACTCAAACACATCAGTTGGGACAATAGTACTGAGGATTAAATAGGATGTCTAGAATGAAAGCAGTCACATTCTTGGCTCATGACAGTAGAAGAATGTGGTTAACAATGACAACAACCAATAATGTGAAGCCTATAGTTTACGTGGAGTGGCACCTGATACCAGGTTAGGACACTGTGCCAAAGTTGCTAGTAACATACTAGAATTTCAGGGTCTAGTACAGATATATCTGTCTCCCAGGCACCACACCTCTTTGCCAACCTACTTTCATCTTGACTTGAGCAATTGCAACTTGAATAGTCAAACTTCACTACCGATCAGATGGACTTCTATATATAGCATTCTTGGAAAGAAAGTCTGTATTTGGAAGGTAAGAAGAAAAAATTCATTAATTTGTTTTTTTTCTGCAAATGTTCATCTCTTATTACATACTGTGAATAAAAGTACCTATTGACTTCTATCCCTTACCATGACATGAACCCCTTTAAGAAAATAGACAGATTGATAAGAGAATTATTTAGATACCCACTGTGGCTATCTGGGTTTGTTTTTCTATGAAACATATAGGGGTAACGGAGTAGATAAAACCCAAGAAAACCTTTTAATAGGAGGTCTCCAAGATACCTAACTTTTTGCATATATACAGAGTATGCATGCATGTAAACACACACACACACACACACACACACACACACACACACACAGCACATACACATATGTTTTTCGTTGTTGTTTCATTCCCTATTAAATTAATCACAACATTGGGTCAGCCAGGCTCACTAATAGCATTTCTCATTTAGAACCTGCACCTCAGTTGCAGGTGCAATTTAATTTGTTGACCCATGATCAATAGCAATTAATAGCATCTATTTAATCTTGCTGAAAGGCCTATCTCCAGCTTCCAGTAGTCACCATCTCAAGGGACAGGTAACCATGCATGCAGTTTAGTTCCCTTCCAGGTCCCTTCAACTGCCTACATTTTGGAGATGGCGTCCCTTTCAGAGGTCATTGTTTGCTATACATTTTCAGCCATCACTCAAAAGTTCATCCTACCTTGTAATTCTGTAATGCAAATATTAGAAGCCTGTACCTGTACTTTTGAGAAAAAAAATATAGACTACTCCTTAATCCCGAAAATACAGATTGCACTATATAAAGTCCCTATGCAGCCAAGACAAATGCTGCAATTTGGTCTTTTTCTATTTGTCATATAATTAAAAAGTTATTCCTTTGTTTCTAAGCAGCTTTTCAGTAGGAAAGTGACAGTGGTTGAACTGAGTGGCAGAAAGTCTTCCTCCTATTAAGGCACATGCAAGGTTGCAGCTACAGAGAGGGAAGCACCATGCTCTGAGTGTGGGCATACACAATGACCATATACTGTTCTAGGTTCATGGGAAGGCTTTCTGGGACATGGAACTTGTGTTTGAGCTTTACAAGAAGAATATCCCAGCAGATAAAGAATAAGGAAAGTGGTCAATGTCCTCTTTCAATTTGTAAGGGGGGAATTCTGCTAACAATGCTTGGAACATGTAACTGCCCCATTTTGCTGACAATGAAATCTATTCAAATCATTAACCACCATGTGCCTGGATCAAAGCCAGAGTCTTGAAACTAATCAAAAGAGGGAAAAAATGGGTCATTTCTATAGTGTGCAAGAATTCCTTGTCTTGTCACATCAGCTATTTTTTCCATAGTCAATTCACTGACCAGTGGGGTTTTCTCTCCTCTGCCTTCCTCTGGTACCAAGTGTACTGCATTTGCCCCAAGTTTGCATGTGCATCTCTCCAGCTTACAGTTCTCTTCTTTTGATGGTATTTTCACTGTTGGACTCATCAATGGGCCTTCTATACACTATCAGTTTCAGCTGTGGAATGGAAGATGAGAGAAGTCTTTTAAAGCATCGGCAAACAATCAAGAGATATGTGGTGTAGCAAGGATCCTTTTTAAATTTATGTAAATGATATCAGGATGGTTAACTGCTCAGCCAACTCACAAGATTAGTTTTGAAGTCAATGGCCAATATATATTTCCTGTGTGATAGTTTCACAAGAGAATAATAAATAATATGCAAGACCATATCTTATACATAACTTTTCAGTTTAGATGGCTATGTAAATATGAGATGCAATGTGTAAACTGCAAGGATAAGATGTCTTTGGTACATACATGCATATATATACATACATATATTTGTATCTGTATAAATATATATAGAATTGTAAAAAGCTATAAATATTATCAAAGACTTATGGATTTGTCATTAAGGTAAAAAACTTGATATTTCCTTCCATCTGCTACACTCTACTCTCTTTTTTACCTAGCCAGAACAGGCTCATCTAGCTCACAATAATTCTTACCTAACTTTTGCTTTCTCATGAAGCATTTCATTAGTTCTGCCTGTTCATAGATTTAATTTCCCATCCCTAATCATTTGTGGCTCATGCTGTCCATCGATTTCAGGGGGAGGCAGAGAACACGAGCCAAAGAGCCTCACAGAGGGGGATGAAAGCCAAGCTGTTGGGGAGTCTGGAAATCACCGCAGCGACAGTGAAATTTATGTATATATAAAAAAGAAAAAGTCATTTCTTATTAAATGTGAAGACTGATAAGCTTATGGTTGGGAGATTTTGTTTGCTCGCTTCCCGATGAGGTTGTCTTGCCTCTTCATTTTCAGCTAGACAGATATTTCCACTTGAGAATGCTTCCTTGTCACTTACCTACCTGCTATCTGGTGAAGCCTTTCAGGGTACCATTTCCCCTGGGCATCCAGATGTGCAACAGGATATGTTCACACGAATGGAAGAGAATCCTCTCCAAACCACTTCATGTGTTTATGGAAGGCATTCTTGTATCCTGTTGGTGGGGCTGACAGTAGCTTTCAGATCCCCAGAGAACCCTGAACGCTCCAGGAGTCTCTCAACACTCAATTGTGTGTTCAGTGTGACAAATATTCTGCTGTCAGGAATGTTAACCTTAATTGCTTGGATTTGCTGTCCATCCCTACCTGCACCCTTGAGTTCATGAGTTACTGAGCACAAAGCCTACTCTGGATTTACATAGAAGGAACAGAGTCCCCTATGCTACTTGTGAGTAAAGAGTCACCCAGGGTCCCATTTCCCCCTCTGATTCCTCCAGTAAAATAGTATTTAGCAACTGTCCGGCCACTGACTACATAGGCTCTAGTGATAGAACTCCACAACAGTTTTGGGAGAACATCATGACTGGTTGTTCATTGTTCATAAAACATCTTGGATTCAAGTTATCCTCCAATGAACTGGGAGTCCAGGCTCAGAGCAGTAACTGCAAAACAATGCATTTATAACTCGTAACTTTAAAAATGAGACAGTGCAAAGAATTACGATACTTCACACCACCAATGTAGCATGGAATGATACATATTCCTTTTTTGCACCGTACAAATAAAACCAGGGCATACATCTGTAATCGCATGCCCTGCACCATTGATTTGTTCCTTCTGAAGAAAAGCCAGTCATCAAAATCATATAGCTATTGAAACAATGTCAACTCAGAAAGATACTCTTTGCTTACCATGCAATCTATATTTCAGTGCATACAAACCCAGAGCATATAGACTATTGACTAGGACCATACTTGTTACTCTCACTGTTTTCCAGAGACATAAAAGGACATCTTAGAACAGCATTGTGTTTGCATCAAATACAGTTAGAAATGTGTTCTATCGTTGCTGGCAAGATTGCTCGGTGGTTAGGAGAAGTTTAACCCCAGTTCTTGTGATACTAAATATACAAATGTTCAAATTAATGAATGTGGCAAAATTTGTACTTTATTGTGTGTCTGAGAAGAAGAGTGAAATACCTCTTTTCCTCTCCCACTTCTTTTTTTATTATTCTTTTTTTGTTTGTTTTTTGTTTTTAGAGACAGGGTTTCTCTGTGTAGCACTGGCTGTCCTGGAACTCACTCTGTAGACCAGGCTGGCCTCGAACTCAGAAATCCACCTGCCTCTGCCTCTGCCTCCCAAGTGCTGGGATTACAGGCGTGCGCCACCACCGCCCGGCTCTTTTTTTATTATTCTTAAAAACTGTGCAACCACGAACTTGAGTTCAATCTGAACTTGAGTTCAGATCTGTGCACCTGTAATACAACGGAAAGAGGAATGTGGTTCTCATGTACCTGCAACCTCAGTGTGTGGAAGCCGGGGACAGGATGATCGCTGAGTCTTGCTGGCTTCCAACTAACCAAAAAAATGAGCTTCCAGATCAAGGAGATAACCTGCCTCAAAGGTGTCAACGAGGGTCCTCTGACCTCTGTGCATTCACACTACACATATGCATATGCCATAAACACACAGGCACACGTGTGAGCACGCACACACACACACACACACACACACACACACACACACACACACATACAGTTAGAAAAGCAGTTTTTAAGAATAAAAAAAGATGTGGGAGAGGAAAAGAGGTATTTCACTCTTCTTCTCAGGCACACAATAAAGTACAAATTTTGCACATTCATTAATTTGAACATTTGTATTTTTAGTATCATAAGAACTGGGGTTAAACTGGATAATCTGGTCTACAGTGATCTGCATTGAAACATGATTTATGTCTATTGATAACTAAAATGCACCAGATCACTATAAAGGTTTACTCATTAATAGCTCCATAGATATTCTGTGAATAACATCTACAAGGACAAAAGTTTTCCTTCTTTACATGAGCAATTTAATATGTATGACTATATTATTCTGTTTTAGTGTACTAAGAACATTTAACATGATATCAACTCTCTTAATAATGCTTTAAGTGTTCAATACTATAGTGCTGATCTAAGTAGAACATTGTGTATAGTGTACTTATTATCCATTTGCTCATCCGACACTTCATTCCTGTTAAACAGTAACTCCTCTTTCTCTAGTCTGGGCAGTCACCACTCCATACCTTGATTTTATGAATTAGTCTCCTCTGTAGATACTTTATAAAAAAAACAGGATCATGTGGAGTTTATTTTGACAGACTGGCTGATTTCACTTAGCATAGTATACTCAGGGTTCACCTACATTACCAAATATATTCCTTTTTGAAGGCCTATTCTCTTTCCATTATATACACATACATTTTGTTATTAGTTTATCTACCCCAACGGACATTTTTAGATTGCTTCTACATTTGCCTATTATGTCTCATCCTATAATAACAATGGGTATCAATTATCATTTTTAACTCTTAATTGAATTACATTAATGATACAGAAAGCAAGCACTGTAAAGTATACTTATAATGTTGGATATAAAATATAATGAATGAGTTGCAAGTATCCCAGATGTCCTCATGTGATCCTTAGTTAATATCATCACTACCACATAAGATATCTCTACTAGGAATGGCTGAACTAACAGCAAAATTTGTTTTGTTTTGTTTTGTCTTTTCTGAAGCCCTATGTAAATAGGTACATACACGTAAGTATCTCCCAAACCTGGTATATTTCACTCAACATTTTGTTAAAATCTCAACCTCATTCTTTTTTTTTTCTCATGAGAAATGAGATTTGATTTCATTATCCTTTCATTTCTAAGGTGACATGTAATTATTAATACTTAAAAATTGAAATGTCAACCAAAGATCAGAAACTACAAAGAAATATGGGAAACCTGTGCAACCTACTTCTTTTTCTTTTCTAGGGAATTTTTAATGCTTATCTTACTGTAGGAATTTGCAGGACTCCTGCACTGGCAGGCTTCTGAGCAAAGGTAAGTAAGTGTGGGGCTGAGCCTCTAGCTTTGGAGAGAGCTTATCCTTCAGTGTAGTATTTGCAGCTGGATTTGTTACACATCATTTTCCCAACTTCGGTCTTCAGTAACGTCTCTTGCTAGCCTTGAAAGAGAAATGAGACTTCCTGACAATTGAGCTCAGAAAGGTCAGATCTGAAATAGAGGAAAAAAAAGCATCATTACATCCAGGAAAGTGTCACTGGAGCCTGAAGAGAACCAAGAAGAGCTTACCCCAGAAGACAGTGTGCGCCTTGAAATCTTTGAGCTACCAACCTCACTGGCCACACCTCCCCATGGCTCCCTTTTCTGTCCCTGAATCCTAAAATTAACCTCACGTCCAGGTTGGATCTGACCTTGCAGATGTTCTTCCACAGTTTTCTGAACTGTTCTTGAAAAACTCATGACTTTATAAGTAATTACTCTTAAGGGATACAAGAATCACTTCCATAGAACTACAGGTTGACAGGGCACTCAGAAAGACCCTGGGTACACAGGAGACATTTAGTAATTAGCTCTTGAATATTCAGGTTAAGGAAGAGAAAGAAGTAAATATATACCCTAGGCAGTCTCAAAACACACAATTTTACCTCTGAATCTTTTGACTTTTTCCTTCTTCTTGGTGTTCTTAATTCAGAAGAAATATGTAATTATTTCTAAACTAATCAAAAGAGAACTCTCCTGTGCAAATAAAATTACATTTGAATTTAATAAGCACAATAGATTCCTCATTTCCAGAAATGTGCATGCAAAAGTTTCCTTAAATTAAAGGTCCAGTTTAGTGATAAATGTCTAAAACCCAACGAATAAATGGAAGGTGTACAAAGCAGGCACATTTGATCAGAAAGGTGCATATTAATACATCCTGGGCAAATGGACCAAAGAAGTCTATCAAAATGACATTTTATAAAAATTTATATTGTGTACACTTCCCTTCACATCTCTCTTTTTTTTTTCCTGCCCCACTCATTCTGGCCCAGCTTGCTCCAGCCCCATGTCTCTTTTTAATAGTTTTATCTAAGATGAGTCATTTGGGAGAAAAAGGAAATGAGATAGGCAGGATTACGTCTGTTATTTTTATGTTCACCTGTTGTCTCTTCAGAAAAATTAGACTATTTTTAGTTGTGCTTCTGAGAGTCTTAGAATGATCAAGGAGAACACTCCTTCACAGAATTTTGGTTTCCTTCCTAAGTGATGCTGATAGATGCATGATGAACCCAGTGCCTGCAGAAATAGATGACCACTCAGCATCCTACAGTACGTCTTTCTTGCTTTCCACTTGTGCGCGTGCATGTGTGTGTGTTTGTATGTGTATGTCTGTCTGTCTGTCTGCCTGCCTGCCTGTGTGTGTGTATCTGTATGTCTGTCTCTGTGTGGTTGTGCATGTGCAAATATAAGGTGGATGGTAGGAATTATCCTCAATGACCTGTCCACTTCATTCACTGAAATGGGGCCATACTCATATGGTTAGTCTTGACAGACAGCCTGCTATGGAGATGCCCTGTCTCCACTAGAATTGCAAACAGGTTATCATACTCACCTGCCATTGTGTGTAACTTCTGTGCATCTGAAACCCTTGTCCCCACACATGGCATCAAGTTCTTCAACCACTGAGCCATCTCCCTAGCTCAGCTCATTTTTCTTATGAAGTTTCTTTTTTATGGGAGAGATTCCAAAGTTGGAATGGGCTTCACTCTGGAGACTGTGAATGACTTGATCTGACAGTCATTAGTTATTAGCAATAATCTACACGTAAATTTACATGTCTAGTATATCAAACATATTTATAGCACTTATTATATATGATAGCAACAAATCATACAATTCTGGAATTTTAACTGGTTCCCATAAACTGGTAGGCTCTATTTTAAAAT
The DNA here is from genome assembly GCA_964023405.1 of Apodemus agrarius. NCBI lineage: Eukaryota > Metazoa > Chordata > Mammalia > Rodentia > Muridae > Apodemus > Apodemus agrarius. Next base: position 71,342,655 of record OZ030014.1, read on the forward strand.
TTTTACATTTTGCTTCGATATGTCTCCTTCAGGAATTTTTAACATAATGGTTGTACTCACTGGCTGCTTCTAACCTATGGTTGACATGGAGAGCATCTCATTAAGAATTCTTTCAAGGTTTTTCATTAAACCACTCAATTATCCAAAACTCTCAGCCAAAGGAAAGAGAATGTCATGTAAAACTATTGAATGTATTAATTTAACTCGAGACAATTTTGCAAGCATTCTTAATTATTAACCACATGGAAGGCACTGGGTTTGATGTTGTGAATGCAAAAGTAAAGAGGAAATTGTCTTTTTCTTTAAAGTGCTGTAGTCCAGTGAAGGAGAAACAAAAATTGCCAATAAAATTTCAATGCATAGAGCTTTGTAGTCAATGTGTGGGAACTCGAAAGAGCATTTACTATTTCAAATCAGGTTTGAAAAGGGGGTGTTCTGGGGGGAAAAGATTTTGGTTCTTGAAACAGGAGCAGAAACTGGTGTGCTGTGAAGAGACAGAGTTGAAGGTGCAGCACGTGAGAAAAGACATGAGATGTGAAGCAACGTGGCATTTGTGGAAAGCCTCAGGCACAGACGCAGGACCTCTGACTGAGCGTGGAAGGTAGGCAAGCAGGTGCAGACCAAGTCAGGAAGGATGCTGTGCATCTGTCAAAAATTCACAACTCAGACTCCAGATGTTAGGAAATCTGTTCAGAAATTTGTATGTGGACAGCTACTGCAGTCATGAAGAAGTGGGATTTTCTCTATGCCATTCCTTCCTTAGGAAGTGTAGTTATACTTTGATACACATGGGGACTTCTTCTGAAACCTCCTATCAATTCAAGAAGGAAGGGAGCTATGTAGCCAAATGTGTGCCTTAGAGAGAATTCTGATCTTAAGTACATTATGAACATGGGTTTGGGAAAAAGAGACATGAAAGTAAGCATGCATATATGTCAGATGTGTGGGACAGAAGTAGGAGAAAAGGGAAAAAGGAAGAGGAAGCAGAGAGGGGTTTATAACAGAACATCCTCATTCAGATAAATAAAATAAAATAAAATAAAATAAAATAAAATAAAATAAAATAAAATAAAATAAAATAAAATAAAATAAAATAAAAATAAAATAGACCATAAGGACTTGATAGTTGACTGAATAAGAAAGTTATGTGAAAAAGGTCACACCGGGAATGACACTTGAAGCACAGTATAACAAAAAGCTTGGGTTTGTCAGAATACAATGAGTTCAGTGTTAGATATGGTGAGTTATATTTACAAAACTATATTTAAGTTTCTCCCTCTAGTAGTCCACCAATATATGAGTTTTAGGTGAAGGCGTCATTCAAAATAAAGATGCAGGTTGAAGTATGTTAGGTTTACTAGTAGCTGTTTAACCTGTGAAGTAGGTGCAATCACAAAATAGAAGAGTAGAAAAAGCATTGATAGTAATAGCATACAGAAACAAGCCAAATGAAGGTCTGTTGTAACCATGATTGGAATATCATAAATACAATGTGTCCATCCATATTTCTACATTCTCCTCCTGCTAAGAATCTTAGTCTGTGTTTCTAATCATAAAAATATTCATTAAATCTTGTACACCTATATTTAAGAGAAGCAAAGCCAAGAACTAATGACAGATTAATGGTGAGCAGAATTTAAGTGGCCTGAATGAAAATTGATTCTCGTTATTTAAGAAATATTCAACATAATGTTTTAGTGCTATATATTGTCATAGACAGATACATATATTACTGGAGAAAGGGCATGTGAGCAGTATATCCTTACATGAATAATTCTTACCCATAGGTGCTGCGATGCTCATTTCTCAGTCCATTAAGTTCAATTTAATGCATATAGAACATGTCTAGAATCAATAGGACTTTAAAGGTTTCATTTTCAATTTTACTCAAATGAAAAAAAATATGTATAGCACTTGATATTTCTAGCCCTTAAGCAACTTCAGCAACAGGCCCCAAAGGAAGCATGAGGCCAAGGTTAAAGTCTTGTAAGTCAAGATGCTATGATACCCAAAGAACCAATTCTCATTGAATTTTGTGTCTCTCATATTTGATTGACACACCCGGAATCTGAGAGCAGAAGTGGTACACTGGGGCTAATTTAGGTTGCAGATGTAGAACTCTTGCCATTAAAATTTCCTGAACGCTCACAAAACCCAAGGTTGATGTGTTAGTGTATGAGTCATTTGATGATCTTTGTATTGTGCACAAGAAACAAAAGAATGTTAGGGTTTTTTTTTTTCAAGACAAAAAGGTAACAGGTGTAGATGATAAGGATCTGATTCTGCTGACTTAGGAAGTACACTCTATCTACCTCTGAATTCTGCATCTATAGATTTATATAGCAATAGATAGAAAAAGTGTGTTAATACTGAACATAGACTTTTTATAAATGCCATCATTCCTTAAACAATACGTCAACTATGCATCTACTATTTACATTATATTAAGTATTGTAAGAAATCTAGAAATGACTTGGAACATACATATTAGTACAAAGGATAGTCATAGATTGTATGCAGGTAAATTATTTTATATAAGAAATGTGAGCATCAGCTGGGCATTGGTGGTGCACACCTTTACTCCCAGCACTTGGGAGGCAGAGGCAGGAGGATTTCGGATTTCTGAGTTTGAAGCCAGCCTGGTCTACAGAGTGAGTTCCAGGACAGCCAGGACTTTACAGAGAAACCTTGTCTCAAAAAAAAACCCCAGAAGATTCCCCAGCATGCAATAAGGATACATGCTCCACTATGTTCATAGCAGCCTTATTTATAATAGCCAGAAGCTGAAAAGAACCCAGATGTCCCTCAACGGAGGGATGGATACAAAAAATGTGGTATATATTCTAAAGGTATCAGCCTTTAGAAACAATGAATTCATGAAATTCTTAGACAAATGGATGGAGCTGGAGAACATCATTCTAAGTGAGGTAACTCAGTCTCAAAAGAATACCCATGGTATGCACTCACTGATAAGTGGATATTAGCCTAGAATCTTAGAACACCAAAGACACAATCCACATACAAAGGATGTCCGACAAGAAGGAAGGAGTAGACCCTGGTTCTGGAAAGGCTCAATGCATCAGTGTAGGGGAATACCAGAACAGGGAAGTGGGAAGGGGTGGATGGGGGAACAGGGGAAAGGAAAAGGGCATGTGGGACCTTTGGGGGGGACCAGGAAAAGGGAAATGAAATGTAAATAAAGAATATATCCAATAAAAAATAAAAATAAAATAAAATAAGGCAAAAAAAACCCAAATACTACTAATCAAATTAATACAGAAAATGTGTGTGTAATACATTTAAAAACAAAAAACAAAAAAAAAAGAAAGAAAATAGAAATGTGAACATCTACACTTACTTGTATCCAGAGGGGGTCCCAGAAAAATTCTTCTTTCATAGCAGAGTATAACTATGCTTTCTAAGGAAGAAATAACATAAGTGAAATCCTATTTCTTCATGACTACAGAAGTTGTCCATGTACAATCGTTGTAGACCTTAACACTTTTGCTCAAATGGCAGACCCCCTGCATTGGCCTTTGTATTGACTGGTGTGCGTATCCCCAGCTATGGACATCATCAATCTGATGCAATCATTTGCTGAATGCATAATATGATTGGACAATGGCTCATAATTTACACATGTTTTCAAATAGGATATTTAATTTATGTGTAAGAACTCACCGCACGGCAGAGCAACACTATTAATATAGGGTTATTAAAGAAAGTTTCAAGAGGTTAAACAGTTTGCACAAAAATTACATGTTCTGTAAATTGCAGAACTCATCTTCCACCTTTTAAGCAAGTATTATGCTCATTCCATTCTGTGCGTCTTATAAAAATAAACATAAATTATGGCAGTCATAGGCTGAGGTCATAGGCTAAGTTTGATGTCATAGGCTGAGGTCATAGGCTGAGGTCAAGGTCATAGGCTGAGGTCAAGGTCATAGGCCAAGGTTGAGGTCATACTCAGACTAATGGCTGCTGTTGTAGAATAACAAATGTTGTTGCTGGTGCTTTACCATTCTCTAAGTGCCCTGTGTCTCTCCACATCTGTCCCCATCCATGAGTTGGACTTTGCATCCTCAACTTCAGCATCCACTTGACCTTCATCTTTTCCTAAGAGCCAGTTTCCTCCCAGTCTTTCATGAGATTCAAATGTGGCATTTTCATTAAAAAATTTTACTTAATTTTCATGGACTCATTTATTATTCCCACCTCGAGCTACCAAGACACAGCGTTGTTCCAACACCTATACAGTATGTGACAATATCTCATGTTATGTATCCTTCCCAGGACAGTGAGTTCCCAAAGACAAGTATTTCGTTTTGAATCATTTGAATCATTCCACAGTATGAAGAAGAGACTGACATATAATAGGCCTCCAATAAACGCTGGGTGAGTGGATGAAAAACTTTTCAGCCTAGAGGGCTGCTGAAAGTGTACTCAGTTCCAGCACAGCAGAGATGAATGGAGATGTTAAGGACCTTATCAAAAAAAGGTCCATGCCAGCTGAATATCAACATTAGAAGCAGTAGGATTTGAGGTTTGTGTGTTTTTTCCTCTAGATTTCTTTGAAGGGGTGCTAGAATGCTTCTCTATTTTATTGATTATTCTTTAATCTTTTTTTTTACAGTCCAGACTTTATCCCATTCTTGGTCCACCCTCCAACTGTTCCACATACCACACTTCTTCCCCCGATCTCCAAGAGGATGTTCCCACCCACCCCACCAGACCTCCCCACTCCCCAGGGCCCCAAGTCTTGCATCTTGGTTAGGGTTTTGTTACTGTGGAGAGACACCATGACCAAGGCAGTTGTTATAAAGGAAAGCATTTGCTTTGGACTGGCTTCCAACTTCAGAGGTTTTAGTTGGTTATCGTCATGGTGGGAAACATATCAGCACACGGGCAGACATGGTGCTGGAGAAGTACCTAAGAGTTCTACATCTTGATCTGCAGGTGTCAGGAGAGGCTGCCACACTGGGCATGGCTTGGGCATCTGAGACCTCAAAGCTGGTCCCATTATCCACGTCCTTCAATAATAAGGCCATACCCCTATAGTGCTACTCACTGTGGTCCAGCTTGTGCCATTTTCAATCAAGCCACCATAGTTTGAATATGTATGAAGATCACTTATAGATGAGACCCAAATCTAAACATAGGACTCTTGTTTAATACACAGCTCATACATGCATCCTGAAGGTGCTAAATTTTACACAATAGTATGAGAGAGCTTATATTTTGACTATAATCTATGTTTGAATTGGAATTCAATATGTGTAAAATTTTCCAGTTGGGAGTAATGTGTTAACAATAAACAGCTTGTATTTTGAAGAATTCTGCATTCAGAATTTTTAGATAAATATCCAACCTGTACTGACTACAAATTAATGATTCTTTTATAGGCACAGCAGACAGTATGATAGTCACTAAGGGAGGAATTCAGGGATGGCAATTTCTTCCTATTACTTTTCTCAAATCATATCACACAGGCATTATCCTTGACCAAATCAAAATATCTCAAGGTAGTAAATATCTGAAGTGTTTTGTAAGACAGGGTCTTGCTATGTAGTCCTGGATGGGTTTGGAACTTGCTTTGTAAACCAGGATGACCATGAACTTAAAACAATGTTACTGCCTCTATCTCCCAAAGGCTGAAATCACAGGTGTGTTCCACTGCGCTGAACCATAGTATAGACAGTGAATACTAAAAAGGAATACTTCCAGAGTCCTCTACATAGCCTTGAATTCACTGTTTCAGAACATTTTACAATGACTATTGGTCTCCAAAATCATAGCCTACTAAAATTACCTATTTCCTTTCTATATTCAACCTGTGTGTTTGCTGCTTTCAATTTTATATTAAGCCATATGTCTTATTTCATCACATGTATTTTACATACATACAAAAGTCAGCTGTGAGTACTTGATGATCTATATAATAAAGGCCACCTTAATGATATATAGTAACTACGATGACATTGAGATATGTTTATGAGATGCAAGCATAAGACAGCAACAAATCAGGGCCAACTAGAGACCACTAGGCAAAATTCAAACCTACAGATATAGACCCTGTAAATGCAAGAGTTTAATGGTTACTGAGGGCCAGTTACATATAAGACAATGCAGAGACTGCCATGCAGAATTCAACATGCATAATAGTATCTGTTATAAAAATTCTAATTAATTACTTCTCCACTTCTATCTTCCATGATATTATGCATGGTGGCCTCTTATCTAGTAGAAATTCTTAAATACTCTAAAGGCTTCTAGTCAAGATGATACCTTGAATTAGCATATAACCTTCTCTGAGATTCACGTATAGAGAGTGCCATTGGGTTTGATATTTTAAGATGGTGGAAGACAAACAAAACATCCAATGTCTAGAAATAAAGTATTAAAAAACAAAACAAAACAAAAGATGTAAGTGGATACATCAGACTCTGAATCAACCCAAACCCAGAAATATTCAGAATACATTCATTCATGTGTGTGTACCCATGGTAAGATTTCCCCAGAGGTTAGCTGGTGAAAGGCTTTTTACTAGGACTGTCCTTTCTCCACTGTCACCACGAGACAAGTACATAGAGCCACAGTGTAAAAGCTGACTCTATCTAGATAGGATAAATCATGCTCACAAAGTCACAGGCAGGAAAGAATGGGCGCAAAGTCACACTAGGGCAAGGTGAGCTTCCAAACTGAAATTTCTGGCATATTAAAAATGGCCAAGCTAAGAAAAGAAAGGGCCATTATTGAAATGTGGGAAAAAATGAATTTAAAATAGAAATGTTCTATATCCTCAAAGCAATAAATAATATCTGTAACATTAAAAAATATGAAAACAGAGAACCATCCGGCGGCGGCGGCAGAACCAGGTACCCGAGACAGCCCAAGCTTAAGACCTTCGGGGACTCAGGCCTGGAGTGGGAATTGGGCACAGAATAGCGGGTGCACTCTGCACTCGCGCGCGGGGCAGACCCCGAGCTCCCTGCAGGCAGCTGCCATATTGCCTGCAGCTTCCAGCCCAGCTGGCGGTGGGGAAGCCGGAGGGTCACCCAGCGTGCCAGGTGCTCAGAACCATCCGGCGGCGGCGGCAGAACCAGGTACCCGAGACAGCCCAAGCTTAAGACCTTCGGGGACTCAGGCCTGGAGTGGGAGTTGGGCACAGAATAGCGGGTGCACTCTGCACTCGCGCTGCGGACCCCGAGCTCCCTGCAGGCAGCTGCCATATTGCCTGCAGCTTCCCGCCCAGCTGGTGGTGGGGAAGCCGGAGGGTCACCCAGCGTGCCAGGTGCTCAGAACCATCCGGCGGCGGCGGCAGAACCAGGTACCCGAGACAGCCCGAGCTTAAGACCTTCGGGGACTCAGGCCTGGAGTGGGAATTGGGCACAAAATAGCGGGTGCACTCTGCACTCGCGCGCGGGGCGGACCCCGAGCTCCCTGCAGGCAGCTGCTATATTGCCTGCAGCTTCCCGTCCAGCTGGTGGTGAGGAAGCCAGAGTCAGCCAGTGTGCCAGGTACCCAGACCCAGCCGGAGGCCGAACCAGCCTCCCATCCAGCCAGTGGCAGGGAAGCTGGAAACCGGACCCAGCCAGCTTCCCAGCAGCTTGGGACCAGCAGGCAGAACCAGATAACTGAGATATCCCATCCTTAAGACCCCTGGGGAAACAGGATATCAGACAGCGAACCCTGAGCAGGAGCAGTGCAGAGCAGCCGCCCAACAGGCGGAACCAAATACCTGGGATATCCTGAGGTTAAGACCTCGGGGGACTCAGGCCACCCGTCAGCAATCTGTGAGCAAGACCCCCGCAGGACAGTGATTCAGGTATCCCAGTCACTGGGAAATAGCCTTACAACCCCACAGGAGGGTCAAGCACCAGCTAGTATCTACAGGACCAACTAACACCAGAGTTAACCAGATGGCAAAAGGCAAACGTAAGATCGCTACTAACAAAAATCAAGGCAATATGGCGGCATCCGAACCCAGTTCCCCAACAGCAATAAATATTGGATACCCCGAAACACCAGAAAAACAAGACTCAGATCTAAAATCACTGGTCAGGATGCTGATAGAGGAACACTTAGATAAATCTCTTAAAGTAATACATGAGAAAATAGATCAAAAGCTAGAAGCCATTGCAAGACAAACACAATTAAATCCCAGATATCTCAACACACCAGAAAAACAAGACTCAGATCTAAAATCACTGGTAAAGATGCAGATTGAGGATCACTTAGATAAATTTCTTAAAGTAATAGAGGAGAAAATAGATCAAAAACTAGAAGCCCATACAAGGCAGACACAAAAATCACTTAAAGAAATCCAGGAGAATATAGAGCAAAAAGTGAATCCCAATACGGGGGAGAAACAAAAATCACCCAAAGAAATACAAGAGAACATGGGTCAACGAGTAGAAGTCATAAAGGAGGAAACACAAAAATCCCTTAAAGAATTACAGGAAAACACAAACAAGCAACTGAAAGATCTGAGCAAAACCATACAAAATCTAAAAACAGAAGTAGAAACAACTAAGCAATCGCAAAGGGAGACAATGTTGGAGATAGAAAACCTTGGGAAGAAATCAGGAGTCATAGATGCAAGTATCAACAATAGAATACAAGAGATAGAAGACAGAATCTCAGATGCTGAAGATACCATGGGAACCATGGATTCAACAATTAAAGAAAATGCAAAATGCAAAAAGCTGGTAACCCAAAACATTCAGGAAATCCAGGACACAATGAGAAGACCAAACCTAAGGATTATAGGGATAGATGAGAATGAAGATCTACAACTTAAAGGGCCAGCAAATATCTTCTACAAAATTATGGAAGAAAATTTCCCCAACCTAAAGAGAGAGATGCCCATGAATATACAAGAAGCCTATAGAACCCCAAATAGACTGGACCAGAACAGAAATACTTCCCGTCACATAATAGTCAAAACCCCAAATGTACTAAACAAAGAAAGAATATTAAAAGCAGTAAGAGAAAAAGGACAAGTAACATACAAAGGAAGACCTATCAGAATTACACCAGACTTCTCACCTGAGACCATGAAAGCTAGAAGATCCTGGGCAGACCTTATGCAGACCCTAAGAGAACACAAACTTCAGCCAAGACTACTATACCCAGCGAAACTCTCAATTGCCATAGATGGGGAAACCAAGATATTCCACGACAAAACCAAATTTGCAAGATACTTATCTACAAACCCAGCCCTACAAAGGATAATAGGGGAAAAATACCAACACAAGGGGGGAAACAACACCCCAGAAGAAACAAGATAGAAACCCCATCTCATCCAACCCAAAAGAAGAGAACCACTCAAATACAAATAATAATAACAATTCCCAAAATGTCAGGAAGTAATAATTACTATTCCTTAATATCTCTTAATATCAATGGACTCAATTCCCCAATCAAAAGACACAGACTAACAGACTGGATACGGAAACAGGACCCTACATTTTGCTGCATACAGGAAACACATCTCAGTGTCAAAGACAAACACCACCTTAGAGTAAAAGGCTGGAAGACAGTTCTACAAGCAAATGGTCCCAGGAAACAAGCTGGAGTAGCCATTCTAATATCAGATAAAATCGACTTTCAACCTAAAGTCATCAAAAGAGACACAGAAGGTCACTTCCTGCTTGTCAAAGGGAAAATCCACCAAGAAGAATTCTCAATACTGAACATCTATGCACCAAATGCAAGGGCACCCTCATTCGTAAAAGAAACTTTACTAAAGCTTAAAGCACACATCGCACCTAACACAATGATTGTAGGTGACTTCAACACTCCACTCTCCTCAATGGACCGATCAGGAAAGCAGAAACTAAACAGGGATACAGTGAAACTAATTGAAGCTATGGACCAATTGGATTTAACAGATATATATAGAACATTCCATCCTAAAACAAAAGAGTATACCTTTTTCTCAGCACCGCACGGTACCTTCTCAAAAATTGATCATATAATTGGTCACAAGACAGACCTCAACAAATACAAGAAGACCGAACTAATCCCATGTCTCCTATCGGATCACTATGGAGTAAAAGTGGTCTTCAATAGCAAGAAGAACTACAGAAAGCCCACATACACATGGAAACTGAACAATACTCTACTCAAGACACCCTGGTCAAGGAAGAAATAAAGAAAGAAATCAAAGACTTTTTAGACTTCAATGAAAATGAAGATACGACCTACCCAAATCTCTGGGATACAATGAAAGCAGTGCTAAGAGGAAAACTCATAGCCCTGAGTGCCTCCAAAAAGAAACTGGAAAGAGCATACACTAGCAACTTAACAGCACACCTGAAGGCGCTGGAACAAAAAGAAGCTAACTCACCCAGGAGGAGTAGAAGAGAGGAAATCATCAAACTAAGGGCTGAAATCAATCAAGCAGAAACAAAGAGAACCATACAAAGAATCAACAAAACCAAGAGCTGGTTCTTCGAGAAAATCAACAAGATAGATAAACCCTTAGCTAGACTAACCAAAGGGCACAGAGATAGTATCCAAATTAACAAAATTAAAAATGAAAAGGGGGATATAACAACAGAAACAGAGGAAATTCAAAAGATCATCAGATCCTACTACAAAGGCCTATACTCAAAACAACTGGAGAATCTGGAGGAAATGGACAATTTCCTAGACAGATACCAAATACCAAAATTAAATCAGCATCAAGTAGACCAGCTAAACAGTCCCATAACCCTTAAAGAAATAGAAGGGGTTATAGAAAGCCTCCCAACCAAAAAAAGTACGGGACCAGATGGTTTTAGTGCAGAATTCTACCAGACCTTCAAAGAAGACTTAACACCAATACTCTTCAAACTATTCCACAAAATAGAGACAGAAGGGACACTGCCCAACTCATTCTTTGAAACCACAATTACGCTGATACCTAAACCACAAAAAGATCCAACAAAGAAAGAGAACTACAGGCCAATTTCTCTTATGAATATAGATGCAAAAATACTAAATAAAATTCTTGCCAACCGAATCCAAGAGCATATCAAAACGATCATTCACCATGATCAAGTAGGCTTCATTCCAGGAATGCAGGGATGGTTCAATATACGGAAATCCATCAATGTAATCCACTACATAAACAAACTAAAAGAAAAAAACCACATGGTCATCTCATTAGATGCTGAAAAAGCATTTGACAAAATTCAGCATCCTTTCATGCTAAAAGTCTTGGAAAGAGCAGGAATTCAAGGCCCATACCTAAACATAGTAAAAGCAATCTACAGCAAACCAGTAGCCAACATCAAAATAAATGGAGAGAAACTTGAAGCAATCCCACTAAAATCAGGGACTAGACAAGGCTGTCCTCTTTCTCCATATCTTTTCAATATAGTACTTGAAGTTCTAGCGAGAGCAATCAGACAACATAAGGAAGTCAAAGGGATACAAATTGGAAAGGAAGAAGTCAAACTATCATTATTTGCAGACGATATGATAGTTTACCTAAGCGACCCAAAAAACTCCACCAGAGAACTTCTACAGCTGATAAACAACTTCAGCAAAGTGGCAGGTTATAAAATTAACTCAAGCAAGTCAGTGGCCTTCTTGTACTCAAAGGACAAGCAGGCTGAGAAAGAAATTAGGGAAATAACACCCTTCACAATAGCCACAAACAACATAAAGTACCTTGGCGTAACTCTAACCAAACAAGTGAAAGATCTGTATGACAGGAACTTCAAGTCCCTGAAGAAAGAAATCGAAGAAGACCTCAGGAGATGGAAAAATATTTCTTGCTCCTAGATTGGCAGGATCAATATAGTAAAAATGGCCATCTTGCCAAAAGCAATCTACAGATTCAATGCAATCCCCATCAAAATCCCAAATCAATTCTTCATAGATCTAGAAAGAGCAATTCTCAAATTCATCTGGAGCAACAAAAAACCTAGGATAGCTAAAACTATTCTCAACAATAAAAGGACTTCTGGGGGAATCAATATCCCTGACCTCAAGCAGTACTACAGAGCAATTGTGTTAAAAACTGCATGGTATTGGTACAGCAACAGGCAGGTAGATCAATGGAATAGGATTGAAGACCCAGAAATTAACCCACAGACTTATGGTCACTTGATCTTTGATAAAGGAGCCACAACCATCCGGTGGAAAAAAGATAGCCTTTTCAACAAATGGTGCTGGTTCAACTGGAGGTCAACATGCAGAAGAATGCGAATTGACCCACTCTTATCTCCTTGTACTAAGATCAACTCCAAATGGATCAAGGACCTCCACATAAAACCAGACACACTGAAACTATTAGAAAAGAAACTTGGGAAGACCCTGGAGGACATGGGCACAGGGGTAAAGTTCCTGAACAGAACACCAATAGCTTATGCTCTAAGATCAAGAATGGACAAATGGGACCTCATAAAATTACAAAGTTTCTGTAAGGCAAAGGACACTGTCAGAAAGACAAAACGGCAACCAACAACGTGGGAAATGATCTTCACCAACCCCACATCCGACAGAGGGCTAATATCCAATATATACAAAGAACTCAAGAAGTTAGACCCCAAAGAACCAAATAACCCTATCAAAAAATGGGGCACAGAGCTAAACAAAGAATTTTCACCAGAAGAAATTCGGATGGCCGAGAAACACCTTAAGAGATGTTCAACATCATTAGTCATCAGGGAAATGCAAATCAAAACAACCCTGAGATTCCACCTCACACCAGTCAGAATGGCTAAGATTAAAAACTCGAGAGACAACAAGTGCTGGCGAGGATGTGGAGAAAGAGGAACACTCCTCCACTGTTGGTGGGATTGCAAAATGGTAAAACCACTCTGGAAATCAGTGTGGCGGTTCCTCAGAAAATTGGGCATGCCACTCCCAGAGGACCCTGGCATACCACTCCTGGGCATATACCCAGAGGATTCCCCTGCATACAATAAAGACACATGCTCCACTATGTTTATAGCAGCCTTGTTTATAATAGCCACAAATTGGAAGGAGCCCAGATATCCCTCAAAGGAGGAATGGATACAGAAAATGTGGTATATTTATACAATGGAGTACTACTCAGCAATTAAAAATAACGAATTCATGCAATTTGTAGGTAAATGGTTAGATCTGGAAACTATCATCCTAAGTGAGCTAACCCAATCACAAAAGAATACACACGAAATGCAATCACTGATAAGTGGATATTAATGAGCCCAGAAGCCCTAAATATTCAAGGCACAATTAGCAAGTCAAATGACTCTCAAGAAGAAAAAAAGGAGAGAACCCTGGGCCTGTAAAGATTGGATCCAGTATTGTAGACCCAGAACAGAGAAATCGTGGGGGGGGGGGAAGAGTGGGGAATAGCATGGGGGGGGAGAGGAATTATGGGACATATGGTGGGGGGTACCTGGGAAAGGGGAAAGCCTTTGGAATGTAAACAAAGAATATAGAAAATAAAAAAAAATGATTAAAAAAAAATATGAAAACAAAGCAGCCAAATATGAATAAAAATAGGAAAAGAAGACATTTGGGAGTGTAGAAATTAAAATTAGGTACTAAAATAAAATAAAAATACATAAATGATCTACTCTACATCCAGAGTCAGAATTGTCAGAATTAATTTTAGAAAAGATATATATTCATCCACAATAAAGCACAAAAAATAAAGCCAGAAAACATAAAGTAAAAGGTATAATATATTAAGAAGAATGATTAAAAGAGCACATCAAACTTCAGAGAAAACATAAAATAAAAATAGAACTTAAAGTCAAACTTCTAGTAAGAAAGGGTAAAAAAGCTAGAAAAGATCTGACTGACAAAATCATAATAAGGAATGGGAAGAATATGAGAAAATAATCTGTTAAATTATTTTGATTAAATTCAATTAAATCAATAATAAAAATAAATATAAGTAGATTAAAATTTTGTAATAAAAGGCCATTAAAATCACCCAATGTCTTATGAAACATACAAAATATTAATAATGAAACTTTGAATAAGCTTAAAGACCACACACTAGATCAAAATTTTAACACTGGGCTATTATCTGCCTTTTTCATGGCGTTGACATCCACGGAAAGTAGGATTATAAAAACAGTATTGAGTTGAAATTGCAACAGGGATCAGTGACTTCCTCAAACCGTGTCAGATGTAAACACGAGGGACACCAGTTAAGCTGGTGTTAGCGGGGTTTATCTAGTAACTACAGGGACAGAATCAAGCTCTGCTGTTCCATATGGGACAGAGGTGAAGTGCAGAGTGTCAAAGGAGAGAGAGATAAGCTTGGGCACTCAGAGAAGTTGGAGAAAAGACCCATCACAAAGGAGCATCTGTGGCCAGGATGAGAGTGGAAGCTGTCTGTTAAGTAATCCTAACAAGGTTGCTACACTTCCACAGAAGCTGGGAGATAGGCTTTATCCTTCTTGACTTCTGCAATTGTATGGGATGCCCAGGCCCTCTCAAGAGTGGAACCAGCAAGTGCTGAACATTTACAATTGTGACCTGCTTTATTGTTAAGGAAGGGTGTATCATGTGGCACTCTGCGGAGTAATGGAACCATCCTGAGGATGGTACTTTTTGCTGGTAAATTACCTATTTGGGGGCTAGTATCTTAGTGCAAAGGTTTGCATGGAGTCACGCTGTGCAGAATTTTGCCATAGTTGTATATACCCTCAGGGGGGAAAAAAAAGCATCCACACCTACTCCACCTAGCTGGCCTCAACCAGTTTTGCTTACAAATGGTCTTTGTGATATGGTCTCATTAATTTCATTCAATCTCAAACTTTGAGTAGACATCCTTTAGTAGTATGACAAAATGGGAAACAGGACAAAGCACTTTCTGTACATATTGGAGCCTTTGAGTTGTCTGGAAAAAAAAAAGCTATTGTTCAGGTGTTTAGATTGTGACATGAACTACTATGCTCCCCATGACAAACCATTTATAAGCGAAAGAATGAGTACCAGACAAACTCTAGTTATCAATGTTTGGGTTTTGGTGTACATTTTTCTGAAAAATAAATGTAGGAAGTCTGACATGTCAAGGAAAACAACTGACAACTAACACGATCTGCTGCCAGTGATGAAATCCAAGCTTTCAAGTGAAAATTAGGAAATTAGAATTTTGTAAAATTGGTATTCATCACCGTGAGCTTGAAAGCACTGCAATATTTTAAAAGTGTTCTAAGAAGATCATGGCTATATTAATAAATGTGATTTTTGGCACTTTGTAATGAAAATTTCTTCACTTGAAAGATCTGTATAATTCAATGAACCAGTATTTTTCTAAATGCTTAGCATTACAAAATCAAATAGAAATACCAAGGAAGTACAAGAACAGACAGAGAGCATTATAGAAAACCACAGCCAACCAAAGTGCATAGTTGTAAAGCCCTATAGATAAATGTGATGCTATACAACACAACTCTTATATTTATGACTCGGGGATCATCCTGGAAGACAGGGCAGAAAGATTCTATGAGTCAGAACAAGAAGTTTGCTATGAGATTGTACCTCCTAGAAATGTCTGAGAAACTACACTCATCACTATGGATGTCATGACCTGAGCAGAGACATCACCAATAGACATGCTAACGTGAAAGGGGTAAAACCCATGAAGCATCATCCACAGATGATAAACTGCAAGCAACTAAGGAATGCCAGGAGTAGGAGGAATAGTCATCTCCAGAGAAGATCACATTAATTGGGTATCTAATACCAATGGTCAGTTCTAAAGACTATATGAATATGGATATGGGTAAGTGTATGTACATCAACATCTTACAGGTTAAGTAGTTGTATTTGATTGTATTTATATATTTAGGGAAACACACACACACACACACACACACACACACACACCCCTGAAAAAAGTAAAGGGAAGAATCTGTGAATCTGATAGAGAGCAAGAAAGGGTTACATGGGACTAGCTAGAGAGAGAGAGAGAGAGAGAGAGAGAGAGAGAGAGAGAGAGAGAGAGAGAGAAATTATCTTATAGTCTCAAATAATTATTTTTAAGAAGTGCAAGATAAACAACTGGTTTCAGCATAACACAGCAACTGAAAGAGTTTATTGACTCGAATTCATACTGACCTTACCATCATCTGTACATAGAAAGATACTGTCGTGTTTCATTATTCATGTGGCTCAACATATCCTTGACATTCCTCGTCATGATGAAAATGATAAAAAGAACTTACATATTAGGTGTATAAAGATTAAGGCACAATTGGTATGGCTTGCCAATTATAAGATTCTTTTACACAGGAAAGTCCAGGGGGTGGGAAGTTCCTTAGTGGGTAAGATGCCTGTGGCATAAGCTAGACTTACGGCTTGAGTTGAGATCTCCATGACTCCCATAGAAGACAGACACAGTGATCCTCAGCTGTGCTCACAGTGCGGGGAGAGGGAATACTTGGAGCTTGTTAGCCAGCCCAGCCAACTGGCGAGTTCAATGAGAGATCCAAACCAGGGCGGAGAGCAACTGAAGACACCTGATGTCAAACTCTGGCCTCCACACAAACGCGGGCATACACTCAGAGCCACATGCACATGTGCACACATCAGCACAAACCTACATATATGTTATCGCATAGACAACATACAGACAAAAGAAAATTTAGAAATTGAAAGTTCAAGAAAATATCAAGCTATAAAACCTCATAACATGACATTCGATAGCATTCATAACTTTCAATAAGGTCACTGTGCAAAATTCCATGGTCATGTGTGTACAGCTACAAATGGACAAAAAGTGGAACATAAATAAAAGTTCTTATTCATAATTAGAACAGAAAATATATGGCACTTGGGCATGATGCTAGTATGTCTTGGATAACATACATCAAGGACTACCACCAAGTCTGACAACCTGAGTTCAATACTCAGAGCCCATATAGTGGAGAAAAAACTGAATCCTATAAGCTCTCCTGTGGATGCATGTGCACATGCACTTGTGCACACAACCTGCATGCACACACATAACAAATAGATAAATAAATTATTGAAAAGATTCTAAACAAAAGAGAATTATAACATATGCATAATGAAGAACTCTATCCAAAATTAATCTATAAAACTTCACAAGGTTCTCACCAAAGTCTCTTCAAAATATTGTAAAATTGCAATAGAGCTTGAAGTTCACTACAATAAAATATCTAAAATTTTAAGACACCATCTATAGTGACAAAAATAAGAGGCATCTTCCACCAGATATGACAAAAGAGCTATATAAATATTGTAAAGCTAAAAAGTAAATATATAAAGAATATAATACTTACATTCAAAGGAAAATTTAACATAATTAAGTATACCCCAAACTAGCATAGAAATGTAATGAAATTCTAATAAAAATATGGATATAATAATTTAGGAAACCTGGTATTCTGATTCCAAATATATTTATGGAATAATGGAGAATAGTAGCACTTTCTGTTAATCAGGCACTTTTATAAGAATTTTGTTTAGTATTTTTAATTGCGTGTGTGTGTGTGTGTGTGTGTGTGTGTGTGTGTGCATGTATGCACTTTAGTAGCATAGGTAGGCGTTTATATACTTATGTGGAACTGGATGTCCAAGCAGGTACATGTAGAGGTTAGAGTCTGACACAATGTCTCCTCAGTTGCTTCTTCAAGAAATCTTTCTTTTTGCTCATAGTTCCCCCCCCCCTCTCTCAACCTGACCCTTGCCATTTCAGCTAGTCTGATGGCCAAAGAGCCTTTTGGATTCTTCTGTCTCCATTCCCTAACACTAAAGACACAGGCATGCAGCAGAATGCCTGACTTTTATTTGGGCTTAGACACCTAAGATCAGGTCTTCATGCTTATTCAGAAAGGATGTCACAGACTAAACCATCTCCCTAACTCTCTAAGAACCTTCACTGCAACCCTGCAATAATCAGAACAGCTGCCTCTCTAAGGTAAGTGCACTATTTGTCACCCCCATTTTATTCAGAGAAAACACAACATACTCCAAGCCAGTCAAACAGTAACATTTTTTAACTCTTCTTTAATTTTCATCCAGTGCCTACTCCCTCATCACTATACCATACTATTAAAAGTTTCAAATTAGATGAATTTCTTGACCTTTCTCCTCCTCACTGAGCTGTCTGCTCAAAGTCAAATTGTGGCTTTGGAAGAAACATTCCAGGACAAGCAATGGCACTCATATGCACTCGTTCAGTGGTGGTTTCCAAACATGCTTTGAGATCATCATTCATCATCTCAAGAACCCTCCTCTTCAGGTAAATGGTACCTACCCTCGAGATGGCCTCTGTTCTGAGAATGTAATCTCATGGTTGCATCCCTGTTGACATTGAAGAGACTATGTCTTATATACTGATGATATGTCCAGTATGTGGAGCTAAGAATGTTCTAAGGGAAGAAATGGTAGTGTTTTCAACTGGCATAATGGATATGTCTCTGAAGTTGGAACTAGACAGTGTTGATAGTGTTCTGTCTGGTAATGGTAAACTGATTAAGAAAAGAACTTATAAAAAACAAACAAAACAAAAAAGAAAGGAGCTTATAAGAAGAATACGGAAAATTCTGTGGATGGCTCGCTCAGTTGGCAAGGAGCTTTTAAGTTCCATACTAGTTGCCACTGCTTATGGCTCTAATAGAAGCAGTTTACTTGGCTCCAAGATCCATAAGCAAATTGGCCTGAAAACCCCTGGAAATATTTAATTTCCAGTGTGAGAATCTATGCAGGCTGGTGTCAAAGATGTGTTCAGCTAGTTGCTGATTGATTGTGATCAGTATGAGGTGATTATTGGTGGCAGATGGACTTGGAAAATATCAATCACTACTGACATGATCACTAACCAGAAACATTTGTGTGATGGAGCTGATTAAAAAGAGATGTACTGGACCTATCTTGCCAAAGTGATCCACCATGACCCAGTTGGTGAAGTGACTTTATGCCATAGAGGGCATCGCTGTGATATCAGCTATGGCTTCTGGGGATAATCTTTTGAACCTGAAACCTTAGTATGGCTGTTCTATGGAGACCATTAAATAGACAAAGGCAAGCATGCTTTGAGCATCTTCAAGGACTTTTCCAAATAGACTGCTGCTTGTTAGAAGCCTTTGTTGCCCTGGCAACCTCCTAGAGGGCAAGCCTATTTTGGGTGATGTGTTGCTCTTTACGAGAACAACCAAGAGGAATGATCCATTTGGTGTTGACTCTTCAACAGCTTCTCAGTCATAGAAACACGGATTGGTAATGTGCTTATTTTCACTCCAACAGCATCATTATTATTACTGATGGACAGATTATAGAAACAGAAGTGTTTTACCAAAGCATCTGCCCTGCCATTATCATTGGCTCCACTGTTACTGCTATCAAATCAGTGCTAACATCTGAGCTGTGTAATAGCAATAAGCATCATGAAGCTAGTTTGCTTCTGATCTTGATGCTGCCACTCAACAACTCTTGAGTTGTACTTCGTGCTTGAACAGTAGACTTTCAAGGCTATTGAGAGATACATGGCTGATAGCTACGTAACTAGAAGTATTTCGGTAAGACCACACAGTTAAATATGTTTTCTTATCTCCTTTGTCAGCCAATGCCAAGCCCCACAAGACAAAGTTGGGGACCTGAGAAGATCTCCGAAGAGCTGAATGAAAAATCCAGAAGAGACTAATATACTTCTTGGCTGCATTTGGAAATATGAATTCCTATGAAATCACATCAAACAGTGGCCTTGTTTTATCATTTCTTCACCAGTAAAATTGGTCCCTTTGTGAAAGAATTACTCCCATGCTCTGGATGTACAGAAATAGTGTTATGAATAAAAGGTCCACACTGAGTGGATAAAAGCAGAGAGAAGGCCAAATGATTTTGAGGAAGAACCATGTGTGCTATGGGGAGGTATCTGAGTGGTTGTCTTACTGACACATAAATCATTAACTATGCCAATGAAGTCAGCAGAAGATCTTCTAAAGAACATTTGATTTATGAGCTGTATAACATTGGAGATCAATGCAAAGCGAATGACATCTTAAATAATATGGGCAAAATTGAAGTAAGAACTCCGCTTAGATTTTGGCCAACTTTACATAAATTAGCATTACCCGTTAGCCTGGATTTTGAGTGCATGCACATGTGTATACACATTAACACACACACACACACACACACACACACACACACACACACACATGTTCACACTCAAACAAGCATTAGATAGGTACTGTAATCAGGAAATACATGTTTTACCAGTAATGTGTCGGGAGGTGGGGAGGCAGGGGAAGTGGGTTTAATTAAGCTTGAGCTGACTGTGCTATCTCTTCCCAGGTGAGCATGGTCACTGTCAATGATCTCACACTGATGACTTAAGATTGGGTATAGTGGGAAGAGATGTGACTCGAAATTGGCCATGAGGGGAAATGTATGCCTCAGAAATGGGAAATTGTTACAAATCAAGGCCTTCTCTGTCTATTATCTATTATCAAATACTGAACTTAACTCAAAATAAGGTAGTATGTACTTACCACATTCTAGGGAGTTATTGATGAAATAGCAACAGTGGGGCCTGGGAGATGGTTCAGTGAGTAAAGTGCTTTCTGCCCAAGCGTGAGGACCTAAGTTTAGATAAAGTGAACACTAAAGTGTGCCTAGAAGCACATAAAAACCATATGCAATGGCATGTGCTTATAAACTCGATTCTAGAAGATAGAGAAAGGAAGATGCTGGTAGGCTCTCTGGCAAGCCAAGGTAGCCAAAATAGAGAGCATCAAGTTCACTGAGAGACCCTGCCTCAAATCAATGAATATGTAAATAAATAAAGTGGAGAAACAACCAGGGGTACACACTAATATCAACCTATGACCTCCAAAAGCAAATGTATGCACATAAGCATGCATACAAACATGAATACACACCCGCACACATATGTAGAAATCAATTATCTGAAAACAAAAGCATGACAAAGAGAAATGCTGAGCAAAATGTGATACAGTAAGAATCCTGGGGCTGGAGAGATGGCTTAGCAGTTTAACAGCACTGGCTGCTCTTCCAGAGGATCCAGGTTCAATCCCCAGCCTCCACATGGCAGCACACAACTGTCTATAAGCCATTCCAGGGGATCTGGAACACACAACCCCCACACACACACACATACACAGACATATTACAAGCAAAATACCAATGCAGATAAAAAAAAGAAAGAAAGAAAGAATCTCCACATCTGCTGGTAGCATCATAAAATAATACCCAAGGAGATAATTTGGCCAAATCTATCAAATTAAAGGCATTGTTTATCCTAGAACAGCAATTCTATACCATTCAGAGAACCTTTTGCCTGCATGTGCTAAGTAGGGGTCCCATATATACGCTGCTACTACTGGGAACAACATAAATAGCTAGAACAGAAGAATATGGAGTTGGGAACAAGAAAGGATAATTGTGTGGAGAACAAAAGGAGAAAGAATGGAAATTCAATGAGCTATGTTTACATGGTAGAACATTACATAGCCGTGAAACTTACTAAATTAAAACAATGAATATAAAAACAGATAAATCTCATGAGTACACTGAGAAAAGCCAGTTATAATGCAATTTATAAAGCATAATATAAATAGAATATATTACATGAAAAATATTATTTTATGGATATAAATGTATAGAACTACATATCATATACATAATGTCTCTACATATGTGTATATACATCTATTTTTGAAGTTCAAGAACAATTTTATTAAGAGCTTAAAAAATACTCAGAAAAAAGTAAAATTAGCAACACACACATACACACACAGCAAACAAGCTATAAATCTTGGCAGATGCACAGGGAAGAAAGAAAAGAAGCAGGAAAAGGCCATGCTGTTTGACTTAAGCCAGCATGGAGGTCAGCCACACAGGGGCTGGCAGCCACTTGGTAGAGCAGCGAGTTTTAGAGAAAGGATTAGAAAACTCAAAGTACTAGGGAAGCCCAAAGCATTAGGGAAAGCATTCTTAGAAATGAGATAAAATGAACAAAGTCAAAGTTATATTTTTCTGAGTATTTCATAGAATCAGATAGACTTACAAAAGTGCATAGGTGTGGCGCTGTCAGAAGATACAAGGAAACAGGGAGATTTGGAGATAGAAAAGTACAAATCTCATTCAAGAGATAATTATTCTATCTAACTCTTTAGCATGACTTGGGTAAACCTGCCTTCCTAGGAATGGTCCCACCTTCCAGAGGGATGGTCCATTTCCCCCATCCAACTGAAATGTTAAGCACACATCCAGGTCAGAGATTTCATTCTTTTGACCAGAAGTTTTTTTTCCATAATAGGTCTTTAATGATGCTCTGGTATCCCCCACTCTGAAGACACAACCTAAAATAATTTAGGGGATGGGTTAAAGTTAAGAAATAGATATTATTCACTCTTACCATAAAAAGGAAGGAAGGAAGGAAGGAAGGAAGGAAGGAAGGAAGGAAGGAAAAGAAAGAGAGAGAGAGAGAGAGAGAGAGAGAGAGAGAGAGAGAGAGAAAGATAAAGAAAAACAACAACAAAAACCCTAAAGACTCACTGCCAAAGCTGTCCACTAGGAGAGATTATTAATGTCTAAGTTCCAATCTCCACTCACAGGTATAGCAGAGCCTTGTATTAATTTACAAGACAGTAAGAAAGCACAGCTCCTTTCTGGCTTCCTGGTCAAAAAACAAAGGACATTTCAGAAGTACTGTTGTCTGGTTCCCAGCCCTGTTTAGTTTCATCTCCTGGTCACAACATTCATGTCTCCAATGAGATAACTCTAACCACCATTAAAGTCATTGGGCCAATGGACAATCTAGCCTCTCCAAGATAAAGTATGGATATCTGTTGGGACACTTGGAATATCCCTTCAGTGAGCCTATCTAAAGACCCCAAAAGAGAATCAATAGTTCGGTTTGTATAATGATCAGGTGTAGGAAGGCAAGGAAATCCTAAACTGGTGCTTGAATAGAGAGAACACATAATTTTTAAATTGGACCAGAGACTTAAGCTCTGACGATATTGTGTGTAGGAAAACACTTATCGTCAAGTAAGCAATCACAAGCCACTTGACGTTCCATTTGGTAATGCTTGATAAAAATAAAGAAGTGACATAGCAATCTGACTGCTAGATATATTAACTTATGGCAAACATGCATGTACACACAAAGGACAAGGTTAATAATTCCAACTGTGAAATTAGCTTATATCATGTTATACTTGTATAGAATAAATATCACAGGATGTTACTGAACAGCAAACCTAGTTCTATGTATGTTTATACAGATATATCAAAACACAGTGCTATGTGTTTAAAAAGTTACAGGTGAAAGGATAGTGCAATACCATTCATTTTGTTCATAAAGAGTGATAAAATATCAATATCATATTATTGGTGGATAAATACAATAGGACAATATTAAAATATGGACTGAATGTAAACCAAATTAAGAGTAGTGTTCTACTTTGGCATGGAAGAGTGGAAATGATCCAAAGAAAATTAACTGGATGATATGTGATGATTTATTCCTTTGAGAGAAAAAATCTGAAGGAAATGTAACATTGTTAAACTTGGGTGGCAAGTACCATTATCTTTTGTCTGTACTCTGAATGGGTTTATATTCCCCTTTCAGAAAAACAATATCTCTCCATTAGCTTTATGAGCATGTTCAGAAGAGAAGGAGGAAAATGCTTAGTCAAGCACGTGGGTTATAGCCCAACCTTTTCTGTTACATAGCCACAGAGCCATGGACAGGTCTCCTGGGTTTTAAGTTAGAAGACTGTAGTCATTAACCTCAGACAGGAGCACCCTGGGTTTAAGAATATGCAATACAAAATGAAAAAAAAGAAGAACATGCAATACTGACACACTGTGTTAGTTTGCAGAGATTATCAAGGAATGCACCAGTAAGTAGCAGAAATCTATCTCTCAGTTCAGGAGGTAAGAAGCTCAATGCGGGGCTGGTTCCTTTGGAGAGCAGCAGGAGGAACGTGGCTCAGTCTTTCCCCTTCTCTTCTAATTGTCTGTCTTACCTCTGGTCTTTAAGCATCACCACACCTGGATGCATGGCTCTGCAAATTTTCTCTTCCAGTAGTCAAATCCATGAAGCTCATTTAAGGCTTGCCCTAACTACTTTCTTTGAGTAATAAAGCTTTCATCTCTAATATGATAACATTTTGAGGTACTAGGCATTGGGATATCAAATTTCGGGGAAATACAATTCAGCCTGTGACCTAACTTAAACAGTACTTAAAATATCAAGAAATAAATTCTTGCCTTTAAGAAAGGTAAGCTCACTCTCAACTGAGTATAACCTTAATTTATTAGAACTGATGAGTTGTTTAGAGGGGAGTGGTGAGAACTGGCAGAATGAGGTCATGGACTTCAATTCCTTCCTCTTCAAAGACAATATGACACTTGCTGGTGTGAGTCCTGTGGCTAAAAAAAGGCCAGACTTGGCAGCTTCTCGCTTGTCACTCTGTATCCATTTTGCTCAGATAGATAAGAGAGGATGCCAGCGACACCGGGATCCTGCACTCAAGTCCCACCTGAACTAATTAACTCCATTCAGTCTGCCAAGCAGCCGGTCCTGAGCAGATGAGCAGTTTCCTGCTGACCCAGAGAAAAGCCGAGGCCAATCAGAAGCCAGGCACTGCCTGCTTTCAAGGCTTGACTTCGATGTGCTTCCTGGAATTTGCAACCAGAGTAGGAGGCAAAGGAAGACTAACTTCATCCCATCTCTAAGGATTCCCTTGTTTGAGTCCAGACCTCCATAATCAGGTGATTAATATAAAGCCAAAAAGGAAGTTCTAAGGCGGAAAACAACATCATTATCAACAACAACAACAAAAAGGAAAGTCAGCCATAAATCAGATAAAAGACAAGAAGATGGCTTAGCCTGGGCTCACCACACTGTTACTATAAGAACAGTTTTTCCCACCTAATTAAATATATCTAATTATCATGGCTTAATTGCTGCTTACAAATATTTCACCTTCACTTACAAATCTTCCTAGCACCTCCTCTATAAATATCATTCTGCAGAAAAAGAGACTCATAGACCTTGTTTTAAAAAAATCTCTGGCTTATCTTTCTTCCTTTTGCTTGTTTTGCTCAAATCACGGTTGTTATTCACAATAAGATGGAGGAAAAAGAAGTAGGAATTCTCTGCATCTTTCAGGAAAGCATCCTGAATCTCCAAGGTTTTCCTCTCTAAAGTGAGATCACAGCCTCCTCTTTCGTCAGCGGCACTTGAACCTTTGGGATCTGTAGACTGGCCTTTGACGAACTCATCCAAAACAACCACATACTGGACTCTGACCCACAGGAATGATCTTTAGGGACTCAGTCAGCAGAATCATCACCTTTGTAGTTCTTTGTAGGATTGGTGACATGGACCTCATGAGAGAGGACCTCTTTTAGATACAAGTAAGTGTCCAACTCAACCCAAGGGTTGAAAGACATTGTGGCTCCCGTTGTTCTAATCCAGGAATCTGCTAAATGGACAGCTCACATTCAGGCCACTCTACTCTAACATCTCTACAATGTGTTTTTCTTCAGATAACTGGCATATGGCCCAACAGAGACTCAAAACTATACAACATAGTTTACTTACAATTTTGAGCATGAATGATAAGGTTTGTGATAATATATATGTTCATCCCCTGAACCATGTGCCTCAGAAAATGCCTAGGCATCATGTACTATAAGATGCCAGGCACACATACCACACAAAATGGTTGCCTTTCATCTGTTAGGAGATACTAGGCCCTCATGTACCAAACCTAGCCCATATAGACCACAGGGTATACAAGAGGGATTAAGTCTCAGACCAGACATACAGGAATGAAACAGGGCTATGCCACTTCCCCGGGGATAATGGAGGAGTGGTTAAACAAAGATACATGTGAGACAGAGGTCATAGCTAGACATGATGGCCCAGACCTGCCATCCCAGCACTCTGAAAACTGAAGAAGAGAAATCACATATTGAAGGCAGTCCAGGTGACATAGTAGAATCTTGTCTGGAAAACACAAGAAGCAATGCAATGGCAGCACAAGAGCAGGGTGACAGAGATGGCTCCACCAGTAAAGTCTTCATTTACCTCAAAAGCATACAGGCCTGACTTCTATGCCCAGTGCCCACAGCACTTATATACATCCTTGTAATCCTAACTCTGAGGGAGCTGTGAGAATTACACCTGAGGTTGTCCTTGGCCCAAACAATTGCATGTGCACATGAACCCACAAAAATATTCACACACACACACACACACACACACACACACACACACACACACTTATTTTGTAGGAAGCAATTGATAGCCATGCTCTGAAGGCCCATGCTCAGCTCAGACACTATTAGTCACAGAGAAAGTAGGCCTGTAAGTATGGCAAACCCAGGAAGAATTCAAACCCAGCCTCGGTGTCACTAGGAAACTAAATTAAAACTGCATTCTCCACCGCTATTGGGTGAGCACTGCATTTTCCCATGGACACATAATTATGACAAGCCACAGTTGGAACCTGAAAGGGGCTCTGGGGGTGATGAAGCACAGCATGTGGAGATGGACAGTGAGAGGCTGTTTAGTGCATCCCTCGCTGCTGATAAAAATCACACCTAAGCTTTCAATTTCAGAAGCCCTACAGGAACGAGGTGCTATAATAATCATTCCATTATAATTAAATTACTAAGGAAAATGAGGTACTCTGCCATTTCTAGCCCTCTCCATGCAAGGGAACAATTCCTTCTGCACACGCAATTCATTAATTTGTTGTAACAATTAGTTTCAATGCTCTGGTGAGACATGTTAATCTCTCACCAGGATAAAACTACGCACTTAGATCAAAATTGTGCTTTTGAAGGGAGGTGAGAATTTCTAAACCTGATAATGACTTTTGGATCGAAATACACTCCCTTGCCTCGAGGACTGTTCACAGAGAGTTCACAGGAAAGATACCCTCTCCAGAGGCATCTGTCGACTGTCGCATTAGAAAACTCATCTTTTTGAAAGTTGGCCTGTCTGGATTCCCTGGACAGCAGTAGGGTTGACCACCAGAAACTTGCATCGTTGTACATATGGGGAAAGTCCTCTATTGCAATTAGTGATCGTATCATACTATACTTAATGTAAATGAATTCTGTTTTTCCAAATGGCCCAGTGCCATTTGTTTAAGTTTCATATATAGATAGGTTCTTTAATACAGTATATAGGAGATAGAAACACCTTTTTGCTGCAGAGGGTTTTGAGGCTTTTAAAACGGAGAATTAAATAAATAAGGAGCTTGTCACATGTACAGCCTGGGACACTGCGTGCTGCATTTAGCAGGGTCAGATGATCAAGTTTCATTATTTGATACATTTCCAGGCTTGCAATAGAGTCATAAGGAATTGATGGGAGCAGCAAATTCATTTTAAAACAGGTTTGTCGCCTCATCAGGTATTCATCTGAGCAGAATCGACAGTGTAACTGGATCTCGTTGGCCCTGTGTGACATGTTTTTCCAAATGGAATGGTAATAAGCCCAGAGATGCAGTAGTTAAAGCCTTCCCATCTCCACCAGGCACTGGATATCCAAAGGAAGAAATTGCTTTCATTCTCAAACAGCTGCTCATCAGAGGATCAATGACCAGCTGTTTTAAGGCCCATAAAGAGAGACCCAGAGGTGCCATAATCCTTTGGTTTTCAACAAAAGACATTAGGAAGAAACCATCATGAGAGATTTTGTTTCTGGTGGGAAAAATAATAATACATTGAGCATTTTAAGAGTATTCTAGCATGTTGTCTTAGAGCTGCTAAGTCAGATAAAATAGGGCTATAACATGAAATGAGGAAGATAAAATTAAAATTCAAAAAGAACATTGTTAATATTAAGCTATTCCACTTTTCCAGAATCTGTTATATCATGGATGGGATACATTTACCAATCTGTAACCTGTTTGTTCCAACTTTAAGTCATATATGAAGAGTTTGTATGTTTGGAGTTCTTGTGGAAAGCTGCCTCCTCAAAAATATAAAGTTTGCTTTTCCAAATAGATACTGATATTCAATTTTAAAAATGTGGAAGCACAAATAGTACAATTATATGTCAAAGTGTTTGATATCCCAAAGGTTTCCCACTCAGTAGAATTTTTTTCTGGGTTACTGTCATCGGAGTGCCTAAACATGTTCTGGAGTGTTATCATAATGAATACATAAAACATCTCCTTAATTACTGATAATGCTGTGTTGAAGGGCACAGCTTACAGAAGCTATAGAAGCCAATGATTCCTGAATGTGTGCCACAGTCTGAACCTCTAGATCTCAGCCTTCCCTGGACGTTACAATCACCTGGAGACCTTGTGAAGTAGTCCGTGCCCTAGCCTTCTCAAACAGACAGACACACAGACGTATACAGAGGGGGGCATGCACACAGACTGGCACACAAGACACAGAGGCAGACATACAGGCATACAGACAGACACACATA
This sequence comes from Apodemus agrarius, assembly GCA_964023405.1. NCBI lineage: Eukaryota > Metazoa > Chordata > Mammalia > Rodentia > Muridae > Apodemus > Apodemus agrarius. The sequence continues at coordinate 71,371,060 of OZ030014.1, forward strand.
CACAGGTTGGTGAAGGAAAAGATTAAGGCCTCTGGCCTCAAAGGTCATGTCTACACAAAACCCACAAAAAATGTTACATAACAGATCACATCACAGTTTATTTTGGGTTTCTCAGACATCTCATGCCAGGTCTTATTAGCTGACTCATGGTCCTCTGGATAGAACATTTCAGCCGTGTTTTAGCTGACTCATACCAGATACCCACGTCAGCACCATGATATCTAAAGTTAAACTGGCCTGAACATGTTGTGCAGGAAACCGTTCTCGAACCCCCAAAAAGAGCACCAAGGAGCCAATCCTGATGAAATCACATTAGGGTCTCTATTCGAGCTCGGAGAGGTTGGGCCATACCACAGTCTCAGACACAGCAGAATGGGAGGGGGAAACCCTAAGTTTAGTTTCAGGCAAGCATTTATAGAGACAAGAAGGAGGTGTCTAGTGTGGCAGACATCTGACTGGGGTGGGGGGAGCATTATGGCCTTTAACATAATTGGCTGGTGCTAGGAGCCAAACCATAAACTTAACTTCTGCTTATTTCCTGATTGGTGTTTGTTAGGAGTGAAGTGCCAGGGGCATGCTTGTAACCTGGGCGTGCAGATTTATTGGTGAAGAACCTGGAAATCTAGACACAAGTCTTGTTGGGAGGTAACCTGGAAACTCGTCCTAGGTACTGGCCTGTTAGTTAGCTCAAGTTCAACCTTAGGTCAGGTTCTCTAAGATGGAGTCTGAACCCAAAAGATTTGGACTCTCAAACAAGCCTCTGGTTTCTTATTCTCTGAGGTAGGTGAACAGACAGACACCTTTAAGTAGATGAAGTAGGTGAGGCAGGACAGCACCTCTAGGTGATTCATGGAAGTTTAAGATGGAAGATAGTTGATGTGGTGCTTAGAAGAGTCAGTAGGAAAGGTTTGCATGTGCAAGGGCAGACAGACCCCCTGCTCCGCACCATTCATTGCAAGAGACACCAAACAGAAAGCCAGGTTGGATCTAGGTGGAGGGTTTGAAGAATACACTATTTTAATAGTTTTTTTTGCTGAAGGAGATGGCAACCCCATAGTAAGACCAATATTGTCAACAAACCTAGACCTCTGGGAGCTCCCAGAGACTAAGCAACCAACTGAGAGCATACACAGGCTGGTCCAGCTGGTCTGCCCCTGCCACAAGAACATAAGTAGCAGAGGATTGCTGTGTCTGGCCTCAGTGGGAGAGTATGTGCCTAATCCTGTGGAGACTTGCTACAGCAGGAAAGGGGGATGGGAGGGCACTCTCAGAGGCAAAGTGGGGGGACAGGAATGGAATGAAGAACTCCAGCAGGGGGGACCAGGTGGGGGGCAACAATTGGAATGGAAATAAATAAAATAATTAATTAAAAAACAAATGATCATTAAATTTTAAAATATATATCACTCAGCCACAAAAGAAAAGCACCTATTTAGATGAAATATAAAACCAAATTTAAACTTCTCAGAAGCAAATATCATGAAGTAAGATAATTTTATTAATCATTTGGATGGGATGCCTTCTATTACTATTTTCTTACATTTGTTTTCCACAGGATACATTTTGTTTGACATTCCATATGCTAGAATTTTCAATCATTTTGTCATAGAAAAAGAAATAATAATTGAATCTCATTTGGCATGATGATTTTTTTATGGAGAGTTGAGGAAAGGTACCTACAGAGCTGTAGTTGGCTTTATGTGTATATATGGTATATGATTTTAGTATATTCTAAGTATTTCATTGTAGCGATTAATCTTTTTCACTCTATGAAGAGTCTCTGGCCAGGGCCTTGGAGATGTTCTGCACAAATGAGAAGACTTATGTTTTATTCACACTATGCTAAATCCACTTTGCATGAACTTTCAATAAATTAGTTTCTCCAATTGACCTATCAGCTCACTACCTACATAACTCATTCCACTTGTGTGAGAAGGGAGAGATAGTACATGGAGCCCAGAATGTTAAGAGAAAATTCTTTCTAATCCTTCTCGGTGGAAACCAAATGAAGAAATGAACTGTTCCCCTAAAAGAGGGTCTTGGACATCTACATATTAAGTAGTGATGCAATGATCTGACTCAATACAACCAGCTTCTCTTTCTTCTTATGACCTAAAAAGTATGATGGTTTGGCTTCTGAGAGAGAAAGGCCACCTGGGAATAGTATAATTGCAGATTATAAGGTTAGGTGAAGACAGGATGGAGGCTGAAAAGTTGAAAGTCAAATGGAGGTTGAAAGTTTTCTCTGTACATTTGGGGAGCTTGATTGTTCAAACATAAAATACTAAAGTCTCCCACTAGATATAACCTGAGTAAGGATAGTCTTTTGGACACAGTTCAAAGTGGGTTTGTAGCGTGCTTTCCCCTTAAAGAGTAAATAAACAAAAGATAGTAAATACAGAGGACAAAGGCATAAACACTATCTAATCAGTGCCCCTCTGTGCCATGTCTGTTCTCAGGAGCTCAGAGGGCTGTGTCAGTTGTGCTCTGGGCTCACTGCCTTTCACACACACACACACACACACACACACACACACACACACTGCCACAGCAGCATCGGTATACATTTCAATAAATACACAGTCTTTAGTTGTTAGAATTTTTCCCAAAGGAATGAAATCAGTATACTGTAGATACCTGCACTCTCATACCTATCATATCACCTTTCATAGTATCTGAAATAGGCTTTTCAGAATGTAAGTGACCATAGATTAGTACAAAAAGAAGATAAAATACAAACACACAATAATACTTCAGCCATTAAAAAAATATAAAATCTTGCCTTTTGCAGCAATGTGGTTGAACCTGGACAACATTACACTAACTGAAATAAGCCAGATGCAGAGAGACAAGCCCTCCAACAACCTCCTCTATTTGCAAAATCTAAAAATGTTGATCGCATAAAAACAAGTTGAAACTGCAGAAAAAGGAGTTGGGATTATAGAGAGATTCAACACCAAGTACAAAAAGCATAGGCAGGCAGGTGAAGTTGCAGGGTCTTTGTACACAGATGTGAGACGTGCCACTATAATTCACAATATCATGTTCCAAACTTACTGCAAGAGAATAACAAATAAATAATGAATGATAGAGGTGATACGTATGCCAAATAGTATGACTTCTCTCTGCACAATGTATACATGGACCAAGTCAATACAGTGTTCCCAATAAATATGCATAGCTATCATGTCAATTGAAAAATAAAATAAAACTTTAAAAATATAAACACATAGACGTCCTGCCAGTTCAGCGCTCAGCCTATGCCTGTACATAAACCATATTTATACCATAGTGTGTGTATGTGTATGTGTGTGTGTGTGTGTGTGTGTGTGTGTGTGTGTGTACTCAATGTTTCTTCACTTTTGTTCACTCAAGAGTAGAGTTTTGGAACTGAACAAGAACTCTATAAAACACACAGTGAGAGAATGGATAAAGTTGCGATGCCATACAGTATTTGACAGGCGGAGGAAATAGGATATTCTGACACAGAATTTAATAAACAGCTATGAAAATGAACATCTATTTACACACTCTTTACATCAGTATTTTCCAACTTAGTAACAAGCTGATATAGAAGTAGGGAGAGGGAGAAGGAGAGAGAAAAGAACAAGAGAGAAATAAGTCTTATTTTGGAAACACAAGAACAGCTGGACAACGAGATGACATTTTTTTGGTGCATCTTGAAAGATGGAATTTGACAGATAGCATATTGCTAGGAGGCATTCCACATGGAACGAACCTCATTAGCAGAAGACACAGAAGTAACAAAGCTGGGTGTGTTTGGAGAAAACCAGTAATAATCACTCCAGAATGAAAGACAGTTTGAAGAAGAACTTGGATTGAAAGTTTGAGATTTGGAGTTCAACTGGAAAGTATGGTTCTTTTGCTTAGAATGTGTGTGGCACAGAAAGTCCGGGTGAGGAGAGGACATGATCAAGATGTACTTTAAGAATTCTAATCTGCCATTCAACATGTGCCAAGGACCAGAGCAGGGAACTACTGCCGTTCCACAGGACAAGCTAGGATATTAAAACGATAACTCAAATACAGAAGAACAAATTGTAACTAAGATGGTAGATCTGAAAATAGAAAGGGGAGAAGATGAATGGGAAGAACAAGACAAGGGAAGATTCTGCCAAATGTCTCGATTGGAACAATTTGTGAACAAATGTAACTGGGACAGAGAGTACACAGTGGCCAGAGTATTGTTCGTGAATGCTCCAAACTTGAGTTCTGAAATTATTATGGCAAATTTGCAGGACCATGGAATTTTCAATCACTACTTCTGGAGGTGTGCCTAGCAGTGTGAGGGTATTTGAAGCCACCTGAGAGCTAACCCTCAGGCCCAAGTTGTCAGAAATGGTGTGGATGTTTTCTTCACCACTGATACTCAGCACATAATATAGTGCCTACTGAGGGTGGCTATTCAAGGAATATTTGTTGGATAAAAGAATAAGAATTATAGTTGAATCAATGGAAAAGACATAATGAGTATATAAATTAAGGGACTGGATCAAACACATGACATGAAGCAACATTTATAAATTCTATTCTACAAGAGGAAGAAAGCCATCTTTGAACAGCAGGAGAGCTCTGAATGTGTTGTGCTATAAATATTTATATTATATAATATATTATATATTATATAATAATATAAATATATTATATATAATATATAAATATATTATATAATAGCTCACATGCTTTGAGTCCACTGGAAATAGGAAAAATTTTATAGCTAGGGTGTTTGTGGACCTCAAGAATGAAAACCATAGCATCTAAATTCATGCTGTTTTGTTTTTAGTTTTGTTTTTGTCTTTGTTTTACAAAGTTATGATTTGGATCTAGGTATGAAGAAGATTGAGTTTCCATGGTGCCTATTCTGAATGAAAACACTTTCTGGAAACTCCAGAGGTTAGAATGCATGCACATCATGATGTTGGAATAGTCTTTTGGTAAGTAGGTCAAGAATTGTACTCCAGGCTCTTATTATTATAGGAAAGAAATCCAGATTCTGACACTGCCCACACTGTCCTATAGAACCTGATCTCTGCAAACTTCTCCTGTCCATGCTTGAGCTCAGCCTCCTGCAGCCCTGACACCTGAGGAGGCATGTCTACCATCTTTCATGTCCTCAAACAAGCTTTTCAATGTTTCAAAAACTATCTTGGAAACACACACACTTTCCCCACCTACAAATTTTATCCAGTTAACATGTGCTCTGCCAGCAATCCGGCTCAAAGGTCACTTCTTTGCCCTTCAGTTTTAGTTAGTTTCTTTGTTAAATGACCAGAGTTCCCTGTTGCTTCCATCACAGTTGCTTTCCACCACAGTTTGTGGTGGTTAGAACGAGAAGGCCCCTATAGGCTTGCTCTGTAGCCTATACAGGTGAAACTTGGGGAGGGATTAGGAGGTGTGGCCTAGTTAGAGGATGTATGCCACTGAGGCAGGCTTTGAAGTCTCAAAAGTCCGTACTAGGATCGTTCTCCTTCTCTCTTTGCCTGATGCCTGTGGTTCACATGTAATTTCTCAGCCCCTGCCCCTGCCCCTGCTCCTGCTCCAGCACCATGCATGCGTGGTGCCATGATTCCCTCCATGATGGCCTGGCTCACCCTCTGAAAGTGTAAGCAAGCCCCCAATTAAATGCTTTCCTTGATACCTTGGTCATGTTGTCTCTTCACAGCAATAGAAAAGTCACTAAGTCTAAAGTGGCAGATACTGATTTGTCATCCTGCCAATCTACTGCTTCACAAAGTCACCTTCCCATCTGGTTGACTTTTGCATACTGCACAATTAGCAGAGTAACTGGCACAAGATAGTTTTTCTACACAATGTTTGCCAATATTAACAATAGCAAAGAAGTGGCAAAGTCTCTCATCTACAGGAAGCATACATTAAATTCTCTAATTACATACATGAGTTGAAATCACTAGACTGTAATGTAAACATCTATTTGGAAATGGACAGCCTAAGTTCAAACCTTAGCTTTACCACTTATCAAATGTGCAAGCTTGGCAAAATTATTTAATTATCTGGGCCTGGACTTCCCCATGAAGAAAATGGGAGCTGGAGAGATGCCTCGGCAGTGAGGAGTATTTGCTAAGCAATCACAAAGATCAGATTTCAGATCTCTGTACCCAGGTAAAAACGTCAAGTGTCCTGCACACACTTGTAATCCCAGATCTGAAGTGAATAGAGGCAGAAGAGTTGCTGATACTGCCACAGAGGACAAGGAAGGCAGAGAATAATAGAGGCGGACACCTGGCATACTGTCTTGTCCTCTATAGGATTACTTAGGCATGCACTCCAACACACATATGCTTACACACAGAGACACATAGACATTCACATAAGCAAACAAGTAGATAAATGACTTTTTTAAGTTACTAGGAGCTGAAAGATGGCTCACTAAGTAAAGGCACTTGCCACCTGATCCTCAGAACCCACAGGTAGAAGGAGAGAACCAATACCTGCAAGCACTGCTCTGACCTCCACACATTTGCCACAGCATGCGTACATGCACTCACACACACACACACACACACACACACACACACACACACACACTGACACAGAGAGAGAGAGAGAGAGAGAGAGAGAGAGAGAGAGAGAGAGAGAGAGAGAGACATACAGACACATATGCACATGCATGGACATGCAGACACAAAATGAATATAATGTAGAATTGTGTGATGATTAGGTAACCAGAACCAGAGATTGCATTGCTGACGAGGGGCTGAAGGAACATAAGTACCAGAGGACAGGAAAGAATGCCGAGAGATGCTGTGACACTGTTATTCATTCATCAAACTCGCTGTGGCCATTATTACTGGTACAAGGTCCACACAAGAGCAAGAAAAGAAGATCATTCAACATTCAAGCACAGATAACTAACTGACTTGGTGAGTTGCTTTTTTTTGTTAAGGAGAGGACATGGAGATGGGAGGGAGATATACTTAGAGGTGTCTGCATACTGTGAGGGGAAATTAGGAGGAGCCATTAGAAGTAGGTTTGATCAAGATACACTGTATATACGTATGAAATTGTCAATAACTAAATAGAAGATATTTTAAAAACAAGAACCAGAGATTTATAAACCTGCCTGAGTTCCCAAAGCTATAAACAAGACAGTTGGGACCAAGCATGAGGAACTTGAAAGCTATTATTAACCACTACACATGAAGGAGTAATGATATCTATTATGCATAATACATAGATGAATTCCATCTCTAAGATCACTAAATAGGAGGGCAAAGGCGGCCATAAGATCCTGGAAATCTCCCTCAAAGCCCCACCTGGCCCTTCCTTTTCTTCAAAACAAGTAGCCATAAGGCCTAAACCCATAGGAAAATAAGGAAAATTTTCCCAAAAAGGAAACTCACACCAAGATAATTCATATAATCAATACATAATGACAAAGGTAGAAGAGAATGACCAACAACCACAGTACCACAGCATGTACTGGTGACAGTGCTGCTGAACTTGTACTGTGCTTTTAAAGGGAATATCTCTTTAATAATCATTTTCAAACACCACTTCTCTGCACAAATAAACTGATGTGTTTTCTTTGTTACTTATTGCTTAATAAACACGTGAATGATTACACATAATCAGTGATCAGTGACCCTTCCTGACAGAACGTTAGGAAGTCAGTCCTTTTCCAATCCTGACGCTATCTTGCTCCAGAACCCCAGTGATACAGTGCCAGCCAAACAAATGGAGCACCTGTGCATAAACTGGATAAAGGATGCTCTCCATGCAGTGATAAATTTGGAAAGAAAGCAGGCCCACATAATCATGCCGGCTCTTTAGAAGGTAAATTTTCCATGAATCCTTAAGTCACCCGTGTCCTGACTTATTTGACTTTTAGAAATTATGCCATCATCTCCCAGGAGACCAAGATAAGACCTGTCAATCAAAATCGAAGTACAAAGTGTAATGACAATGTGAAGATGTTTAAAAATTGAGCAAATTTGTTTTATGGGAAGGACTAATGATCTGGCTTAGAAAGAACTCTCTTCTTTGTCCTTTAAGTCACTCTGAAACAGCTCCTTCCAGTTTGTGACTAGGCAAGTCCTGGATGCCTTTGTATTATGAAGGCAGCTGAAGCTGATTGCATGTATTGAGCAACCATTGTTAATCATCATTATCAAGAATACCATGTTGAACAACCTGGGCCCCCTTCATACCTTCAATAATTGCGAAGACAGGCCTATGTCTCTGAAAACATGAGGCTCATGAGAAAATTCACAAATACTCTCTGTATCCTGGAAACCACACAGTGACCCACACAGCTGAGGTTTGGGAAGAAAATTCAAAAGTAGGTCTTAATTTTTGAAAACTGAATGATGTTAGGTTCAAAGTTCCCCATTTATAGGGTCTGAAGAAGTGAGGCAAATGTGTCTGCATGTACCCCACTCAGCCTCCTCAGAATAGAAAAGGGAAGAATTTGATGTGCTTAGTGAATGTATGGTTAATTTGCTGCATAGGTCATGAGCAAAAGGAGGAATTCTAGTTGCAGTGATGTAGAAGATGTGAATGTAGATCCTACCTCACCAGGTTCAAAACAGCATCTGGTATGGACCCCAGGTGCTGGCTGTGCTAATTTTTATTCTCATTGCAACTCCAGTTGTAAGAATGGGTTTCATAGTGCATGTGTTTCATGTCACTACTGTATACTCAGTAAATTATGTATGTGTGTGTGATAACTTCCCTTTGACGCTGTCAGCATATAAGTCTCATGGCATTTTGAAGATGAAAATGAAAACTGACTGTTGTTAGGAGAGGCTCCTTTTTCTAAAATGAGGACTGGCAAATGTAGGTAGGGGTCCAAAACATTAATAGAGTAGTTTATATATTAAATTGATAGGAAAAGTCCCTGGGAAATCAAAAACCAGCCAAAATCCACCCTGGGGGATGACTAAGGCATGGGGAAGTGACTTGTTTCTATCTAGAGCAGAGTATTAATATTAATAGTGTGCTAGGTGTGCTTTCTTAGGAAGTACTCTTCTCCCTGGGGTGTCCTCCTAGTATTCTCAATCCCCTGTGTGCAGATTCTATTTCTCACTTTAAAATCCAGATACTAGAATGCCAATGTTTTTACAGATTTATTCTTTTCCATATAGATACCAGATTTTTTTTCTTCAGTTGCAATACATATAGTATTTATTTATTACTTAATGGATAGGACATTATGGCAAATGCCTTATTAGCTAATTTCTTCACTATTCCTATATTGCAGGATGCACAACAAGCTAGATAGTATAGCCTGCTACACATCTAAGCTATATAGTATATATAAATAAATATACATATATGTGTGTGTTCGCCATATAGCCTACTCATATATGTGAAACATAAGGACACATAGACATGGCATATATGTGTGTATGTGTGTGTGCACCATAGACTCTTTATATATACAAAATACATGGATATACATATATAGAAACACATATACTGTATAAATTGTTTATAGCATTATTTCTAGTATTATAATAAAAGAACATGAGATTAAATAAAGCATAAGAAAAAAATGAATCAATCAAGAGACATGATAAATATGATATGCATGAGCTGCAGCTTAACACTCTATGCTGTTTCACAGCGATCTGGATTTGAGTAAGTAGAGGTATATTCTGAAATAAAGATAAAACCATAGTATACTTAATACATAAATGAATATTAGTTATTTATTATCATTGTCAGATATTGTATACTGTCCATAGTTGTATATTTATATGATTATGGTTGAATTCTGTCCTCTGAGTATGACATGGCCTGGTATTTTCTTGAAAACAGAACAGCTCTAATTACCCATATATGACCCTCAAAAAATCGGGGTCCTTAACATTAGCCTCATCGAAGCAAAGGGGATCTCATTAATCTTATGAGATAGGACATGAAGTGGCCCATTATGTACATGTGGTCTCTCTCATTTCTGAGGAAATTTAAGCATTTAACAATTGCTGGGGATGCAGGGAGACTCTTCTTCAATGGTGCAGGTATGTATAAGCCTCCTTGATTCCTGTAAGGAACCCTTCACCCATTCCCCTACAAACAACCCCAGTTAAACTTGGTTCAGTATGGTATACATGGGTAGAATGGTTTGTTGCTTTTCAAAAAAATGATATTATTTTCATCACATGTGTGTAAACGTTTTGCCTGCTTTCTTGCCTGGTTCTTGTAGAACCAGAAGAGAGCACTAGATCTTCAAGAAGTGGAGTTATATAGACAGGTGTGAGCCGCCACAAGAGTCCTAGAAATTGAACACAGGTCCTCTCAAGAGTTCTAAGTCCCTAAGCCATCTCTTCAGCCCCTAGAATTGTTCCTTTAATCATGTCTCCCCAGGAGGTCACACAGTAGTGCAAGCCTACCATTGGTTCCCCTGAAGCACAACTGAAACAATGTTGGCTTTATAAGATGGTGTATTATTGTGCTATGGCTAATAAGACATGCAGCGAAGCTAAGCTATCTAAGGGATAAGTGCTCACAAGGATGATCCTGATAGTCCGTCCTCACCCACGTGGCACAGCTTCCTGCTACAGCAGACTTGGACTGCCCCTGCTGTGTATGACAAGATGTACAACTGAGGCCATGTCCTCTGAAGGTAAAGGGTCCATAGCAGGTAGAAATGCCAGGGAAACTGTCTTCCTCTATGTGGTATAAAATATGATGAATGATACCTCCATCGGTGTTCCACCTCCTTGCTTAAAAGCAATAGATGGCAGCCCCTGAAAATAGAATATATAGGATAGGATGACAGGGTCACCATCAGACTGTGGCTTTAATTGTGGCTTTTTCTGTAAGCAGTAAGACTTTCAGCTGAGCCTCCACTGTCTGTCCAAAAAGAACTTGTCCACATAAGGAAGGAATTACAATGAGAAAAAGACATGTAGATATTATCTTCTACAGTAGTTTCTGGATAGGCAGGAAGAGTGGGAGAGGAGGTAAATGAAATAAAAATGTTGCCTTCCCATTTTTGTCATTGCTGGGGGCAAAAAAGAAGACATCTGCTAAATAGCTTCACATTCAATTGAAAAACTTGGAACTCAAGGGAAGAATTAGACAGGGAAGATGGAAAGAAAGAAAGGTAGAAATGACAGCAGATGGAGACCTTAATAATAGCCAGTACTGATAATAATAACCAGGGAGTCGTCCACACTTGAACTATGTGAATTAGGAAAGTTTTTCAAACAAGAAATGAAAGAGACTCTCATAGCCAAGACTATGAGCCATGGTGGGGTGGGGGACATTAAATTGAGAAACTTAGTAATAGAACTACACATCATTCTTTGAAATAAATGCTGCGTAACCTGCGGCAATATGAGGGAAATCAGTCCTGGTAGAGCTAGCTCAAGTGAGCCATTAGATACTTGGTTATTGCCTGCTGATGTCTTTATATGTATCGGGGACTAAAGGAAAATATAGCAAGGTCAGGAGTTGCTAAGGAAAATGGACATGTGACAGATGGTGCTTGGTGACCACTTCATTGAGGCAGATAGGCCGTGTTCATAGGAGTTAAGATATTAATTCAGCAGTGATCTCAGAATTGGTATGAATGGCCCTGCTTAGCGTCATGGTAGGACATTGACCTTTCTGATAAGACAATTAAAGTGTTCTAACATCATGACATATAGGAAGTTTAATCGTAGAAGACCATTGGGGTATACATGGTCTGCTCTTGATAGCAGCATTATAATCACTATGGAGTATACTTAGTTCCTCTTTAACTGAATGTGTTCCTTCCTTCTTCCTGCACGACAAGTTCTTTCTATTCCCAGCTTCATATTTTGATGAAGATTTTTAAGAGCACATGAGAAGCTTCCAGGAAACAATCCACAAGAAGAAAAACTCAACTCTGTGATAGTAAAGATTTTCACTCTTAGAACAATTTGCTTTATTCTTGTATAACTGGTTTATGCCTTTAGGAACTTATAATAAATGGATAAATATGGTGATAACTAATAAGTAATATACACAGGGCGCTGTTCAGGATGATAGAATTTTATAGGGTTTTACTTGTATTTATGAAAATCACAGTGAACAATTAAAATTACCCCCATTTTTGCACAGTATAAATTTCATCCTAAAGAGTATTCACATTTTAATATAGCATCAAACCCATTTTTGGCCATTTGAGGGCTATGAGTGATTGATTCTATTTCTTAATTTCTTATAATATATGGAAAGATGATTGGGTCTCTGTGCAAAATAGATGTAATAATTTTTGTATAAAATAAACAATCATTCTCACCCTCTAAAGCCTCACCATGGAGATGATTGCTAAAAGATATTGTAGGCTCACTTCAGTCTATAATCTTCTCCACACCCCCATGTTTTGTGGTAGCTGTGCACAAATAAATAATTCACTGTATCGTTAAAACATGTCTTTATGCACTTGAATCCTAATGCACTAAGAATATTAAAGTATAAATTATATTTTTACTCTGATGCTATCTGAACACTTTTAAAAATGGAGAGAAAAGGCTTGAAAGAGTAAGGTATTTTGTAAAAACACTGGGGATGAGTCAGAGCATAGTGCAATCACGCAAGATTTGGATATTTAGAATACAATCATACCATTAAAGACAATTCATGGAGCCGTGTGTTTTTAGTAAGTAAAGGTTTGTGGTTGTGAACTGATGAAAACAGTAAAGATGACAAAAGTAGAAAATGCTTATAGATGAGAGATTTAGAAAACATAAAGTAGATGAGGGAAGAAAATCAATGGAACAAGACAAAAGCAGCCAGTCCTCTCAGTTTTAATATTTGGAACAGATGACAAGAGTCGTGGTATTCCCAACATAGCCAAAATCCAGTAGACCCAGAGAAAAGCCTGCCAGTATGTATCAAAGGCAAAGACACAGGTGGTTTTCAGGAAAGCTTCTGGAGTAAAAGGTGAATGCCACCTAAATGGAGCATTCAAAAACAGGAAGGAGACATGTGTGTGGCAGGCAAGTCATGCAACAAGATAAAAATGAAGCTAACTTGCCACGTAAGGAAAAACAGCTGTCATTTTTAACACGAGTGAAAGGATATAGCCATACTCATTAGTCAGCTCTGATCTGGAACTAGATAGGCCAAAACACGGATGAGTATGTACTATGTACAAATAATTGTTGTAGTTCTACATGGAATAAGAGCAGCCCTTTTTCTTGATAGAGGCAAGCACATAGACATCTGATTGTACATAAGACATGGACTCTATTACTGGTGCAAGCACCTGCTGTGGGAACTCAGGAAGAGAATGACTACCCAACCTCTAGAATGAAAACGGGATTCCATTAGACATGAGGCTTAAAAGACAGAACGGATTCTGTAAATTAAGAAGGAGGAAGGAGAAACCAGGCCTGGGTGCTGGGGCAGAGGACTTGTGCTACGACTGATAAAACTGGGTAGCTAAACAAGGACAACCAAGGAGCTGGAGAATGTATTTCCAAGAAGAAAAAGAGCCTGGAATTCCAGAAGAATGAGATGGTCTATATTTTAAATGCATAAGTAGTATGGAGCCATTGAAAATATTTGGTGTAAGACAAAAAGTAATTCTACATTTCAAACCACTTTGTTTTACTTCCAATAAAATGAACTTATTTCTTTATCTTAGAGCATAAGCCATTGGTGTTCTGTTCAGGAAATTTTCCCCTGTGCCCGTGTGTATGAGGTTCTTGTCTACTTTCTCCTCTATAAGTTTCAGTGTAGCTGGTTTTATATAGTGGCCCTTGATCCACTTGGACTTGAGCTTTGTACAGGGAGATAAGAATGCATTTTTTCTACATGCTGACCGCCAGTTGAACCAACACCATTTTGAAAATGTTGTCTTCCCCGCCCCACCTCTGGATGGTTTTGGCTCCTTTATCAAAGATCAAGTGACCATAGGTGTGTTGGTTCATTTCTGGGTCTTCAGTTTTGTTCCATTGATCTACCTGCTTGTCACTGTACCAATTCCATGCAGTTTTTATCACTATTGATCTGCAATACAGCTTGATATCAGTGATGGTAATTCCCCTAGAAGTTCTTTTATTGTTGAAAATAGTTTTTGCTATCCTGGGTTGTTTGCTATTCCAAATGAATTTTCAAATTGCACATTCTAACTCTATGAAGAATTGAGTTAGAATATTGATTGGGACTGTATTGGGCCATTTTTACTATATTAATCCTACCAATCCATGAGGATGGAAGATCTTTCTATGATCTGAGATCTTTGATTTCTTTCTTCAAAGAATTGAAGTTCTTGTCATACAGATCTTTCACTTGTTTTGCTAGCATCAAACCAAGATGTTTCAATTTTTTTGTGACTATTGTGAAGAGTGTCATTTCCCTAATTTCTTTCTCAGCCTATTTATTCTTTGAGTATAGAAAGGCTACTGATTTGTTTGAGTTAATTTAATGTCCAGGTACTTGGCTGAAGTTGTTTACCAACTGTAGGAGTTCTCTGGTGTTATTTCTGGGGTCACTTAAGACAGCTGACTTCTACTGTTGATCCAGCCATGCTCTCTGGTATACACCCACTCAACTATTGATCGTATTATAAGACTTTGGAAGAATAGTGTGTATTGTTGTGTCTGGCTTTGTTTTCTCAACACAATGTTTTGTGGGCATGCTTTTGGTTTGTGCCTTCTGAACACAGAGTTTAAATAACAGTCTCCTGAACAATTTGCTCATTTTTCAGCTCCTGTATTTCAGCCTCCATCTTGCTTATGCATTGCAATATAACAAATGACCACCTAACTCAATGTTTTAAAGCCCCAATAGAAACCCTATACTTCTCCTTATATATTTAAGGAGGACTTGATATGGGCTATGCTCACCTATGCTCAACATAACACTGGTGATGAAGTTTACCTGGATCTGGGATATTTACAGGCAGATGATTACTGGTATGTGTGACCAGTTGAGGTTGGCTTCTGTCTAAGACTTTGGATAATGCTTTTCAGTCAAGGTGATCTTTGCTGTCTATAAAGGCCTCTCCATAAGGTCCCTTGGACTTCCTTTCTAGCATGACTTCTGAATTCTAGGTGCAAAAATTCCACAACACAAGAAGTCAGAATACAAACCACTGTTTTCTCAATCCTGGTTCCAGCCTTGACATAACCTAATTTTGACTCCATTTCATTGGTTAAGAAGTAATGAACCTGATTCAGAATTAAGAGTTAGAGACTTAAACACATCTATGAAGGGAAGAAATACCAGACCTTGTAGCCATTTAAAATCTACTGTACTTTCCATTCAGAAGAGAATTCTTTCAAGTAGAAGGTTCATTTCATGGTAACATAAGCCTATACTAGATACCCATAGGAATTATGGTACAGTTGCTAACTAGTATTTGTTGAGAACAAATACAGAGAAAAGAATGACCAATGTGAATAAGCAGTGACAGAGGGGACAGACCACACACACACACACACACACACACACACACACACACATCACTGAAAACATTCTCCAGTTTAAATAAACTCTAATAAATATACTCATACAAAAAAAATACCTGGCTGCTATTTCTCTTGGGGAAGGGGGAGCGGCTTGAGAACAATTAAAATATCTGGAACATATATTTAATTACCTAAATATAAAACCTAGAGAAATTGAATTTAGAATGAATATGAATGAAGACTGAGTTAGACATTGAAAATAACACAAAAAAAACATATCAGTCTACATTTAAAGCTTAAAACACAAAATAATAAGGCAGAGAAAAATTAAAGGACCCAGAAACTGGCTCCAGTAGGCACAACATCTGTCTATCAAGCATTCCATAAGGAGAATAGGGTGAATGAAAAAAGAGAGAGAGAAATTTGAGAAAGAATCTCTGACCTGGATGGTTCAATATATGGAAATCTGTCAATGTAATCCACTACATAAACAAACTAAAGGAAAAAAACCACATGGTCATTTCATTAAATGCTGAAAAGGCTTTTGACAAAATCCATCATCCCTTCATGATAAAAGTCTTGGAGAGATCCTGAATCCAAGGCCCATAAATAAACATAGTGAAAGCAATATGCTACAAACTGGTAGCCAACATCAAACTAAATGGAGAGAAACTTGAAGCAATTCCACTAAAATCCAGGACCAGACAAGGCTGCCCACTCTCTCCCTATCTATTTAATATAGTACTTGAAGTCCTAGCCAGAGCAATCAGGCATCAAAAAATGGTCAAAGGTATACAAATTGGAAAGGAAGAAGTCAAACTGTGACTACTTGCAGATGATATGATAGTATACTTAAGCGACCCCAAGACTTCCACCAGAGAATTTCTAAAGCTGATAAACAACTTCAGCAAAATGGCTAGATATACAATTAACTCAAGCAAATCAGTAGCCTTCCTCTACTCAAAGGATAAACAAGATGAGAAAGAAATTAGGGAAATGACACCCTTCACAATAGTCCCAAATAATATTTTATACCTAGGTGTGACCCTAACAAAGCAAGTGAAAGATCTATATGACAAGAACTTCAAACCTCTGAAGAAAGAAATCAAAGAAAGTCTCAGAACATAGAAAGATCTCCCATGTTCATGGATTGGCAGGATCAATATAGTAAAAATGACCATCTTGCCAAAAGCAATCTACAGACTCAATGCAATCCCCATCAAAATCCCAAGTCCTTCTTCATAGATCTAGAAAAAGCAATTCTCAAATTCATCTGGAATAACAAAAACCCAGGATAGCAAAAACTATTCTCCACAACAAAAGATTTTCAGGGGAAATCACCATCCCTGACCTCAAGCTCTACTACAGAGCAATAGTGATAAAAACTGTTTGGTATTGGTATGCAGACAGGCAGGAAGATCAATGGAATAGAGTTGAAGGCTCAGAAAAGAAGCCACACATGTACGGTGACTTGATATTTGACAAAGGAGCTAAAAACATCCAGTGGAAAAGACAGTGAAATCCAGTGGGGATTCATCCTATAAACAGTCAAAAACAAATGGTGGCTGGATCAAATGGAGGTCTGCATGCAGAAAAATGAAAATCAACAAGGAGATTTCTTATCTCCTTGTACAAAGCTCAAGTCCAAGTGAATCAAGGATCTGCACATAAAACCAGACACATTGAAGCTTATAAAGGAGAAAGTGGAGACAAATCTTAAACACATGGGCACAGGGGAAAAGTTCCTGAACAGAACACCAATCAATGGCTTATGCTCTAAGAACAAGAATCGACAAATGGGACCTCATAAAATTGCAAAGCTTCTATAAGGCAAAGGACAAAACAGCAACCAACAAATTGGGAAAAGATCTTTACTAACCCTACATCCTATAGAGGGATAATATCCAATGTATACAAAGAACTCAAGAAGTTAGTCTCTAGATAATCATATAACCCTATTAAAAATGGGGTACAGAGCTAAGAAGGGAATTCTCAACTGAGGAAACTTGAATGGCTTTAAAGAACCTAAAGAAATGTACAGCATTCTTAGTTATCAGGGAAATATAAATCAAAACAACACTGAGATTCCACCTTACACCAGTCAGAATGGCTAAGATGAAAAACTCAGAGGACAACAGATGCGAGAGAGGATGTGGGGGAAAAGGAACACTTCTCCATTGGTGATGGGATTGCAAGCTGGTAAAACCACTCTGGAAATCAGTTTGGTGATTCCTCAGAAAAATAGAAATAGTACTACCTGTGGACCCAGCTATACCACTCCTGGGCATATACCCAGAAGGTGCTCCTGCATGTAATAAGAACACATGCTCCACTATGTTCATAGCTGCCTTATTTATAATAGCCAGAAGCTGGAAAGAACCCAGATGTCCCTCAACAGAGGAATGGATACAGAAACTGTGGTATATATACACAATGGAGTACTATTTGGCTATTAAAAACAATGAATTCATGTTAGGCAAATGGATGGAACTAGAAAGTGTCATCCTGCATGAGGCAACCCAATCACAAAAGAATGCACATGATATGCACTCACTAATAAGTGAATGCTAGCCTGAAGCTCAAAATAAAAAAGTTACAATTCACCCAGTACAGGAAGCTCAAGAAGAAGGAGGACTTGAGGGTGCTTTGGTTCCTCTGAGAAAGGGAACATAATACTCACAAGAGCAATAAGGGAGACAATGTGTAGAGCAGAGACTGAAGTAAATGCCACCCAGAGACTGCCCTACCTGGGGATTCATCCTATAAACAGTCACCAAACCCCAACACTATGACAAGAAGCATAGACCAAAAGGAGCATGCCATGGTTGTCTCTGGAGGGGCCCTGCCAGAGCTTTACAAATACAGAGGCAGAAACTAGCAACCAACTATTGGACTAGGTGTTGGGTCCCCAATGGAGGACCTGGAGGGTGGTCCAGAGGAGATGAAGGAGTTTACAGTCCCATGGGAAGAACAATGACTTTGGCCACCCAGATGCCCTAAGACTCCCAGGGACTGAACCATCAACCAAGGGGCACACATGGTTCCAGCCAAAAATGAGGCAGAGGAAGGCCTTGTGGGGCATCAGTGGAAGGAGTGGTCTTTGGTCAGGTAAAGGCTCAATAGGTACCCCAACAAAGGGAAACCGAGGGGGAGATGGGAGTGTGTCAGGAGGAGGGGTTGGGGGTCTTTGGGGAGGGGGGAAATTGGGAAAGGTTTTACCATTGGCAATGTAAATGGAGATGATATTCAATAATAATAATTAAAAAAAATATCTGACCCACTTCCCAAAAAATCATTCTCAGATTGAAGAGCCACTGGTCTCGAGAAAAGTAAATGAATGGCAATTTCCCATTGAGCCATCTTCTTGCAAAAAAATTAAAACATTGAATCTTTAAAAATAGCTGGAATATTTAAGTAGGTTGGGGGGAGAGCTGAGAATAAAATTCAGCCAGATGAGCATTGACTGCAGCACAAGTCATGCCAAATTCTCAGTAAAAGCACTGATGTTTCAAATGTCAGTCGGAAATGATTTAAAATAATAATTTTATGATTGGCCAAACTGTGGAATGAATGTATTGATGAAGTAGTTACATTTTTTGGACAGCTGAGGGACTAGGGAAACTTATCCTCCCAAAATCCTTGGTCAGAAAAGCACTTAGAGTTATTGTCTAGTGCAATGGAAAAAAAAGTTCAAGAATGAAAAATTGATATTAAAGAAATGGTGGAACAGAGCCAGGAGTGCCAGGAGACAGTCGCCCCAGGTTCCAACATCAAAGTAAGAAGTCTGAAGCCTCATGGAAAGAGAGTCAATTACATTACTCAAAGGATGTGGAACAGCTTAATGAGAGAGTTCAATAAGAATGATATATATGTATATTATATATATACATATATATATATATATATATATTCATTCTTGGGGGTGTGTCAAAGAGCTATACAAGAAAGTTATCATTCCAATACCATGCCAACTATCAAGAAAAATAGATTTAAAACTCCCTTCATTTCAATCTTGAGACATTCTCCTTCAAATGACACGGGAGTAGTGGCAGAGCCCTGCATGTCCTCTCTGTGTTACATCTTGAGCATCAGGAATTATTCCCCTAATGAATAAAACTTACATAGTCATAACATATTTTGTGCTTTTCATTATTTTATTTTTTATAGTCAACCTATGGTAAGATCTTAATATGGAAGAATACTGACAGTCTCTCGCAAGTAGGTGTGTGTGAATATATACGTCTATACCAGTATGAAAAAGAAAATATGTACAAATGTGAAACACATATATACACGCCTTGACATAAACACATCTCTTCTGTAAAATCAGTGGGACAGTTGAGCAGAAATGAAAAAGAACTGTGGAGATGATAAGGTCTATGAGTGTTCTGACTATTATAGTTTGTCATAACTTAAGATGAACAGTTCAACACCCAGAGGTTTACATGTGTGGTTTGCATTTCTAAAGTACCAAATTAGAACTAAAAACAAAATATCACTAATAGTATGTAAAAGTGAGTGGGAGATAGACAGTATATAGTGTTCCTGTCTCCCCATGGATAGTACATAGTGCTGCTTTACAACATTAAGTTGAGCTAGGGTGACATACCAGACACTCAGCACTGCTGAGGGGTCTGTGGATGCAGTAGGAGGAAAAGGGGAGTCTCAAAGACATCATATTGTCTCAAAACAGGGATGTGACCATTTTGAGGTAGCTATCCTCTTGTTAAGCAGCAAGGGGATGGTACAGTGGCATCCTGGGTGGAAATATGTGTGACACAATGCAGCATCCATTACCATGAGTGGCAGGCACTATTATTGATACCCCTGAACTCATAGTTCAATATTTGGAGGTTGTGTATAGTTTTTGTGTTACTCATTAGTGGTAAGATGACTATATTTCATTGGTGTGAAAAATGCTTTTAGTATTCAGAATAACAGAGAAGTATGTTTGAATCAGTCTGTCCATTATTACTATGTAATAGATGATATAAAACTATACGCAAACAAAATACATTTGATCCAACTGTCCAAAACATGACATATTCCTCTTATTGACAAAATAAGGCTTTTCAAATACATGGATAGATCATCTCTCCTAATTATAAATTCTGTTAAATTTATTCCATTTCTACTCTGTATCATGAAAAGATAATAGTTATATTCAATGATATCACCTCTTTGCCTTTTAAAGCTTAAAATATTTGTGACAAACTAATTTAAGTTTCTCATTCAAACCTTTGTGCTATGTGATCTTTAGGCTTTTTTTTCCAGTCTAATTTTAAACTATCTGGAACAAATGGTTTTTATGTTTATAATGCATGTTTTTATAATAGTAAAATCAGCTAACATAGATCAAACATTTATTACACATCAGGCACAGTACTTACTACTTTATAGGCATCCCATTCACTGCCTCCAATATGCTTATAATAAATCAAGTTCCGATAGAGCTGTTAAGCCATGTGCTTCAGGTTCACAGCTCAGTGTCAGATTTGATCAGAACCCAGGTATTTGAACTCCATGGTCTACAGTTTTATTCACAACTCCATATAAAACTCACAAACCTCTTACTAAAATAACCCATGATACGGTCAGGCATTCTTCCTATGTCCTTCCGTGTTTGAATTTTGGGTGTCTTGAGTTTGTGATAATCTGCTGCTATATAATTAAGAATCTGCTATCAAACACTGCTATACAACAAATGAATAAGGGAACAAGGCACTTAGAAAAAGTATATTATCTATATAACACTCTAAGGAGCAAAGGAAATCTCTTCCATGTTTTTATAATGTTTGAATTTTCACTAGAAAATCATATGTGGCCACACACCTATAATCCCAGAACTCAGGAGGCTGAAGCAGAAGGGTTGCAAGTTAGAGGGCAGATTGGCTGTACACTTGGACCCCATCCAAATAAAAATAAGACGGGAAAAAAGAAGAAAGAAAGAAAAAAAGGAAGGAAGGAAGGAAGGAAGGAAGGAAGGAAGGAAGGAAGGAAGATCCCATCTGCATTCTTCACATATTAGAGGAGTGTTTCCTGTATCAGTAAGTATCTTTCTAAAAAAAATTAATGACTCAGTGCTACCCTGCCAATAATTTTAATAAGTATATGCTAACTCATGGGTACGCTATCAAATACTTTTATTGGTCCCCAATTCTTGAATGTTTACACTGTTCATGTTTTCTGTTATAAACTAGTATCTTTAACAAACTAAAAGAAAGTCCTGGGACAGAAATAAAATGATTCAAAGTTTTCAATTATTCAACACAAGAAAAGCATAGAAAAACATACACAAGTTAAATGTTTCTCTAGTATTTCGAAAGTCACCTCCATCTCCAATGGATGGGCATATCGTTTCTTCTATCGTTGTATGAACGGACAATTTCGTTTACTCTGGGTTTCTTCTCTAGTCATTGTTTTGGTTTCTACAACATGATCCTATGCTCTCACTTGTCTGTGTGTGGCTCACCATGACTATGCCACTGAAGAACGTCTAACTTCCTGTGAAGAGTAATTCTCATCCTTTCTTATCGTGTCATCTCATCTTTTCCATCAACAGAGGAAGATCTGTTGAGCATTATTCATGTGTTCCTGCTGAGCGTGGATCATCAGAAAACACGTTTCCAAGCTTAGGTCTAAAACATTCATGCACTTCCACTGAGGTCCAATTCTTATAAAGTAAAAGAATATTAATGGTTTGGTTATTTTCTTTTTTTAAATTAGATATATTCTTTATCTACATTTCAAATGATTTCCTCTTTCCTGGATCCCCCCCTCCCCTAAAGTCCCATAAGCCCTCTCCCCTCCCCCTGTTTGGTTATTTTCTTAGGAGAGGGAAATAGTTGAGTAATTTAATTTTTTATGCTTTCACAAATTTAAAAATAAATATAAAAATAAAATTATCCAAGGCAATACATTATTCATCATGTTGTTTTGTCTCAAATCCCTGTTTAATTTTTCCTATAATTTCCACATGTACTTTTTCTGTCCCATAATACTTCAGATACCAGCTAATAAATATGTGTGCCTGTGTGTTGATCACTGGGTTTAATAGCGTGAATATGTTTATCAAATCCAAGGGACTAATTACTATAAGCTTTCTATTGCATTGTAGAGAAGTTCACTGGGTATTGAATATTAAAAATGCAAAAGATCTCTCTATGCAAAATGTAAACTGATTTCTTCTCACATGAAAAGATAGTATAAGCTGAAAGAAAATTGGCATAAGAAAAATATATTCTAATTGGCTTCCTCGAGTCTGTTTTTATTTTCTTTCCTCCTTTTTAAAAACTTTTTATTGATTCTTGGTTTCATTCACATCGTACACTCCAGTACCACTCATCTCCCCATCCCCTCATATCTACTCTCTGCTCTTGCAACACTGGCAGCAAATAAAACATACTCGAGCGCTTGCATGTGTAAGTGCTTACGTGCATGCGCGCGCGTGCACGTGTGTATACACACACACACACACACACACACACACACACACTAAAGATAGAAAACATCTCATCGTCATGGAAGCTGGGGTGGGTCACCGTGTGTCCCACAGTATATCCCTCTATTCCACACGTTTTTAAGTGCAAATAATGCAATGAATCATTGGTTTGGTTAGAAGTCTCCGGTTTTTGTGCCACCATCAATATTAGATTCCTACCTGAACTCCTCCAGGTTATCCTGTTGTTGCCCTGTGTTATGGAGATCCTACAGTTTTGGGTTGGCATTACCTGCCCTTTCACATGCCCCCAACAGTTCACAGATGATGTAAATTTTGAGGTGAGCCAAGTCAAAGCCAGTGTGCTAGCTCTCCTGTCTCTGCACCACCAGGGTGAGCTCTCTAGCACTCCTCCAGCTAGGCCAGCAGCAGGAGTCGGGGTAAGCCCTCCTGTTCTCATGCTCTCGGGACTGGGTCATCTACAGCTATGCCTCCAGATCCAGATCCAGCTCCACGGTACTGCCCAGTCAGGGCATGAGGTCCACTCTCCCTGCAGCCAGCGAGAGGGCAGGGCTAGCTCCGTGCCCCAAGGCCAGTAAGGTAGAGTCAGCGCTCCCTTGCGCATGCCCTGGCTAGAGGAGAGGGGATAGGGCTCACCTGTGCCACCACCGCCAGGGTCAGCTCTGCTCTGCTGTCCAGGTGAGGAGAAGGGCCTGCTGCAACTGGTGAGGAACAGAATTAGCTCCCCCAAGCTCATTATCCCGTTGGCAGCTTTCCCAACTACTGATGGGGCTGGGGTTCAGGTCTGAGGGTCTTGGGCGTCTTTCCCGCCCGAGCCTTGTAGTCTTGACTTCTTAAATAGTTAGAGGAGGAGGAATTTTTAAAGTAGTATGCATGTGCGCATGCGTGGGCACACACACACACACACACACACACACACACACACACAGACACGCACGCACGCACGCACGCACGCACGCACACGCACAAGCACACGCACACCAAGAACCCCAAACTGATGTGATACTAAACACATTTCTAAAATTTCTTGTAGTTTATTTGGAGATTATCATCGCTATAATCACTTGAATTAAAACGTAGTAACCAACATTTAAATAAGGGGGGGGTGACCTCTCATATATGAAAATGCATCCTCACAGGTCACCTGTTCCACAACACTTGCCCCAAGACGTGGAGTAAATATAAACTTACAGTGAGAAAAAAAAATGTAGCCCTATAACCACTGGCTAATTTTAAAGGATGCAGTTCGATACATGCCTCTTCAAGGTCATGGTTTAAGGTCATGTTGAGGAAGCATTTGCATCTACAACATTGGGCCAGTTTTTAAGACAGTCATATGCACTTTCGCAGACTGTGAATGCTGGGAATTGGCCTCAGAGTCCAGTAGTGTTTAAACTATGTTTTCTTGATCCCTAGAAAGCATCTACGGAGGTGACATGAAAAAATTGAGGACAGGAAAAGTAAGCAGGTCACCCCTCCTTCCAACCAAAGTGATCAGCTTTCATCTGTCTTTTTAAAAATGTTCTTGTTTATTTGTTTGAATTAAAAACAAACATGATATGATTCTATATCGTGTTTGTGTGGGCGTGTCCATACATGTGAGGTCAGAGGGCAGCCTTGTGGAGCCAGCTCTCTTTCCCAGCATCATCCAGGTTCTGGAGGTTGAATTCGGCTTGTGGGGCATGGGCAGCAAGGGCCGTCCCTCAGAGTCATCTTTCTCACGGACCCAGATTTTACGCATCTTATAAATTGAGGGAAATGTAAAATTTCATTTCAAAAAGAGAAATAAAATTCTCAAGAACAACTTATTCCTTTTACGGATGAGAGACCAAGAAGCACACAATTGTGTGCTTTATGTCTGTGGCTTCGGGGTCCTGTGGTTAAGTCAGACACGCCGCCCAATGCTGTTACCTTGTCCAGCACCCAATTTCTCCACTGATCATAGCGTTTTAGAATTCTCAAAGTCTAACAGCAATCTGGACGATTATAGAAGTCAGATTATTCAGCCTGTGTTTCTTTTTGTAACTTGCTAGATACAACTGGGAAGTTAAGCCTGTAGAGAATTATCAAAAGAGAACAAAGCATCATTGCAATATAACTTTGATCTGTGATGTTCCATGAGTCTCTGGGAGGTCTGCTGCATTGAGCATATTGTAAAACTTTGATGATCCTTAATGTTTTCATTTCTTAAATGAGCATGATATGATGCTGACAAAATGAAGCATTTCATCAAACTAGCAAAGATTTTGAAAACAGAGTCAGTTTAGTGTTGCTCAGAGCACAAGACCAGGAATTTCAAGCATTGCTCATCGCTCATAGGAGCAGGATACACTTTGACCTTCAGGGAATAGTTTAGTAAAACCCAGCACACTAGCTGGGCAATGGTAAGAGTGCTTGCTGTCCAAGCATGAAGACCTAAGTTCCAATCTATAGTACCCACATATAAAACTCTGGCCTGGTCACACAGGCCTATTTCCCCAGCAATGTATGGGGCAGAGAGAAGAGTATCTCTGAGGATCTCTGTCTTCTAGTCTTAGCCTAAGAAAGGAAGATAGGAAGAAAGAAAGAAAGAAAGAAAGAAAGAAAGAAAGAAAGAAAGAAAGAAAGGAAGGAAGGAAGGAAGAAAGAAAGATAGAAAGAAAGAAAGAAAGAAAGAAAGAAAGAAAGAAAGAAAGAAAGAAAGAAAGAAAGAAAGAACAGATGAGGCCCAGTTTAAGTAAGAGACCCCGTCTCAAGAATAAGGTGGAGAGTAATACAGGAGAACACTCGGCATCCTCCTCTGACCTCAGCACATACACATACCACCCCCACATGTGCAGTTATACTCATACAATCAAACACACCACACACACACACACACACACACACACACACACACACTCACCCTAGCACCAAAACAGAAACACAAATATATTTAAATATCTTTTTAGATTTATTTTATTTTTATTTGTATGCATAGTTGAATCTGAACACGGATGCAAAGATGCCTGTGGAGATGAGAAGAGAAGATGGAGTTAAAGACGGTTGTTAACCATCTGATAAACATTCTAAGAACTAACCCAGGGTCCTCTGCAACAGCGACAAGCACTTGTAACTGCTGAGCCATGTCTGCAGTGTATCTACGTATCTTATCTTAGACCTGTGCAAAGATAGTCATCATGGAATTAGAAGCAGATGTCCACTTGCAGAGGAGTATAAAACTGACAGTGATTCAAAGTGTAACGTATTATATAAGTATTATATAGAATTTTAAAAAACACAAATTACATGCATATGCACCAATGTATGTAATATAGTGGCCACAGACAAGCTACACCGTCTTTCTGTCCCCTGAATTCTTCATAGAAAAATGAAAATAAAAAATAATCCATCTGCAGGCTCGTCATGGAGGTTTTGCGTTAATATATGCAGAGCGCTTAGAAAGTGTGGATGCTGTAAGCACTTTGAAAATGTTTGCTTTTGCTAGCATAAGTCTGAAAACAACATTGAGTTAGAAAAGCAAGCAGCAGAAGCCACCAAGAATGAGCTAGTCTGTCTCTGTTTGGGGCTTATACTTGTAAGAGTTTGGGAACAAGAAATTGAAGTTCTCAGGAATTTTTTTTATTACTTATTTCCATAAAACCATTTCACACATTTTAAAAATAAAACATTATGTAGATAGAAGAATAGTGAGCCATTCATCTGATGAAGTTATGTGTGAAAAGTAAAAGGTATCTTGTTAAAATTAATAAATACAGGGTTTGTTTGATGATTCCCCATATTTATTGTGACAAAGGCATATTAAATTATAAGAACAATTATCTCAACCTGAAATGAATGTTTAATAGTGGAAAACATTTTTTTATTTTTTACATTTATTCAGTGTGTGTGTGTGTGTGTGTGTGTGTGAGAGAGAGAGAGAGAGTATGTATGTCTGTATATCTCTGTGTGTCTGTATTTGTCTCTGTGTGTGTGTCTGTGTATTGACATGTATGTACTATGATTGCCATAATATATGTATGAAGGTCAGAGGACAATTGACAGCAGTCAGTTCTGACCATGTAGGCTCCAAGAGTTAGACTCAGGTCATCAACCTTGGCAGCAAGTGTCTTTACTTTATGAGTCATCTCATCAGGCCAAATCCATTTTTTTCAAGAGATCATTAACATAAGAACACCCCACAAAAGTCATTTTAAAAGTAATATAATAAATATTCCTTACATAGAGATTAGTTTTACTCTGTATTAAGACTGATTAATATTTATGGTTGATTTATTATTATTGTTATTATTATTGTGGTTATTATTATTTGGGGGTGCATGTTATGTACATATAAGTGCAGTGCTTGTCAAAGCCAAAAGAGGGTACTGGAGTCCCTTGTCCTGGAATTACAGGTGGTTATGAACCATCCAAAAATGGTACCCAGAACTGAACTCAGGTCTTCTGCAAGAACAGCAGTATTCTCTCTTAACCACCGAATCATATCTCCAGCCGTGACACTGGTTACAGTTTTTAAGAGTACAATTGGCTTGGACATTGTAGTACATATTGCTAAATGTGGACTGCTTTCTTTTGATAAAAGAAGAAAACATTTACAAAGCCTTTCAGTGAACAGTAATTTATAACACATTCAAATACTGGGAAATGTCAGCAAATACCATTGAGCAGTATTCAAACTGTGTAGCATTTAAATCTCTTAGCAAGATGAGCATCACTATGCAGAGCCACATGCCAAAACTGCCAGTGTAGAAACTGTACATCTGGCTGCTATTTCTTCCCATGCCCCTCAAAAATTAATCTAAACTACGATGTGTATATAAACTTCCATGTATTTATAAATCAACTAGAATTAGCAGCTGATATAATCATGAGCACATACACAATACATAGCCATGGTGGCAAGCAGGCCAGCCCGAGGAGATTGCATCCACTGCCCTCCCACATATGTATTTCCTGGAGCTGGAT
Source organism: Apodemus agrarius (assembly GCA_964023405.1). NCBI lineage: Eukaryota > Metazoa > Chordata > Mammalia > Rodentia > Muridae > Apodemus > Apodemus agrarius. The sequence goes on from OZ030014.1 coordinate 71,398,837, forward strand.
GTGTTAACTTGAGCCTGCTGCCCAGCATTTTCCTGCTACCTACTTCATAATGGATTCCTCCGAGCCAACTGTATCTCTGTGTGTAATAGAGATATAATACTACTCCTTGTATTTTAATTTCAATAAGAAAATTATGTAGTTTCTTTTTCATATTTTTTAAATGGTGTTTCTCAAGATTTAAAAGGAAAGGATTTGAAAGGAAAAATGTGCACATTTCCCAAGAAATACTCTAATGGAATTCACATATGCAAACCCTAATCTACATTAAGCAATGTGTGAACTAAAGAGAGAGGCTTACTGTCATCCTGACTGTGGTTTTGCTAAGAAGTTACTTCGGGCCTGATCAACAGATCCAGGATGTGAACAAGCAGCCCTTCCTTGCTTTTCCTGCTACCACACAGGACCTAGAGGAAGACAGCACAAGAAGAGAGAGACCCAGGTAGATGTTGACCAAATCCACGAAGACAAGAAAGTCCTAGGTCATGGCCAAATGGGATTAGAAAATCACATCCTGAATTAGTTACTTATCTCAGCACTCTGACAAAAAATACCTGAAAAAAAGGCAATGGAAGGAAGGAAGGAAGGAAGGAAGGAAGGAAGGAAGGAAGGAAGGAAGGAAGGAAGGAAGGAAGGATTCTTTCTGGCTCATTTGTTCAAGGATACAGGCCTCAATGGTGGAGAAGCCATTTCGGCAAGAGAGTAAGGCAGCTAATCCTAGGGCATCCCACAGTCAGGAAGCAGATATATGACATATCACTTTATCCTTTTCATTCAGAACAAGACACCAGCCCACGGAATGGTGCTACACACATTTAGAGGGATTCAATTCCTAACAATGAGTGCAATCTTGAGACTCT